>CM053265.1:8467282-9067282 GCA_028583415.1 Protea cynaroides
TTTGTCTGGTGTAATAGACTATGATCATTAGAAGTCAAGAGTATGTCATCCACATACAGTACCAAGATGATGAAACAACTTTCCTCTTTCTTAAGATAGATACATTGATCAGCACGATTCTCCACAAAACCAAAAGAAGTAATCGTGTTATCAAATTTAAGGTACCATTGTCGAGAAGCCTGTTTCAATCCATATTTGGATTTCTTGAGCTTACAGACTAAATGTCCTTCATTGTCATTTGAGAATCCTTCTGGCTGCCTCATGTATACCTCCTCTGAAAGGTCACCATTTAGGAATGCCGTTTTGACATCCATTTGATGTAGCTCGAGCTCAAAATGGGCTACAAGAGCCATAACGATCCTAAAAGATTCTTTTCTGGAAACTGGTGAAAAGGTCTCTTTATAATCAATATCTTCCTTTTGATTAAACCCTTTAGCCACAAGTCTGGCTTTATATCTTTCGATGTTACCAATAGAATCTCTTTTGGTTTTAAAAATCCATTTGCATCCCATAGGGGATGCTCCACTGGGTAGTTCGACAAGATCCCAAATTGGTTCTTATACATAGAATTCTTCTCATCCTTCATGGCGTTAAGCCATAGAATGGAATCATTACAGTTCATGGCTTGTGAAAATGATATTGGATCTTGATTAATCCCATCACCACCATCACTCTTTTGAAGGTAAACTTGATAATCAGAAGATATTGCCGGTTTTCTGACTCTCGAGGATCTTCTTAACACTGTTTGATCATCAACCTCATTTTGAACTTGAGAAGATTGATTAACAGGTTCTGCAACAACTTTGTTGTTATGAGGCATCGGTTCATCAGGCACCTGTTCATTTGGTACTGATTCAGTAGATGATGATCCTCTATATACAACACTTGGAGGAATATATCCTCTAAATTCTCGTGTGGGACTAGGAACTTGAACAGATTATTCATCAAACTGAATGTTCCAAATGTCTTGACTCTCACTGTTGTTGTCATCCTCTAGAAATTTGGCATTTTTAGATTCTACAATTGAGGTTGTATGTGAGGGACAAAAGAACCTATAGCCCTTAGATCTCTCAGGATAACCAATAAAGTATCCACTGACTGTTCTAGGATCTAACTTCCTTTCATGCTGGTTATATACCCTAACCTCAGCTGGACAGCCCCATATACGTGTATGTCTTAAACTGGGTTTCTATCCTCTCCAAAGTTCATAAGGTGTCTTTAGAACTTCTTTTGATGGTACCCTATTAAGGATATACACTGCAGTCTTAAGGGCTTCACTCCACAAACTTAACGGAAGTTTAGAATTACTTATCATACTTCTGACCATTTCCATAAGTGTCCGATTCCTTCTTTCAGCAACGCCATTTTGGTCAGGAGACCCACGCATGGTATATTGCGGGACTATACCTTGCTCTTTAAGGTAACGAGCAAATGGTCCTGGATTCTGTCCAGATTCCATATATCTTCCATAATATTCCCCACCTCTATCTGATCGAACAATCTTAATGATTTTCCCAGTTTGTTTCTCAACTTCAGCTCTGTAGATCTTGAAAACATTAAGTGCTTCATCTTTATGATCTATGAGATAGAGATACATGTATCTGGTATGGTCATCTATGAATGAGATAAAGTATCTATGACCGTTCATACAAGATGTAGAAAATAGACCACATATATCTGTGTGTATGATTTCAAGTGTCTCAGAACTATGTCGAACACCTTTATTAAACTTGTTGGTCTTCTTGCCCTTTATGCGGTCCACACAAGTCCCAAAATCTGAGAAGTCTAGGGTTTCTAGGACTCCTTCACTCACCAACCTTTTGAGTCTATTTATAGAGATATGATCAAACCTCTGGTGCCAAAGTTTGGATGAATTCTCATTCACAATAAACCTTTTATTGCCAATAGTATCAGAAGAAGTAAGTAAATTACTTTCAAACACAGGATCTAAATGTATTAAATATAATCCATCCACAAGAGAGCCAGAACCGAACAAAATATTGTTTCGGTACAAACTGAATACAATGCCATCAAAATTAAACACAAAACCTAAAGGTGTTAATTTTGAAACAGATATCAAGTTCTTGGAAAAAGACATAATATAAAAACAATTATTTAAATCCAACACAGCTCCAGATTGCAGGATGAGTCTATAAACTCCAACAGCCTCCACTTGAGATTGCACCCGATTTTCTTAGTAGATGCTCCTCTCATTTTCTTTCGATGGCCTTGTTTGCTGAAACCCCTGCAAGGTATTGGCAACATGGATTGTTGATCCAGAATCAATCCACCAATTATTGTGATGAGTATTCACTAGATTACTCAAAACAAACAAATGACATACCTTTGTTTTCCAGTCAGGCTTTGAACTTCTCACAGTCCTTCTTATAGTGTCCCTTCTTTCTGTAGAAGAAACACTTGGGTTCTTTAGGTTTGCCCTTCTTCTTCATAGGCTTCTTACCCTTCATTTTCAACCAAGGCTTGGTTGACTTGATGGACTGTCCACGCTCCTTGAAAGTCAAATTGGCACTCTCAGCTTTAGATTCTCTCTTTAAGCATCCCTCTTCTTGTACGCATCTAGTCAGGAGTTCATTTGCAGACAATTTCCTGTCTTGTGCATTGAAGGTGACCTTAAAGGTCTCAAATTCTTTAGGGAGAATATTGAGAATATGGTACACAAGGTAGACTTCCGGAAGGTCTATCTCGTAGTCTTTTAGCTGGGCTGCAATGTCTCTTGCCTTCATGATGTGATCACGTACATCCTTGCTTTCACTATACTTTATAGCTCCAAGCTTTGCTATCAGAGCGCTCACAGTAGAACTGTCAGTGCTGACATACTGCTCCTTAATAGCATCAAGATATTCCCTTGCAGTAGGCTTGTCGGGAATAGACCTTCTGATTGTCCTACTCATATTGGACTTAATGAGCCTTAAACTCATATTGTTGTTCCTCTGCCATTTTGCATAGTAATCTCTCTGATCTGGTGTGCTTTCATCAGTGAGATCTTCAGGTTTTTCCTTATTGATAGCCAAATCAAGGTTCATACAGCCTAGGGTTAGTTCGAGCAACTCGAGCCATTCAGCATAGTTTTCCCCATTCAATATTGGGAGCCTCATTTGATTGTCCAGTACAACTGGAATCAAAATAATAACATAATAAGTGACATGCTCACTAACTCAATAATGAAAAAGCCAATGCTTAATCATAAACAAAATGTGACTTGCTACAACTTACCTTTGGGCAAAAGTTGTAACTTATCACAAGTTGTTACTTAGATGCTGATATCAAGTCATAATGATAACATCAGCAGCAAACCAAAACTCCTCACAGTCTACCTTCGGGCAAAGACTGTGATTTGTGAGGTCTACATCTTAATTAATAAGACTGAAACACATTACAATCAAGCCAAAAGGAATCCCGTACCTTTGGGCCAGAAGAATTCCTTCTGTCTGAATGCTTTGCATTCCATCTTATTCCAACTCATACATGAAGATTGATTACTTCCCTTTGGGGACAAGTGTCAAAATCCATGCACAAGTTACATTACAAATGATGCCAAAGAAATTTATTCAATAAACTACCTCTTATACTGAGCATAATGGACTTCTCAAAAATTATGGCAACAATTCAGTCCCTCAGTGGCAAGTTTTGCAAATAAATTTGCATCACATACCCATATTCTTAGTGTGTCACATGAAACTTTAGTGTGACACATTGGTTTCATAGTTTTATAATATTGAAATGCAGCAATAAACAATAATATAATCAAAATAACAATTAGAATTAACCAAATAGTGCTTAATACATTCTGTTATAGATACAGTGACATTCTATTAATAAATGTCACTAGCAAAAATTGGACCTTAGCGACGTTCAGAACATACTGTCACAACGGAAAGTCACTATTCAAGACATTTTGCGACGTTTAGAATAGACTGTCACTATATGTATACAGTCACTGTTCATGACCTTTAACCTCGTTTTGAACAGACTGTCACAAAAAGTTCAGTCACTTGAAAAGTGACAACCGGTCTGTAACTAAGTAATGGTGATAGATAATAAAAAATAGTATAAAAATTCTAAATAACACCATAAACAGAATCTTAAATTTTACAAAATGGGTTTGGGTCAAATCGAAACGAACCAAAAGAAACCAAGTCCAACCGGTTCAACACAGAACGGTTCAAGAAAGATCCGGGTCAAAAATGACATGGTTAGAGTATATAATTTTTTTTAATTATTTTTAAAAAAAGTCTAAAAGGACCAAAAAGCCCACAAGTTCATATCATATTTTCAAATGACTGCCATCAGATTAACCAAATGCATTTTTTTTAAAAGATACGGTGGTCCAACGGCTTTGAAACGTGCCGAATCCTTCGGCACTCCCCTCGGAAAAATGGAGAGCACCACCGCATCGGAGAAGCCCCGAACGCAAGTCACCTGCAACAAACGCTGCTTGCCGCGCATCGCAAGGCTGCGGCAGGCTATCCCTTGCGGGCTGGCCTGCTGCCTCCAGCACTGTCGACGGTAATGCTGCTAGCTTGCGGTAGCGGGATGCACAGTGACTGTGGGCCTGCTTGTTAGATTCCTGATGTGTGGGCTTGATCAATTACCTAACCAGTTGTTAAGTGGGAGTTCAATTACTGGTTTGTGTGAGGACAAATGTCCACCCACGCTGAATGGACGGCGAATGATTTGGAGTCGCCACCTAGATTAAGGTCTAGGACCTAAAATGTAGCATCATCCATGAGATAAGACTTTTATTGACTCATGACCCAACATATCGGCTTTGGTCCAACAGAGAACGGGTAAGTGTTCAAAGTACAGTTTGGGAAGGTGTTAGGCACCCAAAACTGCCCGATCCGAAAATCAGCCTCCTATGTGATTCTACCATCCTTAGACTCTATGGTTCTGACTGTTCATGGTCAATGGATGATGACTAGGGCTCATGGGGGATCCTATGCCAAGTTTCTAAGTTTTTCTAACTTAAGTTCAGCCAAACATGTTCTCAAAGTAAGAAAACAAACAAAATATATACAATGAACCGAACCAAAGATGGTTCGGTGACAGACTGAATCTGAGATGTCCAAAACGTCTCAAATTGCCTACGTATTCCAATCCAGGAAATCAAGTCCAAAACGTAGTTCGAAACAGAAAGTGATTAAGGTTTATGGATGTGGATTATGATTAAGCTTTCTTAGATTCAGTTTATTCAAGTTGAAGTTTATGCTTGATGATGATTGAGATTGAATCTAGAGATAGCCTAAATGGATCGAAGTGAACGAGGATATGGATACGGATATGGATATGGGGGACCTAAGGTTACTAAGATGGGGTACCGTACGTGGAGGGTCCTCCAAGTTGCCTACGTATTCCAGAGGTCCTGGAAATCAGGTACGACGTAGTTCGTTACATGGGTTGTACTCTCAGGGAGTAGGGTTGTACTCTCAGGGAGTAGGGTTTGTACTCTCAGGGAGTAAGGTTTGTACTCTCAGGGAGTAAGGTTTGTACTCTCAGGGAGTTGGATTTGTACTCTCAGGGAGTAAGGTTGTACTCTCAGGGAGTTGGATTTGTACTCTCAGGGAATAAGGTTGTACTCTCAGGGAGTACGGTTTGTACTCTCAGGGAGTGATGTTTGTACTCTCAGGGAGTTGGATTGTACTCTCAGGGAGTAAGGTTTGTACTCTCAGGGAGTAAGGTTTGTACTCTCAGGGAGTAAGGTTTGTACTCTCAGGGAGTGAGGTTTGTACTCTCAGGGAGTGAGGTTTGTACTCTCAGGGAGTAAGGTTTGTACTCTCAGGGAGTAAGGTTTGTACTCTCAGGGAGTAGGGTTTATACTCTCAGGGAGTAGGGTTTGTACTCTCAAGGAGTAAGGTTTGTACTCTCAGGGAGTTGGATTGTACTCTCAGGGAGTAGGGTTTGTACTCTCAGGGAGTAAGGTTTGTACTCTTAGGGAGTGATGTTATGAGGGCACATTGATTGATGTGTGGAACCGTATCTGGGAGTTTCCCAGACTACCTACGTATCTCAGGGTACTGACCTGAGAATCAGGATCCACGTAGTTCGAAAGAGATGTTCATTGGGTGACCTACTCCGGTCAGAAATATGGGCGATCCAGCCAGACCGAAAGATGATCCTAGATGATCAAAGGTTGGATTCACATTATACCTATCTAGGTTCGGCACCTTAGGGGAAATGAACTGAGGGGTAGGGATCGTCCTAAATTACCCTTGTAACTTACAACCCTGATTTGGAATTGTTGGGCTAAGCTTCATGATTCTTGATTAAGACTTTTATCATTTTCCATTATTACCCTTCCCATGAATGTGGGTGCCTACATGCACGTCCCCACACCTAGGAGTGTCTTCTATTAGTCTACATGCATGGCAGTTCGACTAGGGTGTAGCGAAAAGTAAATTCTTGCCAACATAAACATCATTCAATCATGGCATTAGCAAGCAGATCAGCATGGCAGTGTGCACAAAGCTAGGATTGTAAGCATGTGAGCTGGGTAGCACATAATATGACAACGTAATCATGGGACATGATAGATGCATGGATATAACGACATAGACGATATCAGATCCTTAATCTAACGGTTATATCTCTTCAAAAAATGATGATCATGATCAACACTTAGATTTCATCAAAACAGCCAAGATCAATGGCTCAGATCTCATCAAATAGCAATAATCATGATCAATGACTCATATCTCATCAAAATAGCTATGATCTATGGCTCAGATCCGTCTAAATCAATTATGATCCAGATTGAACAGTTTATATCACTCAAAATTCCCATGATGACAATCCAACAATTTAAATCACTCAAGATCATAATCCAACCATTCAGATTCATCAAAAACACTCATGATCAAGATTTAACGGTTTAGATTCACCAAAATCACTCACGATGACAATCCAACGGTTCAAATTGCTTAAGTTCATAATCCAACCATTCAGATTCATCAAAAATACTCATGATCAAGATTTAACGGTTTAGATTCACCAAAATCACTTACGATGACAATCCAACGGTTCAAATTGCTTAAGATCATAATTTAACCATTCAGATTCATTTAAACCATTCCCAAAGATAATCTAACGGTTCAGATTGCTCATCATGATAATATGACCGCTTAGATTTATCAAAAACACTCAAAATTACTCACAATGTAAATCTAACAGTTGAAATCATTCAAGATCACTCAAAGTAAAGATCCAACGGTTGAAATCATTTGAAATAATAATCTAATGCTTTAGATCATTTAAATCACTCATGATGTCGACCCAACGGTCCAAATTAACATCCAATGCCCCATATTTCATCACTTCAAAATTTATAATCAATGGGCTAGGTTTAAATTATCCAAGATTGATGGCCAATATTAAATCACATAAAACATAAACATTATGGTATTGACACACATGCCATATAGCATTTGAAGATCATGATTATCGAAATAGGCATATTTAGACAATTTTTGATTATTTGAGCTTCATGAAAGCTATCAAAAATAAAGTTTGAGGTACCAACCTTGTCCCCAACAATGGGGTGGAGCCTTTGATGATGGTTGGTGACGATCGATGGCAAGCTTTCCCTTCTTCTTTCCTCCTTTCTTCCTTTCCTTTCTCTCTTTTCCTCAATCTCCCCTCTTGATTCCAATATCTATTCTTTCTCTCTCTTCTAACTTACTTTCATTCTCCTCTCTTTTTTCTAGCTTTTATCCATCTTTTCTTTTCCTTTCCTCTCTTTTTTTCTTGGCTTCTCTCGGCCAAACCCCCCCCTTTTCTCCCCTTTCTCACCTCCTTTTATAGACATTGGTGGGGTGTGGGCTGATGAAGGAGAAGTGGGTAGGCTTGGTTGGGCTCAAGGAGAGGAGTGAGGTGGCGGCATGGCTTGAAAGTGGGTAGGCTTGGTTGGGCTCAAGGAGAGGAGTGAGGTGGCGGCATGGTCTGGCCGCTCCACTTATCTCTTCTCCCACTCTTTCTTCCTCTCTCTCTCTCTCTCTCTCTCTCTCTCTCTCTCTCTCTCTCTCTCTCTTTCTCTCTCTCTCCCTTCTCTAGATTTTATTGCTGGGTTGGGTTCAAGACAAATAGGTGGCGGTCATGGGGGTGAGTAGGGGCATGGGCTCATGGCGGGTGGCATGTGTGCACGGCTGGGGGGATGGGCTCATGGTGGCTAGGAGTAGGGCTCAAGGAGAGGAGGAGGTGCATGGCCGTGACTTGATGAAGGAGAAGTGGGAGGGGGCATGGGAAAGATGGAGGTGGCAACACCTCCCTCTTTCCCTCCACCGAATTCCCTTTTTTTCTATTCTTTTTTTTTTCGGTTCTTCTCTCTCTCTCTTCCTCTCTTTGTCTCTCTCTCCCTCTCTCTCTTCCTTCCTCTCTCTTTCTCTTCGTCTCTCTCTCTTTCTCTCTCTCTCTCTCTCTTTCTTTCTCTCTCTCTCTTATCGGATTTCTTTTGACCGATTATATATATATATATATATATATATATATATATATATATATATATATATATATATATATATATATATATATATATATATATATATATATAATATATAATATACTATAATATAGTATAATATAGTATAAATAGTATAATAATATAATATAACATAAAGCATATATTATATAATATATAAATGTATATATATATATAACAAGTACGTACACATGGGCCGACCCGACTCGACCCGGGCCGGACTGGGTTAGGTCGATTTGGACTAATTGAGTTTGACAGGGTTGGACTAAATTGGGCTTGAACTTGGTTGGGCTGAGTAAGTATGGACTGGGTTGATTTCTCTCTCTATTATGAGTCCTCTCAGCTTGCAATTTCGCATGAAAATTTCGACAGCCTTTCTCAGATTTTCTACGTCCACTTTGAAGAGGACAGACAAAGGAGCACACTGGTGCTCGAATCGTCAGATTCGGACGTCAGATGAACAAAATATGAAGAATTGAAGCTTTGACGATAATTCGGCCAGCAACTTTGCATAGGACCCGCTGGCGGCTTCTGCCCAAAATTCTTTACGTCCACTTTGAAGAGGACAGGTAACGGAGCACACTGGCACTTGAATCGCCTGATTCGGACTTTGGATGATCAAGATATGAAGAATTGAAGTTTTGACGATAATTCGGCCGACAACTTTGCATGGGACCCGCTGCCAGCCTCTGCCCAAAATTCTTTATGTCCACTTTGAGGAGGACAGGTAATGGAGCACACTGGCACTTGAATCGCCTGATTCGGACTTCGGATGATCAAGATATGAAGAATTGAAGTCCGATCGATTTTAATTATGATAATTTGCCTAATAAATCCTTAATTTATGATAATTTACATAAAATCCCTTGGATTTAGTAAGCCAAATTCAATCCGACTAAAATCGCGACATCTTCTTCGTTTGATATCGGAATTGAGTGATTCTGGTATCATTTCGAAGGTATTTTCATGACCTTGCTGTAGGGCCTGCCAAAATCAGCTTTGAAATCACCCCTTATCATCCAAACCTTGAATTGACCCGCAACCCTTCTGAATATGCCCATCAAGACTCTTGTTCATGGCTGGGGATGGCAAAAATGGGGTGCTTACAGATACCCCTCTTTACCCGAGATTGTATCAATTGAGGGTAAAGATAAAAGAAGCGCATTTTTGTCTCTTGAATCAGAGAGATGATTTTTTTTTTTTCGAAAGGCAATATCATCAGATCTATCAACTTCACTTTCACATAAATGCCATGGCAATTACATTAACATTAGGACTTAGCAAAAACATTTTATCATTCACATCATGCAATCGAAACAAAGGACAGTTAGTATGCACACTTCGAATGAGACTGGGAGGATTGTTGGAAATTGAAATGATGCTCATAGGGGCTAAACTTTGTCTGATTACATAGTTTTCAAAACATTCAAATACATCAGGCAAGTCTAAAAAACCCTCTGAAGAGTCCGCTGATCCCACCTAGAAGCAATAGCCTTAACCATATCGAGGTCCAATTCTTTGGGAGCTTCACAACTAGTTCCCATCTTGCTAATGTCTCTCAACACCCCATATTGATGGACCAACCTTGCAGGTGAATAAAACGAAGTGTGTGTCAGTCCCATGATCTGAACATCTGCACTACCTGGAGTGTTTGTAACAACTTTCTCTGCATTCCACCAGCTACACTTCCATCGGATGCTTGAAATGGTCATCTGCTTTAGACGAGATGGCCAATCTGTATCCACTTGATAGGTAGTAGGATCCGCTCTTTTCACCATTTGATAACGGTCAAGGTTCGATGTCCGAGTTCTTCTACCAAACCCAACCTCTCGACCAACCAGGTTTGAAGCAAATATAACGATCCATTGAACTTCTCCAAACGACATCGGCCTTGGAGGTCTGCCGCAAGATCAAGTCCCCTCAATGTCTCTGCTAATATGGTGGGTACGATATCTCTTTTGCCCTCTGCATGTCTGATGAGATCAATAATGATAGGAGACCCTGTGCCTTCTTGACTCTGCAATAATGTTCGAGCAATGATGCAATAGAGATATACTCGTCTCCTCTATGCTTTTGCTTCGTCATCCTCAGGTTCTAACCATGCATAAGCCTCTATCATGGGTCGCAATTTCAGCCTCTGGCCCTGAACGAACATACTCACTTCCTCTTCATTCCAGCCAAAGAAATTTCTTATCCCTTGTTTGTAGTCTTTCTTAGGGGATGGTCTAAACATCATACCCTTTGGTGGAAACATGAGGCATGCTCTGAATTCCTCAATAGTAGGACACAATTCCGCACTACCAAATCTGAATACATTAGTCGTTGGGTTCCAGCATTGGATTGCTGCTTTCAGCAGACTTGGACACAACTTTATTGTCATCATCTGGAGGAGGACATCCAAATGGCTCTTCATTAAAAATGAGTGATCTTCAATGAATTCCATACGCCAACTCCAATTTCGCAATGCTTTATCCATTTTTGCCATGTCGTCTGACGAGTATAGGCTCTAGAATGCTATTGAATGACCTGCAGAAAAATCCGACCTGGGACAAGATTAGTATGGCAATCATTAGAACTTTCTCTTACTGCAATTGTTAGACACATTGAAAACCTTAGTGAGTTGTGCATGAAATGCACGTATGTACGACCTTGTCTGGACCTAAGTTTTTAAGTCACAAGTCAGGTGAGAGAATATGAAGGCCAAACTTGGCTGATATGAAGCTATCCGGATGAGATTCTCATCAGGAGGATCTTTTGGTTGTTTATGTGGAATGGTCGATCTCTCCGAGGAGATACCATTTTATGGGCTTATAGAATGAAGGGCTCTTTGGAACCTTTGGACGCCGTTGAATGTAATGAACGACAGATAAGAGTTTCAGCCAGATTATCATTACCATTTTTTCAGAATGACACACCCACAAGGGTTGATATCAAAAGATATGAAAGATGGGCTTGTCATGCGACTCTTGGGAAATCCATTGGATAGATGAACGGATGAAAGAGTCCTAGCCAGAAAGCAGGAAGTTCTTCCTTTAATAATGACAAAATGATGGAACCAATCCTGAGTAGTAGGCTGTAATAGCCTCTTTAGAGAATCCAGCCCAAACCTGTCATGAAGTTCATCCAAAACGGTCGACTTTCATGACCAACTGCACCCTCCTTTTTTTTTTTTTGGAGAGTGAAGAGGTCAAACATGATACCGCTTCAACTGATCGAGGTTGGTCAGATATTGTAGCTCTTCACCGTCCAGATCTATCAGTCGAACTGCCTTTCCTGGTAAAATTTCCTTCACCATGAATGGCCCGCTCCAGTTCGGATGGAACTTACCCCTAGGGTCATGGATAGGTGCTCTTTGTTCCTTTAATACAAGATCTCCTACCGTCAGGTGACGAAATTTGACTTTCTTGTTGAAAGTTGAGGCCATTCTCTGTTGGTATTTCTTTGCATTATCAGCTGCTTTCATCCTCCTTTCGTCAATGAGACTCAACTCTTCATAATGGGATTGAAGCCATTCAGCCTCAGGGATTTGGGAATCCATTAGGATCCTCAAGGATGATACTTCCATTTCTACCGGGAGTACTGCCTCCATACCATATACCAGAGAATATGGTGTGGCTCCAGTAGAAGTCCTTATAGAAGTTCTGTAGGCCCATAGTGCATATGGTAACTTATCTGCCCAGTCAGTGTGTGACTCTGTCATTTTCTGGAGGATGACCTTGACGTTCTTGTTAGCGGCCTCTACTGCTCCATTAGTTTGTGGCCGATAAGGAGAAGAACGGTGCCTTTGGATAATAAAATTCTCGCACAATTATTGTACCTTTCCTCTGAAGTGCTGACCCTGATCTGAGATTAGAGCATGAGGCATCCCATGCCGACAGATGATATGCTATTGAAGGAACTTGGCTACCTTATTCGCAGTGAGCTTGGCATATGATTGAGCCTCCACCCACTTGGTAAAGTAGTCGATGGCTACTAAAATGAACTCATGCCCAGTTGACGCCTTTGGGTGAATCTTTCCGATCACATCTATACCCCAAGTTGAAAATGGCCAAGGGCGAACTGAGAGTGTGTAATTCTGTAGGTGGTATATGTATCAGATTGGCAAAGATTTGGCATTTGTGACACTTCTTCACAAACTCCGCGCAGTCTGCTTCTATTGTATTCCAATAATACCCCATTCTTAGAATCTTCTTCGCGAGCATCCTGGCATTCATATGAGGTCCGCAAACTCCTTGATGTATCTGCTCAATGAGGACTTGTGCTTGTTCTTCATCGACACAGACCAATTGTACCCCATCATAAGATCTTTTATAAAGGATATCTTCACAGAGGATAAATTGTGTAGCATATGGCCTTAATGACTTCTTCTCTCCTGACGTTGCTTCCGTTGGGTATTTACCTTCTCTGATGAAGTCCACTATGGGTGCGAACCAAGGTCTACCATCAATTGTCAGTGCATCGATTTCTGCATATGCTGGTTGTCTCCTTCTTTCTATTACCAGGGGCCTTGTGTGTTCAACAGGATCGTCACCGATCATTGAAGCCAAAGTGGCCAATGCATCGGCATATTTATTTGTGTCCCTTGGAGAATAGTCGAACTCGATCTCTGTGAAATTTTTCGCTAAACTGCTTGCCTGCTGCTGATAAGGTATCAATTTTTCATCTTTTGTCTTCCAATCTCCTCTAACTTGGTAAATCACAATAGATGAATCTCCATATACTTTTATTTTTTTGATGCCGATAGACAATGCTGCTTTGAGTCCCAAGATGCAAGCTTCATATTTGGCCGTGTTGTTCGTGGATTCAAACTCTAAACGGAGGGAGAAAGGTACAAATTCACCTTCCGGATCTATGAGAAGTGCGCCTGCTCCGTGCCCTCGATGATTGGCTGCGCCGTCAAAGAACATCTTCCATGTGTCTTGCCTCAACTCTTCTTCGGCCATGTGAACTTCCTCATCAGGAAATACATCTTCCAGGTTTCTAAAATTGTCTTCAATTGGGTGGGCAGACAGAAGATCCGCGATCGCGCTCCCTTTGATGGACTTCTATGTAACATATGTGATGTCAAATTTGGATAACAATAGGAGCCATCTAGCCAATCTCCTCGTCAGTGCCGGTTTTTCAAACAGATATTTCAGAGGGTCCATTCTTGAGATAAGCACGATGGAATATGACAACATATAATGCCTCAACCTTTTGGTTACCCAAACTAGAGCTGCACATGCCTTTTCTAGTGGTGAGTAATTGGCTTCATAGCCTGCGAACTTCTTGCTCAAGTAGTATATGGCCTTTTCTGTTCGTCCATCGTCATCATGTTGGGCTATCATTGACCCCATGGAGTCATCTAATACTGATAGGTAAAGGAGCAGTGGCTTCCCAGGGACTGGAGGGGCCAACACAGGTGGATTTAACAGATAGGTCTTGATTTTGTCGAAGGCCAACTGACATTTGGGGTTCCACTCTTTGGGTTGATTCTTCCTTAGTAGCTTGAAAATTGGATCGCACGTTGCAGTGAGGTGTGCGATGAACCGATTGATGTATTGGAGTCTCCCCAAGAAACTTCTTATCTCCTTCTCTATAGACGGGGGTGGCATTTCAGATATTTCTTTTATCTTAGCAGGATCTATCTCAATCCCTCTCTCACTGACCATGAAACCCAACATTTTTCCTGCCGTCACCCCAAATGCACATTTTTGTGGGTTAAGCCTGAGCTTGAACTGCTTGATTCTCTCGAAGAATTTTCTCAATGCTGTGATGTGGTCTCTTCTGGTAAGTGATTTTACAATCATGTCATCCACGTATACCTCGACCTCCTTATGGATCAGATCATGTAGCACTGTCGTGGCCATCCTTTGATAGGTCGCCCCCGCATTTTTCAGTCCAAACGGCATTACGATGTGGCAGTAGGTACCCCAATCTGTAGTGAAAGCAGTCTTCTCCTTGTCTTCAGGCGCCATCTTGATCTGGTTATACCCCGAGAACCCATCCATGAATGACAAGAGTGCATGGTTAGCCGTGTTATCAACTAGGATATCTATCTTTGGCAGCGGAAAGTCATCCTTGGGACTGGCTTTATTTAGATTCCTGTAATCCACGCACACTCTCAGTCTACCATCTTTCTTAGGCACAATCACCACATTAGCCAACCATTCTGGGTATTTTGATACCTCTAAAAACCCGGTGTCAAACTGTTTCATTATATCTTCTTTGACTTTTAGTGTCCACTCGGGTTTTAAGCGCCTCAACTTCTGCTTATGTGGCGTAGCATCATGGATCAGAGGTATCTTATGTTGCACCACTTCTGGGTCTATCCTTGGCATATCTTCATAAGACCATGCGAACACTTCCTGGAATTCTACCAATAGCTCTGTCAATTGGACAGTTTCCTCATCTGTTAGGGTCATGCCAATTTTGATTTCTCACGGTTGCTCTTCTGTGCCGAGATTGATCACCTTGAAATCTTCACCGGCAGGTTGGGCTTTCTTCTCTTCTGAGGCTTCGATGGATTGTAGAATTTCAGGAGGAAGTTCATCACTTTCATCATCATCAAAGTTAGAGTTAAAAGAAAGGGGATTGGAAGAAGTAGACGCAGTATAATTGGAAATATTTCTTTCATTAATGCTTGAAAACAGAGGTACAGAGGAGGAGGTTCCAAATGGAACGGACTCAAAGCTTTTTAAAGACTCGACCCTGACTGAAGACTCTTGGACTACGGAACCAGACATGGCTATACTATCATGATTACATGACAACTCCTTTGGGTTGACAAAAGTATCTAAACAAGTCCAATTAGGGATTATTCCATTGATCGGAAGGATGAACTGTTGTGGATCGGGATTTCCATCATGATCTCCTCCATTGAGCATTAAAACTTGGTCTTCGCTGAACAAGTTACCGATGCTGATTGACCCCGTCTCTGACCTTTGCTCTTCTACATGCCTTTGGATCTTGATCTGCTCTAGCTCTATCCAATCAATGGTGCAGTCAAAAAATATCTCAAAGCAAGGTACTCGTCTTTGAAGGTTTTCGTCTAGCCATGGTTCGGAGAAACCACAAAATGCAAAATCCTCTCCTTCTTTGACAAAATACCCATTGAGTGTCTTTGAGTGAGGAACGACTTGTTCATCTTCATCCAACTTGCCGAATTGTGCTTGAAAGACTGGTTCATCTGTCCTTTGAGGTTGCCATTTTCTACGATCCATGCTTGTTTCCTTTCTCCTACCCTTGCTGTTGCTCCCATACTTCCTCCTTTCGAGCCTCCAAAATGCATCATCGGCTCTCCTCTGCTTTTCTTCTATCAGACTCAAATCATGCATGGTGGGGGTATACCCCAATCCAAATCTGTACTCATTGATTATCAGAGACAACATGTTGACATTACCCTGTTGATTTGAACCGAGGCTCATACCTGGGAAATAAGACATGTTAAGTAATTGACGAAATGAAAATGACAAATGCATACCTGAGGGATTTGGTTCTATGGCAGCTAAGATGTTACTGATCTAAAACCCTCTGATAGGATGATCGTGGGGTTCATGTTGTCCTGATCCCATATTACTCTGTCCGGTGGCTAGTGCATTTACAGCTGCCGAATCTGCAAATATCGTCACTGCGGTGCCGTTGTGGACAAACTTGACCTTCTGATGCAAACTAGATGTTACTGCGTCAGACATATGTATCCAAGGTCTGCCAAGAAGTATACTGAAGGATGATGAAATATCTATGACTTGGAATTCTGTCAGAAACTCTGCAGGTCCGACTTGTATGGGCACAGTGAAAACACCCAAGACAACCCTCCTTGTATTATCGTATGCTTTGATGGTCATGTCGGAAGGCCTGAGCTCAGATTCACTGAATCCCAAATGCTTGAAGGTGCTAACGGGGAACACATTTAGAGCTGACCCGGTGTCAATGAAAACTTGAAAGATGCTTTTACCCCTGCACTTGATGGTGATGTACAAAGGATTGTTATGATTCTTGCCTTCTGGGGGAAGATCCTCATCTCCAAAGACGATAGAGTTTACTGCATACTTTCCTCCCATTATTTTTTCCAATTCATGACAATCAGTTGAAGTTGGGACTTGAATGCTCGCCAAAGACTTGAGGAATGCATCCCTATGAGTTTTGGAGGCCATCAGTAACCCCCATATGGACACATTTGCTTGAGTCCTTTGAAGCTGCTTCAATACCGGGTCCTGAGGTTCTGGTTGACTATTCTGACCCTTGTTTTTCTCTCTCATTAAATGAGCTGGGTTCTCAACTGCAAGGTGAGCCGGTTTGAAATTCTTACCGGTCCTGGTTTCTGCTATTTCTTCTTCATCTTCAGGGAAGACCACTTCCATTTCCACAAACTGCTTGTTCAGTTGAGCTATCTCTGACTCATCTTCTGAAAAATAGATGATGAGAGGTTCCTCTAAATCTGCTTCTGCCAATGAGTATTGATGGTCTTCTGGAAAGATTACCTCCATTTCCATAGATTGATCAGCCATATAAGTGTCTTCTGCTTCATCGTCTGATTGGTAGATAATGAGCGGCTCTTCTGACTCTGTCCTTGCCACCGTATGTTGAGGAATTTCTAGGAAGTATGCTTCATACTCACCCCCTACTTCTTTGATGGAAACTAGGCTCACCTCGTCACCATGTGTGGCACTTCTTCCTTTCACAAATTGGACTGTTTCAGTTAAATGCACCTCCCCCCATTCTATAAAATTCACAGTATGATGAGGAAGGGGGTTGTTTGCGACAGATGCTTGCCTTGGTTGGAGCTTGAATTTCCCAGAATCCAGTAGATCTTTTATGGCATGCCTCAAAGCAGTGCAATACTCAGTATCGTGCCCACTTTGATTATGGTACTTGCAGAACTCATTTAAACGCCAATAGGGAGGTAACGGATTCGGAACAAGACGTGTTTCCAGAATTCTGAGCTTCCCACCTTTAACCAACTTGTCCAAGAGTGATGCTTTGGTCATGCCCAGATCGGTGAACTATCTTCTAGGTCCAGACCTTTGTGTAGTAAAGGGAGGAGCTGTAGTTTCTACGATCAATGGTGATGAGCTTGTGGCGGCCACTTGCTTCGATGCTGCAGGTGGGTTAGATCCTGAACCCCTGGATGGGTATGACTTTCGATTCATCCCAAATTCTGACCTTTCTGCCTTGATTGGTAGGACATCTCCGTGATTGATGGCGTCTTCCACTTGCTGTCCCGCAACCAAAAGTCCTTCAAAAGTGAGTATAGCTTGTCCAAAGATATAGGCCTTATAGGTTTTGTTCAAGCCCCTCATCATCATTTGGACCTGATCCCTCTCGGACGGTCGGTCCCAAAGTTTTGCTGCCAATGACCTGAAGCGGGACAAGTATTCTGTGAATGTTTCATCTGACTTCTGTATCATGGTTTCAAGCTGCCTCCTATGGGTCTCAATCTCAGTATTGTAAGAATAGAAGTTTATGAATGCCCTGGTGATATCCGACCACGAGTGGATTTGTGACGGATTCAGATTCATTAACCACCTATGGGCCCCACTTGTCAGTGAGAATTGGAATGCTTGCGCCAACTGTTCATCAGTGAAACCTTGTCCTTGTTTCAGTAGGCCGGTGAAGGACCTTAGATGGGTTTTGGGATCACCTGACCCATCAAATTTTTCTGTGGTCCATTTGAATTTAGGAGGCAGCTTCACCTCCGGGACGAAACATAAACCTTCAGCATCGATGATCTGACTCTCTACCCCTTTCAAACCTCTCAGAATCTTCTCTACTTGGCTCAACCTATCTTTGTATGGGCCATCCTCTTCTCTTGATTTCTCAACCGTGAGAGCATTCTGTATGGTTGGGGCTTTTCTTTGCTCGATTTCTTCTACTTCCTCATGTGTAAAGTTTGAAGGTAAATGCGGTGTCTCCACTCTTTCGGTCCCTGACTCTTGGGATTACAGTTTTGCATCCATTTTCTTCATCAAGGTGGCCATCATGGCTATGGCATCTTCCATCTTTGCCATCCTAGCTTCTGCTGCCCCTTGGGTGGGATTCTGTCCTTCACTCATAGCTTCAACTGGTCTTACCGAGGCTAGGCAAATGGGTTCAGGTGTGGACTCTCTTGATAGTCTCCCAGCGATGGGATCTCTTGCCCACGAGGTAGAAGATGATTGTTGACTAGGGTGACTCCTGATATAGGTCCCAGAAAAAAAAGGCCAAAGTTGACAAGTATTAGGATTCTTGGGATGGAGATAGGACAGAAAGGAATTAACATGCACAAACAGAGCTGACTCGACCATACAAATGTTAGCTCTCTTATGAAACCCCTTAAACAAACATTATCTGTACCAATTTAGTTGCTTTGAACGACCATGTGATCGGATTTGAGCCTCTTGACCCGAAACAGGTCATTGGGGTGACAAGGTCCAACCACTTGGTTTATCAAAAACAAAGAAATTGAAACAAATATGCTCGTCCTTAAACTTTCATAAGGGATAAGTTAGCAAAGGTGGTTCATGACTGAACAAACTGGTAAACTCCCATTCGATCGTAATATCCATGCCATGATAGAGATTTTCCGATCGTTTTTAAGACTTGATGTATCAACAATGAAAGATTCGACACATTGAATCCTCAAGTGTGAATCCAAACGTGTTGATAGATCGAGAATCAAAACGGGCAGAACTTCAACGCCATAGGCATAGATGTCGTAATCGAGTTGGAATTTACATAGTCGGTTCAGGGATGAACCAAAAATAACACGCATGTGACTCACTCTGGGTTAAGACCGGCAAAGGCTACCTTGGCGAGGAGGAGTGGACCTATTCCCGTCTACACAGTGAATCATGAGCCCCTCGATTCCTTTTGATATACCATTTTGCAAAATGTCAAACGACCTAGAGAAGTATAACGCCTCCCCGGGCGAACCCGAGAAACAAGCGTCAGAGGCTCTCCACAGTTGAGACTTTTACAAGGTATGTGTCAAGGTTGTGCTTTTCACCTAGCGGGTGATCCCATATGCATGAGGACCCGGGTCGGCTAATAGCACGATGTGTGACTGAACCCAAACCCCCCCAAAACAATATGTACAATCATAAATATAGTAGCCCTAGATCTAGCATCCAATGTCAGTCAATCAATGTAAGGAAAGTGAATCAGGAGTTTGAACATGGAAATCCCCAGCGGAGTCGCCACTGTGAGGACAAATGTCCACCCATGCTGAATGGACGGAGAATGATTTGGAGTCGCCACCTAGATTAAGGTCTAGGACCTAAAATGTAGCCTCATCCATGAGATAAGACTTCTATTGACTCATGACCCAACATATCGGCTTTGGTCCAACAGAGAACGGGTAAGCGTTCAAAGTACAGTTTGGGAAGGTGTTACGCACCCAAAACTGCCCGATCCAAAAATCGGCCTCCTATGTGATTCTACGTTCCTTAGACTCTATGGTTCTCACTGTTCATGGTCAATGGATGATGAATAGGGATCATGGGGGATCCTATGCCAAGTTTCTAAGTTTTTCTAGCTTAAGTTCAGCCAAACATGTTCTCGAAGTAAGAAAACAAAAAAAATATATACAATGAACCGAACCAAAGATGGTTCGGTGATGGACTGAATCTGAGATGTCCAAAACGTCTCAAATTGCCTACGTATTCCAATCCTGGAAATCAAGTCCAAAACGTAGTTCGAAACAGAAAGTGATTAAGGTTTATGGATGTGGATAATGATTAAGCTTTCTTAAATTCAATTTATTCAAGTTGAAGTTTATGCTTGATGATGATTGAGATTGAATCTAGAGAAAGCCTAAATGGATCGAAGTGAACGAGGATATGGATACGGATATGGATATGGGGGACCTAAGGATACTAAGATGGGGTACCGTACTTGGAGGGTCCTCCAAGTTGCCTACGTATTCCAGAGGTCCTGGAAATCAGTTACGACGTAGTTCGTTACATGGGTTGTACTCTCAGGGAGTAGGGTTTGTACTCTCAGGGAGTAAGGTTTGTACTCTCTGGGAGTAAGGTTTGTACTCTCAGGGAGTTGGATTTGTACTCTCAGGGAGTAAGGTTGTACTCTCAGGGAGTTGGATTTGTACTCTCAGGGAGTAAGGTTATACTCTCAGGGAGTAAGGTTTGTACTCTCAGGGAGTGATGTTTGTACTCTCAGGGAGTTGGATTGTACTCTCAGGGAATAAGGTTTGTACTCTCAGGGAGTAAGGTTTGTACTCTCAGAGAGTAAGGTTTGTACTCTCAGGGAGTGAGGTTTGTACTCTCAGGGAGTGAGGTTTGTACTCTCAGGGAGTAAGGTTTGTACTCTCAGGGAGTAAGGTTTGTACTCTCAGGGAGTAGGGTTTGTACTGTCAGGGAGTAGGGTTTGTACTCTCAGGGAGTAAGGTTTGTACTCTCAGAGAGTTGGATTGTACTCTCAGGGAGTAGGGTTTGTACTCTCAGGGAGTAAGGTTTGTACTCTCAGGGAGTGATGTTATGAGGGCACATTGATTGATGTGTGGAACCGTATCTAGGAGTTTCCCAGACTACCTACGTATCTCAGGTTATTGACCTGAGAATCAGGATCCACGTAGTTCGAAAGAGATGTTCATTGGGTGACCTACTTGGGTAAAAAATATGGGCGATCCAGCCGGACCGAAAGATGATCCTAGATGATCAAAGGTTGGATTCACATTATACCTATCTAGGTTCTGCACCCTAGGAGAAATGAACTGAGGGGTAGGGATCGTCCTAAATTACCCTTGTAACTCACAACCCTGATTTGGAATTGTTGGGCTAAGCTTCATGATTCTTGATTAAGACTTTTATCATTTTCCATTATTATCCTTCCCATGAATGTGGGTGCCTACATGCACTTCCCCACACCTAGGAGTGTCTTCTATCAGTGTACATGCATGGTAGTTCGACTAGGGTGTAGCGAAAAATAAATTATTGCCAACATAAACATCATTCAATCATGGCATTAGCAAGCAGATCAGCATGGCAGTGTGCACAAAGCTAGCATTGTAAGCATGTGAGCTGGGTAGTGCATAATATGACAACGTAATCGAGGGACATGATAGATGCATGGATATAACGACATAGACGATATCAGATCCTCAATCTAACGGTTATATCTCTTCAAAAAATGATGATCATGATCAATACTTAGATTTCATCAAAACAGCCAAGATCAATGGTTCAGATCTCATCAAATATCAATAATCATGATAATGACTCATATCTCATCAAAATAGCTATGATCTATGGCTCAGATCCGTCTAAATCAATTATGATCCAGATTCAATAGTTTATATCACTCAAAATTCCCATGATGACAATCCAACAGTTTAAATCACTCAAGATCATAATCCAACCATTCAGATTCATCAAAAACACTCATGATCAAGATTTAACGGTTTAGATTCACCAAAATCACTCACGATGACAATCCAACGGTTCAAATTGCTTAAGGTCATAATCCAACTATTCAGATTTATCAAAAATACTCATGATCAAGATTTAACGGTTTAGATTCACCAAAATCACTTACGATGACAATCCAACTGTTTAAATTGCTTAAGATCATAATCTAACCATTCAGATTCATTTAAACCATTCCCAAAGATAATCTAACGGTTCAGATTGCTCATCATGATAATCTGACCGCTCGGATTTATCAAAAACACTCAAAATTACTCACAATGTAAATCTAACGGTTGAAATCATTCAAGATCACTCAAAGTAAAGATCCAACGGTTGAAATCATTTGAAATGATAATCTAATGCTTTAGATCATTTAAATCACTTATGATGTCGACCCAACGGTCTAAATTAACATCCAATGGCCCATATTTCATCACATCAAAATTTATAATCAATGAGCTAGGTTTAAATTATCCAAGATTGATGGCCAATATTAAATCACATAAAACATGAACATTATGGTATTGACACACATGCCATATAGCATTTGAAGATCATGATTATCGAAATAGGCATATTTAGACAATTTTCAATTATTTGAGCTTCATGAAAGCTATCAAAAATAAAGTTTGAGGTACCAACCTTGTCCCCAACAATGGGGTGGAGCCTTTGATGATGGTTGGTGATGATCGATGGCAAGCTTTCCCTTCTTCTTTCCTCCTTTCTTCCTTTCCTTTCTCTCTTTTCCTCAATCTCCCCTCTTGATTCCAATATCTATTCTTTCTCTCTCTTCTAACTCACTTTCATTCTCCTCTCTTTTTTCTAGCTTTTCTCCATTTTTTCTTTTCCTTTCCTCTCTTTTTTTCTTGGCTTCTCTCGGCCAAACCCCCCCCCCCCCTTTTCTCTACTTTCTCACCTCCTTTTATAGACATTGGTGGGGTGTGCGCTGATGAAGGAGAAGTGGGTAGGCTTGGTTGGGCTCAAGGAGAGGAGTGAGGTGGCGGCATGGTCTGGCCGCTCCACTTCTCTCTTCTCCCACTCTTTCTTCCTCTCTCTCTCTCTCTCTCTCTCTCTCTCTCTCTCTCTCTCTCTCTCTTTCTCTCTCTCTCCCTTCTCCAGATTTTATTGCTAGGTTGGGTTTAAGACAAATAGGTGGCGGTCATGGGGGTGAGTAGGGGCATGGGCTCATGGCGGGTGGCATGTGTGCACGGCTGGGGGCATGGGCTCATGGTGGCTTGGAGTGGGGCTTAAGGAGAGGAGGAGGTGCATGGCCGTGACTTGATGAAGGAGAAGTGGGAGGGGGCATGGGAAAGATGGAGGTGGCAACACCTACCTCTTTCCCTCCACCGAATTCCCTTTTTTTCGGTTCTTCTCTCTCTCTCTTCCTTCCTCTCTCTTTCTCTTCCTCTCTCTCTCTTTCTCTCTCTCTCTCTTTCTTTCTCTCTCTCTCTTATCGGATTTCTTTTGACTGATTATATATATATATATATATGGGTAAATTACACAGACACCCCCTCTACAGTAGTAAAATTACACAACACTACCCTGCTTTTTCAAAAGTTACACAGAATACCCCTATAATGATGCTATCATACAATCTCATCCCTACCGTTAGTTTCAACCTAACGGCAGAGGCTCACTTTTTTTTAAAGACGAAAATACCCTTACTAAGGGTAAAATGACTAAAACATTTTCTTGTCAGTTCTCTCCTCCACGAAAATTCCGTTTCTTCTCTATACTTTCGTTTTTGTAAGGTATGTATCACTACTGCTGCTGTGCACCTCTTTTAAAAACCAAGGTCACAAATGTCTAAAGCATTTCATCGAACACCAACCCTTCAGTTAGCCTTTATTTACACAAATACATCCATCATCAATCTAAAGAAAAAAAAATGTAACTCGATTCACAGGCGCAAAAGTTGCCGGAGATTATCGGTTGCCCCAGTGTCCATTCCTTCCACTTCCACATTGCAGTTCAGCTTGGACCTGAGGGAGAAGAAATTGGGCAAAGGCAAACCATCGGGAGGAGGAGACAAAGAGAAAACCGACCACTGAAAATTTCTCCACTTCCCTTGTTCTTAAAAGCCAGCGATGGTTTCATAACATTCATCAAGACTTGATCTGGAAGATCACAAGGCTCCGGACCCAACCGATCAGTTGACGTGATCACTAAACATTCTGTCGAGACAAAAGGCTTCGGTTTTTTTGATGTCAGATTTGGTTCTCTGTTCCTCCCGTTGGTCTTCCTGTTAGTCGAAGGGCACAAGATGCCTCTATTTTATAAGCAAGGTTTATTGTTGATGGGGAGTGGAAGGAGAGATGGTCGTGGTTGTTCTTTGTTTTTCGTTTACGTACATTCGAGAGAGAAAACGAAAGTGAAGAAGCAGATCCGGGCGGAGATCCCGAAAAGAGACCTCCATTTCCATTCTGGAGGTTCATCAAGAGTAGATTTGCAGGCGATAATTTTTCAGAAGGCCGTGAAGAAGAAATCCTATGAGAAGACCTTGAATAAGGGCATTATTGTTCGATAGATGTATTCTAGGGTTTAAGATGAAGGAAGAGATGGAGGAAGGCATACCTGGAGAAGAAACTTGCTGAACCGTGGAGAAGAAAACCTTGAGAAGAAAATGGAAGTGAAGAGAAGAAAGAAGAATACAGTTTTTTAAGAAGTAAGGCTAAATAACAGCTTTTTGTAAGGGTATTTTTGTCTTAAAAAAAAAGTGAGCCTCTGCCGTTAAGTTGAAACTAACGGTAGGGGTGACATTGTATGATAGCATCATTATAGGGGTATTCTGTGTAACTTTTGAAAAAGCAGGGTAGTTCTGTTCATTTCATAACAGTAGAGGGGGTGTCTGTGTAATTTACCCTATATATATATATATATATATATATATATATATATATATATATATATATATATAATATACTATAATATAGTATAAATAGTATAATAAAATAATATATAAATATATATATATATATATATATATATATATATAGATAATATATAACATAAAGCATATATTATATAATATATAAATGTATATATATTTATATAACAAGTACATACACATGGGCCGACCCGACTCGACTCGGGCCGGACTGGGTTGGGTCAGGCTGGACTAATTGAGTTTGACAGGGTTGGACTAAATTGGGCTTGAATTTGGTTGGGCTGAGTAAGTATGGACTGGGTTGATTTCTCTCTCTATTATGAGTCCTCTCAACTTGCAATTTCACATGAAAATTTCGACGGCCTCTCTCAGATTTTCCACATCCACTTTGAAGAGGACGGACAAAGGAGCACACTGGTGCTCGAATCATCAGATTCGGATGTCAGATGAAGAAGAATTGAAGCTTTGACGATAATTCGGCCAGCAACTTTGCATGGGACCCGTTGGCGGCTTCTGCCCAAAATTCTTTACGTCCACTTTGAAGAGGACAGGTAACGGAGCACACTGGCACTTGAATCGCCTGATTCGGACTTCGAATGATCAAGATATGAAGAATTGAAGTTTTGACGATAATTCGGCCGACAACTTTGCATGGG
The DNA here is from genome assembly GCA_028583415.1 of Protea cynaroides. NCBI lineage: Eukaryota > Viridiplantae > Streptophyta > Magnoliopsida > Proteales > Proteaceae > Protea > Protea cynaroides. Next base: position 8,492,702 of record CM053265.1, read on the forward strand.
ACCCACTGGCGGCTTCTGCCCAAAATTCTTTACGTCCACTTTGAAGAGGACAGGTAATGGAGCACACTGGCACTTGAATCGCCTGATTCGGACTTCGGATGATCAAGATATGAAGAATTGAAGTCCGATCGATTTTAATTATGATAATTTGCCCAATAAATCCTTAATTTATGGTAATTTACATAAAAGCCCTTGGATTTAGTAAGCCAAATTCAATCCGACTAAAATCGCGACATCTTCTTCGTTTGATATCGGAATGAGTGATTCTGGTATCATTTCGAAGGTATTTTCATGACCTTGCTGTAGGGCCCGCCAAAATCAGCTTTGAAATCACCACATATCGTCCAAACCTTGAATTGACCTGTAACCCTTCTGAATATGCTCATCAAGACTCTTGTTCATGGCTGGGGATGGCAAAAATGGGGTGCTTACAGTTTGACCGGTTCAGGTCTGGTTCGTCACTAGTTAGAGACTACTAACCCAGTCCACTGTGGGAATGGTTCTGGGTTAGGGATTGTATTATAAATACAATGGTTAGGGTCTCCCCAGCCATTGGTTTTATCTTTCTGTTGCTCCCATACGCACAGAGGCAAAAGGGATCCCAACGAGGCTGTGGAAGACTCTAATCGAAGCATTCAAGCTACAGAAAACGGTTGGAAATCAATCTACAGCAAATGGTATATGTTCTATCATCTCTTTTATTGTCCATTGTATTCTAGTTATCTGTGTGGTGGATTCGTTAGGGTTCATGGGAGATCCCATGGGAAAACCCTAACTTGCATTAAAAATTCTAACAATTGGTATCAGAGCCACCCACACAGAGCTAGGATCGTAGGTAATGGACAATTAAAATGGTAGGAATGACTGAATTGAAAATATGAGAAATTTTTCTCCATAATTTTTCCCACAAAGTATAAAAGCTTTCAAAAAATGTTCGGACCGGTGAAATTTAAAACAAATTATACCAGATTATAGAACTCGAAAAAACGAGTCGACCGACACTAAGCTGGTCGCCGACGGTGGCCGGACACGCCTCCACGCGCCGCCTGAAAAGGTGAGTGAGATCCACGAGCCGACGGTTGGAAAATAAAAAAAAATTAAAATTACTGACGGCGCCGAGTCATCGCCAGGTCGACTCGGCGCCGAATCGCAAACCCTAACCGGTTTCCTGGTTGACTCGGCCCGAGTCTACCCAGCCCCAGCCCGCCAGGCCCAGACCGGGCAGAACCAGCCCAGGCCAAAGCCAGCCCGGCCAGTCAGACCCAGACCAGGGCTGGCCCAGCCCAGGCCCAGAACCAGCCCAGGCCAAGCTAGCCCGGTCAGTCAAAACCAGCCCAGGGCTGGCCTGAAAACCCGAACGGGGGATCCACGTGTATTCGACCCAAACCCGAACGGGTAGCCAATTAACCCGGTCTGGGACCCGAATTATTGACCTGATAAACCGACCCGAAAACCTGAAATTGTGACCAGGAATGCTGCTTGGTTGAACCGGACAGACTGGTTTGGTCTGGTCAGACCGCCCGGTTTGGTTCAGGTCGCGGTTCGCCCCGGTCCAGACTTTTAAGGCCTGTTTGCCTTGTAGTTTTTTGACTGCGTTCGCAATCCGACTTTAAACTGGATTTGTGGGAGCTAGGAAGGTCGGATTGACCTCTGGTTTGTTCCGTTGGACTTGGTTTTCAATGCTCTTCAATCTGGAATATATATTGTTACATTTTGATACATTGGGAATAGTATTTTTCCAAATTAATGCTCTTTTGGAGCTCGATTTGCAGTGTTTCTGCTGGTTTTTCTCAATATTCTTGTATCATAATGATTGTTGAGCTAAAGTGCATGTTTATTTGAATGTTTAGAGTTGTAAAGTTAATTTTTGAAAAACATTCATGGTTATATATATCCCACTAGAGCTGCGATTTGGGATTTGTTCATATCATGGTAGAACTTGGTGGGTTCCACCAAAGTGGTATAACTTGTTTTGTCATGATGTGTTCAAATTCAAGCGACTATGTTTGTAAATGCTTTAAAGAATGACAGTATTCACCCAAGGGTGACATTGTCCCAGTTTATTCAAATTATGATTTGTACATGTTGTGTAAGGATTGGGTGGGACCATCGAAGTGGCAAGCTCAGTTCTATCATGATATGCTCAAATCCAGTACTTATGCATTTATAGACACAACAAAGAAGGATAATGCTCACTAAAATGTGACATTATCAAGATTTTCACTTTTGTGGAAGCAGCAAAGAATGGCATTGTCCACCCAAAGGTGGCAGTGTCAAAGATCATGTAAACTCATGCACATGGATGAAAGATCTTGACTTTAGGAGTTTCATACACCCAAAGGTAGTGGAATTTTGAGTCATTATCCCTTCGCAGGTTCTCCACAAATAATAAGAGGACCAGTGTGCTCTTGTCCCAAAGGATAAGGGTGTAGTTTCGGTTGACTCTACACAGATAGTAAGAGGACCAGTGCGCTCTTGTCCCAAAGGATGAGGGTGTAGTTTCGGTTCACTCTTCAAAGAAAATGGACTTGCATATATTGTAAGTTTAACTTATCTTGTGTGTATGTTTGCATTATATCACACATATTAGAGAACATATAATGATCAAACATCTCATGATGCCTGTTATGGCGGACCAGTTCTATGAATTGGCATAAAAAAAAAAATTGAAAGCTAGTCTAGGAATGTTTAACCTAGTACTCAGCAAAGATTGTATTCTGATCTTTAGGAATATTTAATCCCTAAGATCAGGTAAAAGAAAATTCAAATAAGGAACATTGGAAATAGATGTTCAGAGTGAAATTCAAAGAAATTTTGGTCTTTAAAATGGAGTGGAGAGATGTTGTATTCTCAAGGTTGTCTGTACCAGTTTTGATGGTATAGGATGATAATGGTGTGTGAGGAAACACAGGTTAAAGCTATTAGCCATTACTAATAAGCTTTAAGATATGTGAATCTCTGTAGGTAACTCATTGGAATATTATAGATGATTCACTTGACTTTCACTTCCTCACCTAAACTGCAAAGTTAGATCCAGGTGACCCATAAACCTAGTGGACAGAAGATGAGTTGATTTCCTTTATACTAAGGAAGAAATTTCAAAGAAAAGAGAAAGGAAGGAATGCCAATGTCATGATGTGTGAGCCATACTCTGACAAATGCAGTAAGTGAAAGGTAGGGTCTTACAGAAAGAAAAATATTTTTTCAAGGAAAAGTAAGAAACTTCTGACAAGAAAAATGATTTTATGATCACACGACCTGTTCGACATATATAATAGAAACCCAGCTAGGCCTTGGATGGAACGTAGATCTTCTCCTCTGCTGATTGGAAGAATATTGATTCAAAGCTGCTAAAGCCCTCTTAACCCTTTCTCCCTTAACAGTCTTGATCTGAACCACCGAACTTTGGAGATCAGAAACGGATATTCTGACGTTGCCGTCACCGGAGAAAACTAGAAAGAATGATGATGACACTCGCGGGGAACAGCCAATACCGAAAAGTGCCGCTAGAGAGGTTTATAGCTTCTTACAAAACCCTATATAAAATGAAGAAGATGTTTGGTTATAACGAAACTGAGAAGTGAGGGAAAAATTGTTATTTGATTGTTAAATTATTAGGAGGGTAATTGAGTAATTATACAATTTTTATTAGTCAACTTAATGGCCTGGGGGTGCTTGTGAAATTAATCAAAAAGTTGGGAGTTGGGTGAATTAAAAGCAAAGTACGAGAATATCGGTGAAATTTTCCAATAAAAAATTTATTGAAAGTCAACTTAATTCCATAATAATTCTATAGTGCGTGACTCATGACCTCAAGCACTAGTTTTACGCAAAAAAAAAAAACCCTTCAAACAACAGATAATTAATAATTAGTTTTTATAATATAAGTTATTAGAATTTTATTGCATATTAAAATATTAAATAATTTTATCCGTGTATCCACATTGACAAAATGTGAATTTTTATAAACATCGTGGGTTCACCTTGACAAAATAAAAAGTATAAATTATATAAGTAGTTTGAACTCATCTTCATTGACTTTTTTCTATAATAAAAAATTCTTTTGGGTTGTTATTTTATAAGTAATTAAAATTAAGTGTAAGAGAAAAATAAATAAATTATGATATAAACATATCAGAATTCCAAGCGGAGAGAGAAAAATCCAACCCTAAGAACGAGAAGGATGCCCCATAAAATAAACTAGAGATACAATATAAGAAGTAGATGAAAGCAACTTAGGTATAAACTCCTTGACTTGACCTCAATTTGTTTAAGCAGATGAACTTGCCAACCACTAACAATACCATCAAAGACGACCAAATTACAAGGCATATGAACGTGGGTGCTCCTCATTTCCCACACAACAATTTTGTTGCCCTTGATTCGAATAGGCTTGCTCATGAGGTCGTAAATTGTCCAAGTGGATTGTATTTGTTTGTGTCATTTAAAACTTGTTATACATTGAACAAGTGAAGATGGAAAGGATGGAGAGCCAAAAAAGAAACAAAGAGACTTTCGATAGGATCAGCTACCTCCCAGAGCCAATTCTGCACCACATTCTCTCTTTTCTATCCACCAAAGATGCTCTCAAAACAAGTTTCTTGTCCAAGAGTTGGAGCAACCTATGGACTTCTATTCGTATTCTAGACTTCGATGAGTTCACATTTTATAATAAAGATGTAATGTTCTATTACCATGGTGAGCTAGGAGATGAAGAAGATGACGACAAGATCAAGTGGGAATTGAAGAAGCAATTTGCAGATTTGATTGATAGATCCTTACTACCTCTTGAGGGCCAAAACATTCGTGAGCTTAATATAAACTTCGACCATATTGACGATTCTATTCTTATGACTCGTGTTGATCCATGGGTTCGCTTCGCACTGACAAATGTCTCTTTGTTCCGTCTGGACTTCTCTTGTGGTGAGCCACTAGAATATTGTCCTGAAAACATGTATCAACTGCCTCCTTGTTCTTTTCCATCCAAATTTTTGAAAGTTATGGAATTAAGTTGTTGTCAGTTTATGGCATTAGAGCATAATATCAGTTTCCCGTGCCTAGAGACCGTGATTCTGAATCAAGTTCAGTTATATGATACATCGGTCACAGATTTAATCGCTAATTCTCCTCACTTGGAATCCTTATATCTAGAGAGTTGTTGGTTTTCTACTCACTTTATTATTGACGCTCCACAGTCACAACTCAAGTACTTAGTATTGGATTCTAATGATGTTGACGAACAGTGTCACATAAGCGTTCCAAGTCTTTTGCACATTCAATTTTTTGGGGTAATGCCATCTAACATCTCTGTAGAGAACTTATCAAACCTGATTGACGCAAGATTGGAGTTTAGGTATTCTGTATATTCTATATACGGTGGAATGCTCGAAATGCTCTGCGAACTTTTGAATGCTATGGATCATGCCAAGACTTTGACACTATCAAACTTTTGTCTCCAGGTATTGTACTTTTCATTAATGTTTTTTTTTTTTTTGGATAAGTAGTACTTTTCATTAATTTTCTGTCCTCCAATGTTTAATTCTTATTCAAGAAGATGTGATGAAAGTATTTAACACATATGGACCATACTCTAAGCAACAAAAGATCTCCAAATGACACTACATTCTAAATAGAGTGAAGAACTACGTAGTGCTTTTTAGCTTCCGCATCTTGCGAATTATACTAAATTTGATTTATTTTCTAATTCAAAAATTTTTTAATAGAAAAGAGAAACTAATTTGAAGAAGACAGAGGAAAGTTTACCGATCTAAGAGGTTAGATATTGAAAACTCCTACATAACACATTCCGATACAAGTAGTCCCATTACATTTTCTTTGGTCCATGGCTAAGCTAGTTGTAATCTAATTTGCTTCTTGGTCTTTATCGCTAAATCTGAACTAATGGTTTGTTGAAAGAAACATGTTCCTTGCTGTTTTATATGATATTGGTGGAATAAGTTCAAATGTTGTCATCTTTTGACTCTCCTTTCATATCGAAGATACTGTCCCTCCTGGAGGCCGGCGTTGCAGAGTTGCGAGAATATTTGCCTTCTCCACTATACAATTTAAAGCATTTAACAGTTAAAACAGATTTGAACAACTACGCACTTGTTGGTTTAGCATGCTTGTTGAGGATCTCTCCTAACCTTGAGGCTTTTTCCATAGAATTCAGTTATGACAATGTGAGATTGGTAAGGAATTAACTAGTTTATTCCATATTATCTTTAATACTATTTATGCATGACTTATTGCTAATTAAATAGTTTCTGATGTGGCTTTGTAGGTCTTCGGTGACGACCTCTTTTCTGAGGAGTACAAGCATATTTCTAAGCTTGATGATAGTGAATTTTGGGAGTCACAATTGCTTCTCTTTCCTTGTTTATCTCATCTCGAGAAAGTTGAGATCAATAAATTTGGTGGACAAAAATTTGAAATGGGGCTAGTAAAATATTTACTCCAAAAATCGTTTCTTTTGAAGGAAATGGTTATAATCCATGACAAATGCAATAATGATGAGTTGGAGTTCTTAAAGGTAAAATTTGAAAATATTCAAAAGTTAATAGCTCTCCCAAAAGCTTGTCCATATGTTGAGATAAAATTTTCATAGATCATTTTTTTTTTAATGTGTGTAGGAGCTGTTTAAATCCAGGGTATGTAATACTTCTGCCGTGATGTAATTTTGTATACTGCTACACCATAGCATTGACAATGCTCAACTCTATTTTTTTTTTCATGAAATGGATCCTATGTTCTGAATTTTATTTACAGTATAATCGCAATTTATAACTTTTAAGTGGGACCATTGCAAATTGTATAGCTACAAAAGGCTCGCTATGAAACTCTTGGAATCTGCCTGTATTTGTACATATGGATTCTGAAATTCTGTAATGCACTCCACCAACCATGATAGTGAGGAGGAACCACCATTATGATGGACCTTGAATGACACTGAGGGGGGGGGGGTGAATCAGTGTAATAACTTTTCCCCTGATATTTCTTTGCTGCCCAGTGTTATTTATGAAATAAACTGTCTCACACACAATCGTATGCAAATCTACCTTGCAACCACTCAGTGGCCAGGTCTACCGGATTTGCACACTTATCCTACAATTCATTCCACACACTTCATAAAATACATAATCAAAACATTCCACAATACAGAAGGGTTACGTGGTTCACCACTACAGTGTGTGATGGCTAATCCACGGAGTAATGCCCAATGAGCTTCGTATTAACTCAATACTCAACTTTTAGCCCTTTACAGTACAAGGATACTCACCCTATGTTTTCTCAGCATAAAACTAAGAGGGCAAACATTGCCAAAATTCAGGCATAAAGCCAGTGTCCAGCACCCACTGAACACACCACAAATAAAATAATTTTTGGGGCTTATAAGAATTGCCCTACAATGAAACCCATAAGCTAGATAGGTATTCTACTAATTTTTCTTTTCACCTATACTAGCATACAGTGCATAAAAATTATCTAAAGAGTTAGGGAATGAGAAAATCTCACAACCGATTTTTTCTGACAACTGACGACGTTCCTCTTCTTCTGATAATCAATCAATCCCTTGTTAGATGCAAGAAAGCTCCACCATCCTTCAAAAATCACAGCAGTGCATGGACATGGGCACTAATAGAGATGATGAATGATTGTCTTCAATTCCCAAAGCCAGAATACCTCCAAAAATTAAAGAATAAAGCCTTTCTCCTCAAAATCGTCTTTCTCCGTCTGTTTCACATGGCCATCAACCTCACAACCATTCTCAATTGATAGAGAATTGAAAACCTAGCTCGGAGCAATTTGGATCGTCGGATTTGGCCTTCGGATGGTCAAGTTATAGCAAAAACAAGTTCGGCCAATAGAAAAATTTTAAATGGAATCTTTGAGCCTCACTTAATACACCTGTGAAGCACCGTAGCCGCGCCGCGCCGCTTAGTTTTCGCGGTCTGATTGGCTAAGGCGAGAATCAAAGACTTCTGCCGTTGTATCTGAGAACAAAAGGCGGGATTTATTTTAACCTGCTAGATCAAAATCAATCGCGTCAAGCGCGATCGGCCTGATGCGCAACCGCACGATCTGAATATGATCCAAAGTTATATTGTGCATGCATTACACTGAATCATGGCACTACTCCCATGTGACGCGGCGCATTTGTTTAAAATGCCTCCGTCCAATCAGAACACTCGTGGGAGAATCTAACGCATCTGATGCATATATACCTGATCTCGCCTCCATCTGGACCATCCAATAGGCATCAACCCTTCATAGCTTCGTCTGGACCGCCGATTTGAGATATTCTCCTTAGTAAAAATACCAAATTACCCCTGGGAACTTTAAAAATGGCCTCACGAATCCGATTTTCTTCAAAAAACACCCTGTAGCTCTAAAATTATTGCCTCTCTCTCTAGACAATCTGTCGAACAGATTGTGGGTATGCTGAGCGCGTGCCTGTACGCGCAGCTGTGCGTGCCAAGGCTGTCTGTGGCATGGCCTGCGGGCCTAGCTACTGCTTGTCTGTGGCTTGGCCTGCGGGTCTTGCTGCTGGGCATGCCATGGCTGCTGCCTAGCATGCGGCTATGGCATGCCATGGCTAGCCTCGGCAATGTGATGCCGCGGCGACCAGTGGGTCCCACCCACACCTGGGTCCTATAATTTTCTCTCTCCTCTCTCTTCTCTATAGGCTTCTCTCTCTTCTTTCTCTCTCTATAGATTCCCTCCATTTTTCATGCTTCACATCACCTGCAACAAAGCCGCATCGCCTGTTTCACTGCCATATAGCCTGTAGGGTCCGCAGACACTCTCTCTCATCACACTCGGCCTAGTTAGCCCATGTTACCAACAATTACAATATGAGGGCCAACAAGCCAACAATCTCCCCCTTTGGAATTGTTGGCAGCTCAATCCATCATGAGACATTTCTCCCCCTTTGACAACAAGGACAAAGGGATTTACCACATAGGAGTGCCCACCGCATCTTCCCAATCCTATGGGCGCTGCAAAAACACAAATACAACACCATAGCAATACCAAAAAAATACCAATGGACTCCCCCTGAGTCCTACATAGGGAGCAAAAAAAAATAAAACAACAATCAAACACTGCTCCTCCTCACTCCAAGCTCCTCAATGCTTGGGGAGGATAACCACTCCCAACTTCTGTCTCAAGTAACCAAACTGTTCTCTGGGAAGGGGCTTTGTGAAGATATCTGCAATTTGCTCTGCTGTAGGAATGAATTCTAACTGAACTTCTCCTTCCAAGACCTTCTCTCTCAAGAAGTGATACCGAATGGCTATATGCTTCGTCCTGGAGTGCGTAACTGGATTTTTAGAGATATTTATAACACTAGTGTTGTCACAGAACATTGAAATAGGCTTGTCTGACTCAATGCCTAAATCCTTCAACATTTGCTTCATCCACAAAACCTGTGTGCATCAAGAGGCGGTTGCAATATATTCTGCCTCAGCTGTAGACAATGAGACTGACTCTTGCTTTTTACTATGCCAAGCCACCAAATTTCTACCAAGATAGAAGGCACCTCCACTAGTGCCTATCATCAACACAACCTACCCAATCTGCATCTGAGTAGGATGACAAAACCAGATCCTTGCTTTTTGCATACCAGAGACCATACTCCATTGTCCCCTTCAAGTATCTGAAGATCCTCTTCATAGCTACCACATGTGTCTCCTTTGGGCCAGCTTGAAATCTAGCTACCATGCACACAGACTGAAGAATATCTGGCCTAGTAGCAGTCAAATAGAGTAAACTTCCAATCATTGACCTGTACATAGTATTATCAACTGATAGAGAGTCATCATCTTTGCTCAACTTACAATTAGTCATCACAGGCGTGCTCACTGGTGTGCAATCCTCCATTGTGAACTTTTTCAACATCTCTTTCACATACTTGGTCTGAGATAAAAAGAATTCATCTTTCAACTACTGATCTGCAGACCCAAAAAGTAAGAAAGTTCACCAATCATGGACATTTCAAATTCATTCTAGATTCTCTGAGCAAAATCCTTACATGACTCATCTTTGTGACATGCAAAAATGATGTCGTCTACATATACAACCACAACTGTCTGACTACCATCAGCAGATTTGACATACAAGTTGCTATCTACCAGTCATTTCTTGAAATCCAACTGACAGAGATAAGTGTCCAGCCTTGAATACCATGCTCTTGGTGCCTGCTTCAACCCATACAATGCTTTTCTCAGTCTACAAACAAGTGTAGGGTCTTCACTTAGTTGAAATCCTTCTGGTTGCTCTATATACACCTCTTCTTCCAAGTCACCATTCAAGAAAGCTGACTTGACATCCATCTGGTAAACTTTGAAATTTTTGTGTACAGCAAATGCAAGAAACATCATGATTGCTTCCAACCTAGCAACATGAGCAAATGTTTCTTCAAAGTCAATTCCCTCAACCTAAGCATATCCTTTACAAACCAATCTGGCCTTCTTCCTTACAATTTTGCCATCTTCATTGAGCTTGTTCCTGTAGACCCATTTAGTGCCAATAACATTCTTGTCTGTAAGTCTTGGCACCAATTCCCAAGTTTTATTTTTCTCTATTTGATCCAACTCTTCATTCATTGCCTTGAGCCAACTAGCATCTTCACATGCCTCTGCAACTGATTTTGGTTCAATGTGAGATAATAAAGAAAATATTTGTTTTGGTTGTCTTACATTCCTTGTTTGCATACCAGTAGATGGATCACCAACAATTAATTGGTCAGGATGATTCTTTTTTACCCTTCTTGAGCCACTTTTGTTCTGCCTCTCTGCCTCTGAATTAGACTGCTCTTCTCTTTCTTTTGTCTCAACCACAGCTCTTTGTCTTGGCACATTTGTAACATCCTGCTCCTTTTCTGTTTCATTGTCATTCTGCTCACTGTCCAGGTCTTCAAAAATAGGAACTTCATTATTTGATCCTATAGGAGAATTCTTGTGCTCATCAACTCTCACATCTGCACTTTCAACAATTTTACCAAGTTTTTTACTGTAGCATTTGTAAGCTTTGCTAGAGGTAGAGTAGCCAAGAAATATTCCTTCATCAGCCCTATCATCAAACTTTCCTAGACCATGATTGGTGTTCTTGATATAACACTTACTACCGAACACCTTGAAGTGCTTTGCTGTGGCCTTCTTACCAAACCATAGTTCATAGGGTGTCTTGTCTTCATGTGGCCTCAACATACACCTATTCTGAACATATATTACTGTATGCACTGCTTCTCTCTAGAATTTATTCCCCATGTCATTTTCAATTAACATAGTCCTGGCCATCTCTTGAACAGTTCTATTCTTTCTTTCTGCAACACCATTTTGTTGTGGTGTTCTAGGAGCTGAAGTCTGTCTCTTGATGCCATTCTCAGAACAATACTCTACAAAGTCTATCCAGGTGTACTCTCCTCCCCTGTCAGATCTTAAACACTTGATTTTCTTCCCTGTCTCATTTTCAACTTGAGTTTTGAAGATCTTGAATCTAGCCAGAGCTTCTGACTTATGTTTCAGAAACATTATCCAAGTCATTCTAGAGTAGTCATCTATAAACAGAATGAAGTATCTCTCTCCTGCAATGCTCTGTGTTCTCACTGGCCCACATAGATCTGTATGAATTATCTTCAATTGTTGAGTAGTGTGGTACTCCTTAGGCTTGAATGATGTTCTTGTCTGCTTCCCCTTCTGATAAGATGCACTGATATCATTGGAAGGCTTTTTCAATGAAGGAATGTCTCTTACAACATTCTTATTGGATATTTTTGACAGATTTTCAAAGCCAATATGTCCTAATCTTCTATGCCATAACCATGTTTCTTCTTCTTGACTCATCATGTAATTCTCTTTAAAATCTTCAGACAAAATATAGAGATTTCTATGAGTTCTCTTTCCTGATGCCATCAACTTTCCACTATTAGACTTTCGGATCTCACATCCTTGATCATTAAAAATTACATTGTGACCCCTATCACAAATCTGGCTGACACTCAATAAGTTATGTTTCAAACCTGAAACATAGAGAACATCATGGGATTTTATATTTCCATTAATGAGACTGATGCTTCCCTTTCCAACTATCTTGGCACCATCATTGTTGCCAAATTTAACTGAACCTCCTTCATAATGCTGAAGCTTCAAAAGCCTATTACTGTCTCCAGTCATGTGACTTGAACACCCACTGTCAAGAATCCATGGTGTAGAGCTGTCTTGTGCTTTAAAAGCAATCTGCACAACCAAAGAGCTGTCTCTTTCTGTTCTGTCCCTCTGAACCCAAACTCTTTTCTGTGATGATGCCTTCTCAACATGTTTCTGCTTTGGAGCCTCTCTTCTTGTTCTGCTATGCTGTCTCTGTAAAGATGGCATAGGGGGAAAAATGGTTCTACAGTTCCTTGCTACTTGCCCAAAGTTGTGACAGTTGTAACACTCAACAAAATTCTCTTTAAGGGGAGCAAATTGATTTCTACTCTCAAATTTTACATCTCTCATGTTAAATTTGCATGTAGAAATTTTATGTCCAAAGTTGTTACATCTATAGCAGTAACCCTGAAAATGAGGTCTTGGCCTTGCAGTTGTCATGTATCTCATCTGTCTCTGTGGTACACTAGGATAATTTTCTTTATAGAAATTGTCATGCTCCATTCTCTTGCCTTGCTATACATTTTGTCTTGGTCTTGTATAGTTAGTCTTAGGGAGAGGGATTTTGTTTCCTCCTTGACAATGAACTATAGGATCCTTACCTTTTTCATTTTCCTTCACAAAAGATATGGGTCATTTTCCCTTTGAGTTGGCATTTTTTGATGTCTCTCCTTTATCAAAACCAAGGCCAAACTTGATGTGAGAAGGTCTTTGAGCATTGATGATCCTATCAAGCTTATTACTACTAGGATGCACTGGAGTAGAATTATTTGATTCCTGATGTTGAGATAATTTTTGTTGTCTCTCAACCTCTTCTTTTTCATACTCTGCTACTTTTGTCTTTAGAAGAGTAAACTCATTCTCAAATTCTTCAAATCGATCAACCATAGGAAGTTGTTCTTCAAGTTGAACTTTCAAACTTGCATTCTCATTCAACACCATGGAGTAGTCTACAGATGCCTGTTTAAGCTGAGTATTGAGATTTTCTATAATTTTCTTGGACTCTTCATATTGAGCTTTCAGTTCTTGAATCACTTGCTTTTGCTTTTTGGCTTCTTGAGAGGCAAGCTTGTTATGCTTTCTTTCCTTCTTGAGCTCCTTCATGGCTGCAACAAGTTCTTCCTCAAAGTTTATCTCACCTTCTTCATCACTGCTTGAAAATTTATCTTCATTGTCTCTTTCTTCATCACCACTTGAGATAGAATTCATAATTTTTTCTTCATTGCTTTTTGAGGAGAATTTTTCTTTATCTGTGTTCTTCTCTTGATCTTCAATGTAAACCATGAACAAAGCCTCACTAGGCTCATCTTCAGAGATTTCATCAGAGTCATCATCTGAAGTTTCAGTGTTTCTCTTAGAGATAAAACTCTTTTTGTTGGACTTTTTTTTCTTGAAGTTATAATTTTTCTTTCCTTTAAACTTGCTTTTTTTATCCTCTTCATCATCACTGTCAAACTTACTCTTCATTGTGCACTTTGCAGCGAAGTGTCCAACTTTACCACAATTGAAGCATTTGAATGGAAACTTGTTCTTATATTTTCCTGTACCCTTTTTTAATTTCCTAGTGAAATGAGCTGTAGCCTCATCTTCACTTTCTTCCTCATTTTGTTTCTCAAAATTTTCAGCTTCTTCATAGCCTTAAAAGCTACTTGCTTGTCTACAGTAGTTCCAGGGTCTATACTCATCTCAAAAGCTGTCAATGCTCCATGTATTTCATCTATGGTGACTTCATCCAAATCCTTAGTTTCTTCAAGAGCAGAAACCTTTGATTCATACTTGGATGTGAGAGACCATAATATTTTTTGACAAACAACAGAACCTTTTAATCTTCACCAAGTCCTCTGATGGAGTTAACCACTTCATTCACTCTGTTCATGTACTGATCAATAGTTTCATCCTCATTCATTTTCAGGTTTTCAAACTGAGCCCTGAATGTTTGCAGTTTCACTTTCTTGATCTTCTTATCTCCTTCATAGATATTTATCAGTCTATCCCAGACCTCCTTTGCAGTCTTGCAATCCATGACCTTGGATAATTCACTGTTTGCCAGACCACCTTGAATGGCATTGAGTGCCTTTCTGTTATTCTCAAAATTCTTTTTGTCTGTTGCACTAGGAGTAACTGTATCATATGGAGTGTAGCCAATTTCAACTGCAGCCCAAACATCAAACCCAAGTGATCCCACATAAATCTCCATTCTCTTTTTCCAAAACACAAAGTCTATACCATCGAACAATGGGGGTTTATGTGAACCTTCCCCTGGTGCCATTGCTACCCTCTGATCTCTCAGATGCTGATTTAGCTGTTACTGAGCCTGGTGCTCTGATACCAATTAATGGACCTTGAATGACACTGAGAGGGGGGTGAATCAGTGTAATAACTTTTCCCCTGATATTTCTTTGTTGCCCAGTGTTATTTATGAAATAAACTGTCTCACACACAACCGTATGCAAATCTATCTCGCAACCACTCAGTGGCCAGGTCTATCGGATTTGCACACCAATCCTGCAATTCATTCCATGCACTTCATAAAATACATAATCAAAATATTTCACAACACAGAAGGGTTACGTGGTTCACCACCACAGTGTGTGATGGTTAATCCACGGAGTAATGCCCAATGGGCTCCATATTTACTAAATACTCAACTTTTAGCCCTTTACAGGACAAGGACACTCACCCTATGTTTTCTCAGCATAAAACTAAGAGGGCAAACATTGCCAAAATTCAGACATAAAGTCAGTGTCCAGCACCCACTGAACACACCACAAATAAAATAATTTTTGAGGCTTATAAGAATTGCCCTACAATGAAACCCACAAGCTAGATAGGTATTCTACTAATTTTTATTTTCACCTATACTAGCATACAGTGCATAAAAATTATCTAAAGAGTTAGGGAATGAAAAAATCTCACAATCATTTTTTTCTGACAACTAACGACGTTCCTCTTCTTCTGATAATAAATCAATCCCTTGTTAGATGCAAGAAAGCACCACCATCTTTCAAAAATCACAGAAGTGCATGGACATGGGCACGAATAGAGATGATGAATGATTGTCTTCAATTCCCAAAGCCAGAATACCTCCAAAAATTAAATAATAAAGCCTTTCTCCTCAAAAATGCCTTTCTCCCTCTGTTTCACGCAGCCAGCAACCTCACAACCATTCTCAATTGATAGGGAATTGAAAACCTAGCTCGGAGCAATTTGGATCGTCGAATTTGGCCTCCGGATGGTCAAGTTATAGCAAAAACAAGTTCGGCCAATAGAAAATTTTAAAATGGAATCTTTGAGCCTCACTTAATACACCTGCGAAGCACCGTAGCTGCGCCGCGCCACTTAGGTGTCGCGGTCTGATTGGCTAAGGCGAGAATCAATGACTTCTCCCGTTGGATCTGAGAAAAAAGGCAGGATTTATTTTAACCCGCTAGATCGGAATCAATCGCGTCAAGCGCGATCGGCCTGATGCGCAACCGCACGATCTGAATATGATCCAAAGTTATATTGCGCATGCGTTACACTGAATCATGGCGCTGCTCCCATGTGACGCGGCGCATTTCTTTAAAATGCCTCCGTCCAATCAGAACACTCGCGGGAGAATCTAACGCATCTGATGCATATACACCTGATCCTGCCTCTATCTGGACCATCCAATAGGCATCAACCCTTCATAGCTTCGTCTGGACCGCCGGTTTGAGATATTCTCCTTAGTAAAAATACCAAATTACCCCTGGGAACTTTAAAAATGGCCTCTGGAATCCGATTTTCTTCAAAAAACACCCTGTAGAGTGATTTCTTCCCGAGAAGAAATCACTCTTAAATTATTGCCTCTCTCTCTCTAGACAATCTGTCAAACAGATTGCGGGTATGCTGAGTGCGCGCCTGTGCGCGCGGCTGTACGTGCCAAGGCTGTCTGTGGCATGGCCTGCGGGCCTAGCTGCTGCTTGTCTGTGGCTTGGCCTGCAGGTCTTGCTGCTGGGCATGCCATGGCTGTTGCCTAGCATGCGGCTGTGGCATGCCATGGCTAGCCTCGGCAATGTGATGCCGCGGCGACCAGTGGGTCCCATAATTTTCTCTCTCCTCTCTCTTCTCTACAGGCTTTTCTCTCTTCTTTCTCTCTCTATAGATTCCCTCCATTTTTCATGCTTCACATCACCTGCAATAAAGCCGCATCGCCTGTTTCACTGCCATATAGCCTGTAGGGTCCGCAGACATTCTCTCTCATCAAACTCGGCCTAGTTAGCCCATGTTGCCAACAATTACAATATGAGGGCCAACAAGCCAACACATTATATCATGGTAACCATGAAAGGAAGAGGCCAAAAGCTCTGTCTGATTACGTGCAGCATAATGCATGGATTATATAGCTGGCTATAGAATGGTTGTAACAGAATCAGTTAGGATGATTAGGAGAGTAGGGAATACCATTTGTTATATAATGATCGAAGAAGGGAATAAGAAGGCAATGAAAGAATATTTTTCAATCTCTATCATATTTTATTCTATTCTTTCTAGAGGAAGCTACCTTTGAAGTAGCAAGTTATCATTTTATTCCTTATCATTTGTGCTTTCATTGAGAGCTTTCCATGGCAGAGGGAATTCGACTTAGGTAGCTCGATGAAACCGTTGAGATTCTAGGAGAAACAGTGTTGGCACAAGGAGAGCGCATGGATTCATTTCAGGGTATCATAATCAAACAACATCGTGCCTTCTCCGAGCTAGTTCTCCGCTTAATCGCCATGGAGGGATGACTATAACAAGCAATATGACTATCAGGATTTTGTATTGACACACGACCAAACCTTGGCACCCCTGTGACAGCGGTTGAAACACCAAATGCTCAAACCACTGTTATGTTACAGGCCCAAAGCATTCGCCTGGATTTTCCTAGGTTCGATGGCGATGATCCAATCGGACGGATTTTTAAGGCAGAGCAATTCTTCATTTTTCACAACAAGCTGGACAATCAGCGATTTTTGATTTCCTCATTCCACATGGATAGAGCAGCATTGCAATAGTTCCAATGGATGCATCGATTAACTCAGTTCACCACATGGCATGCCTTCACCAGATCCTTGGATGTTCGATTTGGACCATCGAAATTCGACAATCCGCAAGGGTCACTATCCAAGCTTACTCAAACTTCTACTGTAGCGAATTGTTGGACTCAATTTGAGACACTGGCCAACATCACAGTGGGAGCTTCGCCAACATTTCTAGTAAGCTGTTTTATCTCAGATCTTTTTTCGGCCATACGGTGTGAGCTTATGGCTCTTTGCTCCACCACTATGGCTTGAGCAGTCGGATTAGCCTGCTTTCACGAAGCCAAACTACAATAGTCTTGCCATACCTGGACTCGATTTCTGCATGCCGTGACACCACAACCCTCATGGCCTCCCTTGTTACCTCAACAACCGTCGATGCTGGCCCATCTTCCACCGTCAGTCAATCGAATACCCATTAAACAGCTGACTCTGACTGAATGCAGCTACGTCGGGACAAGGGCCTATGGTACAATTGTGACAAGAATTTTTTCTCCAAGTCACCGGTGTAAGACTCGACAACTTTTCCTCCGAGAATACGCACCTGATGAGGAATATTCAATAGACCCTGAGCTGTAAGTAGAAATCGAATAAATCGAATCTACTCCTGATACCTCCGAATCACCTCCATCGACAGAGCTATCCTACCATGCCATGGCAAGTCAACATTCGCCATCAATATTATGGCTTCGCTACTCCGTACATGGAAGCCCAATTCAGATATTGGTAGACAGCGGGATGTCACGGCCTTAGTGTAACTAAGCCAACCGTGTGACACTTAATCGCTTGCAACCCTTCTTGAAGCACTAAGTCAGCCTAACCCCTTACTAAAGAAGAGAGCACACAATAGAGAATTCTGAAAGAAGAGCTTGTATTGCTATACTTGATTGCTTGAGTGCCTTGGCCAAATGAGGCCTTCCTTATTTATAGGCACCAAGGGATACAATGAATGGTTAAGATTTGTACAAGTGTTATACATCCAACGGTTGGGAAAATTCTAGTATAGAGGTCTAGAATACTCCCACCTCCTTAGAAAAGTCTAGAGTAAGTCTATATAAGTGTGGAGGTTTCTAGAGAACCCCACTTAAGCCCAAGTGTAGAGAATTATGTAGATAATTCTAGAATATGGGCTAACCCATCAACCCATGTGTCCATCCATGGACCTTGTAGACGGAGCGGGTCGCGGGTCGTGACATTCTCCCCCACCTAAGTTGGCGACGTCCTCGTCGCATTTTCCTCATGGAACTTTTGAATCATGTCTTGGAACTGCCAAAGGGCATCTGATGGTTCCCAGATTGTCTCGCTCTCTGGTAGTCCCTTCCATTTGACTAAGTACTCCCTACAAGGAGGGACGCCTTGTCTTCGAGTCACTTTCTCTACTTTTATGCTTTCAGCCTCCCTATCGTAAGGAGTAAGTACTCTCGTAGGTGCTTGAGTCGAAGTCCCATGGCTTGGGTTTCCCATGTCTCTATGATACAATTTTAATGTCCTTGCATGGAAAACCAGATGAATCTTGAACTTTGGAGGAAGGTTAACCTCGTAGGACATTTTACCAACCTTCTTCACAATCTCGAAAGGCCCTTCATATCGGCGTTCCTTCCTTGTGAGCCTCACAAGCACCGAGTCGCCTACTATAAACTTTGCTGGTCGTCTCCTTTTGTTAGCCCACCTTTTTATCTTCTTTGTGGCTTTGTCAAGGTAAGACTTGGCAACCTTGAATCGCTCTTGGTTTGTCACCTCATTTCTAGGTGGAAGCCTCTTCGTCAGATCTGAAGGCATTATACCCTAAAACTTTTCAAAGGCCTTCTTAGTAGGCTTAGGTAGCACCTCTTTAGACCTTTCTTTTTCACTTTTCCTAGCCCTGTCTTCCAACTGCATTGTTGATAGCAACTTAGGGCCATCCTTAGTCCTTGGTATTGTTGGGATCATGCAAGAAGCTCCCTTTTCCATGATGCATACTGTGCTAATGGAAGGCATAGCAATTGGATTTACCTTCCTTAGGAAATCCATGCCAAGCACCACTTGGAAATCGTCCATAGGTACCATCGACAAATCTACGATACCTTTCCATGTCCCGATATGCATCTCGACCCCTCGAGTCACACCATGGATGGGTCGAGCTTGGGAGTTGACGGCCTTGAGCCATCCCGTCTCCTTGGTCACCTTCAAACCGAGTCTCTTTGCCTCATCCATCGAGACAAAGTTATGGATTGCGCCCGTGTCAACCATAGCATATGTGGGTTTGTCGTTGTTGCATGCCTCCACGTACATCAAGCCTTTTTGTGAAGGCGTGGCCTTGACCTCCTTTGTCTTGGCCTTTATAGTAGCCAATTGAAGCGAACCCATATGAGCTTCCTCTTCTTCATCTCTTTTCTCGAGCAGGGCTGTCAAAGCCTTTTTTTTAGGGCACTCGCTAGCCCAGTGTGGACCATCGCAGAGAAAACAAGCAGTCTTCCGTCGATGTCCAATCTTCCTGTCATCCCTAGTCTTTTCCTCTTTATGTGATGAGGTCTTATCTATGCTTTCCTTGGGATAAGTTTCTTTGAATGCCGATACTACCCCACCTTTCTCATAGGATGGCTTCTTAGGCTTTGAGGAATCTTCTCTCTTATACTCAACGATGGACTCCGGCACTGCTATTGCTGAAGCAACATCTTGTACACCCCGACGTTGCAACTCTTGCGCAGCCCAGCCTTGGAGACCTTCCATGAAATTGAACAATAGATCTACTTCGGTCATATCCTGGACATCTAGCATAAGTGTAGAAAATGCCTTCACATAGTCTCGGATAGACCCCATCTGTTTGAGCCTTTTAAGATTCCTCTTAGCCATGAAGGATGCATTCTTGGGATAAAATTGTTTCTTTAGTTCCTTCTTGAAACTATCTCAAGTGTCTATGGTGCACGTACCTCTTTCGATGTCGCCGTGTCGTCATCTCCATCATAGAGTTGTTGTGTCTTTATGATAAAGGATGGCAGTTTGTATCTTCATCTGCTTGTCTTCAAGGGAGATTGCTTTGAAATATTGCTCCATGTGCCACAAGAAATTGTCTACTTTTCGGGCATCTCGTTGTCCATCATAGGACATAGGTTTAGGCACATCCATTTTAGGTGCCTCTCTTGAGGTCGTAGCTCCCCCAATCATTGCCCTCTTGCATAGGGTTACATCAGCTTGTACCTGGTCTATGCATGCTTGTAAGTTCGCCATCATCTCCAACACTTGAGCTTTGAAGGTATCAAGCTCCCCTTGTGGCTGTGTTGTGGTGTTGCGTAAGGACACATCGTGCTCATCCACTCGGCCAATGATCCCCTCCAATTGACCTTTGAGCTCTTCTTCACACCCTTCTAACACATTGACCCTCTCTTGAGTGTCGGCCATGGCTAACTCCACTCGAGTTAGTCGTGCTTCCATGGCAGCCACAATATCTACGGACTTGTCCTTGCTCCGCTTGCTCCTTGTGTTGGTGTAAGCACCCCATTTTTGCCATCCCAGCTAAACAAAGTCCTGCTGGCGTGTAGACAACAAAAGGAGAAAGATGATAGAAAGTTTGGATTTTTTGACTGTGAATTTAAGGAAATTTTCAATGGGTCTGTGAATTTGAAGAAGTTTTCAATGGGTCCACAGCAAGGTCATGGGTTATAATTTTGCATGGATGCATAGGTCATAGATTTATCTTTGAAATGAGACTAGAATTGCTCAATTCTGATATCAAATGAAGAAGATATGATCATTTTAGTCGAATGATACATATAAGGGAGGTTTCTGAAATTATTATAAATAATAATAATCCCAGGGGCCTTCATGCAAATTATCCTAAATCGGATTGTTTAAATTTCAAATCATCATATCTTGATCATCCGACATCGGATTCAGATGATTCCAAGACCATTATTCTTCATTCATGATGTTCTACAAAGTGGACGTAAAAAAATCCCGGGTAGAAGTCACCAGTGGGTCCCATGCAAGCTTGCATGCAAAGTTATCGTTAGAACTTCAAAGCTTCATATCTTTTTCGTTCCACGTCAAATTGAGATGATTCCAAGGCCACTATTCTTCATTCATGATGTTCTACAAAGTGGACGTAATGGATTTCATATAAGAAGTCTCTGAAGAGTATCATGCTAAATGGTCAGATAAATTATCGATAATTGGCCCGCTTAAACTTCAAAAATTCATAGGTTGGCCATTTCATTTCCAAATGAGATGATTCAAGCTCCAATATTCCTTATTTTTAATGTTCTACAAAGTGAACGTAGAAAATTTGAAACAGATGCTATCAGAAAATTTCATATGGAAGGGTGACAGAAATGGACTATGAAATATCAACCTTAGTCCAAACCAGCTTAATCCAGCTTAGTCTAACTTAGCTCGGCCCAGCTCAGACCAATCCAGACCAAGTTATGTCAGTCCATAGGCATGCATTTCTTTTATATATGTATAATGTATAATATATTATTATATATATATATATATATATATATCTTATGGATATATTATATGTATTAATATATTTATATATATATATATATGTATACATATATAGATATACATATCTTATGGATATATTATATGTATTAATACATTTATATATATATATATATATATATATATATATATATATATATATATATATATATATATGTATGTATTAGGAAAGAGAGAGGAAAGTGAGGCCGTAGAAAGAGAGAGAAAAGAGAGGCCATAGGAAAGAGAATGGGAGAAAGAAAAAAGGAAAGAGAGAGAAATAAAAGAAAAAAGAAAAGAAAAAAAAGGGGGAAAAGATTCCCCTTCACGTTTTCTAGAAAGAAAACGTGAAAGAGAGAGAGGAGAAAGAAAGAAAGAAAAAAGGAAGGAAAAGGGAAAAAAAAGGAAAAAAAAAAGAAAAAAAGAGAAAAAGAAAAAAAAAAGAAAAAAGGAAATGTTTTCTAAGAAAGAAAACGTGAAAAGAGAGGGAGAAAAGAAAAAAGGAAGGAAGAGAAGGAAGAAGAAAAGGAAAGAAGGAAAAAAGGAAAGAGAGAAGGATTTTTTCTAGATGAAGGAAGGAGAGAAAGGAAAGAGAGAAGGGGTTTTCTAGAAGAAGAATGAGAAAAAGGAAAGAAAGGAAGGAGAAAAAACGTGGGAAGGAAGAAAAGAAAGGAAAGAAGAAAAAATGAAAAAAAAAAGATTTTCTAGAAAAAAGAAGAAAAGGAAGGAAGAGAGAAGAAGGAAAGAGGAGGAGAGGATTTTCTAGAAGAGGGAGAGGTAGAGAACGTGTGCAATGGAGAAGGAGAAGAGAAAAAGGAGAGAAAGAAGAAAGGAAAGAAGAAAAAGGAAGAAAAAAAGATTTTCTAGAAAAAAGAAGAAAAGAAAGAAGGATCTTCTAGAAAAGGAGAGAAAAATTATAAATAGGTAAGAGAAGAGAGAGGAATGGTGGCTTTTTCCAGACCATAGAGAGGAGAACGTGGGTGAGGGAGAGAAAAACATGAGTGAGAGAGAGAAAACGTGAAAAGGGAGTTTGACAGAGTTTGGACTCTCGGTTTTAGGAGGGAGAGGATATTCCAAAAGAGAAAAAAAAGAGGGAAAGGGGAAAAAACGTGAAAGGCTTTTGGGGCTAGATTTTTGGAGAAAAGTAAGGGAAGAAGAGAGAAAAAAAAGGCGAAAGAGAATAAAAAATGTGAAGAGGGGAGAGGCTCAAGTTTTTTTTGGGAGAAAAGGAAGAAGAGAGAGAAAAGAGGAAGAAAAAAATCAGAAAAAAAAAGAGAAAAGAAAAAAACGTGAAAAGGGAGTTTAACAGAGTTTGGACTCTCGGTTTTAGGAGGAAAAAAGGGAGAAAGAAGAAGAAGAAGGAAGGAACAAGTAGAACCTACGAGCATCTAGGTAAGCTCCCTCTACTTCTATTTTTCTTCTATTGTTTTGCTTAACTAAAAATCTCCATCTCATAAACCACTCTATCTCTCCATTAACCAATTTCCATCACCAATCTAGCCTACACTTGGCTTTCAATCCCTATACAACCAGCACTCTAACCGATTTCATCTCATACTTCAATCATCAGCCTTGTACTACCACCTACCCGTAACCCCACTCACTTCCATCTCCTACTGAACCAACCAACACCTCACACTACTTACCTGAACCTAGCCATGTTACAATACCCGAACCTGTCCATCAAGCCCTAGACCAGTTCCCCCCATCCAACCATTGGATCAACATTCCTCATCTTACCCTTGATCTTTCCATTAAATATGGGCCATTGATTGAATCCATGATCATGATATTCTTGAATAAAAATCTGAATTTTGATTCTTTATCGTGTTGATATGATGCCCATTCAAAATCTGATCCATTGAATGTGAAATTTGTTTTGATCATGTGATGAAAATTTGTCCATTGATATTGAATTAATATTTGAATGAATGAATTTGACTAATTGATGTGAATTTAATCTGAATCCTTGATCTTTAAGATCCAATCATGTGAATGGATGATTAATTAATCTGAACCATTGATTTTAGTCTGATGATGATTTAATGATGAATTGATTTGAGCCATTAAAGTCTGATTAACTGACGATATATGATCTGAACTGTTGATTTAAGATTTTGAATTACTTTCAATCGTCGATCAAATGTGATTTCGGTCACATTGTGGATAATCAATGCATTGAATCTAGACCGTATATCTGAAAATACGTTTTAATTGATTGACTCACATGCTTTGGTTGTCTATCACATGCCATATCTTGATGCTATAGTTCACATGCTATATTTGGATGCTTATATGCACACACTGTCACAGTTGGAATAATCACACTACCATGATTGGAATGATCATACTCACATTCAATGCTTATTGCCATATTTTGGATGATTACTACCATGTTTGGATGCACACTTACCATGTTTGTATTGATTCACATGCTCACTTGCCATTTTTTACTGATTTGTTGCTAAATTTGAATATATTTCCAACACTACTATATTTGGAATACTACCATTGATATAGTTGGAATATTTTCATTTGCCATATTTGTCTTGGAAAGAGAAAAAAATAAAAAAATAGCAATTAGGGCAAGATACACCCTGAAATAGAAAGAATTGAACAATTAGGGTAGGAAACCCTAAGATGGTAAGAAAACAATAATTAGGGAAAGTGAAACCCTAAAAATAAAAAATAGCAATTAGGGCAAAATAAACCCTAGAATAAAGTGAATAATTAGGGTATGAAACCCTAAAAAATGAAAATCACAATGAAAAGGGATAGGAAACCCTAGAAACCTAAAAATGGAAACAATAAAAATGGTAGGAATTTAGGTCTCATCCCTAGATCCTATTGACAAAAATAGAAAGAATTTGGTACACATCCCAAATAAAAATGGTAGGAATTTAGGTCTCATCCCTAGATCCTATTAACAAAAATAGAAAGAATTTGGTACACATCCCAAATAAAAATGGTAGGAATTTAGGTCTCATCCCTAGATCCTATTGACAAAAATGGAAGGAATTTGATACACATTCCAAATCTAACTCTCACAAATTTTAAACTACGTCATACCTGATTTCTAGAGCAAACCCTAGAATACGTAGGCAATTTGGGAATCCCAAATACGGTACAAAGCCACTCATCAACCATACATCCATCATAAACTTCAACTTGAACAAAAAATCTAATTGAAGCAAATGCATAAATCACTTCCATAATCATTAATCACACAAACCATTTCGAACTACGTTTTTGGACTTGATTTCTAGGATTGGAATACGTAGGCAGTTTGAGATGTCTTACACGTCTCAGATTCAGTCCAATATCGAACCATCTTTGGTTCGGTTCACTGTGTAATATTGTACATTATATTTGCTTGTTTATTTGTTTTAAAACATGATTGGCTGAACCCTAGGTTAGAATAACTTAGCAACTTGGTTTAGGACATCCCCCATTGAACCCTAGTCATCCAGTTGACCAAGCACAGTCAAAATTAGAATTTAAGGAAAGTTTAGGAGGCTGATATTGATCGGGCGGTTTGGGTGCCTAACACCTTCCCATAATCGTACCCTGAATACTTACTCGATCTCTTGCAGACCAAAGAACCGATACAATGGGTCACGAGTCAATAGAAGTCTTACCTTAGGGTGAGGCTACATTTTTATAGGTCCTAGACCTTAATCTAGGTGGCGACTCCAACAGAACAAATCGATCTTCATCGATACAGGATACACATTTCCATCCCGAGGAGGATCACGTCAATTTCCCATTGTCCTCACAGTGGCGACTTTACTGGGGAATAATATTCAGACTCCTTGGATACTTTCCTTATATTGATTTGCTTGACATTTGATGCTAGATCTAGGGTACTATATTTATTGTTTGTACATATTGTTTTGGGGGGAATGGGTTCTGTCACACATTTGTGCGAGTAGCCGAACCGGGTCCCATGTATATGGGGCAGCCCGCTAGGCGAAACACACAGCCTTGGCCTGTACTTTGTGAGACCACGACCGGTGAGCAGCCTCTAACAAGCATTTCTTGGGTCTGCCTGGGAATGCGTTATGCTACTCCTCGTCGCTTGGATCCTTGCAACATAGTATATAAAGGGATTGGGGGCCCATTATTCATCGAGCATTCTGTGATAGGTTGCCCCATCCTCGTCAAGGTGGCCTTTTCTGTCCTAACCCAGTTTGAGCCATATGTATGCTATTTTTGGTCCATCTTTGAACCAACATAGTAAAATCTACTCGATCATAATATTTATATCTAAGACGTCGAAGTTCTGCCCGTTTTTGTCCTTGACTTGTCAACATATTTGGATCCACACTTGAGTATTCTTGTCTCTCACTTGTTAGGAGCGTGAGGGTTCCGTATACCCGCATACACATTAGTGTGGGCAGTCTGTACACGCCCTCCATCTTACAAAGCTCATTGTGTTGACCGTTCAATATTGATACATCAATCTCAAAAATGATCGAAAAATCTTCGTCACGGCATAGATACTATGATCAAATAGAAATTTACCGGTTTTTTCAATCATGAACCGCTTTTGTCATCCATCATGAAAACTACAAATAAGCACATCCGTTTCAATTTTTTGAAATTTGATGAACCACATGGTCGAACCTTGGTGCTACAATGATCCATTCGGAATCTTGAGGCCCCAAGACCAATCATGGGGTTATTCAAATACAAATAAATTGTTACAGATGATGTCTAATGGTCGATTTTAATGAAGGAGCTAACTTTGTTTGGTCGAGTCAGCTTGTATGTGTATGTGCATCCTTCTCGTGTCCAGTCACTTCTGAGTCTTAACCTTTGTTCATTGTTTATATAAAAAAATAATAAAAAAATAATAAAAAAAAAGAAAAAAGAAAGAAAGAAAGGTTGAACTAGGGAGGATATGATTTTCTAGACTTAAGAGAACACCTGAGTGAGTAGACAAAGCATCCACTCTTATTACATCCACTCATAAGAAGGTCTCATCATCACCGGTTCATGTCTCGGTTCATGTTCATAAGGAGGACTTTTGTACCTCAAAGTGTTGGAATGGTTGGAAGACAGTATATTGAGAGCCCAAATAATGTAGAGCGGAATTGAAATTCCAAGATCGGAGTTAAGGAATCCAAGAGATTAGAAAGTTGAATCATAGATTCTGAGAGATTACATGTTTCTTTCCCATGTTAGCATACCTGTCAATTTTAAATGAAAAAACTAAGATTGGAAAGCATTTCGTTCACCCGATTGAGCCACTTTGACCGACGGAGTGCTGACTCCCAAATTACTTTCATCACCCAAGGTGACCCAAACTCAAAGGAGTAGCCCTTGAACCTTCAAGAATATCCCACCCACCTCCCAAAATCCAGGATGAAAAGGAAGACCATGTGGTCGATTGTATCCCAAAATTAAGGTAGCCTGAAAGTGAGCTTCATGTGCACCCTAAAGTGGGGCACAACCAAAATATCAGTGTACCCTAAATTGGGGCACAACAAAAATATCAATGCACCATAAACTGGGGCATAATTAAAATGTTAATGGATTCAAAGTGGGGCAAACCAAAAAGGCGATGGACCAATTGGGGTATAGGTCAGAGTTTCATGACATCCAAACTAGGGCATAAGATTGGAATACATTTAACCCAAATTGAGGCATTAGCCAAGTGAATGTCAAACCCAAACTGGGGCATAAATCAAAATGATAATAAACTCAAGAGGGGTTTAGCTCAAGATGGAAAGAGTCGAACACATGTCGATAGATAGGCGTAATGAGCCTTACTAGCGAAAATCTGAACGAAAATTCGGTCCTACAATCGATCATAAGTTGGCGTCAATGATGACGTATCCAATTGGGGTAACTCGGTGAATTACTTGTCTAAACTGGCTTCCATTGGTATCTGATAGGTCATCTATGTTTGGGCTTAAGTTCGATGTGTCTGTAGACGGTCCAGTCCAAAATGCTCTGAAAAAATGAACAATAATTATCTCATTTGAGACATCAACAACAGTGCTTTACTACTTCCAATCAATTCCTTCCAGTTTGATATTTCTTCCTCTTCCATGTCCGTTGCTAATTCTGACTCTGATGACGATTGAGATGAAGGACTACAACCTGAACTTCTACTCCATCGGCCTTTAGAGAAATGAAAGCTCAACACACACATGAAAGTTATAGATGATTAAGTTGAAGTCATGCAAGCATTCGCAAAGATACAAGTTGGTACATCAAAATGTCATCCCATTTGATCAATTTACAGAAAGAATTTTTTATGGGATATTTCTACAGACAAGGACCATTCAAATGATTAAGTCTTTTACAAGTGCATAAAGTCTATAGACATAAAACTTGCTACGGATCAACCTCAAAGTCAAAGATGAGCTCAAAAAAAAAAAAAAAAGAGAGAGAAAAGAAAAAAAGGAAGAAAGAAAAAAAAAGAAAAAAAAAAAGAGAAAAAAAAAGAAAAAGAAAGAGCTATACAAAATAATGAGGTTGGTTAGCATACTACATTGGAACAATGATGGTGGAGAAGTTCAACTATGGTGCATAGACTTGGAGCAACTACTTTGAAACACTAATGATGAGTGAGTTTGATTACAAGGCATGTACATGGGGCAACTCCTTTGGAGCCCTGCTGATGGACGAGTTAAGTTATAAAGCAATAAGACAATTGGTACTCGTACAATGACATATAGACACCATTTCTTAGAACCTGATTGGAGAGCTGATCATTTGTCGTGATTCACGTTGTGTGTTGAGCTGGATTTTTGATTTTGGTCACTACATCCCGCCCATACAGGGGGTGGTCTCATCACTTTGTTGTCATCAGAGGTTTTTTCTTTTCGGCTAAAGACTCTCTCTCCCGTCCATCAATCTGACGGTCTTCCACAGAGTCTACATTACATGCCCTTACTTCAAATGTCACAAAATTTTATGGTATTGTCTTGTAAACATATCGTCTTGTTATGCATAAATATTGTTCAATAAATCTGACTGGAATATCTATCTGTCATTCATCATTTCGACGGCGTCCAAGAATTCCATAGTCCTTTGTTGCTAGCCAATAAAATGGAATCGCCTAGTGGAGATCAAGCCATTCTACATAAACAATCAAACACTCTCCCAATGACAGACCCATTGGACAGTTTCTTATTTGTCCATCTGGACCTTCATTATCATACTTGTATACAGACTTAAAGGATTTGGGCCCAAACATGGTTACAACTGATTCAGCATCTGAGCATAGCTTGTTGAAATTTTTTTTTTATCTAAATGATACCGAGAGGATAAAGCATTCTTTGACGTTTTTTTTTAAAGATTAGTGTGGGGTTGCATCTCCTTAAGCTTATTTCTAGTAATGACTCAAAAATTGCCTGCCTATCAATGTGTGCAGACTTGAACTTAGACATTGGGACAAAATCACCCATTTATCCAAACATCATGAGTTTAGTTGAGCCCCTGTTTGAAACTCTAGCTGAGTTTATTTGAATGTAAGAAAAAGATGACTCATACAAAATTGAGTCATTGTCATCATTTGCCCCTCATTAAAAAGATCTGATTGCCCTTTGATCAATGTGAAACCCATATAAATTTGGCAGGAATGCAGAACATATCAAAATTGCCTTTTAAAGAAAAGAAACATGTTTCTCTCGGTCTAGATTATGGCAAGTCAAGGAAAGTCGATCAAATCATGATCTCTAGTTCCTCTTGGATTCCGAGCAATGTTAGTGGACAAAGTGCAGATGCTGAGTCCCATTGTGGCTACCTCAATATTTATGGAAAGTTCAACCCATTTTGGGAGTGAAGAAAGATGAAGAAAGGAATTGAAAAGAACAAGAAAAAGAAAAAGAGAAATGAAAAAAAAAAGGAAAGAAAGGTGAAAGTACAGAGAAGAAAGAAGACTGAATGAAAGCAGAATAAGAATGGAAAAGAGAACAAGATGCAAGCAAAGAGAAGAAAGAAAGAAAGATCATGGAAAGAAAGAAAAAAACCGGCTTGAACTACGCGGAACCTGATTCTGGAGGGACGGAAATCCCAAAGGATACGTAGGCAATTTGGGACACCCCAAATTTGGTCCAGAGGCTATACATCCAGAGGCTATACATCCAGAGGCTATTCATCTAGAGGCTATTCATCCAGAGGCTATTCATCCAGAGGCTATACATCCAGAGGGTATTCATCCAGAGGCTATTCATCCAGAGGCTATACATCCAAAGGCTATTCATCCAGAGGCTATTCATCCAAAGGCTATACATTCAAAGGCTACATAGCCAAAAGGCTATACATCCAGAGGTTACAAATCCAGAGCACAAAACACAGTTACAATTACATCATGAGCGGTCTTGAGCTAAAGCCACAGACCTGATGAGGTCGCTACTCAAGAAGCTTGACAGTTACAATTACATCATGAGCGGTCTTGAGCTAAAGCCACAGACTTGATGAGGTCACTACTCAAGAAGCTTGACAGTTACAATTACATCATGAGCGGTCTTGAGCTAAAGTCACAGACCCGATGAGGTCGCTACTCAAGAAGCTTGACAGTTACAGTTATTCCATGAGCGGTTTTGAGCTAAAGTCACAAACCTGATAAGGTCGCTACTCAAGGAGCTTGACATCTACATTTTTTGTTGTACAGTGTCAAAAAAAAAAAAAGTTTACAGAATCAATTCAAGGGAGCAATGTTAGAATCCAGACCAAGTGCAGAATAACGCAAAAATGGGCCACTTTTGTCTTCGACCTCAATTGCCCACAATTTCGGCCGAAGAGGGGCATCTGTAAGCACCCCATTTTTGCCATCCCAACTAAACAAAGTCCTGCTGGCGAGTAGACAACAAAAGGAGAAAGATGATAAAAAGTTTGGATTTTTTGACTGTGAATTTAAGGAAATTTTCAATGGGTCTGTGAATTTGAAGAAGTTTTCAATGGGTCTACAACAAGGTCATGGGTTATAATTTCACATGGATGCATAGGTCATAGATTTATCTTCGAAATGAGACCAGAATTGCTCAATTCTGATATCAAATGAAGAAGATATGAACATTTTAGTCGAATGACACATATAAGGGAGGTTTTTAAAATTATTATAAATAATAATAATCCCAGGGGCCTTCATGCAAATTATCCTAAGTCGGATTGTTTGAATTTCAAATCATCATATCTTGATCATCCGACATCGGATTCAGATGATTCCAAGACCATTATTCTTCATTCATGATGTTCTACAAAGTGGATGTAAAAAAATCTCGGGTAGAAGTCACCAGTGGGTCCCATGCAAGCTTGCATGCAAAGTTATCGTTAGAACTTCAAAGCTTCATATCTTTTCCGTTCCACGTCGGATTGAGATGATTCCAAGGCCACTATTCTTCATTCATGATGTTCTACAAAGTGGACGTAATGGATTTCAGACAAGAAGTCTCTAAAGAGTTTCACGCGAAATGGTCAGATAAATTATCGATAATTGGCCCGCTTAAACTTCAAAAATTCATAGGTTGGCCATTTCATTTCCAAATGAGATGATTCAAGCTCCAATATTCCTTATTTTTAATGTTCTACAAAGTGAACGTAGAAAATTTGGAACAGATGCTATCAGAAAATTCCATATGGAAGGGTGACAGAAATGGACTATGAAATATCAACCTTAGTCCAAACCAGCTTAATCCAGCTTAGTCTAACTTAGCTCGGCCCAGCTCAGACCAATCCAGACCAAGTTATGTCAGTCCATAGGCATGCATTTCTTTTATATATGTATAATGTATAATATATTATTGTATATAATACATATATATATATATATATATATATATATATATATATATATATATATATATATATATATATATATATATCTTATGGATATATTATATGTATTAATATATATATATATATATATATATATATATGTATACATATATAGATATACATATCTTATGGATATATTATATGTATTAATACGTTTATACATATATATATATATATATATATGTATGTATGTATTAGGAAAGAGAGAGGAAAGTGAGGCCGTAGAAAGAGAGAGAAAAGAGAGGCCATAGGAAAGAGAATGGGAGAAAGAAACCCCTTCACGTTTTCTAGAAAGAAAACGTGAAAGAGAGAGAGGAGAAAGAAAGAAAGAAAAAAGGAAGGAAAAAGGAAAGAAAAAAAAAGAAAAAAAGAGAAAAAGAAAAAAAAAAGAAAAAAGGAAATGTTTTCTAAGAAAGAAAACGTGAAAAGAGAGGGAGAAAAGAAAAAAGGAAGGAAGAGAAGGAAGAAGAAAAGGAAAGAAGGAAGAAAGGAAAGAGAGAAGGATTTTTTCTAGATGAAGGAAGGAGAGAAAGGAAAGAGAGAAGGGGTTTTCTAGAAGAAGAATGAGAAAAAGGAAAGAAAGGAAGGAGAAAAAACGTGGGAAGGAAGAAAAGAAAGGAAAAAAAAAAAAAAAAAAAAGATTTTCTAGAAAAAAAGAAGAAAAGGAAGGAAGAGAGAAGAAGGAAAGAGGAGGAGAGGATTTTCTAGAAGAGGGAGAGGTAGAGAACGTGTGCAATGGAGAAGGAGAAGAGAAAAAGGAGAGAAAGAAGAAAGGAAAGAAGAAAAAGGAAGAAAAAAAGATTTTCTAGAAAAAAGAAGAAAGGAAAGAAGGATCTTCTAGAAAAGGAGAGAAAAATTATAAATAGGCAAGACAAGAGAGAGGAATAGTGGCTTTTTCCAGACCATAGAGAGAGGAGAACGTGGGTGAGGGAGAGAAAAACATGAGTGAGAGAGAGAAAACGTGAAAATGGAGTTTGACAGAGTTTGGACTCCCGGTTTTAGGAGGGAGAGGATATTCCAAAAGAGAAAAAAAAGGGGGAAAGAGGAAAAAACGTGAAAGACTTTTGGGGCTAGGTTTTTGGAGAAAAGTAAGGGAAGAAGAGAGAAAAAAAAGGGGAAAGAGAATAAAAAACGTGAAGAGGGGAGAGGCTCACGATTTTTTTTGGGAGAAAAGGAAGAAGAGAGAGAAAAGAGGAAGAAAAAAATCAGAAAAAAAAAAGAGAAAAGAAAAAAACGTGAAAAGGGAGTTTGGCAGAGTTTGGACTCTCGGTTTTAAGAGGAAAAAAGGGAGAAAGAAGAAGAAGAAGGAAGGAACAAGTAGAACCTATGAGCATCTAGGTAAGCTCCCTCTACTTCTATTTTTCTTCTATTGTTTTGCTTAACTACAAATCTCCATCTCATAAACCACTCTATCTCACCATTAACCAATTTCCATCACCAATCTAGCCTACACTTGGCTTTCAATCCCTATACAACCAGCTCTCTAACCGATTTCATCTCATACTTCAATCATCAGCCTTGTACTACCACCTACACGTAACCCCACTCACTTCCATCTCCTACTGAACCAACCAACACCTCACACCACTTACCTGAACCTAGCCATGTTACAATACCCGAACCTCTCCATCAAGCCCTAGACCAGTTCCCCCCATCCAACCATTGGATCAACATTCCTCATCTTACCCTTGATCTTTCCATTAAATATGGGCCATTGATTGAATCTATGATCATGATATGCTTGAATAAAAATCTGAATTTTGATTATTTATCGTGTTGATATGATGCTCATTCAAAATCTGATCCATTGAATGTGAAATTTGTTTTGATCATGTGATGAAAATTTGTCCATTGATATTGAATTAATATTTGAATGAATGAATTTGACTAATTGATGTGAATTTAATCTGAATCGTTGATCTTTAAGATCCAATCATGTGATTGGATGATTAATTAATCTGAACCATTGATTTTAGTCTGATGATGATTTAATGATGAATTGATTTGAGCCATTAAAGTCTGATTAACTGACGATATATGATCTGAACTGTTGATTTAAGATTTTGAATTACTTTCAATCGTCGATCAAATGTGATTTCGATCACATTGTGGATAATCAATGCATTGAATCTAGACCGTAGATCTAAAAATACGTTTTGATTGATTGACTCACATGCTTTGGTTGTCTATCACATGCCATATCTTGATGCTATAGTTCACATGCTATATTTGGATGCTTATATGCACACACTGTCACAATTGGAATAATCACACTACCATGATTGGAATGGTCATACTCACATTCAATGTTTATTGCCATATTTTGGATGATTACTACCATGTTTGGATGCACACTTACCATGTTTGTATTGATTCACATGCTCACTTGCCATTTTTGACTGATTTGTTGTTAAATTTGAATATATTTCCAACACTGCTATATTTGGAATACTACCATTGATATAGTTGGAATATTTTCATTTTCCATATTTGTCTTGGAAAGAGAAAAAATAAAAAAATAGCAATTAGGGCAAGATACACCCTGAAATAGAAAGAATTGAACAATTAGGGTAGGAAACCCTAAGATGGTAAGAAAACAATAATTAGGGAAAGTGAAACCCTAAAAATAAAAAATAGCAATTAGGGCAAAATAAACCCTAGAATAAAGTGAATAATTAGGGTATGAAACCCTAAAAAATGAAAATCACAATGAAAAGGGATAGGAAACCCTAGAAACCTAAAAATGGAAACAATAAAAATGGTTGGAATTTAGGTCTCATCCCTAGATCTTATTGACAAAAATAGAAAGAATTTGGTATACATCCCAAATAAAAATGGTAGAAATTCAGGTCTCATCCCTAGATCCTATTAACAAAAATAGAAAGAATTTGGTACACATCCCAAATAAAAATGGTAGGAATTTAGGTCTCATCCCTAGATCCTATTGACAAAAATGGAAGGAATTTGATACACATTCCAAATCTGACTCTCACAAATTTTGAACTACGTCGTACCTGATTTATAGAGCAAACCCTAGAATATGTAGGCAATTTGGGAATCCCAAATATGGTACAAAGCCACCCATCAACCATACATCCATCATAAACTTCAACTTGAACAAAAAATCTAATTGAAGCAAATGCATAAATCACTTCCATAATCATTAATCACACAAACCATTTCGAACTACGTTTTTGGACTTGATTTCCAGGATTGGAATACGTAGGCAGTTTGAGATGTCTTACACGTCTCAGATTCAGTCCAAGATCGAACCATCTTTGGTTCGGTTCACTGTATAATATTGTACATTACATTTGCTTGTTTATTTGTTTTAAAACATGATTGGCTGAACCCTAGGTTAGAATAACTTAGCAACTTGGTTTAGGACATCCCCCATTGAACCCTAGTCATCCAGTTGACCAAGCACAGTCAAAATTAGAATTTAAGGAAAGTTTAGGAGGCCGATGTTGATCGGGCGGTTTGGGTGCCTAACACCTTCCCATAATCGTACCCTGAATACTTACCCGATCTCTTGCAGATCAAAGAACCGATACAATGGGTCACGAGTCAATAGAAGTCTTACCTTAGGGTGATGCTACATTTTTAGAGGTCCTAGACCTTAATCTAGGTGGCGACTCCAACAGAACAAATCGATCTTCATCGATACAGGATACACATTCATCCCGAGGAGGATCATCGATATTCCATTGTCCTCACAGTTGGTATGGCCATCCCTTCCACGACCATGCTTTCCTTCCACGTTGTGATCTTCCACACTAGACATGGTGACGATGTTGCTTAAGTGTCTCCCTCGTAACCACGCTCTGATACCACTTGTCACGGCCTTAGTGTAACTAAGCCAACCGTACGACACTTAGTCGCTTGCAACCCTTCTTGAAGCACTAAGTCAGCCTAACCCCTTACTAAAGAAGAGAGCACACAATAGAGAATTCTAAAAGAAGAGCTTGTATTGCAAAGGAACTCTTACAATACTTGATTGCTTGAGTGCCTTGGCCAAATGAGGCCTTCTTTATTTATAGGCACCAAGGGGTACAATGAATGGTTAAGATTTGTACAAGTGTTATACATCCAACGGCTAGGAATATTCTAGTATACAGGTCTAGAATACTCCCACCTCCTTAGAAAAGTCTAGAGTAAGTCTATATAAGTGTGGAGGTTTTTAGAGAACCCCACTTAAGACCAAGTGTAGAGAATTGTGTAGAGAATTCTAGAATATGGGCTAACCCATCAACCCATGTGTCCATCCATGGACCTTGCAGATGGAACGGGTCGTGGGTCGTGACAAGGAGCACACATAATTTCATCAAGAGTCAAGTAGCTTGACATTTGGGCTTGTCGGTGGAAGCAATGCCTAGCCTTCCCTGTTTTGGTCGATAACAGCACTAGACTTTACAACGAGGGGATCATTTAACAGTGTTGGGGAAAATTATGGTTAATATTAAATCTAGTCGTAGGAAAAGAATCTCGGATGATCTTTCAGAAATAGGCACGTGGCGTTCATCTAAGGCACATGGTATGAGAAGGAAGATATAGTAAAAAATATGGAAGGCACGCATGTTCGACCCCCTATGCTGACTCAGATAAGATGTGACAAGTTGATGTGGGTTGTTGGGCAATTAATGGGTTGTCATTAATGCTCATAAATGCTGACAACAACTGTAAATGCAAGGCATGCTGATTTGATCCGCCAAGTCACTAGATTTTGGTCCAAATCAACGTAAAGTCAGAACCTTACTTGGTAAAAGTGCAAGGAAAGAAACGGACATCTAGGGCTATAGAGAACATAGCCTTAAAAGAGGGGTTGAAGAAGGTCGAGGGGGGTCGAAAAGTGATTGACAAGACACCGTAGCACAGTCTGGGGGTCGTAGGCATGCGGGCCTACTGTATCCTAGGCAGCTAATGATCAAAGTAGCGATAGGCATGGGAAAGCTTGTTGAAAGAAGTTTCCCATTGAATCTATATATGTAACAAGAGAACATGAAATAAAGGGAGACTGAATGCTAGAGGCAAAGGAGAAATCTCTCATCTCTGAATTCCAAGTTATTATCATTGCTTTCGATTAGGTTCTTTCAGTATCTAAATTCAGTGGGAAAGAAGATAGTTCTAATGGGCAGTATCTCAGGGAACCCTAGTTTCTAAAGGAACT
Source organism: Protea cynaroides (assembly GCA_028583415.1). NCBI lineage: Eukaryota > Viridiplantae > Streptophyta > Magnoliopsida > Proteales > Proteaceae > Protea > Protea cynaroides. The sequence continues at coordinate 8,529,316 of CM053265.1, forward strand.
CCATTGTCTCATTGAGAGTTCCATATTAACTGTCTTGGTAATTCCACTTTTAGATTCCAGTGACAACAGTTTGGCGCCCACCGTGGGGCCCTGACATACTTTGTTAAGTGAAGTACTTTCTTTTTCGTTGAATCAGGAAAAGAAGGAGGATGAGAAAGAGAGAAAAACCTTCCCAACTTTCTTCAGCTTCCCCAATCCCATTTTCCTCGAAGCTACTCTGCTAGTTTTCTTAATATTAGCATATTCCTACAGAAGGCGCCAGTAGGAAGAGCTGAAAGTTCTTATAACCTACGGGAAACTCAATCTCGACATGCTGAAGCTAATATGGCTAGGGAGTGTATAGATATCCCAATGGGTCAAGATCCCCAAGATGTGTTTCCAGAAAAGCCAGCCAATGAGGGAGCAGGTGGTCCCAATCCAGACCCATCACAGTACATTTCCAGGGAGCAATTTGATAGATTGGCTCAGCAGTTGGCCGCTTTGACAGAACTGTTACAACAACAGCCCACAGGAGTAACAACAACTTCAGCACCACCAGTTGATGTCCCAGAGGTTCCACAGAGATCATGGCAATCTAGACACTCTGTGCTGCATGCTGTCCCTCCTAGCCCAAGGAGGGATAGCCCCTCAGTAGATTTGTATCATAGCCGGGGTCGAAGTGGTCGGTGGGAAGACCCGCAACCTCAATACGTCCCAGAAGTCGACCCTATTGAAATCGTTGAAAGTAGCCAAGAGTCCTTGGGGGTCTCTCACCGGTCGTCTATTTCATGAAGGATGGGATCGAGATGGGGAGACAGGTGGACCCGGGCCGGGATGTACATAGAGTCAGATGTGGCAAGGGAGGCGCAAAGGAGGGTCGATGAAGCCGGACGTGCCAGAGAAGATGCTCAGGCCAGGGTCGATGCTGCTCGACAAGCTCACAAGGTAACCCTAGTGAAGGATGAAGAATCTAGAAGAATCCTAGAATAAACCCAAGCCAGGGTCGAAGAAGCTAGGAGAATCCGCAAAGAAGTCCAGGTCAGGGTCGACTATGCGCAAGGAGAAAGAGTGGCAACAGTGCCATCTATTGTGGTGCATCCAACTGTTGTACCTGTTGCAGTTGTTCCTCTGGCAGGTAGTTCTCTGGCCGGTGATGAAAATATAGCAAGGCTTGAACGCCTTGTAAAAGAATTGATGGACTGGATGCAACACGTGGAGAGAGGGGTCGATTCAGCAGCCCTTCAGGAGTATGCCATTGAGACAGCATTGACTAATGAGGTTATGAATCATCGTCTACCTTCCAACTTTGCCCTCCCAAATGTTGGACGGTATGATGGCAAGACAGATCCGGAGAGACACTTGGACAATTTCAAGGTGGGAATGGTTATCTACGGCCTCCACGACGCTCTGTGTTGTAGAGCCTTCCCCTCAACATTACGGGAAGCAGGGAGCATGTGCTTCAACAACCTCCCTCTTCGATCAGTGGGGACTTTCAAGGAGCTTAGCAGCTTATTCCTCTCCCATTTTCCAGGGAGTCGAGTTCAGAAGAAAAATTTGTCCCACCTGATGGCGATTTAGCAAGGTAAGGGGGAGCCACTTCGACATTTCATTACCCGTTTCTTAGGAGTAGTGGGAGAAGTAAGAGACCTACAGCCAGATGTGGTCGTATCGACCCTATCTAAAGCCTGTCGGGATCCACAGTTGGTGTTTTCACTCAACAAAAAGTGCCCTAGAACTCATGCCGAGATCTTCAGTCGATGCGATTGGTATGCATCAGGTGCAGAAGCTGTGGTGGAGTTATCAGGGCAGGTGAACTTGGGTCCTGTAGTTGCTGAAAGAAGGAAGAGCGAGGCTTTGGAGAAGGCTCCTAAAGAAGGAGAAACAAGCAAGAAAACTAAGGTGGCTAAGGAGTTATACCCTACTCGCCCAGCACATGAATACACACCTCTTATCTGGACCATGGCAGAAATATTGAACATCAAAAGAGGTGACGCTTTATTACTCACTCCACCTGAGATGATGGCTCGACCTGAAGAGCACAATAGACGGTTGTCCTGTGCACATCACCAAGATCATGGCCATGATACCAATTCATGCAGGCATTTGAAAAGCCTGGTCAAAGATCTCATCTAGCACGGAAGATGGACGGAGTTTGTAGGACCAAGGTCAGGCCCAATTCTGCTTACCCCCGCAGTGGTGCTTCCTCCGCCTCCCCTTGCGAGAGCTCCGAAAGAAAGAAGGGAGATGGTCGAGCATAGACCTCTACCACCCCCAAGAATACCCCCAAGGGGATTCATGGGCCGTATGACACCTCTTGGATCAAATGTGTTTTCCCCACCCCTCCACCATCATTGGAAGCTCTGGAGCATCAAAGAAAGAGGAAAAATGTTTTCAGTCAAGAGGCTTGCGCAACTACTTTTGCCACCCGCAAGGGCAGCCACACAAGCCTGCTGACAGCAGCCAGCCCACAGTCATGCACCAGCATGGCTGCCGGTCCACAGGCAAGTAGGCGAACAAGCACACGTCTGTAGGTAGCTAGCTAGCCCATAATCCTGCAAGCCCTCAAATGCAACACTAGCCAGCTACAACTACCGTTGGTTGTGTCAGCCAGTAGCATGCTTTTTTTCGTCCACTGGGGCATTGTCGGGGAAAGTTTCCATCACTGAGGTATTGCCGGTATCCCAGCATATAGACCGGGCACGTTCCAAATGTTACGGAAGTAACATGCATATAAGGATGGTTTTTTGCATTTTGGAATAAGTGTGTGCGTTTCAATTTTTATTTTTTATTTCTTTTTGTTTAACAGTCGAAACACATGAAAGCAGTGACATTCTTTTTGAAAATTTGTTTCAAATATATGGGCATAATTGTCCTTTAAGACCATTTAAGTTGTTTTGCTTTTTAAATATTCGGTTATTGGTTTCATAGTTATTAAAAAAACCCATTTATTACTTTTACGGTTATGGGCCTTATGCTTTGCCCATTGTTTGCTTTTAATTTGAAAAAGGGTAAATGACACCCATGGTACTTAACGTTTCAAGAAATTTTTCAAGAAATTTCACCAAACGTACTTAACGTTTCGTAGATCGAGTTTTGGTTCAACCCCATATGGGGGGGTCAGGTCGGACCATCAAGTCAAATCTATGTCAGGCACCGTCCGATCAGGTCTAGGATGAACCTGGTTTCCACCTTCCTGTCGGATCTAGGTTGGACCGGTTTCTACCTTCCGGTCTCTTCTGGGACAGTTCACATGGTCCATCTTCTCCTTAGTCATTGCTCACATCATCGCTCATTGTTCTTCCTTTATGGTTCCGTGAAACCACCTGTTTCCTTGCCTTTTTCTTCTTCATTCCTCGGTAGCTTTGCCAATTTTGTTAGAATAACTATCATCTTCAAATTGTGGAGGCGCCGACATCATCGAAGAAGCACTATCATCTTCATACTATGAACCGAGGGACTATGACTTCTCATTATCGACCGAGTAAGCCTATTCTATATATTTTCTTCAGTTGCATTTGAGTCTTGATATGGACTCAAGAAGTTTCAATTCTGTCATGCTTGCAAATCTGATACAAACCCGTATCAGAAATGGCTACTTCGAGGGTAGCCGACCTCCTAGAGGAAGAAGATTAGAGAGAGAGTGACTGTAAAATTAATCGATGCCTTCTATTCCTCTCTGGTCGTTTATATAACCATTTGGCAACACATTACAAATGTGACCGACTCATTATAACTATCTAACCTACGGTACAAAATAAAGCATAACATTGCCATCCGGTTGTATGAGAACCTTGTCCTCAAGGTTCAGATGCGGGTAATGGTGTCGAAGCGATTGGATGTCCACCCAAAAAGATTCTTCTAGAGGAAATCGACCCACTGTATTACAGCCAACAGGACCCAACAACTCTGTTGATTGACACGTCGGTTGGGAATGGCCAATGGAGTAGGCATAACTCTATCATCCAAAATAGGTAGTGGAACTCGAGGACTAAGACCATTGAATTAGATGATCCATCCTTCGTGCAGGTTCTGCCGAGCACTCTCTGCTTATGGGCACCATGAACCAGCTTTATCAAAAAGAGGAAGATATCTCGTATTGTTACGAACTCTCTTTTCGACATGGCCTGAATAAAGTGTCAATTGCTTTGCTGTAGGCATCCAGAGTTAGAGCAAAGCTTCCACATGCAAACTCAAGACTCCAATTACCATATCATGGAAGACCATTTGTCATCGCATGAAGGAGGTGGCACTCTAATCCAAACTCAAAATCCCAATTACAATACCATGGAAGACCATTTGTCATCACGTGAAGGAGGTGACACTCCAAACCATATTTCTTTGACATGCTTACCTTCCTGACTCCAAGTGTCCGACTCAGTCGATCCCAAAATTTCATAATCTCGCACCCTAAGGAAAAGTTGCAAAGCCCCTTTGGTCCAGTGGCTTCTTGAGTACTTCAACCACGCCGACTCCTATTGTTGTTATTGTCGTGGAGGGTTGGGCACTTCCATTTCTTCAATCCGGTTGTGGAAAAGGTCGAAACAAGGGTAAGTTTATCCCCACAGTTGGTATTGCTAGTGCTAAACCAGTATTTGTGCCTCTCCACAACCTTGTAAATTCCACCTGTCCTATTATCTTGTAGAAGACCTCTAACATTCCTTTGTACTTGAAACAATTAGGAGGAAAAATTGCTTCAATACCAACCACTCCACCATGAAGGCAGTATGGAGAACATCTCAGATCTGAGAAAAACACATTTGGTCAAGAGGTGTCATACGGCCACTAACAAGGCGTCGTGTACGTGAATAAGGAACTCCAACAACCTATTAATTGTATTCTTCTTCCAAATATTCCTCCACCCATTTTACCTATCTAATTTTGTTGGAGAAAGCATCGCTGCTGATAACACCACGAGCTTTAGAAACAACAATTGGAATTCGGAAGCTCAAACTTTTCGTAACAAGCTGATGGGTCTTCTTGCGGCAAAATTCTAGGCCAACACAGACGGAACCAGCAGCAAACTTTTTCCTCGGCGTAACGAGTCCTCTCCAAGCATCGTATTGGATCATCACATTTTGGCGAAAAATATATATATGTCACTCAATCGCCATCAGAACCGAGTGTGAGGATGATCCATCGAATGTTTCGGGTGCTACAACCTCAACCACTAGAAACAATGTCGTCTTCCATTCCCTATCGGTTTCCATACTGTGACGTGGCTGTAGTGGAAATCTTAGAAATCAGAGAAATCAAGGAGTTGTGACCATTTGTGGCAGACACGAGAAGCGGATGGGAGAGAATAGAGAGAAACACTAGAGAGGCATTCAATATGAGTCTCAAGACGTGCTACTTGCATTTTCACCCGAGCAGCAATATTTTCGGCATTTCTACGCAATAATTGACCAGCTCCACCAATTCCTTTAGTGCCACCAACATCTTTTGGACCAAGATGCCTCCTTACACCACGAACGCCATTTCTTTCACCTTCTTCTTCTCTCCTACTCATATCGTCGAACAAGTAGGGCGCAATAACTAGATCACCTGATTCCTTATTGTACTCAAGAAGAAAGAGTGTCGAGATTTGCATGAAGGTGGGCTCGGGTGGTGGCGAAGTAAGCTAGGGCTTCAAGGAGCCGATAATAGCCCTGGTTGTGGTGGTGCGCTGGCAGGTACGAGGCTGTGAGGTGGCTGTACTACCGAGGTATTTTGTACAGCTCCTTTGATTAATTTTCCCTCTTTCTCCCTCGCTTTGTCGATGGCATTAGGAGTTAGAGTCACACGATGAGGATTGGAAACACTCGACTGATGTTGGGGAGGATTATCAATGGCTAGGGGCTATGGTTGAAACTGGGGTTGGAGTTAAATTTATGGTTGAATGAAGGCAACAGGAGGTTGAATGAAGGATTTGGGTTGGGATTGGGTATCACACCCTAATTTCGACTGAACCAGAAGTGTGAGTGAACCGTCACTGAACCAACGGTTCACACCAGGATCTTAATAAGACCGTGTCCACTCATACAAACCATTGCACATAACCACAATCAGAATATATTAAATTACAGCGGAAGTCTTAAATAAAATGAACTGAGTGATCTATTGATAAATTTAATAAAATATCCAATTATTCAGATACCGAAATATAAATAAATATCCTTACATCAATTGTATCTCTAACTGAAAATAATTAAAATAAATTAAATCAAATCCTAGAGGTACACGCAGAAAGGGCACTCGCATGAAGCGTCATGCTCGCCCTCTCCTGCTTACACATCCAAAGCAGCCACGCCTCCGTACACTGGAGCACTCAGGTAATCCTCCACTGTATAACCTGTATCAACATCTAAAGACATGTATATACATACAGAGTGAGCTCACAAATTAGCTCAGTAAGACAATCAAACAATGCAACAAACATATGCATGAGTAACATTCAAATTATGGTCTGGTCTAAGTTTACAATGTGCTATAGAAAGGATTGGCGGCCCCCGCACCTTTATACACTAGTGTGTGAAGCCGTCCAATGGATCAAACACCACTGTCGTCCCACATGAACCCACCATGGAATAGAGATAGAGCTAAAGCGTTCAGATCAAACACTGTCAACACTTTCCCTGATACTCTACCCATACCAACATGTAAGCCTTTATTGGCGAGGGCTTGCAAACTGGGCTCGCAACTAACCAATCCTATATGTCATCACAGTAGGCCCTATCCCAGCATAGCTCCCTACGGCATAGAGATAGAGCTAGAGTCTAATGGCCAGACCGCCACAGTACCACTTTCTCCCCCTGATACCCTACTTGGACCAAGCACGCTAAGACAGAATGATACGCACAATAGGCCTTATCCCAGCACAGCTCCCTACGGCATAGAGATAGAGCTAGAGTCTAGTGGCCAGGTTGGAGACCACATTACCACTTCCTCCCCCTGATACCCTACCCGCAGTAAGCATGCTAAGATAGAACGATACAAAAAGGTGCTAGTGTGAGGAATGATCCCAGACCCCCGGCCTTTCCCATTCCACACACCAACGAAAACAATCACATGCCTAACAGTCACATCCTAGCATAGCGAGTATGCATGAACAATAATAATAACTGAATGTAAAGGATGACATGTGAGAATGCACAAACATCATTCCATAGAGTCATGGTTATTTACAACTTTTTACTGTTTATTAAATTATTAGTGTTTAGGTCTGATTCCCTTACTTGATGCTTGTTTGATAACTTGCTTCGCGTCACAGAGTCCAAATGTGCTATCACAAGGTCCTACATGATATTAGGGTTTAGTTAAAATAGTTTTTCTTAGGGTTTACGTTGGTCGAAAAACCAACAAGGTCAAAACACTTCTCACAGAGCAAACCGGTCGTAGGTACCGGTCGCGGCACTGCGGGGAAGGTGCAACCGGTATGGTCGACCGGTCCCCACAGACCAGTCTCCGGGAGGTACCGGTAGTAGTACCGGACGCATATGGTGCGACAGGTATGGTCGAGCGGTATGTCTCCGGAAGACCATACATCCGGTTCTCGCATTCCATCTGTCACCCCCTATTGATCCTTGGGTTTCTCCTACACATTCTAGGTCTGAGTACTGAGTTAGAGTTGTCTCCAACTCCATTCAAGTCCCAATTTCAATGGTTTTCAACCTAGAACTCGAATCTAGGGTTTATCGACTAGATTAGGGTTTGAAGGCAAAATAGGGTTTAGATCAATACCTCGCTTTGCATGGTATTGATACAAACATGACTAACCATCCTAGAATTCATAATGTAGAGGAAGGTTTATGCACTTATCGTTGACTCGCGGTGATGTGTTCTTTGTCGAACGGTAATGGCGGCTCTTCCCTCTCCTTCCTACCTTCTTCTCCTTCTTCAATCTCTTTTTCTTCTCTAGGGTTTGTGAGGATCAATGAAAGGGATTTTAGGAGGTTTAGGGGTCCTTATATAGGCTAGGGTTAGGTTTAGGAAGCCTCCTAACATTAGGAAAGTCCTTCGGTTTGGAATTTGAAAAGTGAGACCCGCAGAGATCCATTTCTGGATCTAAGTGGCTGCTGCGCAAGCCATATCGGTCGACCTATACCAAGACCGGTACCATCGACCAGTATGAAAATTTCATACTTAATTTGGTCCGATTTCATACCTGGTTGTCATCCGCTCGTCTCGTCTGGTCCGGTGATGATTGGAAGACCTGTTACGACATGAATTAAAGGTTTAGATCGGGTTCATGGAGTGCAGGTCTTACATTGTGACTTTGGTTGAGTTTGGGGAAGAGCGAGTTGTGGGGGTTCGTTGGTCGGATTTGTCGTGGTATCAGGGATTATGTTTGGGTCTTGGCCATTTAAAGTTGTGATTGAGATTGGGAAAGATGAGATTGGAGTTGAGTTGTAGTGGCAGGGTAGGCTAGGGTCATTCAAAACAAGTTGTAGGGATGTTAGCGGTGGTGATGTTGGTGAAAAAATGTGAAGGATATCAGAGTGGATCGGAGTGAGGAAGGAGAAAGAAGCAGGAGGTTGCAAAACATTGTAGGAATCCATCGATTTGATGTGGGTATTGATGTTGGTAGGGTTAAGGATTGGGGTTGGGACTGAGATGCAGGTTGGAAATGTTGATATTGGTTTGATGTGGGTATTGACACTGGTGAAAAATGACGAAGGAGATCAAAGTGGACTAGAGTGAAGAAGGAACGGTAACCAACGGGTTGGGTGGTGGTAACAATGTCGCCAATGGACAAGGAGGGGGCGGTGGAACGTTGAAGGAGACGATCGAGCTTTTCCTCTATGGAATCTAAGATTCGAAAGAGCTCCGAGCAAGTTCGCAGCTTCACATCCATCATTGCCCGATGAGAGTCCATGGGAGAACTCTCAGTGAAAACATGAATGATACAAACCTGTATCAGAAATGGCTACTTCAAGGGTTACCGACCTCCTAAAAGAAGAAGATTAAAGAGAGAGTGACTGTAAAATTGATCGATAAGTGACTGTAAAATTGATCGATGTCTTCTATTCCTCTCTGGTGGTTTATATAACCATTTGACAACACATTACAGATGTGACTGACTCATTACAGGTGTCTTTGTAACAATTACAAGATAAATCATAACAAAATCCCATTTTCCATTTCAGTCCTTTTGATCAATGGGGTTAATTTGTTTTCAATTATGTTAATTTGTTTTCTTGTTGTCTGAGTTGTTACCCTTCATTCTTCCTTTCTTTCTCTCCTTTATTTTCTCTCTTTTTATTGCTACCGTTACTGCAGTGGTGTTCTTCCCCGTGGGTGATTGAAACTCTACAATTTCATCCCCAACAATCTTTCCTGCTACGAGATATCCATCTGGCTTCATTCATAACCCTGTAACCACTGCCTGATTCAACTTCAGGTTTTTAACACTTGTTCTTTTGAGTAGTTATTATGAATCAGATTCAAGAGGGCAAGCAGGTGCAATTCATAATTAAAGTTTCTTGGGATTAGGACCTAGAGAGAGAATTTTGATTAATTCTCAGAATTAGATTTACCGCGCCTCTGTTGCCCTATTATGAATGTCAACCAGTTTTTTTAAATGATTTTAGCAAAGCAATATCCCTTCTTCCTGATATTGCTCTTGGCTTTGGGACAAAAGTCCTACCCTCGGTGAACTAAACCAAGCATGTTTACCAAAAAAAATAAAAATAAATAAATAAAATTTACCACGCATACAAGCGTTACTCTGATAAACATAAAATATTGAGCACGAACATACATTAATCCAGCATGTAATCCAAACATAATCTTTAACTATGTTATAGGGACATTGAACCGAGTTATGGAAACAAATGAAACCCAATTTATATGATTCAAAAATGAGATTAGAATGAACATTAGAATCAGACCTGATTGAGTACAAACCCAAGTCAGATTCAAATACTCAATTTGTTCAAACTAGGCAAGGACATAGACCAGTTAAGCCTATAATTAAATCAATTTCAGATAATTAAAATAAAATAAAAAACCAATTTATGGCACAGAATTAGACCAACTTTGGGCAAACATTTAAGGATAAAAAAAAATCTATCTCACATTAATAAAATGTCAAATATATATTTAAAATTTTTTTATCAACATTCAATAATTAAGACCAACCCATCTTAGATTTAAAAGCGATCCAAGCACCCAAAAATTAAGATCACTTACTTGAATGATGAAGCTTGCATCAATCAGGCCGAAAAGAACTTGTGTAGCTACAATTAAAACCGATGCTCCATCGACAAAGGCAATGATATCCAGATCTGAGAAACCTTCAAAATGTGTTAAAAGAAGATCGCTCTGGCTTAGTACATCCAGAATCAGGATACCACAGTCCTCGAGAACTAGATAAGTTTCCTCATGTATCTCACTAGCATCACTAATGTAACAAACATTACCAAAACAAAAATCAAGTGACCGATAATCACGCCCATGCCACACTTGTAAAGGAGTAACCTTTACATTTACCAACCAAAAAAAAAAAAAAAAAAAAGAAGAAAAAAGAAAATGGGTATGATTACACTAGTGTCCACTAAATAATAATGTGTCTTCTTGTATTTTATTCACTTTTAAAGTGAAGTTTTCTAAATAGAAGGGAAAAATATCGTTTCCTTTCTTGTGGTTTACGCGAAGAATAAATGTCCCCAAATGTTTCAAAGAAGTACATCTGTCCCATTTTTTTTAACCGTATTAAATTTAATATTTCTATGGACAATTCTACCCCTAGACATTTTGTCCTTCAACCCTTCAGCAGTCCACCCACTTGAAGTGAAACTTCCATTGGATTCATATTCACACTTCAAACAGGACACACATATGAAACAACCCCTATCTCATCTCTATAAAATCCAAGAATTCTTCGTATCATTCTCAAAACAGAAACTTGGAAGTTTCTTTATCTCACCTTCTCTTACCATTTGAGAAAGGAGAATTCAAAGAATTTCTTTGCTTCGGCCAAAAGGTTCATGTTATAATCCCACATCAGATCCCACATACACCAAAGTGTGGTTCTTAAGTCATGGGGCTCTCCCACCTAATAGGCTATTTGTCACACCCCAATTCTGCACACTTCAGAATGGTGTGATGAACCGCTAACAATCCAACGGTTCAATCAGAATCTCAAACAGGAGGATCCCGTTTATCTGAATCCCATACATCCATAATCAGAATCAGAGTAAATACACAATAGCGGAAGTCTTATAATATAATGAACTGAGAAACTACTGTGATATCAATATTTAAATAGAAAATTATTCTGTATCAACTAATACATAAATAAATATCAAATACATGTCCATAGAAAATCCAAATAAAGAAACCTAAAAAAAAATATAATCGAATACACATGAGTTGCACTCGCAAGAGGAGTCATGTGTATCCACTTCAGCTTCAACTTCCATAGCCGCTACGTTCCCGTATGCTGGAGCATTCATATAATCTTCAACTGTGAAACCTGCATCATCAACTAAAAATATTCGACGTCGAGGGTGAGCAAACATCACGGTTCAGTGAGCAAACAAAACAATGCAACAGTACATATGCATGCAATTAATTCATATCTTCGGTCTGGTTTATAGTTTGCAATGCGCAATAGAAAGGTTGGGTGGTCAAAGGTTAACGTTTATTGACCCCGCCTCTATACACAGGGTGTGAAAGTCCGCCCAAAGGTTAACGTTTATCGTCGTCCCCATCCACCCTAATCATGAACATTATATAACAAAGGTTAACGTTTATTGCTATACAGTGCCATACCAACACGTAAGCCCCTGTTGGCGAGGGCTTGCAAACTAGGCTCACAACTAACCAATCCTAATGCCAAACAGTGTATCCAAGGCCTCACCCCAGCATCCCTCAGAATGTCCGTAGAGATAGAGCTAAGGCCCCCCGGTAGAGTCAGAGACTACAAGGACCGAGACCACCTCCCCTGATACTCTACGACATAATAGTTCTGCTAAAGTAATGGCGATACGACGATGCTAATGCACAAGACTTGAGTTAGAGATAGAGCTAAAGTGCTGAGACCCGCCAAAGGTTAACGTTTATTGACGTTCTCATCACACCTCCCCTGATACTCGCTCGCATCAAGTACACCAACCACACACATACAATCACATGCCTATTACTATCATCATCATCATCATCATGTTATAAATAATAAAGTAAATATGCATGAACAAATAATAGAAATATTGGATGACATGTTGTATGCACACTACAAACATATTCGTATAGAATCAAGCATGGCATTGGACTCAAGAAATAGAAAACAGTTTGTTATTAACCAATTAGTTTAGAGTTCTGTTTCCTCACCTTAGCTTGCTAATAGATACTTTTCCAAGCTTTAGAATCACCTTTATATTGTTATTATATTGCTAGAAGACCTAACAAAGTCGATAAAATTTAATTAGAATTTATTTGGAATTTAAAAATCATTCTGTCAACTGAGAGTCGGAGTCATGATCGACCCTGGGTGCGACCCTCCCCAATCTGGACTTCCCGAACACTGAGGGTCGATACTTAGGATCACATAGGGTCGGATGGTCATCGACCCTCTGTGCGACCCTCGGTGTACTTTGGTCAATTTTCCCTTTTTTAGTTCATCCTTCGAGTTTGGGGTCCTATGGCTTTCTTCTACAATCCATTCAACACTCATTCCATGGTCTAGAACCATGAATCATCCGCCTAAATAGCTTTCATGCATTCTCCTATGGTTTTCCATGAAAACCTAACCATGGATTGATGGTTTGGGGTTCTCCGAGATCACACTCTCTTCATTATCTAATCTAAGGTCTTTAGAAACTCCTGGAATTATTATTCATACCTGAGAAAATACTCCTTCTATGAAACTCTTCTCTTCCATAGCCTTTTCTTCAAGTTTTCCTTCTCTTCTTCTCTTCCTTCTCTCCTCTTTCTCTCAATCCAATTAGGGTTGTAAAAGGAGTGAAAGAGGCTTAGGGACGTCCTTTAAATAGTGTAGGAACATCTTAAAATAAGTCCCTTTGAGATTAGGAAGGAATCCCATTCGAAAATTAGGAAATTTCCTAATTTTCAGTTTCGGCAGAAATTGAGGATTGATGGGAGGGTCGATGATCCCGTCAACCCTAGGTTTTTCTAAGTGTCCGACCCTCCCCTCAAAACTGAGGGTCTGATTTTCTGCTTTGGGGGATCCGACCCTCCTTGGCTGGGTATGCGACCCTCCCCTTAAATTAAGTATTTTAGGGTCGATTTGATACCTGGGATCTCGATCTCCTTCACGCCCTTGGTCCATTTGACTCGACCATGATGGATAAACCTGGTTCAAGGTGATAAGACCAGGTTAGATTGACACGGGTCTTACAACTCCTCCTACTTATAAAAATTTCATCCTTGAAATTGTACGTACCTTCTGAATCGAATAAGTGAGGGTATTGCGTTCGCATAACATTTTCTTCTTCCCAAGTAATTTCTTCCATGTCTCTACTTTTCCATGTGACCTTAACATAATAGATATCTTGATTGCGTAGACATTGAACCTTTCGGCTGGTGATTTCAGTTGGTGTTACTATGAATGTCAAATCATCAGTCAATTCCAGTAAATCCACTATCAAGACATGCGTTGGATCCTTGACATACTTCTTCAAAAGGGAAATGTGAAATACGTCATGCACACTTGACATAGATGGTGGTAGTGCTAACTGATAAGCCACTTTCCCACGCTTAGCTAGAACTTCATATGGTCCCACATATCTTGGACTTAGTTTCCCTTTCTGTCCAAACCTTTTCAATCCTCGCATAGGCGATACTATCAAGAATACTTTATCACCCACGGCAAACTCCAGATCTCTACGTCGAGTATCTGCATACTGCTTCTGACGGTTCTGAGCCGTTCTTACTCTTTCCTTGATAATGTCGACCATTCGACAAGTCTCTTCAACAAATTCCGGTCCAACAATACTACGTTCTCCAACTTCATTCCAAAATAAAGGAGTTCGACACTTTCTGTCATACAGTGCTTCATAAGGTGACATCTGTATAGTAGCCTGATAGCTATTGTTATAAGCGAACTCGATTAATGGTAACTTTTCATCCCATGATCCCTTGAAGTCAATTACACATGCCCGTAGCATATCTTCTAGAATCTGGATTGTATGCTCTGACTGCCCATCTGTCTGTGGATGGAATGCAGTACAGAACTTCAATGTTGTACCCATAGCTTTTTGCAATCCTTCCCAAAACTTGGAAGTAAATCGTGGATCTCTATCGAACACAATGCTCTCCGGTACACCGTGTAATCGAACAATGTTATCCACATACAGCTTTGCTAACCTCTCTAGTGTATACTGAGGTCGTATAGGTATGAAACGAGTTGTTTTAGTCAGACGATCCACAATCACCCAAACTGCATCAACCACTCGAGGAGTCAGTGGTAACCCTGTGACGAAGTCCATAGTGATACAGTCCCATTTCCATGCGGGTTTCGGTAACGGCTGTAACAGTCCTGCAGGTCTTTGTTGTTCAGCCTTTACTTTCTGACAATTTAGGCATTGAGACACGAATTTAGCTACATCTATTTTCATTCCCCTCCACCAATATAGTTTCTTTAAATCATGATACATTTTTGTACTTCCAGGATGTATCGAATAGATGGTGGTATGGGTTTCTTTCATCAGTCGGTGTCTAATGTCCACACTTTCTGTTTCGGGTACACATATTCTTCCTTTGTATTTCAGTACTTTCTCTTCGTCCAAGGTGAACTCAGGGTTAGTCCTACCTTTCTCGATATCTTCCTGTACTGTTCTCAGATAAGGATCTAATTTGATAGTTGTCTTCACTTCATCCATTATATCAGGTATAATGTTCAATGCCGCGAACATATTTGAAAATCGATGAATAAACCCTTGGTTGGCTGATCCATCCGTTGTATCTATCACATATTGTTCATTGTCATGATTGAATACCATTCCTGTAGTACATGTAGCTGCGGTTGTACTTACCTCCATTTGAGATTTTATCATCGCTTTTCTGCTCAACGCATCCGCTACTACGTTAGCTTTCCCCGGATGATACTGGATATCATAATCATAGTCTTTCAATAGTTCTAACCATCTTCTTTGTCTCATATTCAATTCCTTCTGATTAAATAAATATGTAAGACTTTTATGGTCCGATTTAATCTGAAATTTCTCTCCGTATAGATAATGTCTCCATATCTTGACAGCATGTACTACTGCCGCTAGCTCCAAATCATGAGTGGGATAGTTTTTCTCATGTATCTTCAATTGTCTCGAGGCATAAGCAATCACTTGTTCTCCTTGCTTAAGCACGCATCCTAATCCCAGTCCTGACGCATCCGTGTATAAGGTAAATGCCTATCTTGGAATAGGGATAGTCAAAATCGGAGCAGATATCAATCTGGTTTTCAATGTCTGGAAGCTCTTCTCACATTTATCCGTCCACACAAACTTTTCACCTTTCTTAGTCAAACTGGTGAGAGGTACGACAATCCGGGAATAGTCTTCCACAAATCTCCGATAATAACCGGCGAGACCCAGAAAACTTCTAATTTCCGCAACACTCTTTGGTGCTTCCCAGTTTGCAATAGCCTCGATCTTGCTGGGGTCTACCTTAATTCCTTCAGCGGATACTACATGGCCTAGGAAGGAGACTTCACTTAGCCAAAACTCGTACTTGGTAAATTTGGCATATAGCTTCTCTTTCCTTAAACGCTGTAGGGCGGCGTTTAGGTTCTTGATATGGGTTTCCTTGTCCTTGGAATATACCAATATATCATCAATAAATACTATAACCGACGTATCCAACATATCATGGAAGACTCGGTTCATAAGTTCCATGAAAGTTGCTGGTGCGTTTGTTAACCCAAAAGACATGACCAAGAACTCATAATGTCCATATCTGGTCCTGAAAGCTGTCTTAGGAATATCACCTTCTTTAATCTTCAACTGATGGTAGCCTGACCGAAGATCGATCTTAGAAAATACTTTTTCTCTTTGCAACTGATCGAACAAGTCATCGATCCGAGGTAGTGGATATCGATTCTTGATTGTCAGTTTGTTCAGCTCCCAATAGTCGATGCATAATCGAACGCTACTGTCCTTCTTTTTCACGAATAATACTGGCACTCCCCATGGTGATATACTAGGTCGAATATAACCCTTGTCCAGTAGTTCTTGTAGTTGCACTTTCAGTTCCTTCAGTTCAGTAGGAGCCATTTTATAAGGTGTTTTTGATACTGGTGCAGCTCCAGGTAATAGATCTATTACAAACTCTGTGGCTCGGTCGGGTGGTAATCCTGATAGTTCCTCTGAAAATACGTTGGGATAATCCCGCACGACCTCAATATCTTCCAGTCGTGGTGTTTCCTTGGTTAGGTCGACCACTGATACTAGATATCCGACTACCCCCTTCTCAAAGCACCTCTTAGCCTTTAGTGCTAAGAGTATGAGCTTGCGTCTACGGGGAAGTTTGGTTCCCGTAAAACTGAATTCTGCTCCTGCTTGGTCTTTAAATGTTAGCTTCTTTTCGGCACATAATAGATTTGCAGAATGCCAAGCTAACCAGTCCATTCCCAAGATGACGTCAAAGTCTGCCATCTCAAGTTGTATCAAGGTTGCATCTAATGTTTTCTCACCAATGCAGACTGGACATGGTCCATATCCTTTCTTTAACTCCACTTCTAACCCCATCGATGACCGTACAAGTATTTTGTAGTCTAATATTTTGATGGGTAAATTCAGCTTCTTCCCAAATGACACAGATATAAAAGAATGAGTAGCTCCTGAGTCAAAGAGTACTCTGGCGGGTATGTCATTTATAGGTACAATACCTGTGCTTTATTTTAACTTAGTCTACATGCTCACACAAAGTAATACAACTTGAAAAGGTTTCAGTCATACCTGTGACCACATTGGGTGATGCGGTTGCATCCTCGGATGTAACAGCATATACCCGTCCCTGATGTAACTGCTTCTTGGGCTTCGGGCACTCCCTTGCCATATGTCCCGGTTGGTTGCAATTATAACATTTCGGGCCTTCAGAATTTGGCTTTGGCTGAGGTTGAGCTACTGGGATAGTCTTGGTTGCAGCAGTAAAATCTGAGGACAGAAAGGCTTATATGTCCGGTTATTGCCTCCGTTGTACGAATTTCCAGCTGGCCTTTTTATACCCCTATTTTGTGTAAAGTAGCTTTCCTTCTGGCTCGATTCAATAACCCGAGCGATTTGGAGAGCTTCATTATAAATCTTCTTTTCTAAGCCCAGCACGTGCTCTCTGATGCTTCCTCTCAGTCCCGTGACAAACCTATGGGTTTTTGTGTCCTCTTCTAGCATACTGAGTGGCGTAAAGAAAAACAGCTCTTCATAACGCTACTGGTATGCATCCACTGACATCTGTCCCTGATATAAACTCAGGAACTCCTTCTCCATAGAATCTCTGAAGCTTCGTGGAAAATACTTCTCAAAGAAAGCTTCTTTATATATAGCCCAAGTCAATAGGGCGTGCTTGGTCAATAGATAGGCCCGGATAGATTTCCACCAGTGATGTGCATCGCCTTTGAGCATGAAGGTGGCACATAATACTTTCTCTTCTTCTGTAATAGTCATCATAAGAAAATTTCTCTCCATCTCGTCTATCCAGTGTGTTGGCCATAAAGGATCAGATGGTTTACCATTAAATTCCTTGGGCTTTATCTTCAAGAATCTCTCAATCAGTCGAGAGTGATCCAACTGATTTTGGGGGAATGCCCTAAACATAGGTGGTGGATACTGATAATTAACCTGAGTTGCTTCCGGCCCTGGTATTGGAATCAGTGCAGCAGGTTGTTGAGGTGTTTGAGGTGCTGGGTGGTTACCCTCCGGTGCTGCACTGGCTTGTCCCGTCTGCATGGGTGTAGTATGAGCAGCCTGGAACATAATCCCCATTGCAACTTGCATTTGAACCTGTGCATGTTGCATTTGTTGTAGCTGCTGTGCTAGATTCATTACCACGGTTGCTAACTCTGGTGGTGGAGGTGGCAAGTTGGTAGGATTTGCTTGATCTGGGTTTCCTGGGGGTACAACCTGTGGATTTCCCTGGGCGTATATATTTTCTTGGCTAGTTTCCTCTACAGGTGGTGGTGGAACTGTATTTCGGCTCTGCCTGGTTACTCTACGTCCAGACATATCTTCTTCGGATATTGGTGGTGCCTGAAAATCATCAAAATAAGTGAGACAATCATTTATACTGCATGTAGGCTTGCTAACCGATGTAAAATTTCAAAATTTTCAGTTCATTCTATGAAAATACTGTCTTTTCTATGCAGGGTCGATGGTGGGGGTCGATGGTATGTCCAACCCTTAGTATCCGACCCTGGGAATGACCTGTTCTTCCCGAGAGCTGAGGGTCGATGTGAGGGTCGATGGGTGTCCGACCTTCAGTTCCGACCCTTACTTTTCTGTCAGATTCCCGAGAGCCGAGGGTCGATGGGAGGGTCGATTAGAGGGTCGATGATTTTGGTCGAATTGTCCGACCCTCAGACCAAAAATCATATTTTTAAGATCCGATTTTGGGTCATTTTTTGTTATTTCCCTCCCGTTTCAACTCGTCTCTCCCTTCTGAGTTGCTACAGTGCCACTCCACTATCTTTGGTCGGTTTGAGTCTGGTTTTCTATGTCCACATCATCCCTATATGTATGTTTTCTCGTTGTTACCTGTTTTTAGGTTTACATTTCTAGGTTTTTGCCCATTTAACGTGTATTTTTCAAATTAAACTTTTTCCAACCATAAAAATTTGATTTTTATTAGGGGCTTTTGTTATTGGTATCTCGAGGAACGAAAGCCCTCAAAAATTTTCGAATTTTATCTGTTGGTTATCGAGAAACTTGGGTTTTTGCTATTTTTGCCGTAATTTGTCGAAATTTTTGATTTCTTGAAATTTCTTCAAATTGGTCTTCGTTGGTTCCAATTTCCTACTGTGTGGGTGTCGTAGGATGTGTTGGAACCTACGTAAGTCCTCCCGCCCACGTGTATGGGTGAAAGGTGAGGTTTTCAGGCAACTTACGTTGTTAAAATGTTAAATTTCAGATTTTATCCTATTAACTCCTTATCTCCCTTTTTCTTTCTTATTTGTAGATACCATGGCTCGGACCAAGGTCCCTAGAGTGCGTGATCCGCTTCGCTTTCTCTCCAATGAGGCCGAAGCACAGTATGCCCACTACACTCGTAAGAAGGTAGAGGGTGGTCGTATGGTGAACTTGGCTGAGTTAGCCTTGTTCAACGTAGAGAGGGCCTTTGGTGATATGGGGTGGCTCCCTGTCATCACCTATGACGCTTGCACATGCCCGGATTTAGTGCGGCAGTTCTATTGTAACCTCCAGGTGGTGGGGGATTACAATGATGTGGATAGGGGTAATGAGCTGCGCATTACGAGCTACGTCAAAGGGGTTGACATCTCGTTCGATTATCGGCAGCTGGCCGATCTACTGGGCATTGCTTATGATGGCCCTATGGTTTACTGTGCACCTGGGGAGCCCCAGTTTGTTTCCATGGAGATGAGGGCAGAGATCGACAACCAGTTGTTACGACCTGATCGCTGGTAGATGAGAGCTTGTTACATGCGTCCAGCTCCACGGGTTTTCTGCAAGATTATCCAGCATAATCTGATCCTGCAGAGTGGCCATTATGAGAGGGTTTCTCAGCTGACCCAGTACCTGCTGTACAGTATTTGCACTAGGCAGCCCGTCTGCCTCCCTTACATTATCATGCGGACTATGATTAGTGCCACATTGCCCAGTCATAGGGGTAATCTACCCTATGGACGTATGATCACAGTCCTACTGACCCGCCTGGGGGTTGACTTAGTGGATGAGAAGATCCAGGAGAAGACCTTCTCGTCACCTATTGATTGGGAGGTCATCTGCAAGATGGGCATGAGGGATGCCCAAGTGAGTGACGAGGAGAGGAACGAGATGGTGCGCCCTCATACTCGCATCGAGATTACCGACGCCGAGGCAGCTGCTGCCGCCGCTAGAGTTCATGCGGATCCTGCTGATGACGATGACCGCATGTACATGGATGTAGACTCGATACCACCGCCATCACCTACGCATGCGGCTGGAGCTGGTACTTCATCTGCGGCGGGTCCTTCACATGCAGCTGGTCCTTCACACCCACCTTCTGATATGATGGATATGTTGCATGAGATCAGGGAGGCTCAGCGCAGATCCGATCTGAGGATGGAGGAGTTACTAGACGCTCAGCGTATGAGGGTGGATGAGCTCATAGCGGTCCAGCGGGCGACTGATCGGAGGGTAGCCGATCTTACAGCTAGTCTCCAGACGACCCAGACTCAGGTGGCCTGGTTGACCAGAGTCTACGCTGAGGATTATGACAGAGATCGTGAGGCACCGCGTCCTCCTTCACCTCCAGCTTCATGATTGTATTTATTTTCCTTGTACTACAGAGTAACTGTCCGGGTTGTGGACTGTACTCTGTTTTATTTATGTATATACGTTTGTTTCTTTCTCATTGTATATAAACTTGTTTCCCCTATAATAGATGCATTATTCTCTTTTTAAGTTTGGTCTCAACCATCACTTGTGCTTATAGTGTGTTTGTATTAAAGTTTTTACTTTTATCCTATCTCAGTTCACAATTGTCTTGAATGTATGTCAAGTTCAGCGGACAAGGCCTGAGATGCTCTGATACCAAGTTGTCACACCCCAATTCTGCACACTTCAGAATGGTGTGATGAACCGCTAACAAACCAACGGTTCAACCAGAATCTCAAACAGGCGGATCCCGTTTATCTGAATCTCATACATCCATAATCAGAATCAGAGTAAATACACAATAGCGGAAGTCTTATAATATAATGAACTGAGAAACTACTGTGATATCAATATTTAAATAGAAAATTATTCTGTATCAACTAAGACATAAATAAATATCAAATACATGTCCATAGTAAATCCAAATAAAGAAACCTAAAAAAAATCTAATCGAATACACATGAGTTGCACTCGCAAGAGGAGTCATGTGTATCCACTTCAGCTTCAACTTCCATAGCCGCTACGTTCCCGTATGCTGGAGCATTCATATAATCATCAACTGTGAAACCTGCATCATCAACTAAAAATATTCGACGTCGAGGGGTGAGCACACATCACGGCTCAGTGAGCAAACAAAACAATGCAACAGTACATATGCATGCAATCAATTCATATCTTTGGTCTGGTTTATAGTTTGCAATGCGCAATAGAAAGGTTGGGTGGTTAAAGGTTAACGTTTATTGACCCCGCCTCTATACACAGGGTGTGGAAGTCCGCCCGAAGGTTAACGTTTATCATCGTCCCCATCCACCCTAATCATGAACATTATATAACAAGGTTAACGTTTATTGCTATATAGTGCCATACCAACACGTAAGCCCTTGTTGGCGAGGGCTTGCAAACTGGGCTCGCAACTAACCAATCCTAATGTCAAACAGTGTATCCAAGGCCTCACCCCAGCATCCCTCAGAATGTCCATAGAGATAGAGCTAAGGCCCCCCGGTAGAGTCAGAGACTACAAGGACCGAGACCACCTCCCTTGATACTCTACGACATAATAGTTCTGCTAAAGTAATGGCGATACGACGATGCTAACGCACCAGACTTGAGTTAGAGATAGAGCTAAAGTGTTGAGACCCACCAAAGGTTAACGTTTATTGATGTTCTCATCACACCTCCCCTGATACTCGCTCGCATCAAGTACACCAACCACACACATACAATCACATTCCTATTCCTATCATCATCATCATCATGTTATAAACAATAAAGTAAATATGCATGAACAAATAATAGAAATATTGGATGACATGTTGTATGCACACTACAAACATATTCGCATAGAATCAAGCATGGCATTGGACTCAAGAAATAGAAAACAGTTTGTTATTAACCAATTAGTTTCGAGTTCTATTTCCTCACCATAGCTTGCTAGTAGATACTTTTTCGAGCTTTAGAATCACCTTTATATTGTTATTATATTGCTAGAAGACCTAACAAAGTCGATAAAATTTAATTAGAATTTATTTGGAATTTAAAAATCATTCTGTCAACTGAGGGTCGGAGTCATGATCGACCCTGGGTGCGACCCTCCCCAATCTGGACTTCCCGAACACTGAGGGTCGATAGTCAGGATCACATAGGGTCGGATGGTCATCGACCCTCTGTGTGACCCTCGGTGTAATTTGGTCAATTTTCCCTTTTTTAGTTCATCCTTCGAGTTTAGGGTCCTATGGCTTTCTTCTACAATCCAGTCAACACTCATTCCATGGTCTAGAACCATGAATCATCCACCTAAATAGCTTTCATGCATTCTCCTATGGTTTTCCATGAAAACCTAACCATGGATTGATGGTTTGAGTTTCTCCGAGATCACACTCTCTTCATTATCTAATCTAAGGTCTGTAGAAACTCCTGAAATTATTATTCATACCTGAGAAAATACTCCTTCTATGAAACTCTTCTCTTCCTTAGCCTTTTCTTCAAGTTTTCCTTCTCTTCTTCTCTTCGTTCTCTCCTCTTTCTCTCAATCCAATTAGGGTTGTAAAAGGAGTGAAAGAGGCTTAGGGACGTCCTTTAAATAGAGTAGGAACATCCTAAAATAAGTCCCCTTTGAGATTAGGAAGGAATCCCATTCGAAAATTAGGAAATTTCCTAATTTTCAGTTTCGGCAGAAACTGAGGGTCGATGGGAGGGTCGATGATCCTGTCGACCCTAGGTTTTTCTAAGTGTCTGACCCTCCCTTCAAAACCGAGGGCCTGACTTTCTGCTTTGGGGGGTCCGACCCTCCTTGGATGGGTATGCGACCCTCCCCTTAAATTAAGTGTTTTAGGGTTAATTTGATACCTGGGATCTCGATCTCCTTCACGCCCTTGGTCCATTTGACTTGACCATTATGGGTAAACCTGGTTCAAGGTGATAAGACCGGGTTAGATTGACACGGGTCTTACACTATTCTTTTATGTTGGGTTCTCCCTTGGGCTTGAGTTGTAAAGGTTCATTGATCTCGATTGTCGTTCGCTTTTTTTGTTTCAATCATGATGTCGATTTTCAGTTCATTCAATGCCGTCTGTGCTGAATTCTTTGATGTCGTAGTGGTTCTTCACCGATTCAACATAAAGAGTAAGCTAAAGTAGGATCAACTCAGCATAAGGTTTTGAGAACAATGGAGGGGAGGGAGAGGAATTCATCAAAGCCGGTAGTTCCCGTCGAAAGGCCACAAAAGTGGCTACCGAGGTTTGCTCCTGAGTTTGATGCATTGCATTGTTTTGAGACTGTCATCTCTCACTAAAGATATGATTTCTTGGGGTTGGGTTCTTTGATTTGATTTTGTTTTGGAACGGATGACATCATTCAGTCTAGGGTAATTATAGTTGTTGTATACATACTGCAATATAAAATACATCAAATTACTACAGACGTGCATGAATATGTATATATATGAAAGGCAATTTTCCTAGAGAAGTTACTTAATATTTGGCATCGTTTGTTCTTGTGGTGGATGGAAAGTGAAAACTAAATCTCTGAAATAATTAATAGATATGGTCTTAGGGTTCATTATTGGATCGTAGGGGTGCAAGTATGGCCAAGCCCAATACTTGACTGAAAATTTCAAGGACTAGATTGAGCTTTTTAGCCCATGTACTGGCCATGGTTGGGAGAACGATGCCTGAGGTCAGATGAGTTGGGCCTAAGTCGAGGCCTTCGGCTCAATAGGACATGCTTGTGTTGTAAATATGAAAGGAAAACTTTAAATCAGAACCACTTATCTGATGTCATGCTTCCAATGATTTGTTGAAGAAGACTATAATTGATAATGAGTTTGAAGCTGGGTCGTATCACAAGCGATACTGTCCTAAAGACAGAATTTGCCCCCAATGGTACAATCGGGTTTTGATGCAAATCTCGCTTCAAGATAAAGCAGCTTCTCGGCTTCCCACATTAAACCTGCACTAGTCTAATGCGCCCCTTCGAATACTTTGAAGTTGTGCTTAGGTCAAATGCAATTTTAATAAAATAACGATGTTTCAAAAAACATAGGGGAATATCCTCGGTATGTGCTTACAAAGAAGGAGAGAGAGAGTGAGAGAGAAAGAATCAAGAAAAACTTAGTTCTTCTTACCATTTCTAGGGCTTCCTCCTCCTCTATTTATAGAGGAGAACATGTTTTTTCAAGACATCCCTTGAGGAAGGGTGTGTCCCTTTGAACCAACATGTCTTTACAAACAAAGGACGTGTCTCTTGTAAAGACACTTTAATGAACCGGGTCAAACGGGTTGAACCGTTACCAACCTAACAATTTCATGTCAAATGAGTTGAACCGTTATTGACCCACAGAAGCCAAATTAAAACTCAACCCATCCAAGGGGTCTTGGGTTCCAATCTCATTAACCCCACTTCACTAGCCTCATACCGAGAAAACCAAAACAAAACATATTTTTTATTTTGAAACTTCATTTAATAAAAATCAATAAAATACAACAATTCTCCCACAAGTTTTAAAATACAAATAAAACAAATGATAATCTAAGCACATTAGAACAATAGGGTACGTCATCACAGATGTCTTTTGGATTTGAATCTGCACTAGGTCTAGCAAGCCACGCTATAAAGTACGGGTTGAGTCAGATTCATTGAACCTTTCCTCATTAGTGTAGCTGACTGTCCTACCAGTCATGTCCTACTATCCGACTCCTCAGTATACCCTTTCTATACTTGGACATTTTGGCCTTGTCCCTATCTTGGGTCATGAATGTTTAGAGAATTTATCCATAGAAATTCTCAACAAAAGCGGCCACACTTCCTACATTCACTTAGGTTAGCCCATAGTATGCACCACGGTTAACATACCCCTACAAATATGTGAGTCTTTGGCCAATTAAGAGTTCTAAAACTCATCCTTGAATCATCGCGGTAAGTACTATCTTCCGATCTAATTGGAAGAAGCAATAAATTATAGTACTAGTCAAGTCATCCAGTGACTTCGTTTTTACCCTTTGAACCTAATTCTAGGGATCTCCTCTCACATAGGTTGGATGTCCATCACCTTGACTCGTGAATCACAGACCTTAAGCTTATTTCTTTAAATTAATACCATAAAAGTCGTTAGAAGCTAAATAATTTTTTCAGTTTCAAATGCCTCAACTGAATAAAAGCATGCTACCTCCTTAGCTTCTCTAGATATATTATACAACTTCCTAAGACACATGTTTTAGATGTCCTTAGACATTTTACCAACTGACCAAATCATATTTTTTTATGCGTGCTATTTAAAATAGCACAACCAGTTTCAATTTTCATCATTTATCTGTCATTGAGATATTTAGCCACTTGGCCCCTATCTTAACCTTTAAATCTCACAACATCTCATGAGATTTTACATGGTGGAATCAATACCATAGGTTTCAATTACTCCCCCACCAACACATGTTTATGCATGTCTTTTGATTACACATGTTAGTGTTCTCAAATCTATGGATTATCTTCATAACCACATAAATCTTAAATAGAGATCATTCATTCATCTTGAATTTATCAATTTATTTTTCCAATAAATTCCCATTCAAACTTGCATGCATATATATGAAACCCCTTACTTTAGTTTGACCATAATCTCCCCAAGTATGCATACAATAGACTACCATATTTCGGTATCTATGCAATTTATTTCAAACATAACATGTAATTAACTTAAACATGACTAACATAACTATATCCATGCATATATAGAATCTCATCTATCAATAGGCCACATATTTCAATTATGCATCTTGGATATGTTTGCCAATTCAAATTGGTCTTAGACTTATGTCCTTCCAACATTTGAATTTATCGTAGCCCAAAAAATACACTCAACCATAGATAAAAATATAGTCTAATGTATTAAAGCAAGTATTCAAATAATGCAAATATCACTTGACATTAAAATCATTAAAATATATCACTTGGCTTGAAATGTTATCTCTTTAAAATATATTTTTCATGGACAATATGTATTTTCACAAAACTTCCACAATTTTTTCGGGACAAATACCATACTCAAGATCAATATCATACAATCAACAAGAGTATGCATATGGTGGGAATTTTTTTTTTACAATCTCATAATTCTAATCATGCACTTCGAATTGCATGTTAGGTATATCAAAACATACATGGTCAATATAACCAATATTAATGCATATAAATACTCATGACCAACCGTATCGATAGTTGAAATTTTGAATGTTAGCATCAGTTCCCTTTTCCCTAAGAGATAGTACCAAGAGGTAGTATCCTTAAGATTTGTTTCTATAGATTGCCCATTATAGGCTACCAATACAATATTGCCGAGATTATAGTTTCTTAAACTTCTCTTGCAAATACATCTCACAACTTTTAATACCACAAGATCCAATGTAGGACGGTTAATCAAATTTGGCGTTAGAACAAAAAATTTCAAAAAATATTTATAAATAATACATCTAACCCAAAATGCTTTTATTTTAAATCACAAACAAGGGAAGCAAATCAAGCACACCCTTCCCCTCTCATAACCAAGTTCTCTTTTCATTCCATCACTTGGGAATCCGCTTGAATACCCAGTGGATAAAAGGTCAAATCCATATCACCACTATAGTGGTTTTCTTCACCAGCCTTATAAAGAACCAAGAAAATTTTCGAAAAACTAAAGAGGGATTCCATTAAAAACCAAAACTGAAATTGTCCTTAGTTCAAACATCAATCGTTCGTTGCACCATCTCATTCACCAATACAACAAAAAGTAATGTTATAAAAACAAAGATTAAAATAAATAGGATCAATTTTAGGTTATCAGCCGTGAGAAAAGCAACGGTCAAAAATGCTATTTTTAAAAAAATATTAATCTCCCAACAACACTCAACCCTTGAAAGGTCAGCAATCAAGCGAAACGTTGGTAAGAACAAATCTCTGTGTGCTGTACGTACACCCAACTTAATATTCATCACACAATGAGTTTTAGACTCTCAGTATTCAAAAAGATACGTTTCCTACCAATGGGTTTCCACAACTATCTTGATCCCAAGGTACGTATCCTTTTGACACTGCACCAGTCCTCTCACCAGTCCTCTTGACTTTATAAAGGACTATCCAAAGATAGAAAACTTCGAAAGGCTCACAGGAAACTGCCACTTAAAGAGTCACAAATTATTTTGCAAAACGAAAGTAGAAAGCTCGAAGTGACAAAAGGACGATTCCAATCAAAATCGAAGGAAGGAACCCTTTATGCAAGTTGCAACCAAGCCCGATAATGTCCATATATTAATAATTTTCAATACAACACATGTATGCATATGCCATAGTATAAGAGACAAAAATATAATAATCAATTTTTAATCTCGAGGGATATGCAACGAAAACAGCCATTTAAGATCTCTCGACATCATTCAGAAATGATGAATTCACCATAAACGACTAAAACATGCTTGCTAGTACAAATACTTTGAACCTTGTGACTAAATTAAGTGCAGAAGAAAGTGTCAAATAGACATATAGTCACACATATCACCACATATTATTTCAAGGATAACATGGTATGTCTATTGATTTGGAATCTATTGGCCAAAGCAACTAGTACACGTATAGATTCCAATTGTTGCAATTATTGATCAGAACAGACACTTCTTAAAAATAACCCAAATAGTGTGACCACTCGTACTGGTGCCACGACTAAGCCTATGCGGTTCTCTTTTACATAGACACACTTCTTCATTAACAGAAAAACAAACCAAAAAACGTAAATGATAAACAAAAGTAAACTGGCATCTATTGCCATCCAAAGCACTCAAATCCCAAAACACCATTTTAAACTATAAGAGTCCTAACAACCATTGAAACGACATGATGGATAACACAAACAAATCCTGCAAATTGGTATGTAAAAGCAAATGCCGAGACCCACCTTTTAAACCATATATCATATCCCAGTTCTATGGTGGTAACTGACATAAAAAAAAAAAAAAAAAAAAACACCCGATTCAGAGCATACACATTGTAAACAACGCGAACAATATTCACCCAATTCAAACCTATCACCCTCTTGCTTTTTTTTTATATTTTTATATATCATTATTAAACGAGTGGGTATAATACCCTTTCATCATGAAACGACACTGTGATCAGGAGTTTCATTGAATGTTCTGGAAAATTAGCCAGCAAAAATCGATATCAAAATTACATTTAAAGAAATTGTTTATATCTATCTATCCCACAAATGCATGGATAAAGCAAAGTCATGATTAGAACATATCAACAGAAGCCATAACTTCAGAAACAGTGCACTAACAAACAGTAAATTTATCTCAATGTACGATTCATTCGGTAAGCATTTTAATATCCTGTCTATTATGAGATACTCACAACGTCAACACTGACTAATGGTTGACCATCTTAGCTCATCATCGAATAGACCTTAATGCAGTTTCGTAATGTTTTTCAATGCATTTACTTCCCAATAGAATACCAACAGAGACACCGCTTTAACAACGTTAAAATTCATTGATAAACCAACACTGAACCACGACATGAGGCAGGTTCAAAAGTCTCGTACGTTCAAACCTCAGCAGAAGGCTAACAAAAAATAAATCATTTTTACTGAGAACAAGCAAAGTAAGAGAAAATGCAATTTAATCCGTCAATAGGTTGCTTCCAATAGAAAAGGAAAACACAAACGCAAACATGAAGTACTGATCTCACATAAAAGTTCTAAACAGTAGTATTCTGAAAAACGCAGTTTAATACTTTATTCTTCTCATATAAAGTTTCTATCAAAATTCTGTCTTTAGATTGTTGTAAATATGAAAGGAAAACTTTAAATGAGAACCACTTATCTAATGTTATGCTTCCAATGATTTGTTGAAGAAGACTATAATTGATAATGAGTTTGAAACTGGGTCGTATCACAAGCGATACTGTCCTAAAGACAGAATTTGCCCCCAATGGTGCAATCGGGTTTTGATGCAAATCTGGCTTCAAGATAAAACAGCTTCTCCGCTTCCCGCATTAAACCTATACTAGTCTAATGCACCCCTTCGAGTACTTCGGAATTATGTTTATGTCAAATGCAAGACGGTGATGCAATTTCGGTAAAACAATGATGTTTCAAAAAACATAGGGGAATATCCTTGGTATGTGCTTACAAAGAAGGAGGGAGAGTGAGAGAGAAAGAATCAAGAAAAACTTAGTTCTTCTTACCATTTCTAAGGCTTCCTCCTCCTCTATTTATAGAGGAAAACATGTTTTTTCAAGACATCCCTTGAGGAAGGATGTGTCCCTTTGAACCAACATGTCTTTACAAACAAAGGATGTGTCTGTTGTAAAGGCACTTTAATGAACTGGGTCAAACGGGTTGAACCGTTACCAACCTAACACTTTCATGTCAAATGAGTTGAACCGTTATTGACCCACAGAGGCCAAATTAAAACACAACCCATCCAAGGGGTCTTGGGTTCCAATCTCATTAACCTCACTTCACTAGCCTCATACCAAGAAAACCAAAACAAAACATATTTTTTATTTTGAAACTTTATTTAATAAAAATCGATAAAATACAACAGCTTGTCACAGTCGTAATCCTTTCGAGGAAAGAAAAGAGGAGAGCTGGAGGTGCGGGGGGTGACCATTACCCATTGTACCTATCCAATGATTAGAGAGGAGTTGCATCTACATTTTTTTTTTTTTTTGTGGGTAAAACTCGACATGCACCAACAATAAAAGGTTAATCAACCTATGGTGCCGCTGAATGTCAAATAGAGATGAGGAAAATCCTACTCGGAGAAACCTTTTAATGATAGTTTTTTAAAGGGTTTGGAATCTTGAATAGAAAAATCAAGGTTACACTTTTCAAACTGGCCCACTTTAATAAGCTTTTATCAAGGTAGCCCATGTAATGTGGCAGATGAGATTTAACCAAATTCTCTGGTTATATAGATCCCAAGGTCTCTTATTCTCATGCAAACTTTAAGCTCAAATAGAATATGTTAAGTGGTAAAACAAAGTTTTGAAAAATCAGGATTATGGAAGAACTAGTCACAGTAGTTGTCAGAAACTGTAAACATGCAATGCAGGACAATGCACAAGATATTTCATTGAATTAAACTATGAAATTTCACAAATGGTTAATCAATTCCAGAGAGTATGTAACAGTTGGAATCACCACATCAGCATTCCATATGGTACAATAAAGATAGATTGCTCCCAACCCCCTCGCACGAGCCCGGTTCGCCTGCCCTAAACCTCAAATCTATTTAGTCAATGATATAAGGGGAAAGATTTTCCAAACGGCCAATTCAGATAAGCTAATGTGAAAGATTTGATACTTGGTTCATCAGATGGACCTCAATTTTGGTGGATAGATAAACTTTTAAGGCTTCGTTTGATTGCAAGGGGAATTGAAGGGAAGGGAAGTGAAATTTCTATACTTTAAATGGAAACTTTTTTAATAATTACAATACATGCTATCACATTAATATCTAACTAATTTCAAATTATTCCACATTTAATCATTAACTTACACTTCAAATTGCATCCAAATCCCTCCCATTTGAAAAGGGAAATAAATTTAACATTTTATAAGTATCATTACTAAATATGTTAAGAAAAGTAAAATAAATTTTACATCTTATACAATCATATTGTGTTACCACTACAAATGTTTTCATTTAAAGTATACAAATTTCACTTTCCTTCCCTTCAATTCCCCTTGTAACCAAACAAAGCCTAAGGTCTCTTCATATATATCAACTTTCCGGCCAAACCAAATTCACAAAGTGGCCAAATATTAGGGATTGTGAGAGGGTCGCTAATAAGTTGGGTCCCCAATAAGTTTGGGTTTTAGCTTATGGGAGGGGAGGGGAAGGGGTAATAGCTTGGGTTTTATTTGAGTTGCATTGATCTACCAAATAAGTCTGTCGCCAAAGAAACTTCATGTTCACCATTGTCATTGATTCTTACATTCTCTGTAGAGTCTCAGATTTAGACTCAATGTCTTCCACTCTAAGATGCACCTTATCCTTGACCACCCTTCGCAGAGGAATCATTTTAGCCCAAACGATTTAATCTTCTGAGTAGTGGCTGAGCTTGGAATAAACAAGCATAGATCTCAAAGATCGGAGTGGGACAACCTGAGAATATTTGCACGATAATGACTCTACCACCCATTTTTCATTCGACGATAAAAAAAAGTCACCAATCACAATCTAAAGTTTGGAACTCCAATTGAAAGGTCTCTTTAGTATATACAACATCAAACAGCAACATTGCATTATACATTAATTAAAAAATTCTAAAAGAATATATCACCAACTTCACAACCTATTTAAGTCCTTGGAGAGAAACCTTGGGTTACATAACTCCTACTTTTTGAACAGGTTAGTTGTCTCAAAACCATAGAGACTATCCAACTTACCTTTTGGGATAGTTCATGGTTACATAAGCCCTTGTTTACATTTAACTAATAGATGCATGACATCATGTTATCAAATTCAAAATCCATTGTGCAGCATCACAGACTATAATCATATGAAAATAGTACTTAAGACAAAGAGGGAAAAAATCCCCATAGCATAAACCAATTTAACATTCTAGATTTAATTTAGTTTCATTCCTTCATTTCTAACTTGAAGGGAAAACTTGTGATTCTGTTTCTTGACTTGCATTTGAAGCCAACCTCATAGCCCAAACTACAAATCTTCTACTCTTTTTGAATCATGTCCACTATCATTACATCTATAAATAGGTAAAAACTTTATTCAATTGCAGGCAGCCCCACCAAATAATATTCTTAGTTATTCATTGCTTATTTGGTTCTATTAGCTGCACCCTCGACTATGTGAAGAGAACAAAGACAAGTGGTTAAATCCAATCCCACCAAAAGGGAGCCAACCAATCCAGAGATCTCAAGCACCATGTAACCAAGAGAACACCTCACTATCTTAGATGTTGCATGAATGCAAGAACCTGGTAATAAGAGAGGTTGGAGAAATTTTGTAAGACAAAACATTTCACAGACCATAACATAGGAAGTCCTAGGGACCTTCTCCAAAAGAAAGCCTCGCATAAACAAACAGAATCACTAGTTTTCCCTTCAACTTTAGGTTACCCTTATTTTGTAAGCAAAACACCAAAGGAAATTGATTCATCCTAGTACTTTCCTGTAATAAGCTTAAGATATGGAGCAAATTAAAAGAGTTGAATAGATCCCCCACATTAATAAGATAAGGTTAAATCCAGAAACGTAAAATTAACCACAACGAGTAGAATCCTGTATTAGGAAAGCAAAAGAACAACAAAATCACCACAACTAAAACAACTGTTAGATAGGACCTGTGAGATGTTGTTGGGCTGTAATGGCTTTGCGCATCTCAGCAAGCTGCTCACAAATGGGGGCATAGACAGAGATTTGGCGTCGAGGAACGAGAGAATTTCCATGGTTAATTGGTCTTAGATCATGCTATTTCTAAATATTAAACAATTATGGATTCAGTAAAATTTGGTTATACCTCTATAGCAGGAATCCGGGCTCCGAGATGCCCTCAGGCTGGTGTGTGCCCCATAGGGGGTTGGCTCTCGAATTATTGCCTGGACTCTAGATAAGCGAACTATTACACCGTTCTCAAAGACGGTGTCAAACTGTTGTCGCATTGAACTGGATTGGTCTTTAGCTCGATCGGATTTCTTACGCAAGAAAAAAGGACACTGCAGTGATGGTCGGGTGGTTGTACCCTCTGGCCACTCCGATGCCTAAGTAAGCTCAACGGACAAACAGTATAGGATAGACAGAAAGAACTATCCCTTTTATTGAAGAGGATTCAAGTAGCTAACTCAATCCGAGTTCAGAGGTTAAAATTTCGCGTGTGTTTACCTGTGTCTATCCTTCAATTTATAGACAGGAGATGGCCTAAATATGGAATGTTAGACATGTAGATCTGTTCAAGGGAATCTACTCCCATGGTGGGGCGCCGAGGCCCGGGATTTGCGAGTCTTCGAAGCCCTCCTCCTAGCGAGCCTCCAAAGTCCTCCTTGCAACAAGGCTCCCAAGCCCTCCATGCAGAGAGGCTTATTTTAATAGATGCATTATTCTCTTTAATTTTGTCTCAAACAACACAGATGTTTATAGTGTGTTATTATTACAGCTTTTAAATTTTTATCCTATCTCAGTTCACAAACTTTTGTGGTAGTATACTGGTTTACAAGACAGGGCCTGAGAGTTCTGATACCAAGTTGTCACACCCCAATTCCACACTATTCAGAACAGTGTGATGAACCGCTAATAAACCAATGGTTCAACCTTGATCTCTAATAGGCTGTGTCCTTTTAAATTAAACCATACACATCCACAATCATAATCAGAATAAATACACAACAACGGAAGTCTTAATATTAAATGAACTGAGGAATCTAACTGTGATAATCATAAATAAAATATCAAATTATGTTGTATCAACCGAGACATAAGTAAATAAAATATCAATTATATTTTCTTAATAGTTCAAATAAAAATCTAATTGAAAACGCATGAGTTGCACTCGCATGAGGAGTCATGCGTCTCCACTATGTTTTCAGCCTCCATCACAGCAATGTGCCCGTACACAGAAGCATTCATATAATCTTCCACAGTAGTACCTGCATCATCAACTAAAAATATTCAACGTCGAAAGGGTGAGCACACATCACGGGTCAGTGAGCAAACAAAACAATGCAATAAACATATGCAAGCATGTAATTCATATATGTGGTCTGGTATATAAGTTTGCAATGTGCTATAGAAAGGTTCGGTGGCCGCCTCACCTCTATACACGAGTGTGTGAAGCCGCCCAAAGGTTAACTTTTATTGTCGTCTCACATGCACCCACTATGGAATAGAGATAGAGCTAAAGTGCTTAGGACCACACCGCATCACACTTCCCCTGATACTCTACCCATACCAACACGTAAGCCCCTGCTGGCGAGGGCTTGCAAACTGGACTCGCAACTAACCAAATCCTAATGTCAAACAGTATACCCAAGGTCTCACCCTAGCATCCCTCAATACGTCCATAGAGATAGAGCTAAGGCCCCCCGGCAGAGTCGAGGACTACACGGTCCGAGACCACCTCCCCTGATACCCTACGACGTAATAGTTCTGCTAAGGTAATGGCGATACGACGATGTCAGTGGACAAGACTTCAGTAGAAATAGAGCTAGAGTTTAGTGACAGGCTGAACCACAATGTCACGTCCTCCCCCTGATGCTCCACTCGCATCAAGCACACTAACCACACACATACATTCACATGTCTATTCCTAGCATCATCATCATCATGTTATAAATAAAATAGAATTAAATATGCATGAGCATTAATATCAAAAATATTGGATGACATGTTGAATGCACATTACAAGCATACACGCATAGGATCAGTCATGGCATTGGACTCAAGAAAATAAAAATAGTTTATTATTAGCCAATTAGTTTAGGTCTTGTTCCCTCACCTTTGCTTGAGTGTAAATCCTCTTTCAAGCTCTAAGAATCACTTTTATATCAAAAGGAAAACCTAACAAATTGATAGATTTTAATTAGAACTCATTCCGACAATTTTAGGCGTGCTGTTAAGCGAGGTCGCAGGGTGGGTCGCAGGTAGAGTAGCAGTTTACTGCGACCCCCAAGGGTAGGGTCAATGCCAGGGTCCGATGTTCCATCGACTCTGGGTGCGACCACCGCATCCCTGGACTTCCCGAATGCTGGGGGTCGATCCTATGGTCTGGTAGGTTCGATTCCCAATCGACCCCACGTGCGACCCCCAATGGTTTGAGTCGAGAATTTCATCCTACAGTCCATTCTTTCATGTTTGGGTTCTTTGGCTTACTTCCACAATCCATTCTATGCTTGTTCTATGGCTTAAAACTCTAGGTTTCTTCCTTACTTTGCCTACCATGATTTCCTCCATGGATTTCATTGAAATCCTCCCATGGATGGATGATTTGGGTTTCTCCTAGACCATACCCTATTCATGAACTATTCTAAGATCTTAAATCATTAATGGAAACATACCCATACCTTTAGGTTTGCTGAGATTCAGAGGTTTCTCTGAATTCTTCTCTTTATTCTTCTTCTCCAACTTTCCTTCTCTTCTCCTTCTCTTCTCTTTCTCTCACTTTCAATTAGGGTTTCAAAAGGAGTGAAAGAGGCTTAGGGACATCCTATTTATAGAGGAGAACCTCCCAAAATAAGTCCCATTGAGATTAGGAAATAATCCCCTTAAAATTTGGAAAGTTTCCTATTTACGGTTTCTGTCGGCAAAGAGGGGGTCGATGAGGGGGTCGGAGATCCCGTCGACCCTCAAGTCTAAATTTCCCGACCCCCGGTCAGATTTTCAGGGGTCTGACTTCCTAATGAGGGGGGTCCGACCCTGCCTATCTGGGTATGCGACCCTGCCCTCTATTTTACTATTTTTGGGTCAGTTTGATACTTGGTCTCGCTATTTCCTTCACGCACTTGATCCATTTGGCTCGACCATGATAGGTAGACCTGGTACAAGGTGGTAAGACCGGTTAGTTTGATACGGGTCTTACATATATAAACTTGCTTTGGTTTGACGTGTATATACATTTGTCTTTCACTCGAGTATATATGAACTTGTTTCTCATTTAATAGATGCATTATTCTCTTTCTAAATTTTGTCTCAAACAACACAGGTACGTATTGTGTGTTATTATTACAGTTTTTAAATTTTTATCCTATCTCAGTTCACAAACTTTTGTGGTAGTATACTGGTTTAACATACAAGGTCTGAGAGCTCTGACACCAAGTTATCACACCCCAATTCCACACTATTCAGAAAGGTGCGATGAACCGCTAATAAGCCAACGGTTCAACCAGGATCTCAAATAGGTTGTGTCCGTTTGGTTGAAATCATACACTTCCACAACCATAATCAGAGTAAATACACAATAGCGGAAGTTTTAATATTAAATGAACTAAGAATCTAAATGTGATAATCATAAATAAAATATCCAATTATCTTGCATTGACCGAGACATAAGTAAATAAAATATCAAATTTCATTTCCTTAATGGTCCAAATAAAAATCAAAACGAAAACGCATGAGTTGCACTCGCATGATGAGTCATGCGTCTGCACTATATCTTCTGCATCCATCGCCGCAACATGTCCGTATGCGGGAGCACTCATATAATCTTCCACACTCGTACCTGTATCATCAACTAAAAGTATTCGAATTCGAAAAGGATGAGCATACATCACGGCTCAGTGAGCAAACAAAACATTGCAACAAACATATGCATGCATTCAATTCATATCTGTGGTCTGGTATATAAGTTTGTAATGTGCTATAGAAAGGTTTGGAGGTCGTTGCACCACTATACACGAGTGTGTGGACCCGCTCAACGGATTAAACACCATTGTCGCCCCCACATGCACCCACCATGAAATAGAGATAGAGCTAAAGTGCTTAGGACCGCACCGCATCATACTTCCCTTGATGCTCTACCCATACCAATACGTAAGCCCCTGTTGGTGAGAGCTTGCAAACTAGGCTCGCAACTAATCAATCCTAATGTCAAACAGTGTATCCAAGGCCTCACCCCAGCATCCCTCAATACGTCCATAGAGATAGAGCTAAGGACCCCAGGCAGAGTCAGAGACAACACGGTCCAAGACCACCTTCCCTAATGCCCTACGACGTAATAGTTCTGCTAAGGTAATGGCGATACGACGATGTCAGTGGACAAGACTTGAGTAGAGATAGGGCTAAAGTGTTTAGGATCACACCGCATCACACTTCCCCTGATGCCCCACTCGCATCAAGTACACTAGCCACACACAAACATTCACATGCCTATTCCTAGCATCATCATCATCATCACGTTGTAAATAAACGGAATTAAATATGCATGAACATTAATAACAGGACTAGTAGATGACATGTGATATGCATAATACAATCATACAATCATAGAATCATACATAGAATTAGACTCAATAAACGAAAATGGTTTATTATTAGCCAATTAGTTTAGGTCTTGTTCCCTCACCTTTGCTTGAGTGTAGATCCTCTTTCAAGCTTTAAGAATCACCTTTATATCACTAGGAAAATCTAACAAGTCGATAGATTTTAATTAGAATTAATTCCAACAGTTTTAAGCTTGTTGTAAAGCTAGGGTCGTAGGATGGGTCGCAGGTTGGGTCGCAGGTATCTGAGACCCCAGGGTATAGGGTCGGTCATAGGGTCGGTTACCCATTGACCCTATGTGCGACCATAGCCCCCCTGGACTTCCCGAGAGCATGGGGTCGATCATATAGTCTTGTAGGTCCATCCTAAGAATGTTATATGGCTCATAACTATATTTTTACACACTTTTCATTGTCTATGATGATTACCCTCATGGATTCCTTCGAAACTCATCCATGGGTAGATGATTTGGGTTTCTCCCAACACTAACTTCTTCTAAACTATTCTTAGGGTCTTACATAGTTCATGGAGAATGTATCCATACCTTAGGGTTGCTGAGATTCAGAGATTTCTCTGAATTCCTTTTCTTTAGTTGTCTTCTCAAATTCTCCTTTTCTTCTCTTTCTCTCACTATCAATTAGGGTTTCAAAAGGAGTGAAAGAGGCAAAGGGACGTCCTATTTATAGAGGAAAACCTCTCAAAATCTGTCACAATGAGTTTAGGAAAGGTTCCCTTTGAATTAAGAAAGTTTCCTAATTTTCGGTTTCTGTCTGTTTGCCTAGAGTTGATGCTAGGGTCGCAGAATCCGTCGACCCTAGGGTCTCAAGTCATCCGACCCTAGGACTCAAAAGTCATGGGTTGGACCCTGCTAAGGTGGGGTCGACCCTACCTGTTTAGGCATGCGACCCTACCCTCCATTTTACTATTTTTGGGTCAATTTCATACCTGGTCTTGTGTTTTCCTTCATGCACTTGGTCCATGTGGCTGGACCATGATAGGTAGACCTGGTACAAGGTGGTAAGACCGGTTAGTTCGGTATGGGTCTTACAAAAATGGTTTGGTAAAAGGGGAAGCTATGCCCCAGATATGTGGGACCATATGAGATACTGACCAGATGTGGTAACGTGGTGTATCAGCTGGCCTTGCCACCCTCTATGTTAGGTGTTCATGATGTGTTCCATGTCTCTCTACTAAAGAAGTACGTCAGAGATCCATCATACATTTTGACAACAGAGCCACCAGACTTGATAGAAAATTTGACATTCGAGTAGGTACCAGTGATGTTCACAAGCCAAAAGGTACAATACCTCTGAAATAGAGATATTCATTAAGTCAAAGTGCATTGGAAAAGCCAAGACGTAGAAGAGATTACATGGGAGCAGGAGAACACGATGCAGAAGGATTACCCCAAACTTTTCGATGGAGAAGGTACGTGTAAATTTCAAGGCCAAAATTTCTTTTAAGGGTGGGGGAATTATAAAACCTACATGCAATTTTTTTGGAGACGAAATTTCTTTTAAGGGTGGGGGAGTTGTAAGACCTACATTCCACAAACCGAAGCAAACCTATGTTTCATGTTGTGACAGGTCTTCCAATCATAACCAGACCAAACCGGACTAGCGGATGATGAACCACAAGTTCAGGTAAGAAATTAATCGAAATGGACCAAATGGGATGTGTCATGAGACATACAGTCTCATGATACAGGTTTACATACCGGTTCACCGGTATGTCTGTATGGGCTGACTGTTCAGATGTGGGAACTAATCCTAGTGGGTCCCACCTTCTAAATCTCAATCCTAGAGACCTTCCTTACTTAGGAAACTCTCCTAAAACCTATCGTAGTCTATATGTTGACTCCTTACCCTCCTTAGATCCTTTTGTTGACTCTCACAAACCCTACAGACGAGAAGGATATCTAAAGAGTAGAAAAGAGTTAAGGAAGGTTGCAGAGGAGACTCCATTGGAAAAAGAACATCGTAGTTCATAGACCAACGGTGAGTACCTTACCTACCTTACTCTTAGGTTGGTTTAGATTATTATCAATACCATGAAAGACTAGGTATTGATCCAAAACCCTATTTCATCGATAAACCCTAGTTCATT
The DNA here is from genome assembly GCA_028583415.1 of Protea cynaroides. Taxonomy (NCBI): domain Eukaryota; kingdom Viridiplantae; phylum Streptophyta; class Magnoliopsida; order Proteales; family Proteaceae; genus Protea; species Protea cynaroides. Next base: position 8,568,391 of record CM053265.1, read on the forward strand.
GGATGAACCCCTAGATCTGAATTTTAAACTAAGGTTCATCAGAATGTAGGACTTGAATAGAAGATAAAACAAACCCTAATACGTTGCTTAGGCCTAGAATGGTTAAGAGAAACCCTAGAAGTCAAGTCAAAAGACGGACCGAAGATGAAAGCAAATTGGAGGAGGTACGGAGGCATACCGGTCTACTATACCAGTGGCACTAGGGTGCAATCAATACTACGATCGGTACCCCTATGGAAACCTGCTAGGTTTGTCCGGTGGGACATACTGGTCGTAGCATATGTACAGTGACCTGTGACAGGTATGTGCAACCAGTATGTACAGAATGAGATGGTTTTCGACCCTAGTTGGTTTACAACCAACGTAAACCCTATGAACCTAATTCTACCAAACCCTAATGATATGTAGGACCTATGACAACAAGGTTAGATTCTATGACATAGTGGAAAGCTTGCAATCAAGCATCAGGTAAGGGGATAGGACCCAAACCCTAATTAACTAATAACAGTAAAACGTTGTTAATTATTCTTGTTTCTTTGGAGTGATGGTTGTGCATATTAACATGTCATCTTTACTTTCTGTTATTATACTTGTGCATGCATACTCGCTATGCTAGGCTATAATTGTTTTCGTTGGTGTGCGAAATGGGAAGGGCCTGGGGTATTGTATCATCCCTCACACTACCACCTTTTTGTATCGTTACTATTTTAGCATGCTTGGTACGGGTAGAGTATTAGGGGGAGGACGTCGTTTTTGGTCTATGGTCTGGCTGTAGACTCGAGTCCTATCTCTATTTCGTAGGGAGCTGTGCTCGGATAAGGCCTTGGATACTGTGATGACATGTAGGATTAGTTAGTAACGAACCTACTTGCAAGCCCTCGCCAATACTGGTGTATGTATTGGTACGGTGTAGGGTATTAGGAGGAGGACATGATACTGTGGCTTAGCCTAACCACCAGACTCTAGCTCTATCTCTATAGTAGAGTGAGTGATGTGGGGCGACAGCAGCGTGTGATCCGTTGGGTGTGCTCACACTCTAGTGCATGGAGGTATGGTAGCTGCCAATCCTTACCATAGCACTCTGCAAGTTATATCAAACCATATATGAATGTTATCTGATGAATATTGCTTGTTGCATTGTCTGATTTTCTTACTGAACTAAGTTGTGAGCTCACCCCGAATATATATACTCTTTTATAGATGTTGATGTAGGTTACACTATGGAGGACTACGTGGATGCCCTAGTGTATGGAAGTGTTGCCGTTTTGGATGTGCAAGTAGAGATCAACGAGCATGACGAGTCATGCGAATGCCACTTCTACATGTACCTCTATGATTCTTTAGTTATTTTATTTCTAGTTGGATTTATAAACAATGTAAAGATATTTATTTACGTTTTGGTACTTGAGATAATTTGAATATCTATTTATTTATCAATAGAAACTCAGTTCATTTATGTTAAGACTTCCACTGTATTTATTATTATTCTGATTGTGATTAGTGTGCGTTGGTTTAGCTGTTGACAGAGCCTTATTGAGATCCTGGTGTGAACCGTTAGTTTAGTAGTGGTTTACTCACATTTCTGGTTCACCCAGAATTGGGGTGTGACATTTCTGGTTGGGCTTATAAAGTCCAACACCGTTTTAGCCTGGATTAAAACTCGATCGGACCGGCCCGTTGACACCCTTATATAGGTATTAAGCTAGGGATAGGGTGGTCATTTCACACCACAATATACATTACCAAATATGAATCTTCTTCTCTTTAATTTTATACCCATTTAAATGCACACAAACATCGGCAAACAGTGCACCTTATCATAATAGATATCCATTAGTTATACTTGGGTTGCAACTGTGTTTGGTTGGGTGTGGCTTGTTGGGTTCGGTTTTTTAATCCCCAAACCAGTTTTTTTTTTTTTTTTTTGGGCATGAGTAACCCAGGGAAACTCTTTTTTTTTTTTTTTTTTTTTTGGTAGAACCCAAGGAAACTTCAACTCTGGATTTCTTTGAGGTATTGGTTCTTACTATCTGAATTGAGTTCAGTTATCCATACCTAGCCGGGCCTGATACGGGGCCTAGAACATCTAACCCTGACCCGCCCTCAGGTCCAGGTCCGGCTAACCCTATTTGATACTGACAGAGGGGGTTGGGGGGGGGAAGGAAAATCAGGACGGTGCAATGGGGAGATCAAAAGATGCATGAGGCGGGGGCGGGTGGGTGGGGCACGGGCGGGGGTGGGGGACACTGGTGTGGCGGGGAGATGAGATCTTTACAAAAGATGTAGACACCGATACATACTTATATATAAAAGGAAAATTTGATTAAAATAAACCAAGAAACTGTTTATTAAGGATTAACTCCAATCAACCAAAGCACTATAAACTAACAGACTATAAGACAAGTCCTTTATTTAAATTTGGTGATATCTTTGTCGTGATCATCTCTCATCCAAGCATAGGTGCAGCAATCACAGTTCCACTAGCATTAATATGGACCACCGCACGATTGCAACAAAAATCCGTAGGAAAATTAGGATCGAATGTGTAGACAACAATCACATTTGGGTAATCTTTATTGATTATGGCCTTTGCTGCTTCTTTCTTAAGCCCCACTACCTCTGGCCATACATGTTTCGGTCTGAAAAAATCTGTATCAACACATCACATAAGCAAATGGAAAGATGAAAGTAGGATCTACAGTGATTTTTTTTTTTTTTTGGGGGGAGGGGCACAAGATGCCAGAGAGCATGGTTGTAGTAATCAATATTAGATGGATCGAATCATAACCTGTATCCATCTAGATTAATTTTGGCAATGGTTGTTACCGTGTTTGAAAAAGGCATTGCCTAGTGCAAGAGGTTCCCATCATTATGGGGTTTATAAAAAGATTGTTTTCATATTCAAACCCATGACTATTAGATTACAATGAAACAATCTGACCATTTTGTTGAGAATTGCTCTCTAAAACCTTGTTAGATAAAAACCCAATAACCACCATAGAAAATCTAAGAAAAGAGGAAGGCTAAAGGAAACTTACTACAGCATTGTGGAGTATTACAGTTTCCGGGGCAAGCTGAAGCCATTCTTGATGCTTATCTGACTACCTTGTACCGCTTATGGAATTTGGTGTTATTGGCAACCCAAATTTCCTTCATTATTTCCTTCTATTTATATTTTTATCAATAATTCTAAAGATACTGGTGTGTTGCTAAAAATCCTTATTAATTTCAAGGCTCATATTAAATGCACCTATATTATTTGAGTCACTCCCTCTGGCTAATTTCATCTTATCAATGGTTCATAGGAGAGCTGTCCATCACATGTCCCACAATATGAATGGTACAATTATTATTATTATTATTATTATTATTATTATTATTATTATTATTATTATTATTATTATTATTATTATTATTATTATTATTATTATTATTATTATTATTATTATTATTACAATTATTATTATTATTATTATCATTATTATTATTATTATCATTATTATTATTACTACAATTATTATTATTATTATTATTATTATTCTCATTATTATTATTATTCTCATTATTATTATTATCATTACTACAATTATTATTATTATTATTATTATTATTATTATTATTATTATTATTATTAGGGTGAAGCATTAAATGTCCCGATAATGATTAATTTTTCATTTATTTTTAGAAAAAAACATTATTATATTTAAATACTAATACCGGATCAGTTACCACTTACTTGCCTTTGGTGTGGTAGTAATTAAAAAAATATCTTCTTTTTTTTTTTTATTAAAGATGTAGATGGATAGTCAAAAATTTGAATCCAATTCGAATTTACATCTATTTAGAGGAATTTGATTCAAACAATTGGATTTGGATATTGATTCGGGTAGTTGAGGTAGAATTCGGAGTCCAATACGGATATGACTCAAAAGGATCAGATTATAACCTAGTGTTAAGACACATATAATCTTAATTTTCATATATACCCAAAATGGTCAATTGATTTTTTGGCCAACAATTAATGGTAGGGGATACATTTGTTTTAAACTAGGTTTTCTTTTATTTTCTTTGCAATCTAAATTCTAATTCTAATTTCCAGATTCAAATCATATGTTAACCAATTATAATTCAGATTTATTTTTTTCTACATCTGGCGGATATCGGATCAAATAGGGTAGTTAGTAAACGGATTCAAACTCAGAAAATGGTGTATCCGATTCAAATTCAATTTGCTTATGGAACGTAAAATTTCTAGAAAACACTAATTTTTTTCCATTCATATTTGAATCATTGCCATATATACATTTATTTTCGTAATAATTGAAAATCATAAGAAATAAATCGTCCGATATGGTAAATCGTTTATTATTAGAAAATTAAGCATTCTTTGTTAGTTAAAAATATTCCTCTTTTTTGAAAAATCATTTTTAATTAGGAGGTAAATCATTCCCCTTTGTCTAATCAAGAAACTTCTCTTTCTATCTCTAAATCTTTCATATCTCCTTCCATGGAGTATGTATACAGCGCATGTCATGTTCTTTATAAGTGGTTCGGCCAAATTCATGGCAGTATACTGTGAATATTATTTCCAACAAAGGCTCTTAATCAGATCCCTAATTAATCTCATCAAAGATAAATAGATTTTTTTAATGAAATTTGCTTACTGATTTGTTTTCTAGAAGAACTATCTTAGGCTCTCAGCAACTAAGCATGCATGCTTTGTTTGATTCCATGTTAATTGATGGAAAAATATATGGAAAAATAAAATAAATTTTCTATAAAGTAAGATTTTTTATTGTTTATTTTAACATAAAATGTAAAGGAATACATAAAAAATAAAGTAGAAAAATTTTACATTAAGAAAAATTTTCACATAAAATTTCATTCCTATTTACCAAATAAAATTTCATTCCTATAAAAAGTCCTACAATGAAACAAATAGGACCCCAATTGATTGGACAAACGAGATTTGTCAATTATCTCAAATCAAATAAACTTTTTTCTTATATCAATCGATAAATCAATATTAACAAGGCCCAAAAGACATGGGCTTCTATGACATGAATATTTAGTTGGATCCAACACCCATACGTCTTTTTACCAAAAAAAAAAAAAAACCATACGTCTCTCATGTGTATATATCTATTTATAGAATTCATTATATAATATATTATGACATATATAGTTGTTTAGTGTGATTTTTGGTATTTATTTATATTTAAAATAAATTATTATAATCTAAAATCTACGAATAGGTTACAAGGTGTTTATTATTAACTAAATCAGTTATTTTTTATTTGAAAAATAAAATCTTCCTTAATCAAAAATCATATTTGAATGTAGAAGAAACTTCTTGATGATTTAATGTTGAGAAACCATTGGGGAAGGTGCATCAATCCAAGATTTACGATGAAAAGGATGATGTTCCTTCTCTTGTCATGATTTTCCCAACGGCTTTACAACTTCCTCTTAGGTTTTAGTATAAGAAAATAAAATCAAAATGAAAGGGGAAGTTGAGGAAGAAGACTTGGAGTTGACAGAGAAGATGTTCATGTTTTTTGTTAGATTTCTCGATTTTGAAATCTCCCAATCTCCTTTTGATTCAATGTTTGTACATGTAGCTAATTAGGCCAACAAGTGGGAATTATGATTTTGTTTATCATAATTTATTTCTTCCAATTCGAATCGATAAAAAAAAAAAAAGAAATAACTCAAAAATTCGTGAGAGATTATTTATCGATTCAAATATGATTTTTAATTAAAGAATGTTTTATTTTTCAAGAAAAAATAACCAACCTACCATTTCAGTTAACTTACCCTACTAATAGGAAGTAATTGGAGAAAAAAAATGAAATTAAAACAGAATTATATGAGTTAATGGAAGTTAGCACCCGTTAACTCATGGGACCATGCTGAATTTGAGGAGGTAAACAAAGAGGTGTTCAAGAAATGTAAGGATCTTGTACTACAATGCTTATCTGAAGCAAAAGTAGAAGTAGAAGATGTAACTGATGTCATACTTGTTGGTGGATGTTCAAGTATTCCAAAATTAAGAGACCTAGTTTTAGGTATATGTAAAAGGAAGGTTGCTTACTATGAATGAATCCATTGGAAGCTGCGGTGTGTGGTGCTACACTTGAGGGTGTGGTGCCATTAGGCATCAATGACCCATTAGAGAGTTTGGACCGGTTAACTACACAAGCAACCCCAATGAGCCTTGGAATTTGAGTAGATGGTAATAATTTTGTACCTAAAGGGACACAGAGATCAATTTGTGCATGGACATCCAATTGCTACGACAGCATTACCCGCATCTGAACCTTGAGGACAAGGTTCTCATACAACTAGATGGCAATGTTACGATTAACATTGTATATAATTGTAATCGTAACTTTAGGATGATGGTAACAGATACTTGTTATACTGTAACTGAATCTCTTAGATAATTGTAATGGGTTAGTCAATACCTGTGATGTGTTGTCAAATGGTTATATATGTCAAATGGTTATATAAACCACAAGAGAGCAATAGAAAAGGTATCAATAAATTTGCAGAATTTGTTTCTCTCTTTCTCCTTACTTTTCTTCTTCTTTCCTGTATTGGCCATGTGTTGTCATTTTTGACAACTTGGTTAATGTGGGTAGTGTTGGTGAGCATGCAGTCAGAGAAATTAGGAGAGAGAGTGTTTGTGCAAGTGGCAGTGATGTATGTGCAAGTGGAAGTGGTGAACCAGCCTTGGATATGTGTCTACAATATTCTACAGGTTCTAAAGAGTGATTAAGAAGGTATGCAGTGAGTTAATTGGGTTTCAGTCCGAGTTGACTGGGTAGGAGCAGTTTTCGATGTGCTATCAAGCTTTAAGTGTGCTATACAGAGTTCTAAGCTGATCCTAGGTGGTAGACGGACTATGTGTGGGAGTCCGTGTGAGTATGCACGCAAAGTTTTGGGTTAGAATTCCATGGTTCCATAGAGTTTTGATTTTGAAGGTCTTGTTGGTGCGTGTCACCTCATTATTGTGGGAATCAGACATTGGAAAGACATAGAGCATTGAATTAGCTTCGCAACACAACTTAAATTGCTCAATTCCGGTGTTGGACAAGGGAAATATCGAGATTCCCGTCAGATCGCTCAAAAAATGGCAAATATGGTGCTTTTGGTGAGTTATTAATGACAGGGAAAACAGTAGTATATTCAAATAGTCGAGGGGCCTTTTTGTTATTATCAAAAGTTGGAGGAGCATTTTATAATTATCACAAATGCAATAAAATGCTGAATGGACAGCTCAGATTGAGCCACATCTTCAAGATCGATGTCTGATGGATCATAAAGAGGTGGGATTCACTGTTGCTCGGCAGACGGAGAAGAATTCTCCCGCAAGCTTTCTGATTTGCTGGATGCAGCGTAATAGCATGTGCTAGATTTCATTAAGTGACATCAGTTATTTAGTGTGACGCGCCCACGTTGCACTGTTAGATAAGATTCTAATCAAATGGATTCTACTGGATCCGAGCGACTGTGAAATGATAAGAGGATCCAACGGCCGAAAGAAACTCCTGCCACTTTTCAGAGATTGAACGGCCTTTCTTCAAGATCCTCTGCGAGCCAATAGAGACTCGACAACGAGCCTGTCATGTCAGCATGGGATGGCATCCAGTGTGATGCGGTACACATATGCAGCCAAATAAAATCTTAATCCAATGGACACGATCAAGTACGAATTCTCCTAACGTGATTAAGTAGATCCGAAGGCCCGTATTGATTCCAACTTTTTCAGCAAATCCAGTGGTTAGTTTTTCAGATACTCTGACCTACCAATCAGATCTCAACAACGGGTCTGACTGGTCAACAATGGCACCGCTATGGTGTAGTGCGGTACACGGAAAAACTATAAAAGATTCTTTTTTATATAATCTTGATGGCTGAACTTGTTTTGATGATATCATGCTCATTTGAAGTCCAAATCAGACCATTCAAATTGCAGAGTTCTTATTTTTGAATTCTCTACAATCTAATAGTGATTTGGGGACAAAGAACGGTAAGGGGGCTCGGTTTTTTGGCGAAAACCACTCTTTGGAGGTTTTAGTGGATTCTATGATGTTAGATCTTTACACCAACCTTTAAGGAGATTATTGAGGGTCATTGGAGCATCTTGCAAACTTGAGAATGGTTGTCTGCCATTAGTGGAGGTTATGTGAGTAGAGAGAGGAAGAAAAACTTCTATGCTTAGGAAAATCCTTGGAAGAGTGTGAATATTAATGTTCAATATATTTTATTGTTTATTATCTTTTCGTGGATGTATTGAGGCCATGTTGAAGAGAGAAGAGGTTTCTTGAAGGCGTGTTGTGCTTCAATGAAGAGTGAAACTGAGTATTAACCATCAATGAGAGAGGTGTGAGCTTGGTTGTGGAGAAAGAGAGTGGAAGAGGGCAAGAGAGACTCATTATGACTGTTTCTACTTGAAAACTTGTGTTTTTCACTGTAGAGAGAAACTTAAAGATTCTAGTGGCCTTCAGAGCTATGCCAGGCTTCACAAAGACATCTCAAAGTCTTCCCAGAGTACCATAAATGCCAGAAAAAAGGTTGTAAGCTTCCTAACCTTGTATGAGTCAATTGTTTAATTCTTGTACTCATTATATGCTAGTTGTAGGTGATGAATGATGAATACCTAACTAGCCTGTGCTAAAATTGTAAAGCATTGATATAAGTCCCAAATTGATATTGTTTGCTTCTTGTGGGTGCAGGTTAAGTGTGGTGTGTACAGCTTGTGTTGAACACTGGTACTTGATACTTGAATGTAGGCACATTGTGCCCTCTTAGTTTTATGCTGGACAAACTGGCTGTATATACTCTCTGCTATGTAGACATCTAAAAGAAGTGTATTGAGTATATACAGAGTCCGTAGGGCATTACTTTATGGACTAACCATCACACACTGTATTGGTGAACCACATATACCTTTGTGTTGTGGATGCTGTATAAATGTGATTATTCTGTATTTTATGAAGTGCATGGAATGGTCTACAGGATGGGTATGTACAACATGATAAACCTGACCACTCTGTGGTAGCGAGGTGGTTGTGCATACGACTGTATATAGTGAATGTGTGGTTGTGATCAATGAGTGTCAGCTTAAGGTAACGTTTGTCTTCAAAGGATTATTTAGAAGAATTTTTGAAGACACTAATTCACTCCCCTCTCAATGTCAACCTGTGATCAACACCCTGCAGGTTTGCTACCCTCGAAGTAGCTATTTCGGAATTAGTTGATAACATTAGACCCCACAATCCTCCAACAGTTAGTAAAGAATTTGTGGGAACCCATCAGAACCTGGAGCGCCTTTTTGGTTTAAGTCAAACACAGTCTTTTTAATTTCATCATCATTTGGTGTATCATCAAGAAGTTTTGAGTCCTTTGGAGTCACCCGTTGTGGAATAACTTCATAATTTCCAAAGGTGGATTTGACCCAACAAATTTATGAAAATTTTCATAGTAATGGCAAATGTATTGTCCAATCTGCTCAAGGTCATCAATTACTATACCATCCTCCCTCTTCAATATTGTTACGGAGTTTTAAATTCTTCTACCCTTTGAATAGGAGTGCAAGAACTTCGAATTACAACAGTCCCGCGTTTTCAGCCAAGTCGCTCTTGATTTCTGAACCCATAATGCCTCCTTTAAGCCAATTGCATTTTCATATTCTTTACTAGCCCCCATCTCTTCTGCCTCCAAATCAGTATTCAGCCCCACAGATTGGATAGTCTCTTGCACGTCTTCTAAAAGACACATCTGTGTCTTCATCAATTCATCAATATTTGGAAAGTCTTTCTAGACCATTCTCTTGGCACCGGTTTCAGCCTTATTAGTTTTTGTGATAAGAGTATATTGAGGCGTCCCTCTTAAAGGTGTAATCCATGAACTTGTTACCACAACCAAGAATTGTGTATGCTCCATCCAGAATCTATTATTGGATTCTGAATGGTGTATTTCTTGGTTTTGGTATAGCTGAACACCCAATTTCAAGAGGACAATGATTGGAACAAACCCTCGGCAGATTCCTTTGAATACTATCTCCATTTTGAGAGAACCACATGTCATTTCCGAAACTTCCGTCTAAGATTGTATTCACATGTCCCTTATTCTATTGTTTTTGCATATATATTTTAATCCTTTGGTATTGCATCGAGAAGTTGAAAAATCCACCGCTGATCTGTTAAACTTGCCAGATCCTGTTTTATCATCTTGTATTAAACAACAGTTGAAGTCACCTATTAAAAGCCATGGGGCTGAGAAAGGTCCCTTTGATGCTAAATCAACCCATAACTTACGCCGTTTGAGGGTGGATCAACTAGCATGTACGTGAGATAAAATACCATTCTCTTACAATGGAAAAGTAAATCGACCTAGGTCCAAAAATTAATAAATGACTAAGTTGAGAAACATCGTGGGTTCACCTTGACAAAATAAAAAATATAAATTATATAAGTAGTTTGTACTAATTTCATTGACTTTTTTATAATAAAAAATTCTTTTGAGAGTGAAAAATAAATAAATTATGATATAGACATATCAGATTCCAAATTGAGAAAGAAAAATCCAACCGGAAGAAAGAGTAGGATGCACCCTAAAACAAATTAGACATACAACATAAGAAGTAGATGAAAGCGACATAGGTGTAAACTCCTCGAGTGATCTCAATTTGTTTAATCAAATTGAGCCTGCCAACCATTAATAATACCACCAAAGATGACCAAAAGGAAGACCTAGAGGAATACGAATGTGGGTACTCCTCGTTTCCTACATCACAATCATGTTGCCATAGTTGGAATGGGCTAGCTCATGGTGTAACATTTCCAATTGGATTGTATTTGGTTATTTGTGTCATTTGAAACTTGTTATGCACTGCACAGGTGAAGATGGAAAGAATGGAGCGCCAGAAAAGCAACAAAAAAACTTGCGATAGGATCAGCCACCTCTCAGAGCCAATTTTGCACCACATTCTTTCTTTTCAATCAACAAAAGATGCTCTCGGAACAAGCTTCTTGTCCAAGAGTTGGAGCAACCTATGGACTTCTACTCCTGTTCTAGGCTTCAATGAGTCTAGATTTTATGGTGAGCCAGGAAGTGGAAAGGATGATGACAAGACGTGGCACCGAAAGAAGCTTTTTGAGGATTTAATTGATAGATCCTTACTACTTCATGAGGGCCAAAACATTTATGAGCTAATGATAAACATCCACCATTTTAACGATTCTAATCTAATGACTTGTGCTGATGCATTGGTTTGCTTTGCACTTACAAGAGTCCCTGTGTTTCATCTAGATTTCTCTGGTGACGAATGTCCACTACAACAATATATGCATTTTTGGCGACGGTAAGTTTCCATCACCAATCAGAAATTCCCGTCACCATTATTTTCACCGACGCAAGGGTTTGTGTCGCGTTCATTGCAACAGCAGCGATGATTACATTTTTTCCAACGGAAAAATAATTCCGTCCTGAAAAATGCTATTTTTACCGACGGAACCATTTTCCCGTCGTAAAAGAAGCTTATTTTTACCGACAGAATAATAGTTCTCGTCGAGAAAATAGGTCATTTTTACGATGGAAAAATAGTTCCCATTATGGAAAAGACTTATTTTTAGCGACAGAACATTAGTCCCCATCGTATAATACTTAATTTTATTGACGGTTCCATCGCTAAAATTCCTTCTTTTTTTTAAAAAAATTCCCTACTTATATAAACAGTACAAAATATAATAAATAAAAATGATAGAAATACCATCCAAAATTTTCTAAATTTCAAGTATACATTAATTACAAAATTCTAAAAGAATATATCACCACTTCACAACCTATTTAAGTCCTTGGAGAGAAACCTTGGGTTACATAACTCCTACTTTTTTAACAGGTTAGTTGTCTCAAAACCATAGAGACTATCCAACTTACCTTTTGGGATAGTTGATGGTTACATAAGCCCTTGTTTACATTTAACTAATAGATGCATGACATCATGTTTTCAAATTCAAAATCCATTGTGCAGCATCACTGACAATAATCATATGAAAATAGTACTTAAGACAAAGAGGGAAAAAATCCCCATAACATAAACCGATTTAACATTCTAGATTTAATTTAGTTTCATTCCTTCATTTCTAACTTGAAGGGAAAACTTGTGATTCTGTTTCTTGACTTGCATTTGAAGCCAGCCTCATAGCCCAAACTACAAATCTTCTACTCTTTTTGAATTATGTCCACTATCATTACATCTATAAATAGGTAAAAACCTTATTCAATTGCAGGCAGCCCCACCAAATAATATTCTTAGTTATTCATTGCTTATTTGGTTCTATTAGCTGCACCCTCGACTATGTGAAGAGAACAAAGACAAGTGGTTAAATCCAATCCCACCAAAAGGGAGCCAACCAATTCAGAGATCTCAAGCACCATGTAACCAAGAGAACACCTCACTATCTTAGATGTTGCATGAATGCAAGAACCTGGTAATAAGAGAGGTTGGAGAAATTTTGTCCGACAAAACATTTCACAGACCATAACATAGGAAGTCCTAGGGCCCTTCTCCATAGGAAAGCCTTGCATAAACAAATAGAATCACTAGTTTTCCCTTCAACTTTAAGTTACCACCCTTATTTTGTAAGCAAAACCCCAAAGGAAATTGATTCATCCTAGTGCTTTCCTGTAATAAGCTTAAGATATTGAACAAATTAAAAGAGTTGAACAGATCCCCTACATTTATAAGATAAGGTTAAAATCTAGAAACCTAAAATTAACCACAACGAGTAGAATCCCATATTGGGAAAGCAAAAGAACATCTAAACCATCACAACTAAAACAACTGTTAGATAGGACCTGCGAGATGCTGTTGGGTTGTAATGGCTTTGCGCATCTCGGCAAGCTGCTCGCAAATGGGGGCATAGACAGAGATTTGGCGTCGAGGAACGAGAGAATATCCATGGTTAATTGGTCTTAGATCATGCTATTTCTAAATATTAAACAATTATGGATTCAGTAAAATTTGGTTATACCTCTATAGCAGGAATCCGGACTCCGAGATGCCCTCAGGCTGGTGTGTGCCCCATAGGGGGTTGGCTTTTGAATTATTGCCTGGACTCTTGATAAGTGAACTGTTACACCGTTCTCAAAGACGGTGTCAAACTGTTGTCGCATTGAACTGGATTGGTCTTTAGCTCGATCGGATTTCTTACGCATGAAAAAAAGGACACTGCAGTGATGGTCTGGTGGTTGTACCATCTGGCCACACCGATGCCTAAGTAAGCTCGACGGACAAACAGTATAGGATAGACAGAAAGAACTATCCCTTTTATTGAAGAGGATTCTAGTAGCTAACTCAATCAAAGTTCAGAGGTTAAGTTTTCGCGTGTGTTTACCTGTGTCTATCCTTCAATTTATAGACAGGAGATGGCCTAAATATGGAATGTTAGACATGTCCCCTAGTGTGGCAGAATGTCCTCTCCGTGTGCATGAGTCAAGCCCGTTGATGTAGAGGTCAAGTGAATCTGTTCTGAGTCACTCGACAGTTGACTCTCTTTGTGAGATCCCGTTGATTACTCTGTGGTCAATGTGTGAAAAATCTCATTATCTGAGCGGAGGATTCCTCGAGTGGGGCCATCAAATCTCATGTTAATGCATAGCTGGTGCAGGACATGTAGATCTGTTCAAGGTAATCCACTCCCATGGTGGGGCGCCGAGGCCTGGGATTTGCGAGGCTTCGAAGCCCTCCTCCTAGCGAGGCTCCAAAGTCCTCCTTGCAACAAGGCTCCCAAGCCCTCCATGCAGAGAGGCTCCCAAGACCTTCTTGGGGACAGGCTCCGAGGCCCCTCTTCCAGCGAGGTTCGGAGGCTGTAGAACCCTGAGCCTCGAGGGCTTTCATCCGTCCAAGGCTTTGAGAAGCTTCGACACTCAGAATCTTTTTTATCTTTTGAGATTAGACGTGGCCCACTCGCCGAGGCTCCCAAAGTGGGCTCCAAAGTTGAGTATGACTGTGAATGTGTCACACCCCAATTTCGCACTATTCAGAATGGTGTGATGAACCGCTAACAAATCAACGGTTCAACCAGGATCTCGAATAGGCTATCTCACATATGATAAACCAAAACACATTCCACATTAATCAGAGGTAATAAAGTAAATAGCGAAAGTCTTACAGATAATGAACTGAGGTTTAATCATGATAAATAATTAATATTCCATTTATTTCCAAGTAACCAAAACATAATTTAATATATATTACAATATCCAAATATGAAAACTAAACACTAAACGTATCCACCGCTGAAACGCTCGCTTAACGAACCATCTTCGTCCTCCACAGCTTGCTCACCATGGCCGCCACATGTTCATATGTTGGCGTGTTGACATAATTTTCAATCATAATACCTGCAACATCAGAAACTAAAAGAATTGTGCGCACGAGGGTCAGCTCTCCAACTTGAGCTCAGTGAGAAAACAAAACAATGCAACAAACATATGCATGCAATCAATTCATATCTTTGGTCTGGTATATAAGTTTGCAATGTGCTATAGAAAGGATAGGTGGCTGCCGCACTTCTATACACGAGTGTGTGGAAATGCCCAATGAAAATGACACTGTCACCCCACATGCACCCACCATGGACAATATACACCCCATGAAAACGGCATGGCTATACTGGTTGTCCATACCAACACGTAAGCCCCTATTGGTTAGGGCTTGTAAACTGGGCTCGCAACTAACTAACCCTAATGTCAAACAATGTATCCAAGGCCTCACCCCAGCATCCTTCAATACATCCATAGAGATAGAGCTAGGGTTTGGTAACCAGGCTGAACCACAATGCCACGTCCCCCCTCCTGATGCCCTATGACATATTAGTTCCGCTAAGATAATGGCAATACAATGATGTTAGTGGACAAGACTTGAGTAGAGATAGAGCTAGAGTCTGGTGATCAGGCTGAACCACAATGCCACGTCCTCCCCCTGATGCTCCACTCGCATCAAGCACACTAACACTTGCTTAGTGGACATGACTTGAATAGACCAGAGCACAATATACCCCGATGAGAACGGCATCGAAGTACCGGTTGATACCATCCCTACCCGCACCATGTACACCAGCCAAACACAAACATTCACATGTCTATTCCTACCATCATCAACATCATCATGTTATAATCAATAAATTTAAATATGCATGAACAGTAATAATAGAAATATTGGATGACATGTTGAATGCACATTACAAGCACATACGCATATCACAATCATGGTATTGGACTCAAGAAATAAAAACAGTTTGTTATTAACCAATTAGTTTAGGTCTTGTTCCCTCACCTTAGCTTGTTAATAGATCCTCTTCCAAGCTTTAGAATCACCTTTATAACGTTATTATATTGCTAGAAGACTTAACAAAGTCGATAGAATTTAATTAGAATTAATTCTGAATTTAAAAACCATTCTGTTAACTGAGGGTCGGAGGTAGGGTCGGAGTCATGATCGACCCTGGGTGCGACCCTCCCCAAATCTGGACTTTCAGAACCCTGAGGGTCGATACTCAGGTCACATAGGGTCGGATGGTCATCGACCCTCTGTGCGACCCTCGGTGGGTTTTGGTCAATTTTTCCTCCTTTTAATCCATTCTTCGTGTTTGGGGTCCTATGACTTGCTCCTACAGTCCATTCAACATGCATTCCATGGTCTAGAACCATGAATCATCCACCTATATAGCTTTTATGTATTCTCCCATGGTTTTCCATGAAAACCTAACCATGGGTTGATGGTTTGGGACTCTCCGAGATCATACTCTCTTCATTACCTAACCTAAGGTCTATAGAAACTCATGGAATTAGTATCCATACCTGAGAAGAATACTCATTCTCTGCAACTCTTCTTCTTTTTGCTTTCTTCTCTTCCTTGCTTCTCTTCTTCTTCTCTTCCTTCTCTTCTCTTTCTCTCAATTCAATTAGGGTTGTAAAAGGGGTGAAAGAGGCTTAGGGACGTCCTATTTATAGAGTAAAACCTCCCAAAATAAGTCTCATTCAGTTTAGGAAAGGTTCCAATTGAAATTAGGAAGGTTTCCTAATTTTCGGTTCGTGCTGTTTTTCTCGAATACTGAGGGTCGATGGGAGGGTCGGACCTGCCTGTTAAAACCTACGACCCTACCCTCATTTTGACTGTTTTTGAATAAATTTTCATGTTGGGTCTTGGTTTTTTCTTCACACACCTTGTCCACTTGGCTCGACCATGATATGTAGACGGGTCCCGACACAAAATATAAGGTTAGGCCGGGTTCGTGGCGTGCGGGTCTTACAGAATGTTTCCTGTGAAGACATGGAGCTTAGTGTGTACGTGTCAGAATTTCATTAGGAGAGATATCCATCCCTATATCAGGGCACATCAAATCAGTGTAGGTTTGCTGCGGGAAGCCGAAGCTACTTCATCTTAGAGACAGATTTGCGTCATAACCCGGTTGCGTCATTAGGGGCAAATTCTATCTTTCGGATAGTATTGAGTGTGATACAACCCAGTTTCAATAACATCGTCAGTGCATACTACTGGTTTTATCGAACTACAGATAAGTGGATTCTCATTTAAAGTGACTATAACACTACATGTCTTCTTCATCATCTCAAATCATGCTAAGCTGCAAAAATTGGGATACATGGCTAAACATTGTTTGTCCAATCACAAAGATCATCAAGTCCTCCAATAGCATCAGCATGGGAATGGTTAATAATGACCGCATCAGTGGTTCTTATCCCATAAGTAGGAAACCACCGAAGAGCACTATGGTAGAAAAACCTGCCAGCATCTATGAGAATGTTATGTCTTCCTGATGCTGTGGAATAACGAATAATAATACTTGGGTTCAAATTTTTCCTCTTTCTTCTTCTCCTCTATTTCTTAAACCAGATCTGAAAGATTCCACTCCTTCATTTTTCACCTTTGCACCTCTTTCATTCACCATCGGCTACAATAAAGAAAATTTCCCCAAGCAAAAACAAACCCTCCACTTTCAATCTTGATCTCTTATCTTCCTCCTTCTGCTGTCTGCCTTCTCCTAAAAGAGACCCCTTTATGCGAGATCCATATATATATATATATATATATATATATATATATATATATATATATATATATCCCTTACCTTTTCTATGAGCCTCTATTGTATTTCCTTGTAAGTAAAAATCGCCATCTCTCTCTCTCTCTCTCTCTCTTACGACTCTTCTTTGTTCTTACAACCGCCCTCACTCTTTTTTCTCCTCACTTATGAAGCATCCCCTTGATTAGGGAAAAAGATTCTCCATAGTGACTGCCAAGTAGCAGTGAGCGGCTAGTAGTGAGGATCCTAGCCGCTCGAAGTGCATCATGTCCCTATGCACTTTGAGCAATTAGGATCCTCACTACCACTGGCAGTCACTATAGAGGATCTTAGTCCCTTGTTTAGGATTTTAGATTGTTTCTATACCTTAGGCTCATAACCCAAAGTCCTAAATACCCTTCACCCTCATCTTAAACATGAACAAAGTCCCTTCTTTCATTAAATAAGCCCAAGCCCACTAAAATAAATCTCTATTTTGCTCTTTGGTAAAAATAATAAAACTGTAACTGTAATTATATTTAAGTAAGGGATCTTCAGGGGTCTCATTGAATCAATCATGTGGTAAATATTTGAACTAACTTTGATAAGCTGATAAATTTTGGCCGGCCTAATTTGGTCAACTATACTATTACACACATATATAATAGTTGAGGTTGCAATGATGTTATTGTTAACTTTTTGAACGACGAATCGTATTGCTGTAAGAGCATACAAGAAGTTATGACCTATTCATAATAAAAATAAATAAATAAACAAATAAACCTGGGTTTATAGAAGTACTTTGATTTTCACTAGGTCTCTTTGTATCGAGTTGGTTATAACATGTTGATTAGGTTATCAAGTTTTAATTTTCACTTGGATTTTGTCAAGTGGTAAAGTTAAACTTTGAAAAACCCAATACTGTGAGAGAATGTATAGTGGTGCTCAAAGTACTACAGACGTGCATGAATATGTATGAAAGGCAATTTTCCTAGAGAAGTAACTTAATATTTGGCATCATTTGTTCTTGTGGTAGATGGAAAGTAAAAAATAAATCCCTGATATAATTAATAGATGTGGTTCTATAACTTTTAGGGGGACAAATTACCGGGTTTAGGGTTCATTATTGGATCGTAGGGGTGGAAGTATGGCCCAAGCCCAATACTTGCCTGAAAATTTCAGGGCCTGGATTGAGCTTTTCAGCCCATTTGCTGGTGAGAAGAGGCATGTGGTCAGATGAGCGGGCCTAAGTCGAGGCCTTGGGCACAATAGGATATGCTTGTCACATCGAAATCCTTTCAATCCTTTCGAGGAAAGAAAAGAGGAGAGCAAGAGGAGCAGGGTATGGGGCCCACTAGAGGGGTGTGACATCCTTATGTAATTCCTGCATTACCCATTGGCAACCAAATCCTCTCCTGCGGTCCTGCCGCTTGTCAAGGGTCGGATTTCAGCCGGCCCACCCTCCAATGTATTGGCAGGCGCCCAGACTGAACCCAAGTCCTTGGATCGGCGGCAGGAACCTCCTGCCGCAGGAGACGATTTGGATCCTACCCACAGGAGACGATTTGGATCCTACCCATTGTGCCTATCCAATGATTAGAGAGGAGTTCTATGTACATTGCTTTTTTTGGGGGGGGGGGGTGGGGGGTGTTAAAACACGACACACACCTACACTTAAAGGGTAAATTACTCCGTGATGCCACGGCATGTCACATAGAGGTAAAGAAAATCCTAATCATTACCAAAAAAAGAAAAAAAAATCCTACTTGAAAGAACCTTTTAATGATAGTTTTTTAAAGGGTTTGGAATCTTGCATTGGAAAATCAGGGACAAACTTTTCAAACTGGCCCACTTTAATAAGCTTATAAACGTAGCCCAAGTAATGTGGCATATGAGATTTTACCAAATTTTGTGGATATGTAGAACTTATTTCAGTAAAACTCTGAGTTAGTGTTCCTCTATATAAGATAGGCTGTGACAATCACTCACTCAAGTATATTAATATATATTGCTCTCAGTGATACTATTGTATCCGAGAATTCAAAATCATCACTCATCTTATTGAATTTTCATCTCTGAACAGTCCGACGCCAATGCCAATCCTCCCGCTCCACCACAACAGAAACCTGCAAGGTAATCTTGATTTTTTTTTTTTCTTTTTTCTTTGTTTCTATATTAATTTCACCATTTTTTTCAGGATTTGGGACTTTTTTCTTAGGTGCCAGAAATTGTACTCAAAATATGGAGAAGAATTACAAGAACTACTCGATTCATATATCGAATTTTCTTCCAGGGAGACGGACATATACAGAAAAGACCAAGATCAACTATTAGAATTGCCGGCAGACGGAGGTGACACCGTCCTTTAGGAAGAAAAGTTATCCCATTCTTTAGTTTTTTGTTTTTCTAGTAAACGGTATAGTCTTTTGAATTCTTTGGTTCTTTGTATTTTTTTAGTCTCCGTACCTGTCCGATGATTCATCTAGGATTATGCCACATGGTAGGTTAATAGGGCATACCTTTAGTCATGCAAACTTTAAGTCAAATAGAATATGTTAAGTGGTAAAACAAAATTTTCAAAAATCAGGATTATGGGAGAGCTCGTCACAGCAGTTGTCGGGATCTGTAAACATGTAAGGACAGACATGGGAATGGAGGAGAATACCTAAGGTATTTGATTGAATTAACTTTGAAATTTCACAAATGATTAATCCATGGCAGAGAGTATGTCATAGTTGGAATCACCACATCATCATTTCAGATGATACAATAAAGATAGGTTGCTTGGGGAAAGGTTTTTCCCAAAATCTATTGAGCTAATGATAGAAGGGGAAACGTTTTTTGAAAAGCCAATTCAGATAAGGTAATATGAAAGATCCTAGTATTTGATACTTGGTTCATCAAATGGGTCTCAATTTTCGTGGACGAATAAACCATAAGGTCTCTTTATACATAACAAGTTTCAAGCCAAACCAAATTTGGTCCTTAATAAGTTTGGGTTTTAGCTTGTGGGAGGGGTGGGGATAATAGCTTGGGTTTTATTTGGCTTGCATTAATCTACCAAATAAGTTTTTTATGTAATAGAACTACAAAGATCTGAGTGGGACAACATGAGAACATTTGCACGGTAATAGGTCTACCACCCATTTTTCATTCAACGATAAGTCAAAATTGAAATCAACAATCACAATCCAAAGTTCGGAATTGCCAAGTGGACGGTCTTTCTAGTATAAACAACATCAAATTGCAACATACAACAATCTGTTGGATTTTGTGTTGTCATTGTTGGCAACTTGGCTGATGTGACAGTGTTTGTGAGCATAGAGAGAGAGAATGAAGAGAGAGAAACTAGAAAGAGAAAGAGAAGAGAGACTGTGGGTGGGACCCACGGGTGTGGTGGCAAGGTGACATGTCAACACGGCAGCCCATGGCACTTGGCATGCATGCACACAAAGTTTCAAGTCCAAATCCTTACGTTTTATAGACTTTTAACTTTGGACCTATTTTTGGTGGGTCCCGCAGCTGGTTCATGGAGATCTGGCATTGGAAAGATGTAGAGCATTGAGTTAGCTTTCCAACGCAACTTGAATCGCTCAATTTCGACTTTGGATGAGGGAGATATCGCGATTCTCGTCGAAACGGTTGAAAAATAGCAAAAATAGGAGCTCTCAGTGAGTATATATGGTACAGGGAAAAGAGTAATATTGTATAAAAGTAAGAGGTCCTCTTTGAAATTATCAGAAGTTAAAGGATGGTGCGACAATTATCATTATTTGATAAAGAAACCAGTTGGACGGCTAATAATAAGCCACGTCGCGAAGATCCAGATCGGATGGATCTGAAAATGTGGGCTAATGTGTATCAGAGCCGACACGCCTTGATGCTCCCGCGAGGCTTCTCATTGGTCGGATGCAAATTTGTATAATGTACCGAGAAGCATAGAGGATGAAGCGTGATACGGTAATGCGCGCATACAGCGTAGCGGCAGACGAATTCTGATCCAACGGTCAAGAGCTTGTCTGATCGTTTCATGACGTGATTAGGCCGATCTGACGGTCCATACAAGATCCCACCTTTTTGCTGTCAATCCAACGGTCTCTGGAGCGGACCAATCATAAAGTGACAGAAAATGCACTGGCGGTGATTCGGTGTAGCGCGGGTGCACAGTAACAGTCCGAAAGATTCTATTTGGCTTAATTCTATTAGCTGAACTTCAAACCTACATAACTTCTTCATCCGAACTCCAAATCAGTCCGTTTAAGTCGCAGTTTCCATATTTTTAGATTCTCTACCTATTGGGCACCGTTGGGAGTCAAAAAAATGAAGAGAAAAATTGAAAAAAGCATTTTGAAGGCAGATAGAAGGTTTTCTAGGGTTTCGTACCCTATGGGAGTAATCAATCACCAACTATCTCTTCTCTATGCATCAATGGAGTGCTAAATCCCTATGAGAGGTCAGTAGGGCGTTTATGTTCAGTAGGGCGTTTATGTTTTCATGGTGATTATGGGTTGTATGGAAGAGATTGGAAGCCTGTGAGCGAGGTGTGCTCTGTGAATCAATCTCTATCATCATTGAAGGCTATTAGAGAGTACCTGAGGACAGTGTGAAGCTTCAGAGATATTGTTGGCCATTCAAAAGCATTGTTTGTGAGATTTTTCAATTCCCTATTTATTTATGCTTTCAATTTATTGTATGCTAGCGTAAGTGCAAATTGTTGAATACCTAGCTAGTGGGGAAAAATTGTAAGACATCATTATAAGACTAAAAATTATTATTTGCTTCCCGTGGGTGCAGGTTAAGCGTGGTGTGTTCAATGAGTATTGGACACTGGCTGTTAAACCCGAATCTTGGCGTTGGTGCGCCCTCTCAGTTTTATGCTGGGAAAACCTAGGGTTAATATCCTTGTCTTGTTAGAGTCTAAAAGTTAAGTGTTGAGTAAATACAGAGCCCGTTGGGCATTACTCCGTGGACTAGCCAACACACACTGTGTTGGTAAACCATGTAATATCCTTGTGTTGATTGTTTTATCTTTCTGGTATATTTTGGAGTGTGTGGAATGGCTTGCAGGGTGGGTGTGTAAATTTGATAAACCTGGCCACTGAGTGATAGCGAGGTAGATTTGCATATGCTTGTGTGTGTGTAAAAGAATATATCTCCATCAGCTCTGGGCAGTAATGAAATAATTAGAGAGAATTTTCAGACACTGATTCACCCCCCTCTCAGTGTCATATCAAGTTCATCAATTGGTATCAGAGAAATAGGCTCAATGACCGCTTAATCTGTCACATCCCAATTCTGCATCAACCAGAATAGTGATGAACCGTCAATAAACCAACGGTTCAATCAGGATCTCGAATAGACTATCCCCACAGAGATAATAAAATAAATAGCAGAAGTCTTACAGATAATGAATTGAGGTCTAGTCATTATAAATAATTATAATTCCATTTATCTCCAAGTAACCAAAACATAATTTAATACATATTTAAAATATCTAAATACGAAAATTAAACACTAAGCGTATCCACAGTTGAAACGCTCGCTTAACGAATCATAATAGTCCTCCACAGCTTGCTCATCATAGCTGCCACATGTTCATATGTTGGCGTGTCGACATAATCTTCAATCGTAATACCTGCAACATCATAAACTAAAAGATTTGCGCGCACGAGGGTCAGCTCTACAACTTGAGCTTAGTGAGTAAACAAAACAATGGAACAAACATATACATGCATTAAATTCATATCTTTGGTTTGGTTCATAAGTTTGCAATGTGCAATAGAAAGGATTGGTGGCCACCGCACCTCTATACAAGAGTGTGTGAAGTCGCCCAAAGGATCAAACACCAATGTCGTCCCACATGCACCCACCATGGAATAGGGATAGAGCTAAAGTGCTTAGGACCGCACCGCATCACACTTCCCCTGATGCCCTACCCATACCAACACGTAAGCCCCTATTGGCGAGGGCTTGCAAACTGGGCTCGCAACTAACCAATCCTAATGTCAAAAGTGTATCCAAGGCCTCACCCCAGCATCCCTCAATACGTCCATAGAGATAGAGCTAAGGCCCCCCGACAGAGTCAAAGACTACACGGTCCGAGACCACCTCCCTGGATGCCCTACGACGTAATAGCTCTGCTAAGGTAATGGCAATACGACGATGTCAGTGGACAAGACTTGAGTAGAGATAGAGCTAAAGTGCTTAGGACCGCACCGCATCACACTTCCCCTGATGCCCCACTTGCATCAAGTACACTAACCACACACAAACATTCACATGCATATTCTTAGCATCATCATCATCATCATCATGTTATAAATAAATGGAATTAAATATGCATGAACATTAATAGCAGGAATATTGGATGACATGTTAAATGCACATTACACACATACAAGCATAGAATCATTCATGGCATCGGACTCAATAAACAAAAACAGTTTATTATTAGCCAATTAGTTTAGGTTTTGTTCCCTCACCTTTGATTGATAATAGATCTTCGTTCAAGTTTTATGAATCACTTTTAAATCACTTGAAAACCTAACAAGTTGATAAATTTTTAATTAGAATTAATTCCCATGTGTTTAGACTAACAGAAACTGAGGGGTCGCAGGTGGGGCAGCACCTGGGGTCTCAATTTCTACAACCACAAGGTGTAGGGTCGCAGGGTGGGGTCGGACATACTCTAAGCCTACGTGCGACCACACGTTCCTTGGAAACTTCCTGAGGGCATGTGGTCGAACATGTATGTCTCGTGGAGTCGGACATCATGCGACCACACGTGCGACCACACGTGTTATGGTCGACCTTTCACTCTTAAGTCCATTCCTTCATGTTTGAATCCTTTGACTTATCATCATGGTCCTTCCTATGATTGTTCTATGTCTCAAAACTACAATTGATACACCATCCATTGTCCACAATAATTTCCTCCATGGATTCTCTTGGAATTTGTCAATGGATGGATGATTTGGGTTTCTCCTAAATCCTATCTTCTTCACAAACTATTCTAGGCTCTCAATTTAACATGGGGAATATGTTCATACCTTATGCTTACTGAAGATTCAGAGTTTTCTCTGAATTTTCCTCCTCCTTAGTCTTCTTCTTCAATTCTCCTTCTCTTCCTTCTCTTCTCTTTCTCTCTCTTTCAATGAGAGTTCTAAAGGAGTGAAAGAGGCTAAGGGACGTCCTATTTATAAAGGAACACCCTCCATAATATGACCTAATGAGTTTAGGAAAAAACCCCCTTCGGATTAGGAAGGTTTCTTAAATTCAGTTTCTGACTGTTTCCCTGGGGTCGGAGGTGGGGTCGCAGAATCCGTGACCTTACGTTTTTGAAATGTCCGACCCCACGTCCAAAATTCATGGGGTTGGACTCTTTTGAGGTGGGGTCGGTCACACCTGTTTAGGTATGCGACCACACGCTCATATTTGACTATTTTTTAGTTAAACTTCATACCTGGTCTTATTGTTTCTTCACGCACTTGGTCCACTTGGCTTGACCATGATAGGTGGACCTGATACAAGGTGGTAAGACTGGTAGTTCGACACGAGTCTTACAACTCCACCACCCTTAAAAGAAATTTTGTCCTCGAAATTTGAACGTACAGATCTTACAACTCCCCCATCCTTAAAATAAATTTTATCCTCAAAATTTGAATTTACTTCAGAGTCAATAGGTGGGAATTCTGTTTTCGCATTGCATCTTCTTCCTCCCATGTAATCTTCTCCACATCTTGTCTTCACCAGGTTATCTTCATATAATAATTTTCCCTGCTTTGGAGATGTTGTACCTTCCAACTAGTGAACTGGGCTGGTCCCACTTTAATAGTTAAATCTTCTATCTAATCCAATGGATCAGTGGTCAATACCTTTGATATGGATCTCCAATGTACTTCTTTAATTGAGACACGTGAAATACGTCATGCGCACTAAACATGGATAGCGGTAACGCTAATTGATATGCAATTTTTCTACATCTTGGCAAAATTTATAAGGTCCAACACATATATAAGACCCCACTTTCCCTTCTTGCTGAACTGCTTCAAACTACGCATAAGTGATATCTTCAAGAACACTTTGTCACTTATGGCGAACTCAAGGTCTTGTCATCTCTTCTAACAATCCTGAGCTGTCTTGGCCCTTTTTCTTTGATCTTATCAGCCACTCGACAGGTTTCTTCAATAGACTCAGGTCTTAAAATTCTCCATTCACCAACTTTATTCCAAAATAGTGGAGTTTGACATTTCTACCGTACCATGCTTTATAGGTGACATTTACATGGTAGCTTGGTAGCAACTTCAAAATGCGGTACTAAACACCATTTGTCCCCACCGTTCCGTAGACCCCCAAAACCGGATAAAGCATGGCCTCGCCGACACATGCTCTTAGGCATACCATAAATCTAGCAATATACCACAATAGCAGTTAGCGCCCAAAGCCACCAGGCGATAGCAATGGAAAAGCTTCTTATAAGGCGATCAACAACACCCAAAGCATTAACGACTAGGAGTCGGCAAATCGGTGACATAGTTCATGTAAGTAGTTTTACTTCCGGTTCGAAGGGTTGTTGTAGCCATGTTGGTCTTGTCTTTTAGCCTTTACTTGCGATAACTACACTGGAACACGTGCAAACCACACCGTATCGCTTCTTCTAGACAACTCTTTAGGTCAGATACATATTGGTACTCTAGGATGGAGCCCGAATATAGAGTACAATGGGCCTTATCATATCTTGTATCTATGATCCGCTTGCACTTTCGGTATGCATAATCACCTCTCGACTCAAGACCTTTTCGCACCGAAGTAAGTCGGGTTAGATTTTCTTTCTCTAAATCTCCTTGCACCGTTCTTATATATAGACAACAAAATTACATTTTTACTTCATCCACAATTTAGAGAGACTTTAATGCCCAGCCGGAACATTGCTCCAAAGTTCATGCAAAGTTCTCGCTCAATTGGACACACTAGCTTCATATATGTACATCTTCCAACTAAATTTGTGCGGACACATAAGACCATTTATCGGGTCCTTCTTTGACTTATAATTCCCTTTGCTTAATGTCTTAGCTACACATTAGCCTTGTTCGGTGACATTGAATATCACGGTCATAATCCTTCGGGGTTCCAACCACTCCTTAGCTTCCGTTCAACCTTTGGTGAAGAGATAAGTAAGACCTGTAACCGCTTAATCAAAATTCTTCTCGTTAGATAATGCTTAAGTCTTGATTGCAAATTCATTACCGGTAATTCCAAGTCATGAGTAGGGCAACTCTTCTATACTCCTTGTTCTTGAAGCATATGCATGCTTATTTACCTACATCACCCGCATTCTGACCAAGAAAGCTCGTGTGGGGTAAAGGTTTCCCTGGTGTCAGAACGATCAAGATGGGAGTTGATATCAACCTTGTTTTTAGAGTCTGGAAACATTCTTCACACTTGTCTGTCCAAATAAATTCCTCTGCCTTCCTAGTTAGCTTGGTAAGAGGTTTTGCGATCTTAGAGTGGTCTTCTACAAATCGTCTGTAATAACCAACTAAACCCAAGAAACTTCTGATCTCTGTAATGTTCTTAGGCATCTCTCAACATAAAATTTCTTTTATCTTAATAGGGTCCACTTTAATCCCTTTTTATGATGCTACGTGATCTAAGAAGATCACTTTGTTTAATCAGAACTCACACTTCTTGAATAAAGCTTCTCCCTTTTCAGCAATTGTAAGGCTGCTCTAAGATCCGTTGTATGAGTTGCTTCATTCATGGAATAAATCAAAATATCATCCATAAAAACTATGACCGACGTATCCAACATGTCATGAAACACCCAGTTCATCAGTTCCATAAAATATGTAAGGGCATTGGTTAATCCAAACATCATAATCGGGAACTCATAAATCCAATTCTGATTCTAAAAGCTATCTTTGAGATATCACTGTCCAAATTCTTTAGCTGATGATATCTTGACCGAAGATCAATCTTAGAAAATACCTTTGCTCCTTGCAACTGTTTAAACAAATCATCGATCTGAGGTAGTAGATATCAATTCTTGATCGTGAGCTTGTTTAGTTCCTAATAATCTATACATAATCTGACACTACCGTCTTTCTTCTTCACGAATTGCATTGGCGCTCCCCATGATGCAATACTTAGTCTATTATAACCCGTCTAATAACTCTCATAGTTGAATCTCAATTTCTTCAACTACATAGGAGCTACTCTATAGGTGCCTTTGACACAAGTATCGTCCTTGGTAATAAATCGATGATGAACTCGGTTGCACGATCAGATGGTAACCCAGGTAAGTCTCCTAGAAACACAATAGGAAATTTACACATCATATCAATATCATCCATCTATGGTGCTTCTTTAGTAATGTATGCCACAGATACCATATATCCAACTTCTTTCTCTTCAAAGCATCTCTTCGCCTTTAGCATGGAGAGGATCAACTTTCACTTCTTAGGCAACATACTTCCAATAATACTAAATTATATGCTGTCTTCATTCTTGAATGATAACCTCTTCTATGCACATAACAACTTTGTAGAGTCTTGAGACAACCAGTCTATTCCTAAGATGATGTCAAAGTCTGTCATCTCAAGTCTATTTAGGTTGCATCCTAATTATGTCCATCCATATGATTCGGACATTGTTCATAACATTCGTCTAACACAACATCTAGTCCAAAAGGGCTTGAACTAGCAAAATCTAGTGTAAAGGTCTTAAGAGCTTGTCTAGTTCATTCATCTCTTAGTTTTTCAAAGACTATCACTAATAATCTCATATCTTGAAAAACTCATTAGCTTATATTTCCTTTATCACTGCTGTTCTACCCTGATCTCTCTTTCATATACCTCAAAAAATATCTTGTGATTGTTACTTCATATCCCAAGTCTATCTATAAGCATTGGGGTATATGCTTATAAATTTATTAATTCAGCCAAACTCTTTTGGTCTTTTCTTAATCATCTCACTCGACATTGGGCATAACTCAGTATTACTTGTACTAATCTGAATACTATTAATGCCATGATTTTTGACTTTATCTTTGTATCCACTCTTAGATTTGTCTTTAGAAATCTTCTGCCTTGTCAAAATTCATACCGATATAGCCATTTTTAACTCTACTTGAGTGCTATCTGTTTCTTTACTAGCTACTCTTGATAGTTCTTACTTTTTGCTCATACACTCTTTTATAGACATGACTCATATCCATCCATTCAGCAATCTCAAAATAGATTCTACATTACTTCATCTGAGGTCTCTTGGCTATCGAATCTAATCTGAATTTAATCATCTTCCTTCTCATAATTCTATTATCACTAAACATCTTTATCAATAACTGTCAGGGAGTGTATGAATCAAAATGTTCATCCAAAAGCGATTTATTTCCTTCTTCCAAATTTAGTATGATGAAGGACACTTGTTTTATTTAGTGAACCTAGGTTTAAAGGATCAGGAGTAAATCTATGGTAATCCAACCAGCATCAAAAGGTCGTTAGGTTGTATGGTGGTCCAAATACATGGAAATAGAGGTTCTACAGCTCTTAACCTCATGGTTACAGGTTCTATCGAATATATAATGCCATTGGACAAGGCACTATATGAATAAATCTGGAGAAAGTTTTGGTACATCAATTATTCAGGTATAAATCGAAAGATGTACGCTCAACATGATTAAACATTTAACCGTTCATTCAGTTAATATCTCTGTTCATGTTGTCGATCATGAGAGTGGCTCAGATTGGTCTAATCAGGACTAATACTAAAGAAACAATATCTATAACTTCAATTGACAGGTTGAATCAAGAAGGTATCCAGTCAAGGTACAAGAATTTAAAATCAGGTATGTGCATCCTCTATAATCATAAGAGTAAATCAATAATGCACTGCATCCTATATAACCTATATAGTTATATGGCCACAATAGACTTGATCTTTTGCTGAAAACATTTGAGACTTCATCTTCAGAAAATATTCATCAACCCTTATTGGATCATTCTGCCATGATGCAGCTATCCCTTACTTCGGTGGCTGATAAGGGTAACCACCTTGATACACTGCTTGTTGTGCACCAAGCTTCTGCACTGGAGTGTGCGTTATTGGGACTTGCTCTATGGTAGGCACTGTGTTATAGGTAATAGGTGTTGGAGGTACAGTGTTGCTACCAATCAGTACTGTGCTTGGTTTGACTCGGAGGTGTTGATGTAGCATCGACAACTTGGGTAGTGATTCACATAACAACTTGCATAGTCGGTCTCATCTATTGTTGCTCTTATATTTTGTCAGGCCAAGTTTTATTACAACCATAGCCAAGGCACTTGGCAGTCCAGGTAGATTGGCTAGAGTGGCCTAGTTGTTCACCTCCTTTGATTTGCTCTAATCTGATTATCATTATTTAGCATCTACTCAGATGAGTTTTCACTACCCATTCTCGACCCATATAGTGGTGGGGTCAAGTTGCAAGCTCTTCTTAATGCTTAGCGGATAATGGATCAGCTTGTGGTGGATCTCACTTTGAGTCTCCACGTTACCCAGGAGTATAGCTTTATCTTCTTTTATAGTTACTCTCATTTTTTAATGTATGGTCATTGTTCTCATATCTCTGTTGCATTCAGTCCGAGATCTTTTCCTTTACCTTTGCAGGGATTTAGGTGTTACTAGCCATTTTTCTCCTTCCTCTGTCATACATCGAGTTTCACATCTTGTGAGTACCAACTCGGTATTTAAATTTTTTGCTTTATAGATACTCCCTTCTTGCTACTGTAGTATATCCTTTGTATACTTAGGCAACTGCCTGACATATAGATAGTACCCTATATTATTTGTTTATCAGGATAAATTTTAAATTTTCTCTTTCTGTTTGTGTATATATATGGTTTCACCTTTTATATGTACATTATTGTCTTGTTTAAGTTCTGTCGTAACCAACACAGGTGCTTATGGAGTGTTTGTATTAAAGCTTTTAATTTATCCTAACACAGTTTATGGACTCTAGTGGAAGTATTCAAGTTCGATGGGCAAGGCCTGAGGGCTCTGATATCAAGTTGTCACACCCCAATTC
The DNA here is from genome assembly GCA_028583415.1 of Protea cynaroides. Classification (NCBI taxonomy): domain Eukaryota; kingdom Viridiplantae; phylum Streptophyta; class Magnoliopsida; order Proteales; family Proteaceae; genus Protea; species Protea cynaroides. The sequence continues at coordinate 8,598,550 of CM053265.1, forward strand.
TACACCAACCATAATGGTGTGATGAACCGTTAATAAACCAACGTTTCAACTAGGATCTCGAATAGGCTATCCCCACAAGTTAAACCAAAACACATTCCACATTAATCAGAGATAATAAAGTAAATAGCAGAAGTCTTATAGATAATGAACTGAGGTCTAGTCATGATAAATAATTAATATTCTATTTATCTCCAAGTAATCAAAACATAATTTAATACATATTACAAATATCCAAATACAAAAATTAAACATTAAGCGTATCCACAGTTAAAACACTCGCTTAACGAATCATAATAGTCCTCCACAGCTTGCTCATCATAGCCCCCACATGTTCATATGTTGACGTGTCGACATAATCTTTAACCGTAATACCTGCAACATCAAAGACTAAAAGATTTGCGCGCGCGAGGGTCAGCTCTCCAACTTGAGCTCAGTGAGTAAACAAAACAATGCGACAAACATATGCATGCATTAAATTCATATCTTTGGTCTAGTTCATAAGTTTGCAATGTGCAATAGAAAGATTGGTGGCCACCGCACCTCTATATACGAGTGTGTGAAGCCTCCCAAAGGATCAAACACCAATGTCATCCTATGTGCACCCACCATGGAATATGGATAGAGCTAAAGTGCTTAGGACCGCACCGCATCACACTTCCCCTGATGCCCTACCCATATCAACACGTAAGCCCCTATTAGCGAGGGCTTGCAAACTGGGCTCGCAACTAACCAATCCTAATGTCAAACAGTGTATCTAAGGCCTCACATCCCTCAATAAGTCCATAGAGATAGAGCTAAGGCCCCCCCGACAGAGTCAGAGACTACACGGTCCGAGACCACCTCCCCTGATGCCCTACGACGTAATAGCTCAGCTAAGGTAATGGCGATACGACGATGTCAGTGGAGAAGACTTGAATAGAGATAGAGCTAAAGTGCTTAGGACCGCACCGCATCACACTTCCCTTGATGCCCCACTCGCATCAAGTACACTAACCACACACAAACATTCACATGCCTATTCCTAGCATCATCATCATCATCATGTTATAAATAACGGAATTAAATATGCATGAACATTAATAGCAGGAATATTGGATGACATGTTAAATGCACATTACACACATACAAGCATAGAATCATTCATGGCGTCAGACTCAATAAACAAAAATAGTTTATTATTAGCCAATTAGCTTGTTATCTCACCTTTGATTAATAGTAGATTCTCGTTCAAGCTTTATGAATCACTTTTAAATCACTTGAAAACCTAACAATTTGATAGATTTTTAATTAGAATTAATTCTCATGTGTTTAGACTAACAGAAACTGCGGGGTCGCAGGTGGGGCAGCACCTGGGGTCTCAGTTTCTACGACCACAGAGTGTAGGGTCGCAGGGTGGGGTTAGACATACTCCGACCCTACGTGCGACCACACCCTCCCTGGAAACTTCCCGAGGGCATGTGGTCGAACATGTGTATCTCGTGGTGTGAGACATCATTCGACCACACGTGCGACCACCCGTGTTATGGTTGACCTTTCTCTCTTAAGTCCATTCCTTCATGTTTGAATCCTTTGGCTTATCATCATGGTTCTTCTTATGATTGTTCTATGGCTCAAAACTACAATTTTATACACCATCCATTGTCCACAATAATTTCCTCCATGGATTCTCTTGGAATTTATCCATGGATGGATGATTTGGGTTTCTTCTATATCTTATCTTCTTCATGAACTATTCTAGGCTCTCAATTTAACATGGGGAATATGTTCATACTTTATGCTTGCTGAAGATTCAGAGTTTTCTCTAAATTTTCCTCCTCCTTGGTCTTCTTCTTCAATTCTCCTTCTCTTCCTTCTCTTCTCTTTCTTTCTCTTTCAATTAGAGTTCTAAAGGAGTGAAAGAGGCTAATGAATGTCATATTTATAGAGAAAAACCCTCCATAATATGCCCTAATGAGTTTAGGAAAGAACCCCCTTTGGATTAGGAAGGTTTCCTAAATTCGGTTTCTAATTGTTTCCGTGGGGTCGGAGGTGGGGTCGTAGAATCCGTGACCCTACGTTTTGAAATGTCCGACCCCACGTTCAAAATTCATGAGGTTGGACTCTTTTGAGGTGAGGTCGGTCACACCTGTTTAGGCATGTGACCACACACTCATATTTGACTGTTTTTTTGTTAAACTTTATACCAGGTCTTGTGGTTTCTTCACGCACTTGGTCCACTTGGCTCGACCATGATAGGTAGACTTGATACAAGGTGGTATGACCGGTTAGTTCGACACGGGTCTTACATAATTGGCAACTGAGAATCTCAGAATAAAGATATGGCACCAAGAGAAGGTTTTAACAGGCCCCCGTTATTTGATGGAACAGAATTTGTATTTTGGAAAAGAAGAATGCAGATCTATATAGGGTCTCTTGGATTTGATGTATGGGCTTCTATTGAGAATGACTACACTCCTCATGACACGAATGCTTCCACTACAGTAGACAAGAAAAATTTTGAAAATAATAGAAAGGCTCTAATTACCATTCAAGCAGGACTAACAAATAGTGAATTATCTAAAGTCATGGACTGCAAGACAGCATGGGAAGTTTGGGATAGACTGATCAATATATATGAAGGAGACAAGAAGATCAAGACTGCCAAGTTGCAAACATTCAGAGGTCAATTTGAGAACCTGAAGATAAATGAGGATGAAACCATTGATCAATACATGAACATAGTTAATGAAGTATAAGAGGACTTGGTGAAGACCTGAAAGGTCATATTGTCTGTCAAAAAATCTTAAGGTCTCTTACTCCTAAATTTGTCACTATTGATGAAATACATAGAGCATTGATAGCCTTTGAGATGAGAATTGACCCAAAAAATCTCTGTTGATAAGCAAGTTGCCTTCAAAGCCATGAAGAAGCTGAAGATTTCTAAAAAATCAGATGAGGAAGAAAGTGAAGATGAGGTCATAGCTCACTTTACTAGAAAATTGTAGAAGGGTAGGAAGATACAAGAATAAACACCCATTTGAGTGCTTCAATTGTGGTAAGGTTGGACACTTTGCTGTAAAATGTCCAAAGAGGAATAAATTTGATAGTGATGATGAAGATGACAGCAATGACAGTTACAAGGCCAAGAGCTTCAAGAAAAACAAGCCTAAAAGAAAAAGATTCATTTCCAAGAGAAACAATGACACTTCAGATGATGACTCAGATGATGTTTCAGAAGGTGAGCCTAGTGAGGCTTTGTTCATGGTTTTCATTGAAGATCAGAAGGAGAACAAAAATAAAGAATTTACCTCAAACAACATTGAAGAAGATGAGAATAAAGAATCAAGCTCAAGCTGTGATGAAGAAGGTGAGATAAATTTTGAGGCAGAGTTTCTAGCAGCTATGAAGGAACTTAACAAGGAATGGAAGAACAACAAATTTGTCTCAAAAGAAGTTAAAAAACAAAAACAGTTGATTCAAGAACTAAGAGTACAAGATGAAGAGTTGAAGAAAATTATTGACAATCTCAAAACTCAGCTTAGACAGGTATCTATAGACCACTCTAAAGTAATGATTGAGAATGCAGGTTTAAGAGTTTACCTTGAATACAAACCCCTGTGATGAGTAAATTTGAAGAGCTTGAGAAAGAATTTATTCTGTTAAAGGAAAAAGTAACTGAGTATGAAAAAGGAGAGTTTGAGAAACAACAAAAATTAACACTCCAGTGCACCATAGTAGCGGTAAGCTAGATGGCATTATAAATTCTCAAAGACCTTCCAATGTTAAATTTGGTCTTGGTTTTGATCAGAGAGAGACTTCCAATAGTGCCAACTCAAAGAGGAAATGTTTCATCTCTTTTGTGAAAGAGAGTGGAAAGGGCAAAGCTCCTATGGTTTATGTTCAAAAAGAAAACCAATTTCCTATTCCACAGACTAACAATGCAAAGCAAGGCAGGCGAGTGGAGCAGAGTAACTTTTATAGAGGAAATTATCCTAGTGCATCACAGAGACAGATGAGGTACATGGTAACTTCTAGGTCAAGACCTTATTTTAAGGGATATTGTTATAAATGCAAAGCCTATGGACATAAGATAGCAACCTGCAAATTCAATAAGAGAGAAGTCAGATTTGAAAGTAGAAATCAGTTTGTTTCCCTTGAAGAAAATTTTGTTGAGTACTATAATTGTCATAATTTTGGGCATATTGCAAGAGAGTGCAGAACAATTTTTTCATTCACGCCACCTTAGCAAAAAGTGACACAGCAAAGGGAGAGTGGTCAAAGAAAGGCTAAGCAGATAATGGACAAAAAGATTCCACAAGTTGTTAGAAAAGTGTGGAAAAAGAAAATCATTGTAGATTTAGTTGAAGAAGAAAGTGATGGTGTTGCATGCTTCGAGACAATACTCAAGACACAAAATAAGCCGTCTCCTTGGTACTTGATAGTGGATGTTCTAATCACATGAAAATTGATAAGAAAATATTTCAGGAGCTTCAGCAGTATGTGTAAGACCCGCACTCCATGAACCCGATCTAAACCTTGATTTCATGTCGTAACAGGTCTTCCAATCATCACTGGGCCAGACGGGACGATCGGATGACAAATAGGTACGAAATCGGACCAAACAGACCAACTTAAGTATGATATTTATTCATACCGGTCGATGGTACCGGTCTATGGTACCGGTCGACCGGTATGGTCTGTGCAGCAGACTACCAAGATCTGGAATTGGATATCTACGGGTCCCACTTTCCTAATTCCGAATCCTAAGAATTTTCTAATCCTAAGAGGTTTCATAAACCTAATTCCTAACCTATTTAAACCCCTTTAAACCTCATAGAATCCCTTCCATTGATCCTCACAAACCCTAGAGAGGAGAAGGATATTGGAGAAGGAGAAGGAGCTAGGAAGAAGAAGAAGAGTTGCCGTTGCCGTTTGACGACGCACACCTTACGCCGATCGACGGTAAGTCTTTAAACCCTTCCTCTCACATTATGCTCTAGGATGATTGGGTTGTTTGGATCAATACCATGCAAAGCAGGTATTGACCTAAACCCTACTTTGCCGTCAAACCTTAATTTAATCGTTAAACCCTAGATTCGAGTTCTAGGATGAATACCATCAAAACTAGGACTTGAATGGAGTTGGAAACAACTCTAACTCAATGCTCAGACCTAGATTGGGTAGGAGAAACCCTGGAATCAATAAGGGGTGACCGACGGAAGTCGAAGATCAGACGTATAGTCTTCCGGAGATATACCGATCGACTATACCGGTTGCACCCTGTGCGACTGGTATGTTGCGACCGGTACCTTCCGGGGGCTGGTCTGTGGGGACCGACTGACCATACCGGTCGCAGGTTTCCCCACAAGGCTGTGACCAATACTGTGATCGGTCAGCTCTGTGAGTGTATTTTTGTAACCTCGTTGATTTTTCAACAAACGTAAACCTATTCTAATTAAACCTTAATATTGTATAGGACTTTGTGATAGCACATTTGGATCTTGCGACGTGGAGCAAGCTATCAAACGAGCGTCAGGTAAGAGAATCGGACCTAAACCCTAATAATTAATGGACAGTAAACCGTTGCTAATAACCTTGAATATTTGGTATGATATTTGTGCATTCTCACATGTCATCTGTTATTTTCAGTTATTATATTTGTTTATGCATATTCCATATGCTAGGATGTGATTGTTAGGCATGTGATTGTTTTCGTTAGTGTGTGGAATGGGAAGGGCCTGGGGCCTGGGATCATTCTTCACACTAGCACCTTTTCGTAGTTCTATCTTAGCATGCTTGGTGCGAGTAGGGCATCAGGGGGAGGTTGTGGCACTGTGGTCTCTGGCCTGGCCACCACGCTCTAGCTCTATCTCTATGCCGTAGGGAGTTATGTTGGGATGGAGTCTACTTGCGTATTGTTCTGTCTTAGTATGCTTGGTGTGGGTAGGGCATCAGGGGGAGGTCGTGGCACTGTGGTCTCCGGCCTGGCCACCACGCTCTAGCTCAATCTCTATGTCGTAGAGAGTTGTACTAGGATAGAGCCTACAGTGATGACATATAGGATTGGTTAGTTGCGAGTCAGTTTGCAAGCCCTAGCCAGTAGGGGCTTATCTATTGGTATGGGTAGAGCATCAGGGGAGGTAGTGGATGCCTTAGCTCTATCTCTATTCCATGATGGGTGCATGTGGGTCAGCAGCAGTGTGATCTACTGTGCGATGCTACACACTCATGTATAGAGGTGCGGTGGCCGTCAACCCTTTCTATAGCACATTGCAAACTTAAACTAGACCACAGCATAAAATGATTGTTACTCATGCATATAATGTTGATACACTGTCTGATTGTCTTACTGAGCTAAGTTGTGAGCTCACCCTTGTGTATACACCATTTTTAGATGTTGATGCAGGTTACACATGGACAACTACGTGAACGCTTCGACGTATGGAGGTGTTGCTGCTCTGGATGTGCAAGTAGGAGAGGACGAGCATGACGCTTCATGCGAATGCCCTTTCTATGTGTACCTTTAGGGTTTTACTTTATTTATTTCAATTATTTTTCTGTTGGGGTACAATTGATGTAAAAAATATTTATTTAAGTTTTTTGGTCATCGGATAATTGGATATTTTATTAAATTTATCAATAGATTACTTAGTTCATTTATTTAAAGACTTCCGCTGTATTTATTATACTCTGATTGTGGTAATGTGCAATGGTTTGTATGAGTGAACACGGTCTTATTGAGATCCTGGTGTGAACTGTTGGTTCAGTGACGGTTCACTCACACCATTCTGGTTCGTTCAGAATTGGGGTGTGACAATATGAGGGAGGTACAATGAAGTTTGGAAACAATGATAGGGCCAAGGTAACTAGAAAGGGTTCTAGTATCAACAATGGAAAGGTGAAACTCCATGATGTGTTTTATGTGTCAGGACTCAAGCGCAACTTTCACAGCATCAGTCAGATTTGTGATAGAAGGCATGAAGTGATCTTTAACAATCAAGGATGTGATATCAGAAAAGTTGGCAGTGACATGACTGTGGCTTCAGGATAGAGAATCTCTAGAAACTTATACACTTTGACAGAGAGTGTTGAAGATTCTTGCATGACCATGCTCACCAAGCAATGAGGTGCTTGGAGTGAGAGGGAGCAGTGTGTATTTGTTATATCTTTTTTGCTACCGATGATGGACTTAGGGGGTGTCCTTTGGTATTTATATGTTGAATGGTATATGCTAGTTATTCTTCCTCTCCTTATGTTGGACTCAAGGGGAGTCTTGTGATGTTTTTATATGTTGATATAATGGTCTATTATTTTATTTTTTTGGGCCCATAGGTTTGGAAGATGCGGTGGGCACTCCTATATGGCATATCCCTTTGTATTTGTTGTTAAAGGGGGAGAAAGATCTCATGTGTAGAATGAGTTGTTAACAATTCCAAAGGGAGAGATTGTTAGACTTTGTGTTGTTATTGTTGGCAACTTGGTTGATGTGACAGTATTTGTGAGCATAAGAGAGAGAATGAGGAGAGAGAAACTAGAAAGAAAAAGAGGAGAGAGACTATGGATGGGACCCAAGGGTGTGGTGGCAAGGTGACATGTCAACACAGCAGCCCACAGCACTTGGCATGCATGCACACAAAGTTTCAAGCCCAAATTCCTAAGTTTTATAGACTTTTAACTTTGGGCCTATTTTTGGTGGCTCCTGCAGCTGGTTCATGGAGATCTGGCATTGGAAAGATGTAGAGCGTCGAGTTAACTTACCAACGCAACTTGAATCTCTTAATTTTGACTTTGGATGAGGGAGATATCGCGATTCTAGTCAAAATGATTGAAAAATGGCAAAAATAGGAGCTCTCGGTGAGTATATATGGTATAGGGAAAACAGTAATATTGAATAAAAGTAAGAGGGCCTCTTTACAATTATCGAAAGTTAAAGGATGGCACGGAAATTATCATTATTTGATAAAGAAACCAATTGGACGGCTAATAATAAGCCACGTCGCCAAGATCCAGATCGGATGGATCTGAAAATGGCGGGCTAATGTGTATCGGAGCCGACGCGCCTTGATGCTCCCGCGAGTCTTCTCATTGGTTGGATGCAAATTTATATAATGTACCGAGAAGAATAAAGGATGAAGCGTGATATGGTAATGCGCGCATACTGCGTAGCGACAGACGGATTCTGATCCAACGATCAAGAGCTTCTCCGATCGTCACATGACGTGATTAAGCCGATCTAACGGTCCATACAAGATCCCACTTTTTTGCTGTCAATCCAACAGTCTCTGCAGCGGACCAATCGTAAAGCAACAACGCATGTGCTGGTGGTGATTCCATGTAGCGCGGTGCACAGTAACAGTCTGAAAGATTCCATTTGGCTTAATTATATTGGCCAAACTTTAAACCGACATAACTTCTTCATCCAAACTCCAAATCGGTCTGTTCAAGTTGCAATTTCCATATTTTTGGATTCTCTACCTATTGGGTGCCTTTGGGAGTCGAAAAAACGAAGAGAAAAATTGAAAAGAGCATTTTGAAGGCAGACAGAAGGTTTTCTAGGGTTTCGTGCCATGTAGGAGTGATCAATCACCAACTACCTCTTCTCTGTGCATCAATAGAGTGTTAAATCCCTATGAGAGGTCAGTGGAGCGTTTATATTTACATTCATAGTGATTATGGGTTGTGTGGAAGAGATTGGAAGCCTGTGAGCGAGGTGTACTCTGTGGATCGATCTCTATCATCATTGAAGGCTGTTAGAGAGTACCTGAGGGCAGTGTGAAGCTTCAGAGATATTGTTGGTCATTCGAAAGCATTGTTTGTGAGATTTTTCAATTCCCTATCTATTTATGCTTTAAAATTATTGTATGCTAGCGTAAGTGCAAATTGTTCAATAGCTAGCTAGTGGGGAAAAATTGAAAGGCATCATTATAAGCCTAAAAATTGTTATTTGCTTCCCGTGGGTGTGGATTAAGTGTGTTGTGTTCAATGAGTAATGGACACTGGCTGTTAAGCCCGAATCTTGGCGTTGGTGTGCCCTCTCAGTTTTATACTAGGAAAACCTGGGTTAATATCATTGTCTTATTAGAGACTAAAAGTTGAGTGTTGAGTAAATACGGAGCCCGTTGGGCATCACTTCGTGGACTAGCCATCACACACTGTGTTGGTGAACCACGTAATATCCTTGTGTTGATTGTTTTATTTTTCTGGTATATTTTGGAGTGCATGGAATGGCTTGCAGGGTGGGTGTGCAAATCTGGTAGACCTGGCCATTGAGTGGTAGCGAGGTACATTTGCATATGTTTGTGTGTGTGTAAAAAAATATATCTCCATCAGCTCTGGGCACTAATGAAATAATTAAGAAGAATTTTCAAACACTGATTCACCCCCCCCCCCCTCTCAGTGTCATATCAAGTTCATCACAATCATGGTCGAGGTACCTAAACTAAATCAAAACCCAAATCAATATATACTTTCAAATGATTTGGACAGAATTGTTGAAATAAATTTGATTTTCATAAGTTGAAACGCAAAGGTCCAATCGCATTTGACATCTTTTTAAAATTTGATTTCCCAATTTCTCTACTATGAGCTCTAAAAAGGAATATATATAGTCAATCATTTTTGCATGGTTATTTAGGACATGTTGAATTCTCACGCTTTTTATACATCTGTTTGTAACCAAGCACATTACAAACAGATATTTTAATTGAACATCATGTACCCTCATTATAAGTGATCTTCCAGACTAGGGGTTAACTTATGTAATTGCTTAATTGCTCAGAAAAAATCAGTTACAAGGTCTATCTGCGTAAAATTTTTTGGGTTAAAGGGTACAAAGAAAATTTCAACACTCTCTCTCTCTCTCTCACATTCCCTCTCTCCCTCTCTCCCTCTCTCCCTCTCTTGTGGAACTACTTTCCGTCAAAGAGAATAGGTGAAACAGGGACAAGAGTTATTCGCTGGATCTATCATCAACCATGGAGCGGCATATTGTGTGAGTGGGTCACATCGGCCTATCAATCTCTTGAACAAGTTGGCAATCTGATCAATATTGCCTTCTAGGTTAAAATTTTCTTCATATTTTTTAGAGATCTCACTGTTGAGAATAGTTCCACATTGCATAAAGACGATAGCCTTACATATATGAGAGTCTCCACTTATTAATCCGAAATTTTAACACTTGAGCTGAAAACTGAACACTCACGAGAACAAGCTTATCTTCCTCTGAGCCGAAGAACAAGTGGGTGGGTACTTTCCGCTGTCGATCTTCGTCACCGTTACCCTTGTTGTTCTCCACCTTCACTAACTCGGTGCAACTTGAGTTAGAACACAATGCCCTTGCTTGCTTTGCTCGCATCTTCCCTTTGTCCTATTGACAGAAGACAGAAGCTTTGTCTTCATCATCCTCTAATTCAGAGGGATTCCGATCAAAGAGTCCCCAGAAACCATTTAGGAAGGAAAACACAAGAACAACACGTACTAGAAACGATAAACATCATTCTGAAAAAAACCCTCGACCTTGTAAAAAAATGAGGTAGTTTACCATTAAGATTGATGTCTTTAGAAAGAAACAAAAATAGAATCACATCTCCTCTATTTTGATAGATAACAAATTGAAATTTGGAGTTTGAAAAAAATAAAATAAAAATAAATAAAAAATTGAAATTCAGAGTTCCAAAGAACACATGAAATTGAATAGAAGAAGAACCCAAACAGAAAATGAAAACAAAATACAAATAAAATCGATTCCTTAATACCGAGAAAAAAAAATAAGACAACCAACCAAAAAGGAAAAGAAAAGGAAAATGTCTTCAGAAAATCAATGACAAGAAGAGTAGCAAGTCATAAAATACCTCTTATGGCAAATTTTGAATATGTAAAGACCATAGAAATGATTAAAAGAAGCAGAAACAGCTCCAATGCGCGCGTGAACAAGAACGATTACAGAAACATACTTTTCATCTTCTGTTTACTTGTCAGAACTCAAATCCGTTCCTACGAAAATGGCATCGGGCTTGAGAGACGGCAAAGGATGTCGAGGCGTAGTTGAATTCTGACAAGCAAACAGAAGATGAAAGCATGTCTCTTTCTGGTGGAGGTGGGGATCTTGGGTAGGGCGATCGTAATAAAGAGAGTGTTGGCGTAGAAGAATTACCTTAAAAGAGGAAACTGGCGCCATTCCGATTACCATGAGAAGCATAAAATGGAAAAGGGAGAGTGCAAAAAAAAAGTCATCTGCTCATGAGGCGGGCCATTCACGAAACATGCGTGATGGTGTTCAAGCAAAAGAAACGGCAAAGAATATTAAAAAGAGATAAAAGGAAAGTTTAAGCTTTCGATAGAGGACAAAGAAACACAATAGCAAGCAACCAATGCAAAGTATAATGGTAATGGAAGTATCGGAGATCATTCATGGAGCTTCATCTGCTCAGAAAAGATCAAAGCCATGGGAATTAACGTTGACAAAGAGTTTGTGATTCATTGTGTGTTATCTTCTTAAGAAGAATATTGTCGATTCAAGTAGCCTATAATACTCAAGAAGAAGAAAGGGATAAGAACAAGTTAATTTCTGTTTGACTAAAGAAGAAAGAGGCGAAGAAAAGGTTGAAAGTGTCAATATCACAGGTCATTATTCAAGAGAACAAAAGGGTAAAGGAAAAGTAGGGGTAGGACCCCATAGAAATGAAAAACACTCCTTCGAGGAAAGGAAAACCTTATGATAGAGATATGAGTGATGTTGAAGTTTAAGTGCCAAAAAGGGGCATATGAAGAGAGAATGCAAAGCAAGAGAAACGGTTGGAGAAGAAGAAGAAAGGCGGGACATCGGAGAAAGAAGATGCCAAGTGATGATGTCGTTAATAAAGTTGAATCCATAGGTTTAGTTAGTTTTCTTTATTATTATTAGTTGTCTTTAAGTTGTTTTGGATATTTGTTTAATGTCTTACTTGGTTAATTATTTATTTGAAAGATTTCATTTAGAAACTTTAGAGAAGACTAAATTCATATTAAATTTAAATGAAAAATATCTTTAATAATTGATTATTCTCTTGAATTAGAAATAATTGTAAGAATTTTTAGATTCTCTTAGTCGGTGGGAGTTTTTCGATCCGCTGGCTAGTGGGAGATCAGGTATTTGTTATTTCTTAAACATTTATTTTATTGCTTCTATGCATTCATTCACAAGACATGTCAAAGTTGTAAGGCGGTATTTAGCCAAAGAAGGCGGTAAGCCAAAGTGTGGTGTTAGTCCAAGCTGGAGCCGTTTTGTCTATAAGTTGGATAATATCAAAGTGCGTTGACCTATAAGGATTATAAGGTAACGGGATCGTAGTTAGTCGATCATTGGACTCATTTTCATCTCAAAGCGATTTATGTCATTAAGTGGACCTTGTATGTGCGACGGATGGGAGTACACTATTTGTGTTGGAGTACTTTTCCGTTGTTCGACATTGGTAAGCTGGTGGCCGAATCAAAGTGGTCGGTTTGTGTAATTAGATTTCATGGCCACATTGAATCAACAATGACTTTATAATTAATGTAGCCCAAGTGGGAGAATGCAAGAATATTAGTGTGGGCTAAATTAATAGGAGCGGAAAATCTTGAATGCAGGATTTATATTGTTCCTTGTGTTATATTTTGCATTAGTCTCAATGGGTTCTTGAAAACCCGAGTTCCGGTATCTCAATAGTTATTACCGATTTTTTTTTTTTTTTTTCAAAGTAATCCTCTTTTGTTATAGCACGGTTTCTAAAATCGAGTATAAAAAGTGTTCCGGTTTGGTTTGGTGTTTCCGTCTGAGTTGATTTGGTTTTGGTCTATACATCCCAAACCCAATTATAGTTCAGCAAAAAAAAAAGGGTTTTGGTTTGATTTAATGAGCTCTCATGGGTTCGGTTTCTGGTTACCATATGTATATGTAATAACAAATTGGCTTAATGGACCCTATGGAGCCAATATTGTACTGGTTTTGGTTTTGATGTTGGTTTCTTAGATATATGTTTAATAAAATGTTGGTTTAATGGACTCTTAAGGTTTATTTTTTTCCACTGGCTCGGTTTGGTTAGTTATTGGGGAGTCAAAATTGAGCCTAAACTAAAAATTGAAACTCAACCAACTCGATTAGGCATGGACCAAAACAAAATCGAAATTTATTGGATATGATTTGGGTTGTGTTTTTAGAGCCCAAAGAAAAAAATGAAACCGGACAGGATCAATTGATAAGACCAAATCAAACCGGATCAATAAGACTAAAACAAACCAACCCGATAATGGTCCGATAAGAGTCTATTAAGACAACATTTTATTAAATATACATGTAGAGAACCAATACTGAGCCGAACCAGCTCGACATGACCCAATAGAGCCCATTAATCCAACTTTTTTTTTACTTCATATACACATAGTAAACCGAAATCGAACCGACAACGGACTGATAAGGATCAATTAAGCTAGCTCGATAAAAAATTAACACTAGATCGGACCATTAATTAATGTGTTCCAGAGTTGATGTATGGATTGGGATGGATTTTTATATCACCATCACTGCCTCTTTGCCCTCAGTGAGGACAATGGGATTTTGATCCTCCACAAATCAAAAGGCTCTCGCCTTTTTACTTTTATCCATCCACCTCAATGGACGGTGAAAATCTGGAGTTGCCACCTAGATGAGGTCTAGAACCTATAAGTTGCCTTTCACTTGGAGAGACACTATGATTCATGCTCAATGGATTGGCTTCTAATCTTACCAAAGAAGGGTAAGCGTCAAATTACTACTTGGGAAGGTGTTAGGCACTGAACTCACCCGTGTCAGTGGATCGGTCTCCTTTTGTCCTATCATTTCCTACATTCTTAAAACTTTTGTATGTTCAGGTTGTTCAAACTAACCCAAGTTGGCAAGTAGGGAACCATAAACTAAGATTCTAAATTATGCTAACCTAGGGTGCCACCACACAAATTTGAAAAATAACAAAACAAACACACAAATGAAACGAAATATCAGACAAAATAAACAATTAATGGATATGAACAATGGCGAAACAAAATAACGAAAAGGAAAAAAACAAACAAACATAAAAACAATAACAACAACAGATGTATGACAGAGTTCGAGAACTACGTACTTCCCACTGCCTACAAACAAACATAAAAACGTGTGACCGTGCACAAAGTGACTACGTACTTCCCACTGCCTACGTATCTCCTCGCAGAATCAAGTCAAATATAGTTCCCACACGGGGGGAGAGTCTCGCAACGCTAAGGTGAGTACTCGCAAGCACAACTTTAGAATGGAGCCTTGCAAGGCTAAGGTGTGTACTCGCAAGCATGGCCTCAAGATGAAACCTCGCAAGACAAAGGTATGGAATAGTTTCTCAAGACTAGAGTGCGTACTCGCAAATACGGTTTTGGGATGGAGCCTCGCAAGGCTAAGGTATGGAATAGTCTTTCAAGACTAAAGTGCGTACTCGCAAGCACGGCATCAGGATAGAGCCTCGCAAGGCTATGGGAATAGTTTGGCAAGATTAGGATTCGTACTCACAAGCTCGACTTCGAGATGAATCTTTGCAAGGCTAAGGTGTGTACTCGCAAGTACGGCTTTGGGATAGAACCTCACAAAGCTAAGACAGAATAGTCTCGCAAGACAAGGGTTTAGGTCCGTATTTGGAGTCTTCCCAAATTGTCTACGTATCTCCTCAAAGAATCAAGATCTATGTAGTTCGAACGTGGGTTGGTTGACTCAAGAGGTACTCGTACCTTAGCTCTCCATACTCAACAAGGGTTAACTAAGATTTGAAAATGATCAGTCTGCACACCGATTTCCAAACATGGGAGATGAATGGCCTAAGGCCACAGCCAAAACTAGATAATGGCTAGGGTGGAGAACATATATGATCCCAACCATCACTCGCACACATAAGACATGAACCCGTAAAGAATCAACCTCATGTGGACAGCAACATGATAAGCGATAAACACCTGTACTAAGTATGAATCTAAACACATATGAAATAATTCAAACCCAGCATGAATAACAAATTGGCCTAGGAACTCGAACCAAAACCATAACACAGGGTTGAACCGAATCGAACATGAAACAGGTTAAAACATTTGGAATGATCCCAACTACAAACGTGAAAGTCTGATTTAATGAGCACATGTACATAAAACCAAACCAGATTCATATCATTCCGAATAGAACCAATTCAAATCAGCTTTGACATTAAGGGACATAAACCAACCAAATCAGATTTGATACTTAAATTACCAGCTTTAGACCGACAATAATTACCATGAGATAATCAAATCAGATTCAAAATGAATAGATATGATCTAAACCAGCCTTCACCCAAACCAGATTTATAACATTAAGCCAACTCAGATTATATAATCATGAAATACGAAGCATGGACCATAGAGGATAACAACAGGAGCAGCAAGCATGAACCAAAACAGAAGTGAAATTTGGTGAACAACTCACACGAAACAAATCATGCACAAACTTGCATGGCAAAGAAGAGCTCCGATGTAACTGTAGGCGAACGGGGTTTATCAATAAAAGATGTTTGAGCCGCAAGCAAACCGAATCTGATTTCCAAGAATCATAGAACCAAAGTATTTTCTCCTCTACCGTAACCAGACAATGTTGCCTAGAGAAGAACATAAAAAAGAAAAAGGAAAAAACTACAAGTGGTGACACAAATCACAAGATAAAAATAAAAACCACGGAAAAAAAAAGAAATTGAAACTGTATATATAATCCCCCCGTAAACACAATAATGAACTACCAAATCCAAAAATCAAAGAAACAGCAAAGCTACCAAAACGACTAACAAAACCGAAACACATGGCACTGCTGAACCTCTTCGTAGCACCATATTACCCTACCGAAGCATGCATGACACCACAGAAAAATCAAGAGAAAGAAAAAAAAATATCAAATGGATAGAAATTATCCCAAAAAGTAACAAACAAACACAGAAGAATTAAAAGAAGAAGCAAAGAAGACTAAAGGAAGGGGACTAACAGCACCTAACGCAACAGTGATCAGCACACAAGCAAGTCAGAAATAAGAACAACAAACAACCTAATGCTGTTCCCGTTAGAAATGGAGCAACAGTCAAGTAACTTCCTCCTATTCAAGGCCAAACTCTAACTGAAAGCTAAGCACAGGAAATAGAAGATAAACTTCACCATCTCCATCAAATTCTGATAAGACAAAGAAGATATTAGAATAAGCAATGATGTCTCAAGCCCAATCTAAGCTATCCTTGAGAAACAAAAATCAGCAAGAGATAATAACAACCATAACCCCCAACCAGTCCCAACTGAACCTATACCTGTGAGACCAAAACCAGACGTCAATCTTACATAATTCCAACCAACATCCTTCTGAAAGCCAAAAATACGAAACCCAAAACATAGCCATATCCACTAACCAAAATCAAACTCGGACAAAACTGTATATACATATAGAAAAAGAGAAAAACCAACTAAAATTGCTATAAAAAAAAATCGAGATCAGATTCTATACTCTCAAGGAAGGAGAATAGAACCGAACATGGAGCTTTAAAAGAAAAAAAAGAATAAGAAGTAAGAACCTACGAACAAGAGGAAGGGGGAAAGCAATACCTAATGTAAAAATAAAAAAGAACAAAAGGTATCCAAACGTAGAGGAAATCTGACTTGTGAGTGGATGTAACAAGATAGAAGAAATATGCAAAAAAAAATAAATAAATAAATAAATAAATAAATAAATAAATAAATCCCTAAAAAAAAAAAACCATAGTTACCGGCACGAAGAAGACAAACAAAAAAAAAGAACAATAATCATCATAATTAAAAATAGAACAGGAAGAACCAAAGAGAACCTCCAACCCTTAGACAGAAATTGAATCCTGCAAAAAGGAAACAAGGACAAAACACAAAGGAAACCCTCCCTCTGATCATTACTATGCCTGACCGAAACTTATCATATCATGGCAAATCATCTTCAAAAAAATAAATAAATAAATAAAAAATAAAAAATAAAAAACCATAAGCCTTCAAACCGTAGTTGAGAGAGAACAAAAACAAAATGAAGTTCAACACAATCTCAGCATAGCATTTTAGCATAAGATGTTGGATTGATGTGGCCCCTATTGTGTGCAAGGTGGGATCCGCCATCCCTTTGCAAGGGATCTTGATGGGCCACAATTATAGGGAGGCATATAGATATGGGACTCTGGTTTTCAAAAAGATACAGGCAATCCATCAAGATGTATCATGTGAGAGACTGAGAAACCAAAAGGCTTCTCCAGAGAAATGACAAGACCTTGACGGCAGTATGGCATCTTTCCCAAGCGTTCTACATCAGACACAGAGGTATGTACATCTCCATTAAAGCTTACATTTGGTATCAAAGCATCTCGATTCCCTAGCCAATCAGTTTCATGATGATGTTTAAAGATTTTATTTTCAGACCTAAAGTAAAGAAAGCCTTCTGCCCACCGAACTTCCTGTAGGGGTGCACCGGCATGGTTACCGGCCCATAGGCTAGCAGGCACATACCCGTAGGTCACCAGCAGACCTGCAAGCCAAATGCAAACCTGCAAGCCCGAAAGAAGGACAGTAGTGTACCGTTATGTATTGACTAGCAGGAATTGAATAAGTTAACCATCAAGAACAGCTACCCTTTGCCTAGGATCGACGATCTATTCGACCAGTTGTAAGATGCAAAGGTTTTCTCGAAGATTGATCTTAAATCTGGGTATCATCAACTGAAAATCAAGGCTGGAGATATTCTGAAGACTACTTTTAGGGCAAGGTATGAACATTATGACTTCCTTGTGATGTTGTTCGGACTGACCAATGCCCCAACATCATTTATGGAACTAATGAACCGGGTGTTTCATGACATGTTGGACATGTCGGTCATCGTATTTATAAATGATATATTAGTTTACTTCAAGAACTGAGAGATGCATGCAACACACTTGAGAACAGCCTTACAACGGTTGAACAAAAAAAAAAAAGCTCTATGCAAAATTCAAGAAGTGCGAATTTTTACTAAAAGAAGTAGCCCTTTTAGGCTACGTAGTATCTGCAGACGGAATCAAAGTAGATCCAAGCAAGATAGCAGCCATTGGAGGATGGGAAGCGCCGAAGTCAATTGATGAGATTCGTAGCTTCCTGGGTTTAGCTGGCTACTACAGGAGATTCGTAGAAGACTATTCAAGGATCGCCGTTTCACTTTCTAGACTAGCCAAGAAGGGGGAGAAATTCATATGGACAAATGAGTGTAAAAAGTGCTTTCAAACTCTAAAGTTGAGATTAGTTATCTGCACTCATCCTGACTATTCCAGCACCAGGCCTACCGTTTACTCTATATACAGATGCCTCGGGTTTGGGACGTGGATGTATATTGATGCAAGGAGAATAGGTGATTGCCTACGCTTCAAGACAGTTGAAGGAGCATAAAAAAAATACCCTACGCATGACCTGGAGTTGCCAGCGGTCATTCATACGATCAAGAATTGGAGGCATTATCTGTATGATGAAAAGTTTCAAATCAAGTCTGATCACAAGAGTTTAACATATATTTTCACTCATAAGAACCTGAATATGAGACAAAGAAGGTGGTTAGAACTACTGAAAGACTATGATTTTGACATCCAACACCATCCGAGTAAGGCAAATGTTGTAGCCGATGCCTTAAGTATAAAGTGGGTATTGAAACCTGAGGCAGGGCCCAGTACAAATGTAGCACTGTGTCTTGCAATATACGATGCACTAGGGAATGAAGAACAGCACATCCTTGAGTCAGCTGAGGATCCAGTGGAGCAATGCTTAATTCACAAGTTCACGCTCATGTTCATAGCTTTGAAGATTTTGCCAGATCTGATAGATGAGGTGAAAGCAACAATCCTACAAGATTCACACCTTAGGATAGCATAAGAAGATCTAGAAAAGGGTAAAACCAATCTCAATTTCACCTTGGATACAGACAAGGTACTCAGGTACCGAGGACGATTGTGTATACTAGAGAATGAGAACTCGAACATTAGAGATAGAATCATGGCAAAAGCTCATTATAACCATACTTGATATATCCAGAAAACACAAAGATGTACCATGACCTAAAGAGGTTGTACTGGTGGAGGGTTATGAAAGCTGATGTGGCCTAGTTCGTAGTCCAATAATTACCAACAAGTGAAAGCGAAGAGACAAAGACTTGCTAAGTTATTATAGCCATTATTAGATCCAACATGGAAGTGAAATTGTATCACAATGGATTTCGTCATTGGCCTACCCTTGACACCAAGATCAGTGAATGAAGTTTGGATGATAGTCGACCAACTTACTAAGACAGCTCGCTCATCGTTGTTTAGCTGTCAGACCCAATACACCATCGACAGGTTGGCGAAGTTGTACGTGCATAATAGAGTCAGACTTCACGGGGTATCGAAAAGTATAGTATCTGACAGAGATCCCCATTTTACATCCAAATTCTGGGAAAGATTACAGAAAACCATGGGGACTGACATTTAGTACATCTTTTCATCCTTAGACATATGGACAGTCAGAGAGAACCATCCAGATCTTGGAAGATATGCACCGAGCTTGTGCCATAGATTTCAAGGGAGCTTGGGATGAGAAGCTATTGTTCATCGAGTTTGCTTATAATAACAGTTATCAGGCTATGATCCAGATGGCTCCATATGAAGCTCTGTATGGAAAGAAATATTGTACACCTCTGTTATGGAGCGAGGTGGGAAAGAGAAGGATCGTAGGACCAAAGTTTATAGAAGAAACTTGTCGAGGGATTGATCAAATTAAAGAAAGGGTCAAGACAGCCCAAGTTCGACAAAAGCATTATGCGGGTAACAGACATCGAGATCTGGAATTTACAGTGGGTGATATGGTATTATTGAAGATATCACTTGTGCGAGGCCTAAAACGGTTTGGTAAAAGGAGAAGCTGCCCCAGATATGTGGGACCATATGAGATACTAACCAGATGTGGTAACATGGTGTATCAGCTGACCTTGCCACCCTCTATGTTAGGTGTTCATGATGTGTTCCATGTCTCACTACTAAAGAAGTACGTCAGAGATCCATCATACATTTTGACAGCAGAGCCACCAGACTTGACAGAAAATTTGACATTCGAGTAGGTACCAGTGATGTTCACAAGCCAAAAGGTACAATACCTCCGAAATAGAGATATCCATTAAGTCAAAGTGCATTGAAAAAGCCAAGACGTGGAAGAGATTACATGGGAGCAGGAGAACACGATGCGGAAGGATTACCCCAAACTTTTCGATGGTTTCAAGGCCGAAATTTCTTTTAAGGGTGGGGGAATTATGAGACCTTGCAAATTTTTCAAGGATGAAATTTCTTTTTAAGGGTGGGGGAGTTGTAAGACCTGCATTCCATAAACCCAAGCAAACATATGTTTCATGTGGTGACAGGTCTTCCAATCATAACCAGACCAAACGAGACTAGCGGATGATGAACCACAAGTTCAAGTAAGAAAATAATCGAAATGGACCAAATGGGATGTGTCATGAGACATAGGGTTTCATGATACAGGTCTACACACCGGTCCACCGGTATGTCTGTACGGGCTGACTGTTCAGATTTGAGAACTAATCCCAATGGGTCCCACCTTCTAAATCTCAATCCTAGAGACCTTCCTTACGTAGGAAACTCTCCTAAAACCTATCCTAGTCTATATATTGACTCCTTACCCTCCTTAGATCCTTTTGTTGACTCTCACAAACCCAACAGACGAGAAGGAGATCTAAAAAGGAGAAAAGAGTTAAGGAAGGTTGCAGAGGAGACTCCGTTGGAAAAAGAATGTCGTAGTTCATAGACCAATGGTGAGTACCTTATCTACCTTGCTCTTAGGTTGGTTTAGATTATTATGAATACCATGAAAGACTAGGTATTGATCCAAAACCCTATTTCGTCGATAAACCCTAGTTCGTTGGATGAACCCTAGATCTGAATTCTAAACTAAGGTTTATTAGAACATAGGACTTGAATGGAAGATAAAACAAACCCTAATACGTTGCTCAGGCCTAGAATGGTTAAGAGAAACCCTAAAAGTCAAGTCAAAAGACGGACCGTAGATGAAAGCAAATTGGAGGAGGTACGGAGGCATACCGGTCTACTATACCGGTGGCACTAGGGTGCAATCAGTACTACGATTGGTACCCCTATGGAAACCTACTAGGTTTGTCCGGTAGGACATACTGGTCGTAGCATCTGTACAGTGACCTGTGACAGGTATTTTCAACCAGTATGTACAAAATGGGATGGTTTTCAACCCTAGTTGGTTTACAACCAATGTAAACCCTATGAACCTAATTCTTACCAAACCCTAATGATATGTAGGACCTATGACAACAAGGTTAGATTCTATGACATAGTGGAAAGCTTACAATCAAGCATCAGGTAAGGGGATAGGACCCAAACCCTAATTAACTAATAACGATAAAACGTTGTTAATATTCTTGTTTCTTTGGAGTGATGGTTGTGCATATTAATATTTCATCTCTACTTTTTGTTATTATACTTGTGCAAGCATACTCGCTATGCTAGGCTATGATTGTTTTCGTTGGTGTGCGAAATGGGAAGGGTCTGGGGTCTTGTATCATCCCTCACACTAGCACCTTTTCGTATCGCTACTATCTTAGCATGCTTGTTATGGGTAGAGTATTAGGGGGAGGGCGTGGTTTTTGGTCTATGGCCTGACTGTAGACTCGAGTCCTATCTCTATATCGTAGGGAGCTGTGCTCGGATAGGGCCTTGGATACTGTGATGACATGTAGGATTAGTTAGTAACGAACCTACTTGCAAGCCCTCGCCAATACTGGTGTAGGTATTGGTACGGTATAGGGTATCAGGGGGAGGACATGGTACTGTGGCTTAGCCTAACCACCAGACTCTAGCTCTATCTCTATACTGGAGTGAGTGATGTGGGCGACAGCAGTGTGTGATCCGTTGGGTGTACTCACACTCTAGTGCATGGAGGTATGGTAGCCGTCAATCCTTTCCATAGCACTCTGCAAGTTATACCAGACCATATATGGATGTTATCTCATGAATATTGCTTGTTGCATTGTCTGATTTTCTTACTCAGCTAAGTTGTGAGCTCACCCCGAATATATATACTCTTTTATAGATGTTGATGCAAGTTACACTATGGAGGATTACATGGATGCTCTAGTGTATGGAAGTGTTACCGCTTTGGATATGCAAGTAGGGATCAACGAGCATGATGAGTCATGCGAGTGCCACTTCTATATGTACCTCTATGATTCTTTAGTTATTTTATTTCTAGTTGGATTTATAAACAATGTAAAGATATTTATTTACGTTTTGGTACTTGAGATAATTTGAATATCTATTTATTTATCAATAGAAACTCAGTTTATTTATGTTAAAACTTTCCTGTATTTATTATTATTCTGATTGTGGTTAGTGTGCGTTGGTTTGGCTATTGACAGAGCCTTATTGAGATCCTGGTGTGAACCGTTGATTTAGTGGTAGTTCACTCACATTTTTGGTTCATCCAGAATTGGGGTATGACATTTCTGGTTGGGCTTATAAAGTCCAACACCTTTTTAGCCTGGACTATAACTAGATCGGACCGGCCCATTGACACCCTTATATAGGTATTAAGCTAGGGATAGGGTGGTCATTTCACACCACAATATACATTACCAAATATGAATCTTCTTCTCTTTAATTTTATACCCATTTAAATGCACACAAACATTGGCAAACAGTGCACCTTATCATAATAGATATCCATTAGTTATACTCGGGTTGCAACTGTGTTTGTTTGGGTGTGGCTTTTTTGGGTTCGGTTTTTCAATCCCCAAACCATTTTTTTTTTTTTTTGGGTATGAGTAACCCAAGGAAACTCTTTTTTTTTTTTTTAGTAGAACCCAAGGAAACTTCAACTCTGGATTTCTTTGAGGTATTGGTTCTTACTATCTGAATTGAGTTCAGTTATCCATACCTAGCCGGGCCTGATACGGGGCCTAGAACGTCTAAACCTGACCCACCCTCAAGTCCAGGTCCGGCGAACCCTATTTGATACTGACAGAGGGGGTGGGTGGGGGGGGAGGAAAATCAGGATGGTGCAATGGGGAGATCAAAAGATGCATGAAGCGGGGGCGGGTGGGTGGGGCACGGGCGGGGGTGGGGGACACTGGTGTGGCGGGGAGATGAGATCTTTACAAAAGATACAGACACCGAAACATACATGTATAAAAGGAAAATTTAATTAAAATAAACCAAGAAACTGTTTATTAAGGATTAACTCCAATCAACCAAAGCACTATAAAATAACAGACTATAAGACAAGTCCTTTATTTAAATTTGGTGATATCTTTGTCGTAATCATCTCTCATCCAAGCATAGGTGCAGCAATCACAGTTCCACTAGCATCAATACGGACCACCGCACGATTGCAACAAAAATCCGTAGGAAAATGACGATCGGATGTGTAGACAACATTCACATTTGGGTAATCTTTATCGATTATGGCCTTTGTTGCTTCTTTCTTAAGCCCCACCACTCTGGCCATATATGTTTCTGTCTGAAAAATCTGTATGAACACATCACATAAGCAAATGGAAAGATGAAAGTAGGATCTACAGTGATTTTTTTTTCTTTTTGGGGGGTGGGGGGCAATAGGCACAAGATGCTACAGAGCATGGTTGTAGTAATCAATATTAGATGGATCAAATCATAACCTGTATCCATTTAGATTAATTTCAACAATGGTTGATACCGTGTTTGATAAAGGCATTGCCTAGTACTGCAAGAGGTTCCCGTCATTATGGGGTTTAGAAAAAGATTGTTTTCATATTCAAACCCATGACTACTAGATCTCAATGAAACAATCTGACCATTTTGTTGAGAATTGCTCTCTAAAATTTTGTTAGACAAAAACCCAATAACCACCATAGAAAATCTAAGAAAAGAGGAAGGCTAAAGGAAACTTACAACAGCATTGTGCAACATTACAGTTTCCGGGGCAAGCTGAAGCCATTCTTGATGCTTATTTGACTACCTTGTACCGCTTATGGAATTTGGTGTTATTGGCAACCCAAATTTCCTTCAATATTTCCTTCTATTTATATTTTTATCAATAATTCTAAAGATACTGGTGTGTTGCTAAAAATCATTATTAATTTCAGGGCTCATATTAAATACACCTATCTTATTTGAGTCACTCCCTCTGGCTAATTTCATCTTATCAATGGTTTATAGGAGAGCTGTCCATCACATGTCAACGAAGCTACCATCAATATTGACTGATCCGGTTTTATTATCATTATGGTTATTCTGAGGGGGAGATTAAATGTCCCGATAATGATTAATTTTTCATTTATTTATAGAAAAAAAACATTATTATATTTAAATACTAATACCGGATCAGTTACCACTTGCCTTTGGTGTGGTAGTGATTAAAAAAGTATATTCTTTTTTCTTTCTTTTTTTTATTAAAGATGTAGATGGATAATCTAAAATTTGAATCCAATTCAAATTTGCATCTATTTAGGAGAATTTGATTCAAACAATGGGATTTGGATATTGATTCGGGTAGTTTGGGTAGAATTCGGAGGCCAATACCGATATGACTCAAAAGGATCAGATTATATTCTAGTGTTAAGACACATATAATCTTAATTTTTATATATACCCATAATGGTCAGTTGATTTTTATGGCCAACAATTAATGGTTGGGGATATATTTGTTTTAAACTAGATTTTCTTTTATTTTCTTTGCAATTTAAATTCTAATTCTAATTTCCAATTCAAATCAAATGTTAACCAATTATAATTCAGATTTATTTTTTTTCTACATCTGGCGGATTTCGGATCGGATTCAAATAGGGTAGTTAGGCCCCGTTTGATAACACTCCAGCTCCCATGGAGCTACTTCTGGTCTGGAGTCGTTTTCTACTTCTTCTCTAGAGTTAGGATTTTTGAAGTAGAATGCTGTTTGATAACGCTGCTCTAAAATCAAAAGACTATGCTTCCAGAATGCTGTTTGATGGTGGTGGTGGTGGTGGTATTGGTGGCGGTGGTGGGGGTGTGGTAGTGGTAGCGGCGGCGGTGCTGGTAGGGGGTGGTGGTGGTAGAGGCGTGGGTGATGGGTGGGTGGTGGTGGCGGTGGCGGTGGTGGTGGTGGGTGCTGCTGGTGCTGGTGCTAGTGGCGGCATTGGTGGTAGGTGGTGGGTGGGTGGTGGTGGTGACAGTGGTGGTAGGTGGCGGCAGTGGTGGTAGGTGGTGGGTGGTGGTGCCAGCGTCAGTGATAAGTGGTTGGTGGTGGTGGTGGCGGTGGTGGTGGTCACGGCTACTGTGGGTGGCGGGTGGTGGTGGGGATGGTGGCGGTAGAGGGGTGGTGGTGATGATGGCAGTGCCAGTGGTGGTGGTGATGGCAGTCGGTAGTGGTAATAGCTCCGGAACAAGAGAAGTAAGTTTTTTTAGCTCCAATTTTTTAGTTCCCAGAGACATTTTTGGAGTAAGTTTTTTTAGCTCCAGTTTTCTTCCAGAGACATTTTTGGAGCGGTTCACTCCATTGGAGTCAAAACTTGAACCGTGTTTATCAATCACCATTCTACTCCGGATTAGCTTCGGAACTAAGAAGTAAGGAATTG
Organism: Protea cynaroides; assembly: GCA_028583415.1. NCBI lineage: Eukaryota > Viridiplantae > Streptophyta > Magnoliopsida > Proteales > Proteaceae > Protea > Protea cynaroides. Next base: position 8,624,186 of record CM053265.1, read on the forward strand.
GAGTGTTATCAAACGGGGCCTTAGTAAACGGATTCAAACTCAGATTATCCGATTCAAATTCAATTTGCTTATGGAACGTAAAATTTCTAGAAAACACTAATTTTTTTTCCATTCATATTTGAATCATTGCCATATATACATTTATTTTCGTAATAATTGAAAATCATAAGAAATTAATCGTCCGATATGGTAAATAGTTTATTATTAGAAAATTAAACATCCTTTATTAGTTAACAAATATTCCTCTTTTTTAAAAAAATCATTTTTAATTAGGAGGTAAATCATTCCCCTTCTTCGTCTAATCAAGAAACTTCTCTTTCTATCTCTGAATCTTTCGTATCTCCTTTCATGGAGTATATATACAGGGCATGTCTTGTTCTTTATAAGTGGTTCGGCCAAATTCATGGCAGTATACTGTGAATATTATTTTCAGAAATGGCTCTTAATCAATCCCTAATTAATCTCATCCAAGATATATAGATTTTTTTAATGAAATTTGCTTACTGATTTGTTTTTTAGAAGAACTATCTTAGGCTCTCAGCAACTAAGCATCCATGCTTTGTTTGATTCCATGTTAATTGATGGAAAAATATATGAAAAAATAAATTAAAGTTTCCATAAAGTAAGATTTTTTATTGTTTATTTTAACATAAAATGTAAAGAAATACATAAAAAATGAAATAGAAAAATTCTACATTAAGAATAATTTTCACATAAAATTTCATTCCTATTTACCAAATAAAATTTCATTCCTATAAAAAGTCCTACAGTGAAAGAAATAGGACCCCAATTGATTGGACAAACAAGATTTGTTAGTTATCTCAAATCAAATAAACTTTTTTCTTATATCAATCGATAAATCAATATTAACAAAGCCCAAAAGACATGGGCTTCTATGACATGAATATTTAGTTGGATCCAATGCCCATACGTCTTTTTACCAGGAAAAAAAAAACCCATACGTCTCTCTTGGGTATGTATCTATTTATAGAATTAATTATATAATATATTATGACATATATAGTTGTTTAGTGTGATTTTTGGTATTTATTTATATTTAAAATAAATTGTTATAATCTAAAATCTACAAATAGGTTACAAGGTGTTTATTATTAACTAAATCAGTTATTTTTTATTTGAAAAATAAAATCTTCCTTAATCAAAAAACATATTTAAATGTAGAAGAAACTTCTTGATGATTTAATGTTGAGAAACCATTGGGGAAGGTGCACCAATCCAAGGTTTACGATAAAGAAGATGATGTTCCTTCTCTTGTCATGATTTCCCCAACGGCTTCACAACTTCCTCTTAGGTTTTAGTATAAGAAAATAAAATCAAAAAGAAAGGGGAAGTTGAGGAAAAAGACTCGGAATTGACAGAGAAGATGTTCATGTTTCTTCTTAGATTTCACGATTTTGAAATCTTCCAATCTCTTTTTGATTCAATGTTTGTACATGTAGTTAATTAGGCCAACAAGTGGGAATTATGATTTTTTTTATCATAATTAATTTCTTTCAATTCGAATCGATAAAAAATAAAAAAAAACAACTCAAAAAATCGTGAGAGATTATTTATCGATTCAAATATGATTTTTAATTAAAGAATGTTTTATTTTTCAAGAAAAAATAACCAACCTACCATTTCAGTTAACTTACCTTACTAATAGAAAGTAATTGGAGAAAAAAATGAAATTAAAACAGAATTATATGAGTTAATGGAAGTTAGCACCCGTTAACTCATGGAACCATGCTGAATTTGAGGAGGTAAACAAAGAGGTGTTCAAGAAATGTTAAGGATCTTGTACTACAATGCTTACCTGATGCAAAAGTAAAAGTGGAAGATGTAACTGATGTCATACTTGTTGGTGGATGTTCAAGTATTCCAAAATTAAGAGACCTACTTTTAGGTATATGTAAAAGGAAGGTTGCTTACTCAGGAATGAATCCATTGGAAGCTGCGGTGTGTGGTGCTGCACTTGAGGGTGTAGTGCCATCAGGCATCGATGACTCATTAGAGAGTTTGGACCTGTTAACTACACAAGCAACCCCAATGAGCCTTGGAATTTGAGCAGATGGTAATAATTTTGTACCTAAAGGGACACAGAGATCAATTTGTGCATGGACATCCAGTTGCTACGACAGCATTATCCGCATCTGAACCATGAGGACAAAGTTCTCTTACAACTAGATGGCAATGTTACGATTAACATTGTATATAATTGTAATCGTAACTTTAGGATGATGGTAACAGATACTTGTTATACTGTAACTGAATCTCTTAGATAATTGTAGGGGGTTAATCAATACCTGTGATGTGTTGTCAAATGGTTATATAAGTCAAATGGTTATATAAACCACAAGAGATGAATAGAAAAGGTATCAATCAGTTTGCAGAATTTGTTTCTCTCTTTCTCCTTACTTTTCTTCTTCTTTCCTGTGTTGGCCATGTGTTGTCATTGTTGGCAACTTGGCTAATGTGGGTAGTGTTAGTGAGCATGCAGTTAGAGAAATTAGGAGAGAGGGCGTTTATGCAAGTGGCAGTGATGTATGTGCAAGTGGAAGTAGTGAACTAGCCTTGGAAATGTGTCTACAATATTGTACAAGTTCTAAAGAGTGATTAAGAAGGTATGCAGTGAGTTAACTAGGTTTCAGTCTGAGTTGACTGGGTAAGAGCAGTTTCGATGTGCTATCAAGGTTTAAGTGTGCTACACAGAGTTCTAAGCTGATCCTAGGTGGTACAAGGACTGTGTGTGTGAGTCCGTGTGAGTATGCATGCAAAGTTTTGGGTCAAAATTCCATGGTTCCATAGAGTTTTGATTTTGAAGGTCTTTTTGGTGGGTCTCACCTCATTATTATGGGAATCAGACATTTGAAAGATAGAGCATTGAGTTAGCTTCGCAACACAACTTAAATCGCTCAATTCCGGTGTTGGACAAGAGAAATATTGAGATTCCTGTCAGATCGCTTAAAAAATGGCAAATATGGTGCTTTCGGTGAGTTATTAATGACAGGGAAAACAGTAGTATATTCAAATAGTTGAGGGGCCCTTTTGTTATTATCAGAAGTTAGAGGAGCATTTTATAATTATCACAAATGCAATAAAATGCTGATGGACAGCTCAGATTGAGCCACATCTTCAAGATCGACATCTGATGGATCATAAAGAGGTGGGATTCACTTTTGCTCGGTGGACGGAGAAGAATTCTCTTGCAAGCTTTCTGATTTGTTGGATGCAGCGTAATAGCATGTGCCGGATTTCATTAAGTGACATCAGTTATTCAGTGTGACGCGCCCACATTGCACTGTTAGATTAGATTCTAATCAAATGGATTCTACTGGATCCGAGCGACTATGAAATGATAAGAGGATCCAACGGCCGAAAGAAACTCCCACCACTTTTCAGAGATCAAACGGCCTTTCTTCAAGATCCTCTGCGAGCCAATAGAGACTCGACAATGAGTCTGGCATGTCAGCATGGGATGGCATCCAGTGTGATGCGATACACATATGCAGCCAAATAAGATCTTAATCCAATGGACACGATCAAGTATGAATTCTCCTAACGTGATTAAGTAGATCCGAAGGCCCGTATTGATTCCAACTTTTTCAGCAAATCCAGTGGTTAGTTTTTCAAATACTCTAACCTACCAATCAGATCTCAACAATGGGTCTGACTGGTCAGCAATGGCACCGCTATGGTGTAGTGCGGTACACGAAAAAACTATAAAAGATTCTTTTTTATATAATCTTGATGGTTGAATTTGTTTTGATGATATCATACTCATTTGGAGTCCAAATCAGACTATTCAAATTGCAGAGTTCTTATTTTTGAATTCTCTACAATCCAATATTGATTTGGGGACAAAGAACGGTAAGGGGGCTGGATTTTTTGGCGAAAACTACTCTTTGGAGGTTTTAGTGGATTCTATGATGTTAGATCTTTACACCAACCTTTAAGGAGATTATTGAGGGTCCATTGGAGCATCTTGCAAGCTTGAGAATGGTTGTCTGCCATTAGTGGAGGTTATGTGAGTAGAGAGAGGAAGAAAATCTTCTATGCTTAGAAAAATCCTTGGAAGAGTGTGAATACTATTGTTCAATATATTTTATTGTTTATTATCTTTCCGTGGATGTATTGAGGCCATGTGGAAGAGAAAAGAGGTTTCTTGAAGGCGTGTTGTGCTTCGATGAAGAGTGAAACTGAGTATTAACCATCAATGAGAGAGGTGTGAGCTTGGTTGTGGAGAAAGAGAGTGGAAGAGGGCAAGAGAGCTTCATTATGACTGTTTCCACTTGAAGACTTGTGTTTTTCACTGTAGAGAGAAACTTAAAGATTCTAGTGGCCTTCAAAGCTGTGCCAGGCTTCACAAAGACATCTCAGAGTCTTCCCAGAGTACCATAAATGCCAGAAAAAGGTTGTAAGCTTCCTAACCTTGTATGAGTCAATTGTTTAATTCTTATACTCATTATATGCTAGTTGTAAGTGATGAATGATGAATACCTAACTAGCCTGTGCTAAAATTGTAAGACATTGATATAAGTCCCAAATTGATATTGTTTGCTTCTTGTGGGTGCAGGTTATGTGTGGTGTGTATAGCTTGTGTTGAACATTGGTACTTGATACATGAATTGTAGGCACATTGTGCCCTCCTAGTTTTATGCAGGACAAACTGGCTGTATATACTCTCTGCTATTTAGACATCTAAAAGAAGTGTATTGAGTATATACAGAGCCCGTAGGGCATTACTTCGTAGACTAACCATCACACACTGTGTTGGTGAACCACGTATACCTTTGTGTTGTGGATGTTGTATAAATGTGCTTATTCTGCATTTTATGAAGTGCATGGAATGATCCGTAGGATGGGTATGTATATCATGGTAGACCTGACCATTCTGTGATAGTGAGGTGGTTGGGCATATGACTGTGTGTCTGATAGTGCTTCAATGAATGTGTGGTTGTGATTAGTAAGTGAAGTATCAACTCAAGGCAACGTCTGTCTTCAAAGGATTATTTTGAAGAATTTTTGAAAACACTGATTCATCCCCCCCCCCCCCCCTCTCAATGTCAACCTGTGATCAACACCCTGGAGGTTCGCTATCCTCGAAATAGCTATTTCAGATTTAATTTATAACATCAAGACCCCACAATCCTCCAACATTTAGTAAAGAATTTGTGTGGGAACCCATCAGGGCCTAGAGGGCCTTCTTGGTTTAACTCAAACACAGTCTTTTTAATTTCATCATCATTTGGCCTTCTTGGTTTAAGTCAAACGCAGTCTTTTTAATTTCATCATCATTTGGTGTATCATCAAGAAGTTTTGAATCCTTTGGAGTCACCCGTTGTGGAATAACTTTGATAATTTCCAAAGCTGGATTTGACTCAACAGATTTATGAAAAATTTCCTAGTAATGGCAAATGAATTCTCCAATCTGCTCAAGGTCATCAATTACTATACCATCCTCCCTCTTCAATATTGTTACGGAGTTTCAAATTCTTCTACCCTTCGAATAGGAGTGCAAGAACTTAGAATTATAGTCCCATGTTTTCAGCCAAGTTGCCCTTGATTTCTCAGCCCATAATGCCTCCTTTAAGCCAATTGCATTTTTATATTCTTTACTAGTCCCCATCTCTTCTGCCTTCAAATCACCATTCAGCCCCACAGATTGGATAGCCTCTTGCACGTCTTCTAAAAGAATCATTGTCTTCATCACTTCATCAATATTCGGAATGTCTTTTTAGACCATTCTCTTAGCACTGGTTTCAGCCTTATTAGTTTTTGTGATAGAGTATAAAGAGGCGTCCCTCTTAAAGGTGTAATCCAAGAACCTGTTACCACAACCAAGAATTGTGGATGCTCCGTCCAGAATCTATTGTTGGATTCTGAATGGTGTATTTCTTGGTTTTGGTATAGCTGAACACCCAATTTCAAGAGGACAATGATTGGAACAAACCCTCGGCAGATTCCTTTAAATACTATCTCCATTTTGAGAGAACCACATGTCATTTTCGAAACTTCTGTCTAAGATAGTATTCACATGTCCCTTATTCTATTGTTTTTCCATGTATATTTTAATCCTCTAGTGGGGTGAGGAGTAAAAGGAATTGCATCGAGGAAAGTTGAAAAATCCACCGCTGATCTGTTAAACTTGCCAGATCCTGTGTTAACTTATGCATAAAGGAAAGACAAGAAAATATTTACGTGGTTCGAACTTCTACCACAGAAGTCTACTCCACGGTGAGAATCCCCAAGTTCTTCATACTTCTTGGGGAGGTTTATTATCCTTTAAATAGAGGAAATAATACAAGGGAAACTATCCATAGATAGTAATACAATCCATACAATTTGTACACCAACCAAATCAGCCTACTCAACTTTCCTTCTATAAGAGATCTTACCACAATCACCTACCCACCAACCAAATTACCAATCTTGCATCAATCACACCAACCAACTTTCCTTCAATAGAAGATCTTATCACGATCATGCTCAATCTAGCATGATCATTATCTAGCTAACACTCCCCCTCAAGTTGGGGCGAAGATATCATCGGAGGTCAACTTGATCAACATCTTGTGAAAGGATTTTGTGGGTAGAGCTTTGGTGAACACATGCAAGCTGATCCTCACCCGGATATAAGGGAGTTTCAATGGTGTTATCCTGGGACTTTTCACGCACAAAGTGACAATCCACCTCTATATGTTTGGTCCGTTCATGAAAGCGGATTAGAAGCAATATAAGGGCTGCTTGATTGTCACAATATAGTTGCATCGGACGGTTAGAAGTCACAAGATCCAATTCCCGTAACAAAGCCGGCCGACGAGTTCGCTAGTAGGGAAGCCATTGCCCCGATTCGCTTCGGCGCTAGAACGAGCCACAACATTTTGTTTCTTACTTTTCCACGTGACCAAATTGCCACCCACAAAGGTGCAAAATCCAGAGTGGATTTTTACGTCCGAGGGACTTCCGGCCCGGTCGGGACCGGTGAACCCACAATTCTCGTGTGATTATGTTTCGCATCCAAATACCTCTTCGGGCAAGATTTCGGGTAGCGCGGGATGCGGTCAATAAGTTCCAATGTCCTTCAAGAGGTGCTTGCATAAACCGACTCACATAACTTCCGCATAAGAGATGTCGAGGGCCCGGTAATTGTTAAGTATATTAATCTTCCCACTAACCGTTGAAAGCGGCTACCGCCTTGTAATGGAGTAGTATCAATGAGAAATTTACTATTATAGTCCATGGGGAATCGCGGGTTTGGCACCGAGCTTGCCGGTCTCTTTCAAGAGATCCAAAGTATACTTTCTTTAGAGATAAACAAACCCCTTAGTCGATGTGGCTACTTAATTCCGAGAAAGTACCGTAATTTTCCTAGATCCTTGATGTCAAATTTCTCATTCAAATATTGTTTGAGAGCCGCTATGTCATAGAGATTATCACCGGTGATGACAATGTCACAACATAAACCAACACAACAATATGCCGTTGGTGTTCTTTCTAACAAACATCGATGAATCGGACATACCCGACGAAAGCCAAAACTTATAAGAACGACTCAACTTACCATACCATGCCCGTGGAGACGGTTTAAGCCCAAAATGGCTTTGTTGAGCTTACACACGACTCCGCTTGATGTTCTAAGGGATGACCAGGAGGAGTGGTCATGTATACTTCTTATTCAAGCTCCTTGCAAGAATGCATTTTCACGTCCATTTGAAATAAAGACCAACCACAATTACGCCGACATTAACACTCTCACGTGTTCATTTTCACGACCGAGCAAAGGTTTCCTTGTAGTCAACTCCAATGTTTGTGTATAACCTTTGGCAACAAGTCTTGCCTTGTGTCTTTCAATAGATCCACACTTTGTACTTGATCTTGTATACCCATCGACGACCAACAGGACGCTTTCCGGCGGGTAGACGTACTATGTCCCAAGTGTGGTTTCTATCAAGAGCTGAAAGCTCATCATTCATGGCCTTAATCCAACGGAAGAGACCTTAGCCCGACAAAATTAATAGGTTCACCGTGAGAATCATCGTCAAGAATGCCAAAAATTGAAGAAACATTGTCATAGCAAACATGTTGTTGAATTGGATATTCGAGAAGGGTGATAGGTGAAGTAATCTCGTAACTAATAGAAGGTTGTGACACCCGAGTAGATCTTCTTACGGCATCGGTAGATCGGGACTTTCTTCAACCGCTCTATTTCTGCGGGGAACGGCTTCAACGGGGTGAGGATGATGCAATAGGATGATTACTATGATCACTAAATTCACTATTGTCACCATGTACAAAGGTATGGGAGGAGCAAATCACCATAGTCGGATCAATCTCCCCCCTAAATTTTGGTCCCGCCGGAAAGAAGAGGTGACGTTCCGAAAAAGGACACCGAGAAATGTACATTTTTCGAACCGAAGGATCATAGCGGCGGTAACCCTTTTAATGAAGAATATCCCAAAAAATGCACTTATGAGCCCGAGGATCCAGCTTTCCACCGCTGAGAATGAACATAACAAATACACCCAAACACACAAGGTGGGAAATATCAATGGAGCGACCGAAAGAACCTCCATAGGGGATTTGGCATGTAAGGTTTGACTTGGTAGTCGATAACAAGTAACGTGGTGAGAATAGCATCGGCCAAAGAGGGACTTGGGAATATGCCCATGAAAAAGAAGGATCGTGTTACTTCAAGGAGATGACGATTTTACGCTCGGCAATACCATTCGTTGAGGGGTACCAACACTAGATGTTTGGTGAATAATACCTAGACCTTTAAGAAATGACTCAAATGAGGTATTGGTATATTCGGTGCCATTATCGGCCCTCAAGTATTTTATGGGAGTATCAAATTGAGTTTGAACCATGCAACAAAATTCTTGAAAAACTTGTAACACTTCACTTTTAGGCGTAATAAATACAACCAAGTAGATCTAGATTTATCATCAATAAATGTGACAAAGTATCTAAAACCATCCCGGAGTCAATTGGAGCAGGCCCCAAACATCGAATGAATTAATTCAAACAATTCGGTGGAAGTATGATTCCGAGTAGGGAAAGGTAATCTATGTTGCTTGGAATAATGACATGTCTCACAAGTACTAGAATCAAGAGACAATGAGGGATTAAGAGAATGGAGGACAGAATCCGATGGGTGACCCATTCGCCAATGCCATAGCTGTGAGTCCTTAGATGGATTTTGTTGAACAACCAATGCTGCGGGAGAAAAGTCCAAAATGTAAACACCTTGAAGGAACCGACCTTCACCAATCGTCTTCCCGGTGAACCTGTCCCGAAATATGACCTTGTTGGGAAAAACATACAATGCAATGTAGGTCTTTAGTAATCTTGCGCGGATAATAGGTTACAAGATAGAAGGTACAAATAAAACATCAACGGTATTTGAAAAAATGCTGATTTTCCAATTCCTTCAATAGGAACCTTTGCACCATTAGCCACGGTAATAACGCCGATGACCATTATCATGGCGAATATCGGATAAAAATGCGATGAGCAACACATATGATCAGTAGCCCCGAATCTATGATAAAAGATCTTTAGTAGAAACGGACGAGCAAGAGAGGCATTACCGGATGCGGAAGTCACGGAATTTGTGGTGGAAGTGGGAGTTCCATGTGCGCATAAGCCGATGGAGTTGGGCGGGAGTTGTTCAATCGAGAATTGTGGTGTGGACGAACTAACTTGGCAGCAAGAGGTGTATCGATCCTTTATCTTTGGGAGGGCGCAAGTGAGGATATAAAGACCAACATCTGTCCTTGGTATGACCATCCCGATTACGGTGATCACAATGGAAAGGTGCATGAGAACGCGCCCTTTTCCTCTCCCTCGAGAGAAAGATCGACTTGTACCACGGGTGTTTCCCTCAATAGCAACATGACCATTGGGAGTGAGCAGAATTTTCAATGGATTCATTCACACGGGTTTGGAGCTCATTACACGCGACGAGTTTCCTCTCGTTGAATAGTCGCACGGACATTGGTAAATGAAGGAAGAGTAGCACTCATAAGAATTTGACGCTTAAGATCTTCATATTCGGGACGAATACTTGCCAACAATTGAAAAATACGATCCGCTCTTCACGTTGAATGTAAGTATCAATTGATTGGGCGGAGGGCGGTTCGACGTAACTCATCCCACTTTTTCTTTAAGGAACCAAGATGCCGTAAATGGTTGACCGGGAGGTTGTTCAGCATGAGCAATCTCCTGTTGTAACTCAAAGATTCGAGAGGAGTTATCAACTTGGCCATACATGTCCTTTAAGGAATCCCAAAGGATCTTAGAAGTTTCGAATAAGCAAATATTTCATATATTTGTGGTTCCATAGAATTAAAAAGCCATGACATGACCATATTATCATTGGCTTCCCAATCGGGAATTTATTATCCGTAGAGGCGGGAGCCTTGATTTGACCATTAACGTAACAGCTTGGCACGGCCTCCAGGGCAACGAGCTCGCCCTTGACCATGGCAAGTAATTGCGACCGAGGAGAAGGATAGAGGTGAGGCGAGTATTCATCTCATGAGAACCGAACTAGCTTTACTATTATCACGAGCTTGGAACAGTCATGATAAATGATTTAAAGAATAACAAGAAAAATAACAACTTATCGAGTATGCGGGCAGCAAACCACGACGAGCGAACAAAGTGTCATAAACACCACGATCGGATCGTATGCCGCTCGATACCATGTTAACTTATGCAAAAGGAAAGACAAGAAAATATTTACGTGGTTCGAACTTCTACCACGAGTCTACTCCACGGTGAGAATCCCCAAGTTCTTCATACTTCTTGGGGAGGTTTATTATCCTTTAAATAGAGGAATAATACAAGGAAACTATCCAAGATAGTAATACAATCCATACAATTTGTACACCAACCAAACAGCCTACTCAACTTCCTTCTATAAGAGATCTTACCACAATCACCTACCCACCAACCAAATTACCAATCTTGCATCAATCACACCAACCAACTTTCCTTCAATAGAAGATCTTATCACGATCATGCTCAATCTAGCATGATCATTATCTAGCTAACATCCTGCTTTACCATCTTGTATTAAACAGCAGTTGAAGTCACCTCTTGAAAGCCATGGGGCTGAGAAAGGTCCCATTGATGTTAAATTAACCCAAAACTCACACCGTTTGAGGGTGGAGCAACTAGCATGTACGTGAGATAAAATACCATTCTCTTACAATGGAAAAATAAATCGACCTAGTTCCAAAAATTAATAAATGACTAAGTTGAGAAACGTCGTGGGTTCACCTTGACAAAATAAAAAATATAAATTATATAAGTAGTTTGTACTAATTTCATTGACTTTTTTTATAATAAAAAATTCTTTTGAGAGAGAAAGATAAATAAATTATGATATAGATATATCAGATTCCAAATTTAGAAAGAAAAATCCAACCCAAAGAAAGAGGAGGATGCACCCTAAAACAAAATTAGAGATACAGCATAAGAAGTAGATGAAAGCAACATAGGTGTAAACTCCCTGAGTGATCTCAATTTGTTTAATCAAATTGAACCTGCCAACCACTAATAATACCATCAAAGATGACAAAAGGAAGACCTAAAGGAATACAAACGTGGGTACTCCTCGTTTCCTACATCACAATTATGTTGCCATAGTTGGAATGGGTTAACTTAAGGGGTAACTTTTCCAATTGGATTGTATTTGGTTATTTGTGTCATTTGAAACTTGTTATGCACTACACAGGTGAAGATGGAAAGAATGGATGCTGGAAAAGCAACAAAGAAACTTGCGATAGGGTCAGCCACCTTTCTTAGCCAATTCTGCGCCACATTCTCTCTTTTCTATCAACGAAAGATGCTCTCAGAACAAGCTTCTTGTCCAAGAGTTGGAGCAACCTATGGACTTCTATTCTTGTTGTAGGCTTCAATGAGTCTAGATTTTATGGTGAGCCAGGAAGTGGAAGGGATGATGACAAGACATGGCACCGAAAGAAGCTTTTGTGGATTTTGTTGATAGATCCTTACTAGCTCATGAGGGCCAAAACATTTGTGAGCTAAAGATAAGCTTCCACCATTTTAACGATTCTAATCTAATGACTTGTGCTAATTCATGGGTTCGCTTTGCACTTGCAAGAGTCCCTGTGTTTCATCTAGATTTCTCTGGTGATAAATATCCACTACAACAATATATGCATTTTTGGCAACAGTAAGTTTCTGTCACCAAACACAAATTCCTGTCACCATTATTTTCACTGACTCAACGGTTTGTGTCGCCGTTCATTGCCATAGCAGCGATGATTACATTTTTCCCAATGAAAATATAATTCCGTCGTGAAAAATGTATTTTTACTGACGGAACTATATTTCCCGAAGTAAAAGAAGCTGATTTTTACCGATAGAATAATAGTTCTCGTCATGAGAAAAGCTTATTTTTACAATGGAAAAATAGTTCCCATCATGAAAAAGACTTATTTTTAGTAACAGAACATTAGTCCCTGTCGTGTAATACTTAATTTTACTAACAGTAACTATTCTCCTGTCGTTAAAAATCTTTTTTTTTTTTTTTAAATTCCCTACTTATATAAACAGTAAAAAATATAATAAATAAAAATGATAGAAATACCATCCAAAAATTTATAAATTTCCACTATACATCAATTACAAAATTCTAAGAGAATATATCACCAACTTCACAACCTAATTAAGTCCTTGGTAAGAAACCTTGGGTTACATAACTCCTACTTTTTGAACAGGTTAGTTGTCTCAAAACCAAAGAGACTATCCAACTTATGTCACACCTCAATTCCAGCTGAACTAGAAGTATGAGTGAACCGCCACTAAACCAACGGTTCACACCAAGATCTCAATAAGACCGTGTCCACTAATACAGATCATTGCATATAACCATAATCAAAATATAAATAAATACAGTGGAAGTCTTAATTAAATGAACTGAGTACTTCTATTAATAAATAAAATAAATTACTCAATTATTCAAATACCAAAACGTAGATAAAATAACTTTACATTGTTTATAAAATCCAACTAAAAATAAATAGAATAAATTAAATCAAGAACATCCTAGAGGTACACGCAGTAAGAGCACTCGTATGAAGCGTCATGCTCGTCCTCCCCTACTTGCACTTCCAAAGCAGCAGCACATCCATACACTGGAGCATCCATATAGTCCTCCACAGTGTAATATGCATCAACATCAAAAAACATGTATATATACAAGGGTGAGCTCACAACTTAGCTTAGTAAGAAAATCAGATAATGCAACAAGCAATATGCATGAGTAACATTCACGTCTCTAGTCTAGTTTTTAAGTTTGCAACGTGTTATAGAAAGGATTGGCTGCCACCACACCTCTATATAAGAGTGTGTAAATCTGCCCAATGGATCAAATGCCACTGTCGTCCCACATGCACCCACCATGGAATAGGGATAGAGTTAAAGTGTCCGATTCATACATCTCCAACATTTCCCCTGATACCCTACCCATACCAACACATAAACCCCTATTGGAGAGGGCTTGCAAACTAGACTCACAACTAACCAATCCTATATGTCATCACAATAGGCCCTATCCCAGCACAGCTCCCTATGGCATATAGATAGGGCTTGAATCTAGTGGCCAGGCTGGAGACCACAGTGCCACATCCTTTCCCTGATACTTTACCCGCACCAAGCATGCTAAGATAGTAGCGATAAGAAAATGTGTTAGTATGAAGAATGATCCAAGACCCCAGACCCCACCCATTCCACATACCAACGAAAACATTCACATGCTTAACACACAATCCTAGCATAGCGAGCATGCATGAACAGATATAATAACTGAAAGTAAAGATGACATATGAATATGCAAAAGCAACACTCCATAGAAACGACAGTTATTAACAACGTTTTACTGTTATTAGTTAATTAGGGTTTGAGTCTGATTCCCTTACCTGACACTTAATTGCTAGCTTGTTCTGCGTCACAGTTTCCAATCTTGCTACCACAAGGTCCTACACGATGTTAGGGTTTAGTTAGAATTAGTTCCTTAGGGTTTACATTGGTTGAAAACCTACTGGGTCAAAAATATCCTATACAGTGCATATCGATCCCAGGTACCGATCGCAACACTGTGGGGATGGTGTGACCAGTATGGTCGACCGGTCCCTCCTTGACCAGTTCCCAAGAGGTACCAGTCGCATATGGTGCAACCGATATAGTCGATTGGTATGCCTCTGGAAGACCATCAACTTGGTATTTATCTTTCGTCGATCACCCATAATGACTCCTAGGGTTCCTCATATGCATACTAGGCCTTAGTAATGTTTTAGGGTTTGTTTTATGTTCCATTCAAGTCCTAGTTCCGATGATCCTTAGCCTAGAATTTGAATCTTGGGTTTATTGAACAATTAGGGTTTAACGGCAAATTAAGGGTTTTTAGATCAATACATAGCCTTGCATGGTATTGATCAATCATCCACAATAATTAACCTAGAGATAAGTTCAGACACTTACCGTTGGTCCATGAACTATAGTGTTCTTTGTCCAACGGAGGCTCCTCTTCAACCTTTCTTTGCTCTTTCTCCTCTTCAGAGTTCATCCTCCTTTCTAGGGTTTGTGAGAATCAATCAAAGAGGTTTAAGGAGGTTTAAAGGTCTTTATATAGGCTAGGATGGAGTTTAGGAATGTTCTCTTATGTTAGAAAAGTCTCTAGGGCTGAGATTTGGCAAGCAGGACCTACAGAGATCTGTTTCAGGATCTAACTAGTCTGCCCGCGCAGACGTACTAGTCAACCGGTATATAAACCGGTATCATGAGACCGGTATAAAATTATTTCTCTATTTTGGTCCATTTTTGTATTGATTGTCATCTGCTCGTCCCATCTGGTCTGGTTATGATTGAAAGACCTGTTACGACATGAAACAGAGGGTTAGATCAGGTTTATGGAATGCGGGTCTTACAAATTACCTTTTGGGGTAGTTCATGGTTACATAAGCCCTTGTTTACATCTAACTAATAGATGCATGACATCATGTTTTCAAATTCAAAATCCATAATGCAGCATCACTCACAATAATCATATGAAAATAGCATTTAAGACAAAGAGGGAAAAAACCCATAACATAAACTGATCTAACATTCTAGATTTAATTTAGTTTCATTCCTTCATTTCTAACTTGAAGGGAAAACTAGTGATTCTGTTTGTTGACTTGCATTTGAAGCCAGCCTCACAGCCCAAACCTCAATCTTCTACTCTTTTTTATTCTAGTCCACTATCATTACATCTATAAATAGGTAAAAACTTTATTCAATAGCAGGCAACCCCACCACATAATATTCTTAGTTATTCATGCTTATTTGGTTCTATTAGCTGCAACCTCGACTATGTGATGAGACATAGACAAATGGTTAAATCCAATCCCACCAAGAGGGAGCCAGCCAATCCATGGAAACTTATACATCTAATCTAGAGATCTCAAGCAGCATGTAACCAAGAGAACACCTCACTATCTTAGATGTTGCATGAATGCAAGAACCTGGTAATAAGAGAGGTTGGAGAAAATTTGTCAGACAAAACATTTCACAGACCATAACATAGGAAGTCCTAGGGGCCCTTCTCCATAGGAAAGCCTTGCATAAACAAATAGAATCACTAGTTTTCCCTTCAACTTTAAGTTACCACCCTTATTTTGTAAGCAAAACCCCAAAGGAAATTAATTCATCCTAGTGCTTTCCTGTAATAAGCTTAAGATATTGAACAATTTAAAAGAGTTGAATAGATCCCCCACATTTATAAGATAAGGTTAAAATCTAGAAACCTAAAATTAACCACAACGAGTAGAATCCCATATTGGGAAAGCAAAAGAACATCTAAACCATCACAACTAAAACAACTGTTAGATAGGACCTGCGAGATGTTGTTGGGTTGTAATGGCTTTGCGCATCTCGGCAAGCTGCTCGCAAATGGGGGCATAGACAGAGATTTGGCATCGAGGAACGAGAGAATATCCATGGTTAATTGGTCTTAGATCATGCTATTTCTAAATATTAAACAATTATGGATTCAGTAAAAATTTGGTTATACCTCTATAGTGGGAATCCGGGCTCCGGGATGCCCTCTGGATGGTGTGTGCCCCATAGGGGTTGGCTCTCGGGGTAGATTCTTCCCAGTGTTGTTCGTACCTGGCTACTAGTTGTTACTCTTTTTTTTTTTGGTATCGGGTTATTATTGATGACATTCACCAATAAATAAGCGAATTGTTACACCGTTCTCACAGAAAGCGCCAAACTGTTGTCGCACTGAACTGGATTGGTCCTTAGCTGAATCGGATTTCCTGCACAAGGAAGAAAGGACACCGTAGTGATGATCGGGTGGTTGTACCCTCTGGCCACTCTGATGCCTAAGTAAGCTTGATGGACAAACAATATGGGATAGACAAAAAGAACTATCCCTTTTATCGAAGAGGATTCGAGTACCTAACTCAATCAGAGTTCAGAGGTTAAGATTTTTCAATACGTTTACTTGTGTCCGTCCTTCAATTTATAGGCAAGAGATGGCCTAAATATGGAATGTTGGACATGTCCCCTGGAGCGGCGGAATGTCCTCTCCATGTGCGTGAGTCATGCCCGCTAATGTGGAGGTCAGGTGAATATGTGTTGAGTCACTCGACAGTTGACTCTCTTTGTGAGATCCTGTTGATTACTCCATGGTCAATGTGTGAAGAATCTCATTATCTGAACAGAGGAATCCTCGGGTGGGGCCCTCAAATCTCATGTTAATGCATAGCTATTGCAGGACTTGTCGATTTGTTCAAGGGAATCCACTCCCATGGTGGGGTGCCGAGGCCCGGGATTTGCGAGGTCCCAAAGCCCTCCTTGTAGTGAGGCTCTAAAACCCTCTCGTAGCAAGGATCCAAAGTCCTCCTTGCGACGAGGGTTTGAAGCCCTCCTTGCGAAGAGGCTCTGAGGCCCCTCTTGTAGCGAGGCTCCGAGGCTGTAGAACTCTGAGCCTCAAGGGCTTTCATCCATCCGAGTCTTTGCGAAGCTTCGACGCTCAAAAGCTCTTTTATCCTTTGAGATTAGATGTGGCCCACTTGCCAAGGCTCCCAAAGTGGTATGTTTGGCAAGGGCCCTTCTCCAAAGTTGAGTATGACTGTGAATGTTTCCTGTTGTACACTTGTCAGAATTTCATTGGGAGAGATATCCATCCCTATATCAGGGTGCATCAGACCAGTGTAGGTTTGTTGCGGGAAGCCAAAACTGCTTTATCTTTGAGACAGATTTGCGTCATAACCCGGTTGCATCATTAGAGGCAAATTCTATCTTTAGGATAGTATCAAGTGTGATACAACCCAGCTTGAATAACATCGTCAGTGCATACTATTGGTTTTATCGAACTATAGATAAGTGGATTCTCATTTAAAGTGACTATAACACTACATGTCTTCATCATCTCAAATCATGCTGAGCTGCAAAAATTGGGATACATGGCTAAACATTGTTTGTCCAATCACAAAGATCATCATGTCCTCTAATAGCATTAGCATGAGAATGAGTAATAATGATCCCATCAATGGTTCTTATCCCATAAGTAGGAAACCACCGAAGAGCACTATGGTAGAAAAACTTGCCAGCATCTATGAGAATGTTATGTCTTCCAGATGCTGTGGAATAACGGATAATAATACTTGGGTTCAACTTTTTCCTCTTTTGTCTTCTCCTCTATTTCTTAAACCAGATCTGAAAGATTCCACTCCTTCATTTTTCACCTTTGCGCACCTCTCAATCACCATCCGCTACAACAGAGAAAATTTTCCCAAGCAAAAACAAGCCCTCCACTTTTAATCTTGATCTCTTATCTTCCTCCTTCTGTTGTCTGTCTTCTCCTAAAAGAAACCCCTTTATGCTAGATCCACCACCCAAGATATATATATATATATATATATATATCATCATCATCATCATTTGATTTTGGTAACATTTCTGATACTGTTGGTGATCCAGGTAGAGAGTCTGGTTTTTGAGTATAAACTCATTTGATGATGTTGTTTTGTGTATGGGTTCCGGATAATCGGATTTGTTCTAAAGCTCATAGGAGTCGTTGATTTTCCTGATAAAGATTTGGTATATTATGTTGATTTTCCCAATGGAGACTAGGAAGGTCAGAGTAGGAAGACCTGCTTGGTTGGAAAGATTTGGTAGAATTTGTTTGTTGATATATTGATCTAAAGTTTCAGGAAATTGTAGATGATTTTGATTTGGGAAGATTCTATCGAATTTGATGGAAATTTGTCCATTGTTTTGTTGGGAGATAGATTTGATATTTTTGTTTGATTTTCAATGGGGTTGGAAGCACTACGAAAGCCATTCCTCAGGGAAGACAACATCTTTTCATTGGATAGTTTTTGGGAGGATGGTTCTTGATTGAGAACAGTCCGTTTCAAAAAATGTGGTCTGTCCTTTGAGTGTCTTTCGCAGACTTTGAGGGGGCTCCATAGACTTGGTGATGGCTTTGTATTGAATACGATGGATCAAGGCTGTAAGAATCGATCTTATTTTCATCTTATATCCATGGGTTTTGACATTAATTTTGAAAGCATCTTTGAGGTTTGGATCATGTAATGGTAAAGTCATATCCGGATAACAGTTAAAGTATACAGGCCCACTACATAAACTAGTCTCAATGATCCCAAGTAAAGAATCATTAAAATCTAGAAATCTTTGGTCTCTAAGGACAAAAATCATTGAAGTATTTAATCCTTCCATATGCTACGAATGACTATCAAGGGAATTCGCGCGGTTGGTCTACCAGCCTGCTCTGACCCAGGTGTGCAACCATTTTCAGACCTTTTTGTAATATGCCCTGTCTTGATATACCTGAGGCAACACGCCGCTATACTGAAACTTTTAGTAACGGAGATACCGTGTGAGAAATTAGAAGTCAAAAGTTATACCGACTTCGTCTCCTAGTAGGCACGGATCCTCGCCTTCTCAATTACGCTCACTTGGAGATCTCCAGCTCTTTCCCACCAGCTCGTTCTCCACTAGGCATCTAGGCGAACCCGCCGGGTGAACTCAACGTAAAGAAAGTCAGTGAGTAAAGGTTTGATGGCTACTTGAATGAGTCTTATATGGATATAGGAAAATTCATATCATAATTTGTGTAAAGACCTAGTATCTAACAATTGGATTTCTTCAGAATCAGAGGAAAAGTTTATGGTTTGTTCAATGGTTTTGGCGGTTTCTTGCACTAACTAATTTTGTTTATAAATATCTTTTGTTGGGACTCAGGGAAATGACTAATTTTAAAGGTTATATTCTCCTATTTGTTCATCTTGGTAGATAATATTACTATTTGATGTTGTAGGTTCATTATCATTTACAGATCGCAAAGACATTGTTCGAGACAATCATTGCATACTGAGAATAGTGTATTATATTTTGAAAGAGGTTTGTTCTTATCTACTATACTCCGAATAACAACCAGGTTTAGATAAAACAAAGGCTTATCGTGACTTCGAGACTTACACTAGTCGTCTATCATCTCACGATCTCTTGCCAACACCGTCTATTCCCCGTACGTTACCGAGGTAGGATTTAAGCAAAATAGAAACAAAATATAAACATACACCCAATACCCGCCTATTTTTTTAAACAAACGGCTCTAATATATATATATATATATATATATATATAGAATAAAAATCAGCTACCCCCAATTACACCCAAGTAACTGACAGAGGAGACTGAAATCACTGTTAGACATTTTTTCCCTTTTTGTTTTTAATTAAAAATTTTTAAAGGCTAATAAAATGATTAATAGGACCTTTCACATTTTTATTCACCCCTCTTTCTTCTCCTTCATCGTTATGCCCTCACAGCACTCCCCTGTTTCCTGATTGTTGTGTTTTGTTCAGATTGATTTTCTCATATCCACATGTCATTCACAGACACACACAAACACACCTACCTTGAGATGAACAATACCAACAAGTTTCTCTCGCTTTCGTCTCCCTCTGCTGTGGAGACGAGAAAGACGCTCAGTAAAAGCAAATTCTACAAAGAAAAAATAAGAAAAGGGCAAATTTCCCAAACTCTCAATGATTCCGACAACAATAGAGAATAATCCTAGGAAACGAAAATGAGTCAGATCCGACGAAACAAACAAGATCGAGATTGAAGAACCATGACTCAAAAATAAGGGATCAAAGGATTGATAGAATGGGAGAACCAGTTACAATTAGGGATCGGTCACTGTGAGCAGGAAAAAAAAAAAAGAAAAAAAAAGAGGCGTTGCTGGAGGTGGGGGTTTAGGGTTTGTTGGTGTTAAACTGGGGTGAACTTGATTGAATGAGAGAGAGAAGGAGAGAACCGGATTCTCTTTCTCTGTATGCTACCGTGGCAACGTTAGATGATGCTCCTACCTACGGAGATGGAGGAGTCGCTAGTACCAACTGAGATAGAGGAGTCACTTGTACCAACGGAGATGGAGGAGTCGCTCGTACCAGCAGCGATGGCGTATTCTTGTGATGAGGTGTAGTGGCTGAGTAGGGATCAAAACAAGATAGAAAGAAGAGAGCGCGTAGAAACTAACAAGGTTTGACTGGTTCAAGGGAGAGAAAGGGAGAGTGAAAGAGAGGAAGGGCAATTGCAGGTGAAGTAAATCAGTTCACGACCCTCTGTCAACGAACATCTCTCCTCCGTCTACCTTTTCTCCACCTTCCCTTCTACGATTTTATTTTCCTCCATCGTCAGATTATAGATCTTCAATCCCTTCAGCTCGCTGGTCTGCTACAGAAGTATGATTGGAAAAGAAAAAAAAAGAGTGATCAATCGATCGGTGAAGCGATCGACAGAAGGAGATGGCTCTGATTGAAAAATCTCCTCCTCTCACACCCCAAAATCGCCCCTGCTTTCGAGACTTCCCAGTTCAACTCTTCGCAGATAAGTGGAGTTCAGATTTCTGCAACTTCTTTTCTATTTCTCTAACGATAAGTTGATCGATAAGGAGATATTTTCTGACTACATCCACAAATTCTCTTTCAAGATATTTCAAAAATTTCTCTCTCTCTCTCTCTCTAACCTCTTTCAAGATATCCCAAAAATTTCTCTCTCTCTCTCTCTAACCTCTGAATCTAAAAGTCAAGGTAAAAGATTGAATTCCATTTCCTTCTCAACAGAGTTAGCCGAAATGGAAATCTCTGCCGCCACTCTCTATGCTTATCCATGAGGAGGGTAGATCTGGTGAAGAAGAAGAGAAGGAAGAGAAGGGTAGATCTGGAGAAGAAGAAGAAACAGGATTTAAAGATTTGGGATTTTACCCTCCTTAAGTGGAGGGTAAAACCGTCTTTCAACATTTCTTTTAGGGTAGTAATGTCCAATTTAAATTCACTTTTGGATGACATCAGCAACTAACGGGATTTGTTTAATGGAGTGGATCTATTTGATTAACCGTGGTAAACGTTGGTGGTAGTTGATTTTTTTTAAAAGGTGTGGGTGGTAAGTGATGTTTCGAAACTATTTTGGGGGGTAGCTGATTTTTATTCTATATATATATATAACATCTAGTTAAATCTAGAACATACGTAAAATTAATGTAACAATGCGTACCTTGTAAGCAAATATCGAAACTTAAAAGAACGGTTGAGTCATATTGGTACACTCTCCTTAAGACAGTATTTGTCCTCTATTCGTGCAGTAGGTCTCTTGTAAATATGTCTCCAAGATGAAAAAACAACCCCTATATAGGATACCCACCCAGTGTGCAAACACTGTCAGATATATGCAGACCCGAACGTAAAATTAATATAACAATGCGTACCTTGTAAGCAAATATCGAAACTTAAAAGAACGGTTGAGCCGTATTGGTACACTCTCCTTAAGACAGTATTTGTCCTCTATTTAGGTCTCCTGTAAATCTGCCTCCAAGATGAAAAAACAACCCTTATATAGGATACCCACCCAATGTGCAAACATTGTCAGGTATATATAGACCCGACTAAAAGGGTATCTGTGTAGGGGTGGATCAAAACCCGACCACACCCACAGCCCATGGCCCGCATCCGCAGTTGCGGTCGGGCGCACATGTATGTGTGTGAATCAACTCCAACCGAGCTAGGTTTTCTTGCTTGGGTTCAATAGGTAGGCGACAACCCCTACAAATAAAGACCCATCCTCATTAACCTCTAAGCAATACGGGACTAACAAAGTCCTACACTACTCACACCAACTCAAAACCAAAAATCAAAACTCCCATACAAATCCAAAACCAAAATTTTAGAGCTAAATAAGAAAGGACAAGTTTTGAATTGAAATTCCGAAGAAACTTTATTTTGAAAAAGAATTTGTTTTAACTTTGATTTTTACTTTTTCCAACAAAACAAAATAGAATATGTCATGTGGAGATCTCAAAAATCAAATGAAAATAAAGGGAAATCTGGCTAGTCAACTCCAACCAAAAAAAAAAAAAAAAAACCCTCGTAATCGACAGACTCGATCATCACCAAGAGGCTTTGTTTTTCAATAATCCGTAAAATCAGAGGCTGGGACCAAACAACTTGTATATACCAATTTGCTACTAATGATGTGGCTATTAAAGGTCATGATCAGAGATCAATTTCGGCAGTTTCATTCCTTTAATCTGAAAAGTGAGACAATAAGTTCTATCAGCACTTTTAAATTTCCTTGGCGATTTGAATTACCCCGTAAAGTTGGCCTCTACTTTGTCCGGTAATAATTTTTGTCAGGGACCATGGTTAGGACGTAGTTGTTATTCAAGTTTCAGGTTTCAGTTATAAATTTATGCAGAGTTAACCTCAATGGAACTGTAATCCCTGTAGCTGCAAAACTTGATTCTCTAACTGTTATTAATCTAGGGGGAATCACTAACATCGATTTGTCCTCCTCACCACTCTGTCTCCCCCGGCAGCGCTAATGATGTCAATGAGGAGCTCGAAGTGGTAGCCGAGGCCATCACTGCCGCTGCTTCAATAATAAAAAATTATCTTGGGAGTCAACTTAACTCCATAGGGCATGAAATCTTCCTTATTCAATAATGCAAGATTCTTCAATAAAAATAAAAAAAAAATAAAAAAATAAAAAAAAAATCTTGGGAGTCAACTTAACTCCATAGTGTGACTCATAACTTTAAAAACTAGTTTTACAAAAAAAAAATATTGAAACACCAGATAATTAATAATTAGTTCTTATAATATTATTTATTAGAATTTTATTGCATATGAAAATATTAAATAATTGGGAAATTTTCGCCCACCCCATTGTACTTTTTTTTTATATCACCCAACCCCAACTTTGCCAATAATATCACCTGCATCCTTTCTTGTTAAGTTGACAAACAGAAAATGCAAAATTACTCAATTACCTTCTCCAAAAATTGACAACATAATAACAATTTTGCCATCACATTTATGGTTCTTTACTTTGGTTTTTTGTGAGCATTAAACATTGCCGGTAAATGTGAGCGGTAAACATCGCCAACGAAGGTGAGCGGTAAACATCTCCTTCTCTGTAATCTCATTAGATTCGCTATTGTTCCCACACTCCTGCCAATGAACTTGGATCGTCTCCAGTCCGTCCAGTCTGTCCAGCCGTCATGGACGAACTGGAATCAAAGGGCACGCCTAGCAATACATTGGGGGGCGTGTCTTGTGATTCCAGTCCGTCCAATCGCGACTGGACGGTTGGACAGACTGGAGATGATCTTTTTCCCCTACCAATATCATTAGAACAAACCATAATGATGCTTCCATGTTGTCGATCAATTTTGGTTTTGTAAAACCTAGGATATTCTGACAAACCACCAACTGTAAACCTCCAAGGACCACTCAAATTTCTTCCGTCATTCATACCTTCGCAATACCTCTTTCCACCATCCTCCTTCTAGTATGCAACTCTTCTAACCCCCAGGTATTCCTGTCAGATGAAGATACCCTAGGATTTACCGTCGTGTTTTCATCTTGTTGCTATTACCATAGGTATGCCACCCTAGATAATCTTGACAGCCATAAACACGGTGGTGCTCCCAGATCTCAAGACTCAGGTCGCCGTTGTGATACTTCATCCTCCATTCCTTCAAGGACCCCGTCCGCCATTGGTAATCCCCCTGTAATCCTACAGTTTTTAACCTGTCGATGGAGCCCTAGCCAAAAGCCTCTCGTCAACTCCTCCTTCCCTTGCTTCTGCCCTTCCTTTCAGTTTATAGTTCACAGTTCACAGTTCACAGTTGGTTCACAATCCCTCCACCCAGTCTCTTTCTCATTTTTGTTTTCAGTATCAAATTGCAATCGTCCACTTGTGGTTACTCATCCAATCATCTTGCATCATACAAAAGAAAGAAAGCATACCAAATCCTTTTGCCATGAACGTTGTCTTGCTTGCAGACCATTCAACGAGAAAGGGGAATTGTAAAGGGTCAATTGAGAGAAGGTAAAACAATAACTTATTATTGTTCAAAGGGTAGTTTTGCCATTATAATATTTTTAACATTGCCACATCATCACTTAACAAACAAGATTTATGTGATACATATTTAACAATTGAGGGGGTGGGTGACATAAAAGGAAAGTATAGGGGGTGGATGGGAGGAAATTTTCCCTAAAGTTGTATCTGCGTATTCACCTTGACAAAATGTGAATTTTTATAAATGTCGTGGGATCACCTTGACAAAATAAAAAAATATATATATATTATATAAGTAGTTTGTACTCATTTTCATTGACTTTTTTTATAATAAAAAAATTTCTTTTAGGTAATTATTTTATGAGTAATTAATATTTATTGAAAGAGAAAAATAAATAAATTATTATGAAGTTGGGAGAGAAAAATCCAACCCTAAGAAAGAGAAGGATGCGCTCCCTAAAAAAACTAGAGATACAACATAAGAAGTAGATGAAAGCAATGTAGGTATAAACTCCTTGACTCGAACTCAATTTGTTTAATCAATTGAACTTGCCAACCACTAACAATACCATTAAAGACGACCAAATTAAAGGCATCCGAAAGTGGGTACTCCTCGTTTACCACACAACAATCATGTTGCCCATGATTCGAATAGGCTTGCTCATGGGTCATAACTTGTCCAATTGGATTGTATTTATTTGTGTCATTAGAAACTTGTTATACATTGGACAGGTGAAGATGGAAATGATGGAGAGCCGGAAAAGCAACAAAGAGACTTGCAATAGAATCAGCCACCTCCCAGAGCCAATTCTGCACCACATTCTCTCTTTTCTATCAACCAAAGATGTTCTCAGAACTAGCATCTTGTCCAAGAGTTGGAGCAACCTATGGACTTCTATTCCTGTTCTAGACTTTGATGAGTCCAAATTTTATGATAAAGAAGTAATGTTCTACTACCATGGTAAGCCAGGAAGTGGAAAAGATGACGACAAGATGTGGGAGCGGAAGAAGCGATTTGCAGATTTGATTGATGAATCCTTACTACTTCATCAGGACCAAAACATTCGTGAGCTAAAGATAAGCTTCCACCATCTTAACGACTCTGTTCTTATGAATCGTGTTGATCCATGGGTTCGCTTTGCTCTGACAAATGCCTTTGTGTTCCATCTGGATTTCACTAGTGAGCCAGACGAATATTGTCCTGTAGACTGGTATCAGTTGCCTCCTTGTCCTCTTCCATCCAAATTACTAAAAGTTTTGGCATTAAATTTTTGCTTGTTTGATCCATCAGAGCATAAGAGTTTCCCTTGCCTAGAGACCGTGATTTTGACACAAGTTCAATTACTTGATACGTCAGTCCAAGATTTAATCGCTAATTCTCCTCACTTGGAATCCCTACATCTGAAGAGTTGTTGGGTTCCTTCGGAATATATTCTTATTGATGATCCACGATCACAACTCAAGCACTTACGGTTGGAGTCTAATCATGTTGAAGATTACTATATCAGCGTTCCAAGTCTTTTGCACATTCAGTTTGCGGGAAAAATGCCTTCTGAAATCTATGCAGAGAACTTATCAAAGATGATTGATGCTAAATTGGAGTTTCAACAGGATTTTCTCAATTCTATTGATGGTGATATGGTCTGCGAACTTCTAAATGTTATGGATCATGTCAGGGCTTTGACACTATCAGACTTTTGTCTCCAAGTATGGTACTTTTCATTAATGTTGCTTTGTCCTCCAATGATGAAATCTTGTTCTAGAATATGTGATGAAAGTATTAAACCAAGATGGACCATGCTCCAAGCAATAAAAAAAATCTCCAAATGACATTACTTTCTAAATAGAGTGAAGAACTACGTAATGCTTTCTAGCTTTCACATCTTACGAATGAAACTAAACTTGATTTATTTTTTGATTCAAAATTTTATTAATAGAAAAGAGAAACTAATTTGAAGAAGACAAAGGAAACTTTAGAGATCTAGAGGGTTAAATATGAAAAAAATCCTACATAACACAATCCGACACAAGTAGTCCCATTACATTTTCTCTAGTCCTTGGCTTAGCTAGTCATAATCTAATTTGCTTGTTGGTCTTTATCACTTAAATCTGAACAAATGGTTTGTTGAAAAAAATATATATTTGGTGGGAAAAACATGTTGTTTGCGGTTTTACTTGATATAGTGGAACAAATTCTATTGTTGTCATCTATTGACTCTCCTTTCATGCCGAAGGTTCTGCCACTCTGGAAGAATGGCCTTGAAGGGTTGCGAGAAAGTTTACCTTCTCCACTCTACAATTTAAAGCATTTAACAGTTCAAACAGATTTGAACAACTGCGCATTTGTTGGTTTAGCTTGCTTGTTGAGGAGCTCTCCTAACCTTGAGGCTTTTTCCATAGATTTTGGTTTTAATGATAAGGGATTGGTAAGGAAATTAACTCTAGTTTATTCCATCTTATCTTCAATACTATTTATGCATGGCATATAGCTAATTAAGTAGTTTCTTATGTGGCTTTGTAGGCCTTCTATGACAACGATATGTCCGATGAGTACATGCGTATTTCTAAGCTTGATGATGAGAATGAATTTTGGGAGTTACAGTTGCTTCTCTTTCCTTGTTTAACTCATCTCGAGAAAGTTGAGATCAATGGATTTGGTGGACGAAAACGTGAAATGGGGTTAGTAAAATATTTGCTCCAGAAATCGTTTCTTCTGAAGGAAATGATTATAATCCATGACAAATGCTACAATGATGAGTTGGAGTTTTTAAAGGTAAAGTTGGAAAATGCTCAAAAGTTAATAGCTCTCCCAAAAGCTTGTCCCTATGTTGAGATAAAATTTTCATAGAACATCTTAAATTTTTTATTTCTTTTTTTTTTTTTCTATGAACAAACTTTTTAAATCAAAAGGTATGTAATGCTTCTGCAGTGAGTAATTTTGTATGTTGCTGAACCTTAGCATTGTTAATGCTCAACTCTTTTTTTGGGTTTTTTTTTTTTTTTTTTCAAGAAATGGATCTTATGTTCCGAATTTTATGTAGATAATCACGATTTATGACTTTTAAGTGGGACCATTACAAATTGGATAGCTACAAAAGTTCGTTATGAAACTCCAGGAATTTACTTGTGTTTGTAACTTTGTACGATTCTGAAATTGTGTTTGGGCTGATATTTTATGATATGATGCACTCCACCAATAATGATACTGAGGAGGAACCACCATTACGTCGTGGTAACCATGAAAGGAAGAGGCCAGAAGCTCTATCTGATTACGTGTAGCATAATGCATGGATTGTATAGTTGGCTATAGATGGTTCTAACAGAATGGTTGTAACAAAATCATTCAGGATGATTAGGAGAGTAGGAATACCATTTGTTAGATAATGATCAAAGAAGGGAATGAGAAGGCAATCAAAGAATATTTTCCAATATCTATCTTCTTCTATTTAATTCTTTCTGGAGGAAGCTATCTTAGAATTTGCAGGTTCTCATTAATCCCTTACCAATGGTACTTTCACTGAGAGCTTTCCATAGCAGAGGGAACTCGACTTAAGCAGCTCGATGAAATCGTCAAGATTCTGGGAGAAACAGCGTCAGCACAAGGCAAGCGCATGGATACATTTTAGGGTACCATAATCGAACAACAGCGCACCTTCTCCAAGCTAGTTCTTCGCCTGACCGCCATGGATGGATGACTGGAACAAGCAATATGATGATCAGGATCTCATATCGACCCATGGCCAGGCCCTGTCACCCCTGCCGCACCGGTTGAAATACCAAATGCTCACACCACTGCTATGTTACAGCTCCCAAGCATTCGCCTGGATTTTTCCCATGTTTGATGGCGATGATCCAATTGGATGTATTTTTAAGGCTGAGCAATTCTTTCATTTTCGACAACACGCCGGACAATCAGTGACTTCTGATTTCCTCCGGAGTAGCACTACAATGGTTCCAATGGATGCATCGATCAACTCAGTTCACCACATGGCATGCCCTCATCCGACCCTTGGAGGTTCGACGATCCGTAGGGGTCATTATGCAAGCTTACTCAAACTTCTACTGTAGCGGACTATCAGACTCAATTTGAGACATTGTCCAACAAGACAACAGGAGCTTCGCCAGCATTTCTAGTAAGCTGTTTTATCGTAGGTTTTTTTCCAGCCATACGGTGTGTGGTTATGGCTTTTTGCCCCACCACCATGGCTCAAGTAGTCGGATTAGGCCACCTTCACGAAGCCAAACTACAAGAGTCCCACTGTACCTAAACTCAATTTCCACCTACTTCAACACCACAGCCCTCACGGCCTCCCCTGTTACCTCAACCACAGTCGATACCGGCCCTTCTTCCACCGCTAGTCAATTGAATACCCATCAAGCGGCTGACTCCGGCCAAAATACAGCTACGTCAGAAAAAGGACCTATGCTACAAGTGTGACGAGAATTTGTTCATGGTCACCGGTGTAAGACTCAACAACTTCTCCTACTGAAATACGAACCTAATGAGGAAAATTCAGCTGACCTAAGCCGTTAGTAAAATCAAATATGTTCCTAATACCTCCAAATCACCTCCATCACGGAGCTGTCCTACCATGCCATGGCAAGTCAACGTTTGCCATCAAGATTACCGCTTCACGGCCGCATACATGGACCCCAATTCAGATATTTGTAGATAGAGGGAGCACCCATAATTTCATCCAGAGTCGATACTACAAAAAAAAAAAAAGGGATTTTTTGCCGCGGTAATAACCGTCTCTAATAGTAGTAAACCGTCACTATGTCATTAGCGACGGTTAAGTGATCAGTAGAACAAGTGACGCTAAAAGTGTCGACGCAAAATATTAGCAACGGTTATGGGTACCGCCCGTGTTTCTTCTATTTAGAGGCGGTATTTTAACTGCGGATTAATAACTGCTTCTAATAAGTATACTTAGCGACGGTTAGTTACTGCCTCCAAATATATTCTTAATTAGCGGCGGTTTTATAACCGCTGCTAAATTGTGATAGTAATTTTATCGACGTTTTAATTTACCGCCGCTAAAACTATGCTTTTTTTTTCTTAAAATAAGAAAAATATCCCACCTGTCGATTGCCATTAGCTGATATTTGCCTCAGATATGTACACCCATCATTCAAATAATAGACTCATAAAAACAATTAAATAGCATCATTCCAAGGTAATTGAAGTAGGCTAGCTAGCTAGCACACAGAACATGGCATAGAAGTACCTAAATATTTATATGGTGACACATGGTACCCAAACATGGGGTATGTGACAATGACATATATAGAAGTTTGAGTGAGCAAATATGAATCTCAATTACCACCTGCAGAATGCAATCAAACTCATGTAAGCTTAAAATGGTAACAGCTAGAAAAGCTCAGATTGATAGACCAACAGTCATTAATTGGAAAATATACCATGAAACGACAAGAGGATGTAATTTTTATTCTCCTATACATGAGATGTGGCAACTTCTTGTCTACTATGTGATGCTCCTAGGCCCTAGAAGGAAAATTTCATCCTCAAGTAGTGGCATGCTAGCACAACTCTTCTTAAAATCAAGTCTAGAAGACTACCAAATTAATATAAAAGGAACTTTGAAGGTAATATGATTTATTTTCTCTTGACCCTAAACTAAAAAGAACTTGAGACAAACCAACTAGATGAGTTTGAGAGAGAGGTTTAGTTCTGCGCAAATGAATAAGCCCATGAAGAATACATTCCTGCAGCTCCTTCTCTATAGAAAACTGCACGTTCTGTCGCAACAAATGATAAGACTGATGATCACAGATTTACACCCAATAGCTGCACCGCAAGATACATT
The DNA here is from genome assembly GCA_028583415.1 of Protea cynaroides. Classification (NCBI taxonomy): domain Eukaryota; kingdom Viridiplantae; phylum Streptophyta; class Magnoliopsida; order Proteales; family Proteaceae; genus Protea; species Protea cynaroides. The sequence goes on from CM053265.1 coordinate 8,654,434, forward strand.
GCACCAAGTAAATTGAGCCAGTCTTGTTGGGTATTTCTGCAACACACATAGAAGAAACTATTTTAGTAAGGAATACTCTTGCCCATCATCTTAATGTTAAGAGTCTATAATTCGTGATAAGGAGACCACTTCACCCCTTAACCTTCCTTTCTATAGTGCTGCTTTTGTTTAAAGTGCAGGAAGGTCAAGTGGTATCCTTAGACTCATGTAAGTAATGATCTGAAGTTATTTATAGTTATTTCATGTCACTAGATTGGTTGCACAGGCATTCACTGGGATTTATCACTCTTACAATACTGTAAATGCATGTGAAAGATTAGATATAACTTTTCACCCTGGTAATCAACCAATGGAACCAACCAAATGATAAATTCTACATTATATAAACTCTCAGTGAGAAAATTAACAACTTACATCTTCTGCCCTTGCTTCCAAAACAGTATTCCAAGTAGCAGCGACGCAATTAACATGTAAACAAAACGTCTTGAAATGTAATCAGAACTTCTCCAGTAGGACAAAAATTGTTTCCACAAGCATGCTTTGAGCTGCCCCCAACCATTTTGGGGAAAATGGGTGGGAAAAAGCAAATCCCGTACTCAATTGCTTAACAAGCCCTACATTGTCCCTACAATAAAGAATAAAGAATCAGCTGCAATAACATTTTACAATCCCATGTTTTCTATCAACAACTAATCAATATTCTATAGAAAATTTGCAGAACTGCTAAACTTTACTCTGAAAAAAAAAAAAAAAAAAAAAAAAAAAAAGGGGACAAAAATGAAATGTACAGCTTTTTAGCTATCACCTACATGTCAGAACAATAAGTAAATGTGCTATTAATCCTATGTAAGCATGACTTTCACAATACCTATGTACCATGCTTCTAGGTTTCAGGTGAGTTGTTCCCTAGACTACTCCAAGGTTTTAAATATGCATTGCTTGTACCTATTGTGTGTTAGTTATTAAAACCTTAATGTCAAAACATTGTTTAGACTTGGAACTAAATATGTAGTATCAATCAATTAAGAACGATGCCTAAAACAGTAGGAGGTTATTACATGCTGCACTTTAGAAATGCATTAGAAAGAAATAACGATGCCTAAAACAGTGAAAAATGTCATAGAATACCAGCTGGGCTTTTGATGCAGTTGGCATCATGTCAACCAAGCATCCTGTAATTGCTCATGACATTCACCACTTATCCACCTATTTTGCTACCTGTAATTTTGCTTTTGTTCCTAGGAACTGCAACTCTGTTGCCCATTACTCTGTTTCTAGAACTAATAATTAAAGGGATCCTAAATTAAACATATGGGTGAATACCTGCAACAGGGCAGCATATGAGAGGTAGTCAAAAGGAAGGATTGGATTACCAGCCAGTTGAAGAGCTAAAAGTCCCTAAATTCCAACTAATGCAGCATTAAAAATAAAAAAGAAAAAAGAGGAGGTAGCATAACCCTATTATTAACTTGCATTTAATAGCTGACTTCACTGCCTATTAATAGACCAAATCAACAACTTACAAATAAACAAGCAACATAAGGATATAGAAAGCCTACCAGCCATATGACGGTGAAATGATGGATCAGCATATTGTGTCATCCAGTCGTAGGAGTCAAAAGCAGTATGATAGACTGGAAAATCGAATACATAGTTGTTAGCTCACATAACCAGTAGGAGCTGTTAAGATGCTCCGCATGAGCATGTCAAAACTAAGACTATACGTCTAAAGTAATAATCATGAACAGTTACCATTGCCCTAGATTATCCTATAATTAATAGTTTAAATAACCAGTTCAAACCAGTTGAGCATCATCCCAAGAACTTCCAGTTGTGAATTTCTAACTTTACCAGCATAAGAGATGTACCTTTTCCATAGTACAGATCGCAGTGTACAGTCCAACTTGGTAGTGTGTTGTACAGAAAAAGAAAATATGTATCAGTAAAGTAATACAACTTGACCATTTCATATGTTGAATATGATTGGAAAGAAGCCTTATTGTAAAAGATATATCATAACAACTATGCATGATGATTCACAAAGACAAACAAAATATCCTTAAAACAAATTAAGTATCAGTAGAACGTGAAAATGAAATTTAAAATGTCTCCCACTTGACATAAAAGTATCCTTCTTAAAAGGCATAACAAAAAAATGAAAAAGGCCCCCAAAAATGTCTTCATTATGAGCATCTCATCTATATCCTAAAAGACAAAGATAAGGATAATAAAGATTAGTCTCCCCAACAACTCTAAACATACTAGAACCACAACAAGCTATAAAAAATTGTGTTGAGTACCTCCAATTGCAACTTCTTTTCAATGTGATCCCAATTAGTATTGCAATCAACAACTCATCTACGTGTTGTGGAAGTTAAGATTTCAATCAAGAATAATAATATGGCATAATACACTGAAATAATAATATCAATTGACATTCAAAATATTTCGTTTGTTACCTAAATTTACTGAGCTCTCTGAGCTTTGGTTAAGTATCACGAATTGAGTCAGTTTCTCCACTTGGGATTGCAACCTTGCCATTGTCTCATCTCTATCCTTCACTTGGGATTGCAAGCTTGCCATTGTCTCATCTCTCTCCTTTATTTTTTCTTCCATGTAAGTAGCCTTTGCCTTCAAGTCAGTATTTTGTTGCATGACATCATAATTTAATTTGGATATCCCGAGATCCTTTGGGCTTACACCAAGTCCATGAAGGCAGTGTCTCCTTTATCCTTGCCCATAATTTTGGGGAGCTTGTTCCTGTATATTTTGTCTCTTCCACGTAAGCTCAGCCTTCCTCCCTCTTTCCCCATCAGACGTACTCATTATGGAGATACATTTCTTGAAAGAAGTATTTTGTTGCATGACATCATAAACAGACACCACCAAATGAAATTTATGAAACATTATATCCGGTTTTTTTCTACAAATTTTATGTACAATGAAAACAGACCACAAATGAAATTTTACATCTAATTAAGAACAAAACCAATAGAACAACCAAATATAAAGATACCATGGTTCTACATATGAGTGAGCAGTCCAACAAGATTGATTTTTCTTTGTCACAGAAGCAATGCAAGAGAGAAACACAGAGGAGGATTAAACTGCACAAGATTAGGAACCCACACCCCACCAAAAATAAATAAAAAAATTAGAGAGTGACTTCAACACTGAGAATTTAAGAACAAGATTAATTGGACTGTTAGGTGTGTGTAAAGAATTTTAGTAACAAAAAGACTTATCCTACCACATTCCTCAGAAAGGGTTTCAACTTTGCATAGAACTCTTGCATGGACAATCCTTTCATCACCTCTCTGATGACACTGCCTACAATAGAAACTACTTTCAACACCTGCTATGACAACTTAACAAGGAAGGATGGAAGTAATAGCTACTAAAGGCTGATAAACAGGCACGTTGAGAATGTATGATGACGCTTTGATTCCTGAACTGGAACATCAAAACCATCGTTCTCCTCGAGAAGATACCTTTTGGGTACCATCAGACGAACCAAGAAATGACAACTGAACCAAGTACATGCCAGCCAGAATCCAAAATCTAAAACTACCAACCAAAAGGTCCAAAACTGCTAAAACAACGCCTGTGAAATGCCCTCCCCCCACCGAGGCTCTCTACTACAAGTAGTAATGATAACTAACAAACTGTAGCAAAGGTGCATGGAAGCTCTCATTGGAGCCATAAAGAACACGCTTTAACAACATTCCCATTCAATTAAAAAGTACTAGAGGCAGCAATTACATTGGAATAACGATATTTTGAATTGTTCATAGAAAAGCAGAGGGGAAGTGTTTATATAACATTATATTAAATACAGCACATGCTAAGGTCAAAATATTATCAGAATCTGAGATTCTGGAAATTCAAATTTCAAACAAACTGACTAAATCGCGTAGGGAGATCAAAGATAATTGGATAGAGTGGTTTCAGAAACCCAAAGCAGCGGCTCAACTATTTATTTTTTCAGATCTCTTGGTGTTTGTTTTTATTAATGTTAAGGATTATACCATTTGCTAGAGAATTAAAGGGGAGGGGGTAATAATATATCAATATATCAGGTCAATCCGATGGTCAGATTTTGAGATCCAATAAAATCCTAATTGATTAAGGAAACTGAAAGACAGAACACCTGTATCAGACTGACCTAATCTCTAAATTACAATAACAGGTTGGCATCAAATACTCTAAAAAACAATCAAGAACTATTTATCAAGTTGGTTTCTATGCAGGAATAGAGGTTCAAAACCACAATCCATACAGCGGCAGGGAAAGAAGAAAAAAACCCTTCATCCCATCCCACAAAATCAAAAGGGCTACCAAATTCTTAGAGAGTTCATCATACACACAAAATCCTGAACCATGTGAATCGGACTGAAATGTGAACCGCCTTCCTAGGTTCTATCCAAAAAAATAAAAATACCAAATCAAAACTAGAAATCGATGGAAAAAATAAAAATACCAAATCAAAACTAGAAATCGATTTAGAAATAAAAAATGAAAAAAAAAAAAACTCATATTCACAAAAGAGCCAGAGATGAACGACCAACAACTTCAAAGTTTTTAAGTAGTTACCTAAAAAGGTGATCCAAACTCCCAAACAGAAGCACTGGTTGTCGAAGTTGATGGTGATGGGTTTCACATTTGGAATAAATTTCGGCTACCCCCATAACTTACCCAAAAAAAAAAACAACTTCACAGTTCAGACTTATGAAACCCTAGCCCTAACCGCAGAGAGAGAGAGAGAGAGAGAGAGAATACCTTCAAGATTCAAGAGTCACCGCTGCAATCCAACAGAGAAAGCTGATGAAGCTAATCCTTCCTATTTACTCTTCGACAGAGAAGGCGATTGAGGTGTAAATCAGATACTCTTCATGAAGAGAGCTTATAAACAAGATAAATAGAGACGATTGAAGATAAATAGGCGACTGTGTCTCCGGTCACAAATTCTTCATCAAGATTGATCAATGCAATCACAAGGAGTTACCTAAAAAGGTGATCCAAACTCCCAAACAGAAGCACTGGTTGTCGAAGTTGATGGGTTTCACATTTGGAATAAATTTCGGCTACCCCCATAATAGTTTCAAAACATGATCTACCACCCATATGTCTCAAAAAAACATCAACTACCACTTAAACATTTACCATCGTTAATCAAATAGGTCCATTCCGTTAAACCAATCATTGCTGATGTCATCAAAAAAAAATGTGAATTACCCTTACTCATATAATTGACCCTCTTAGCAAAAAAAAAAAAAAAAGAAAATGAAAATTAAACCTAAACCTAAGCCCGACTTCAACGGAAGAAATCAGAGGAAAGAAAATTCATTTGATAGTCTCCACTCTCCACTGACGACGACGCAATGGTGTTCTTCCCCATCACCTACGAGCTGGAGCCGTGTTTGAAGGTATGCTCTACTCTCAATCTCTCGGCTTCTCTCCATCGGTGGTTTCCCCCAACATAATTTCAGGTAATAGAAACCCTAAGAAAAAATGTGTGAAACCCTTTCTTCTTCTAGACTCCGGAGAACGATAGCTGCGAACCATTTTGGAGGGGTCGTTGGAATCTCTGAAAAGTTTGAACTTCAAAGGGAAACTATATTTCACTTGGGGGTTCATCCTGGTAGGATCCGGCAAATTTAACATCCCTAAGTTTAATTCAACACCGGAACTACCTATCCAGAAATATTGGCGGTGCCTAAGTAACCAATCCCTAAAACAGAGTGAATAAAACACTATTCTAAGGTTTAGCCAAATTTTATGGAGAGGCTTCGACTAAATCAGTATACCTCCACTACAACAATCCTCATTTTTGCCGACGGAAATTGACGATGGGAACTGAATTCCCGTGGCCAAAAATAATTTTAGCCGACGGGATACATATTTCCGTGGAAAAAAAATAAGGAGTTCAAAGACGGGATCAAAATTCCCGTGGTTAAAATAATTTTCGGCAACGGGAACAAAATTCCCGTGGCCAAAAATCGTTTTAGCAGATGGGATATAGATTCCCGTGGCTAAAGAAAGGGGTTTTTGGCGACGGGAACTGAATTTCCGTGGCAAAAAATAATTTTAGCCGACGGGATCCATATTTCCGTGGCAAAAAATAAAGAGTTTAAAGATGGGATTTTAAACGGGATCAGAATTCCCGTGGCTAAAATAATTTTCGGCAACGGGAATAAAATTCCCGTAGCCAAAAATCGTTTTGCAGACGGGATATAGATTCCCGTGGCTAAAGAAAGAGGTATTAGCCAAATAAACCGGTTTTCGCCAAAGACGCGTGCAGTCACTCGAGAGACCCTAGGTTTTCGCCAAACCCTCACTGCCTTGCTTTGGTGGACTGAAACGGGAAAATGATTTTGAGTTCTCTGTTAACAACTTCAACGTTGAAGATTTCATCTCTGAAGTCTGAACTCCATGTCAAGAACAGAGGAAAAGAAACTGTTGAAGATGGAATCGTCTCTGAACTCCCTCTCGCCCACTCTTTCCTTCTCTCCCTCTCTGATCGAGACACTCTCTTCTCTCTCCCATTCTGGACTCACGGCACTGCCCTTTGCTCTCCCTTTGGATACGATTCTAGCATCGATGGACGGAATCTAATTTTCATTGGCAACTCAGGTGAGGAAAGGAAAATTTTCGTCGGCAACTCAAGTGAGTGATTTTGTCCACGGGATTCAGATTCTTATGGGCAAAGTAGAGGAAGAAAGATGGGGGAGAAAAAGCGGTTTCGCAAAGGAGAGGGCAGAGTGGCTGAGAGAAGCGATACGGTATTTATTCTATAAAACCTCTCACGGTTCCTTCAACTCCCTCCTTCTAAACTCTCTCCTCCCTCTCGCATCTCTTCCTTGGCGAACCAGCATCTCTTCCTTGGCGAACCAGAGGTATGTGTTCTTCTTCCTCTCTCTTCCTCCCCCTCCTTTTTTTCCTCTTCTCTTTACGATTTCATTTTTTTTTTCTGATTCTCTCTTATAGGTTTCCATCTCTCTGCGATTTTCGTTTCTAGGTCTGCAAGAAGTGAAGACGCTGGTCTCTCTGCGATTTTCGTTTCTAGGTCTGCAAGAAGTGAAGACGCTGTGAGCAGGTATGATGTGCCTTGAGTTGGGAAATGAAATTGTACATTTAAGGCTTATATCGGTTCTAAGCATTTACCATTATATATAAAGAGCTGTTCCTCTATAACAGGTTTTGGATTTGGGATTTTTTTTTCTTTTCTAAACTTGAATATAAAACGGTTTGGATTTGGGTTGATTACCCATTTAAATCTGGTCTCAGTCTCCATTAAATCTTTGTTTGGATATCTGAGCAATTGCAGATGTCATTTTCTTCAATGTTGGTTGATGATTGGTGGTTATGTTTCATGTTCCTTAGACTTCTATATATCAGTTTTCTGCCTTTATTACAGATTGATAGGATGACAGCAAGGAGCTAACAAATTAATAATATTAGGAAGATGGCTTAATTGTAAAGGTGTCCATTGTCTATCGGGATCATTTGATTCAGTCTGAAATTTCCATGGAATTTCCATATTCTTTTCTCACCATCATTCTCCTGGACATGATCAGCCTGTTTCAGTTCTTTTAGCTCTCATTTGTTACTATAGTAGAGTGGTTAAACTGTTTAGATTGCTGATTGCTCCTCGAATTTTTGGAATGGATTGGACTCTAAAATCCTATTAAAATTTGCTGATCAACAGTTTCCCAAAACATCAGGTGTTAAATGTAATGCATTGGAGAAGAATTTCTGCAGGATCGATTGGTGTGGGGTAGCTATTGTTTTCGGTGGGATTGGTATTGGGGATAATTGGATTGGTAGAGTTATTGTGAGCAAGATACATTGGTGTGGCTGTCGGGTTTTATGTATGAAAAGTAAAAATGGAAAGGGGGGATATCAGGTTTAAGGAATGATAAAACTTTGATCCATTTGAAGCTATTGACTATTGTGCAGCTAAATAATATAAGTTTGAGCTTAAAAAATCAAATAACATGTTTAAATACCTTAGTTCTGCTTGTTTCACCATAAAATACCTTTCTTCTTCATTCTCTCCTTTTTATGAGCATTTTGATGACCACCAAGAGCCTGTGAGTTTGCAAACCCTTGAAACAGAATTGGCACTCATACTTCTTGTCATCCATGTTAGGTGCTGCTGCACTCTTCTCCTTCACATATTTCTTATGAGGCAAAACTGTGTTTGAAGAACTTACACTTTCATCTCCTTCCTCTGATACTCTGGAACCCTGGCCATCATTCGTGTAAGGATCCACCTCAAAACCAAATATCCTGAGCTTCTTCTCTTAAACATGGAAACCTTGTTCCATCACATTCCTCTCCATTTTCCTGAAAATGAAAAGATTAAGTTGTCTCCTAGAAACAATGCTCCTGTTAGTTGTTCCCCTCTTGGAATTTATATTGAATTGATCATTGTAAATTCAGGATATATGCAGTGCACCCCAAAACAAAATAAATTTATAATAATGAACAGTACTAATGTAATGAGTCAATTATTAAAGGTGATAAGGTGAAAAAATTCAATGAAGGATCAAATGGAAGGAGCCTTCATGCACTGTTGGGTTAAAGATTTTCCTTATTTTAATAGGATACGGTTCAAACTTTCCTCATCAAAGGGGATTCAGTCTGTTTTCTTGAGGAGGAACTCATGGTGTATAAGCATTTTGATTATCCACTTGGGCATTTGAAACACTGATTCCATGCTTTAGGAGGACAACGTGATATTAGATTCACTCCAACCCCAAAAGTCAAAATTAGTGGGGATGCAATCACCTGGAAGGCTCTCAACTTTGCTAGGATAAAAAATTAATAATTATATTAAAACCTATTTCATTGTACTTAATTGAATATTAAATGATATTTTTCTTGACCAACTAATGAGTAAGTGGATTTATGTATTGTCCTCAATCTCAACCTTTGGTTACCATAATCAGTTATAAATGTGATCTAGTAGCATAATTGTGGGTACATAGTCCCATCTGCAACAGGGTTTAATAGGGCACTACATAATAAATATTCTATTTTGTTTATGAGTACTGTACTGGTTTTGTTATTTGGCACTAGACACAAGCATCTAAAAATCCCTAAAACTGACAAGTTTGACCATATTCTATCATTTCTCAATGAATTTAGAGAGAGTAGTTGCTTGAACAGAGAGGAATATTAGAAGTGGTCTTCCTCTGTTCTGTTTTTGTGTTTATGGTTCCTTTGTCTCTTTGTTAACTGTTCTTATTTGTGGATGTTTGTTTGTTGGGTGTTGGAACCTTTTAGTGGGGGGATCCTTTTTTGATAGTCGTCTTACCCTGTTTTCTTTGTGTTTATGGTTCCTTTGCTGCCTTTTGATGTGGTTTCTTATTTGTTCCCTAAATATGTTTTTTAGAGGAAAAGAACTGCCTTTCTTACAAACCCAACTTCCGAAATGTCTAGCATGGGAAATAAATTCTTCTTAGCTTAACCATAGTTACTTCTTAAAATAAATTGTATTAAAAGTAGGCTGAGATTACCCATCAGTAGCCAAACTATGCTTTTTCATGATCAAGAATCACAAAAACTTGGCATTGTACAGAAACCCCATTGCCCATGAGCACAGGATGTATACTCTGTACCTTGTTGATTCAAACCCAATGTACAAGTATAAATGTTATCATCCATGTTTTCAACTATTTTTTATACATGAAATAATACATTTTTGAATGAAGAGAAGTTTTAAGCATATTGTTTTGTAGAGTTTCATTATGAATTTTAGCTTGTTAAGTTGGTATAAGTTTATGGGGCTTTAAAATCATGTAGCTCCCTGCTATCTACTATTAAATAATCTACTTTTGTATCTAAAAATGAGCTTGGGGGAAACAAAGGAAAGAAATAACTGGCCACGTTAACAATTTGTCAAGAAGTTTACATGCGTTTATCTCACAACAAGCCAACAAAGACTGCTGATGGTTGCTAAGAAACCATGTTAATGAAGATAGGTGTTTCGGTGAACAAAGAGACAAAGGAACCATAAACCATGCCTTGCACTCAATGTTATATGTCAACACCTATTTTTTAGATAATTATTTTGCATGAGACAGAAACATAAAAAGGGCATACCTAGTGCACGAGGCTCACGTCATTGAGTGTTCTTACACTAATACTGAAGAAGCCTAATTTTACTCAAGGATGAATTTAAGAATAAGATCACCTTCATCCTAAAGTATACAAATGATACCCTACCTTATTTAGTCTATTTCTAAGCTGTTTTCTTGTCAATTGTCATGGTTTGGAACAACCCAGAGATAATGGATGAAATGTTTGGCCATTTCTAAACACCAATAAAGTTGCTGCTACAAAGGATATTCAAGATGCTTAACTGGAATATGTGGTGCCCAGTAGTACATATATTTTTAACTCTATAATCTTGCTTAGGGGAGGCAATTCTTAGCTTTCTACTTTCTAGGATACCATGATTCTTGAATGAAAGCTCAAGTAGAACAACTGTTGGCCTACTGCATTCCTTTTACGGCTGACCTGAAATTTGTTTGTTTCACTTGCTTGAGATGTGGGTCTGACAGGAAAGTAAATATATCAATTATAATGTTAGGCCCTTTTTTTTTACACAAGTTGTAGAAAGATAAAAAGGATACTGTGAAGCATGACTAAGTGATAAAAGGCTAGATGCAATGTCATTTTTTATGTTGTGTACTTTAATTATGTACATCATCAGAATAACCTTGTGTAGAAATAAGTCTAGTGTTTGCTATAGTGTTTAAGACTGTCCTGTATGCAAGATCTAAATGTAGACTTTGTAGTTGTGTGTTTTATTCAATAAAATTTATTTCATTAAAAAAAAAAAGGCTATGCCCAAAAAACCCTGTCAACAGAATTTTACCTTTTATGATGTTTGCTTTTACTACATTTTTATTTGAGGTGGGGGTGTATGAGTATGACGATCTCATAATGAAGGATATTGTCAATAACGGACAGTCCCTTAATGAACAATTGGTAGGAAACCTCATCGCAATTAGAAGGTCCAAAAGCCTGGAAACAGTTGTAATAGCATTTATAAATAGAAAAATTTAAGTACACTGATACTGCCCATCATTGAGGCAAATAAACATTACTTAAAAATCAAGGTGAGTTAGAGTATGCATGCATATTAGGCACAAATTGTCTGTCAACATGGGAACAGCCACCCCACTCCATCCCCTTCCCCTTCCCCTTCCCCTTCCTCTTCCCCTGGACAATCTTCAGGTGTGCTCGTTGACCAAGATTACATTGTGCTGTTTCCAGGCCATATTAGCTGGCCACAGGATCAAAATGTTGGTAAAGTTACATTTTAGGTAGTCGATTTCAGTTAAGGAAGACATGTATTGATTATTAAGATTTAGGGTTGGGGTTCCAAAACTCTGTTTATTAGTTCATACTTTGATTTCAGTTGAAAACTCTCATTTCAATGCTTGGGAAGATGATTTGTTGGTTTCTCTCTAACGGTGGCTTTTGGCTGATGCAAAGAGTGTTCTGGATTTAATCTTCTTAAATATGTAGCCTTTTTGTTCTTTCCATAAATTGGAATTCCTCCAGCTTCTTGCTTTTCACTAATGATTCTCATGAGTTGGCCAAGCAGCTAGTTAGAAAAACCTTTTTGTGGGTGTATTTCTGCTATTGCATATCATTGTTTTTCAGTTGTGCTGTGGGTGAACCCATACCTAAAGTACTTTGTTTTTCTTCATATATATATATATTGAAATTTTAAAGTACTTTGTTTTTCTTATTTTCTTTTTTGTGTGACTTTAACAAACAGCAAGCATGGAAGACTGACATTTGTTTACTCAATGCATTTCATGATTTAGGTTTTTGAAAAAGTTCAATGGGATGCTTGAAATGGTTGATCAATGTCTTCTTTTTGTATGTAAGAAATGAAAAGTGGTGTGGTGTGAATCAGACAAGGGAATGAAGCTGTGAAGCATTTTGGTGATTGAAGTTACAAGATTTTAGAATGTTATTGTATACAATGCATTTTTTTTTTGTTGTACTTTGGAGTACTGTGTATATACAATGCTTTTTTTTTTTTTAACTTAGCTTATTTCCCTGTAAAGGTTGGAATATCGATATTCACTTGGAATTCTTCTACATTTCAGTTGTTAGTTTTTTTTTAGTCTTTTGTGTTTTGCTTGTGTTTATGATAGGATATATAGTTTTCAGTGTTTATAACAGGAATATTTTAGTATGGGTATTGCTTGGGAAATTTTTTTTAAAAAAAAAGACTATTTTTACCGACGGTAAAAAATATCCGTTGGTAAATATTATTTTTACCCACGAAAATTAGATTTCCGTTGGTAAATATACAATTTTATGCCCACGGAAATTAGGTTTCCGTCGGTAAATATGCAAATTTATGCCCACGGAAATTTAAACTTCCGTGGGAAAAAATATAGTATTATACCCACGGTAATACATAGGGTGTTGGTAATATAGAGATTTTTACCAACGGAAACCTCCTTTTTGCGACGGAAAATTTCCGTCGCCAAATATGAACATTGTTGTTGTGCTCTATCCGTTTTGTACCAAAGCACACTTCTGTCATTGGGATAATTTGGCACGCAAAGCTGGTGATTTCAAACCAGATTCCACTCCATGCAAGGGTTGTGACATTCACTTCATCATATTCCATTTCACCAACTAGAACTCAGATTGTGGGGATTGCTAGAATATTTAGTATGAACAGAACTAAGAATGCCAATATTGATGAGACAAAAGACATCATTGCTCAGAGCTAAGACTGCAGATGCTTAACAGGGAAAAAGGGAAAAAAGTGAGTACCTCACTTAGACTCCATGCTAAAAAAGTACTCTTACCAATAGCCCCATGTAGAACTTCCAGGAACGAAACAGCTTGCAGCAAAGCTTTCATAAGAGGGGAGAACGATGAGGAAGGGAGAGAGGAAAGAAAAGAGAGGGGATTAAGGGGACTTACTTATTAACTGGTGCCAGAGAAGATTGTGCTGTTTATCTAACTGAAATGACCAGGGTTATTTTAAGGATTTTGTTAATTTTAAAAATTTCAATTAAAAACATAAAGGCTAAAACGGGCTATCACTTATTTCCATCACTTCCGTTAGTTACTTGGGTGCATTTGATGTTTTTTGAAATGTATGGGTGGTAGGTGATGTTTTGAAACTATTATGGGGGGTAGTTGAAATTTATTCTTCACATTTTTTTTTTTTTTTGGGTAAATAATTTATTCTTCACATTTGACATAATATATAGGCCCGGGAAGGACAACATAGTGGCTGACCCGCTGTTCAAACTCCTTGCTACTGCCGGTTCTCTCTTAACACTCAGTACCCTTGTTTTCACTTTTATGGATCAATTGCGAGATGAGGTCATAGCATCACTCAAGCTGAGCACTATTTGGGAAGCCTCCTTATTGATCCTAATTCATATGTACCTTCTACTTACAAAGGCGGTGGCCTTCTCTATTACGATAACAGACTGATTTTATCGGCAGATTCTCCTCTCCATAAGCAGTTGCTACTCGAATATCATTCTTCACCTGTCAAGGGGCATGCGGGATTCCTCCGAACGTATGCTTGGCTAGCCTCCAACGATTATTGGAAGGGACTCCATACTCAGGTCAAGAACTTTGTTGCTCACTGTCAAGTATGTCAATAGGTTAAGACTCTTGCCACCTCTCCAACGTGACTGCTGCAACCATTGTTGAACCCGTCGTAGGTTTGGGAAGATATAGCTATGGACTTCATCACCGGGTTGCCTGCATCATCCGGCAAGACAGCAATCCTTGTGCTAGTTTCTCGCCTCACCAAGTATGCTCATTTTTTCCTGTATTGACCGGCTACACAAGCCTCAAAGTGGTTGAAGTTCTTATCACTAACATCGTTTGCCTCCATGGGGTGCCACGTTCCATAGCAGCGATCGCAATCCACTATTTGTGAGTCATTTTTGGCACGAGCTATTTCGATTACATGGTACAACACTGGCTATGAGCAGTGTGTATCACCCACAAACCGATGGCCAGGCCGAGGTATTAAACCATTGTCTTGAGAAGTACTTGCATAGTTTTGTCATGGATGCCCCACACCAATGGTTCCGTTTCCTCCCATGGGTTGAGTATCGGTATAATATTACCTATCACACAGCCACAGAAACAACACTTTTTTTATGCTTTGTATGGTTGTCATCCACTGGTGCTTACATGCTACATACTAGGTTCATCAACCAGTGAAGCAGTTAAGAATGAGTTGCAGTCACGAGATAAGATTCTGCACAATTTGAAAATTAATTTCTTTCGCACTCAATGTCGAATGAAATCCCAGGTCAATAAACACCAATCAAACCAACACTACTCTATGGATGACTAGCTCTATGTCAAGCTTCAGCCTTATCGACAGCATACTGTTGCCGAACAAACACACCCAAAATTGGGTTGTTGTTTTTCTATCCTTTTAGCATTGTCTCTCGCATTGGCAAGGTGGCCTATAAGCTGGAGCTTCCCCCGGGGCGTGTATTCACCTAGTATTTCATGTCTCTTAGCTTAAAAAGTGCATTGGTGACCCGACACAACCTGCAACCCAATTGCCGCTCTCTGCATTGGATGATAGGGCTATGCCTACCCCAATGGCAGCCTTAAACTGACACAAAATCAAATGCTAAGGATGCTGGATTCCTCAAGTTCCCATTTAGTGGACTGGTCTTCCTTTAGAAGAAGCTTCTTGGATGGATCTAACAAGTTCCCATTTAGTGGACTGGTCTTCCTTTAGAAGAAGCTTCTTGGATGGATCTAACTCTCCTTCGTCCCTTGTATCCCCAACTGAACCTTGAGGACATGATTTTCTCAGAAGCAGATGGTAATGATATGATGCACTCACTAACCATGATACTGAGGAGGAACCACCATTACATTGTAGTAACTATGAAAGGAAGAGGCCAAAAGCTCTCTCTGATTACGTGTAGTTGTGAGGACAAAGATGAAAATTTTAGAAATCGCCACCTAGATTAAGGTCTAGGACCTTAGAAATGTGAAATCTCACCCTAAAGTAAGACTTCAATTGACTCATGATCCTTAGATTGGATTTTTGATCCATCAGAGATTGGGTAAGCATCAGGTTACGGTTATGGGAAGGGGTTAAGCACCCAAACCGCCCGATCGAAATCGATCTCCTATACCTTTCATATGCTAGCTTTATTTATTAAAATAAACCAAACCAAGTGGTTTGATATCATTGAACCAAATCTGTATCCATCAGATTGCCTACGTATTACGGAATTATTCCGAATATCAGGTTCACCATCGTAGTTCAGGTGTGATCAAAGTTTATGGCTGTGATTTATGCTTGTGCATAATTAAGTTCATTGTTCAACTTTTGAAAGGTTGAGAAATCC
This sequence comes from Protea cynaroides, assembly GCA_028583415.1. Taxonomy (NCBI): domain Eukaryota; kingdom Viridiplantae; phylum Streptophyta; class Magnoliopsida; order Proteales; family Proteaceae; genus Protea; species Protea cynaroides. The sequence goes on from CM053265.1 coordinate 8,669,832, forward strand.
TATGGGTTAAGATCTGGATAGTCCATGTGGACTGATAGATAGTCCTAGTGGATCTAAGAATAACCCTATTTGGGTTGGAATGTGGATAACCCTATCTGGGTTGAAATGTGGATAACCCTATGTGGGTTAAAATATGGGTAACTGTCCTAGTGGATCTATGGATAGTCCGAGTGGACTAAGGTATGGATCCGAATTTGGGTTTCTCCCAAATGGTCTACGTATCCTAGGGTTTGCCCTAGGAATCAGAATCCGCGTAGTTCGGGCGGATAACCCTATTTGGGTCAAAATGTGGATAACCTTATTCGGGGCAAAATATGACTGGATATCCTAGTGGATCTATGGATAGTCCAAGTGAACTAAGGTGTGGATCCGAATTTGGGTTTCTCCCAAATGGCCTACGTATCCTAGGGTTTGCCCTAGAAATCAGAATTCGCATAGTTCGGGTTTGATGGGTTGAAATGATTGGATATCCTAGCGGATCTTTGGATAGTCCGAGTGGACTAAAATATGGATCCAAATTTGGGTTTCTCCCAAATGGCCTACGTATCCTAGGGTTTGCCTTAGGAATCAGAATCCGCGTATTTCGGGCGGATAACCCTATTTGGGTCAAAATGTGAGAACCTGTTCTAGGTTTAGGGTTGAGAACCTATTCTAGATTTAGGGTTGAGAACCTATTCTAGGTTTAGGGTTTATCGAGGGGCAAAATCGTCCTGAGCTACCCTTTTTATCCTGAATTTTAATTTTGGAAGGTTTGAGAAAATATTCTCTTTCTTTGTTAAGGTTTTTTTATTATTCCCATTATACCCTTCCCAAGAATGTGGGTGCCTAAATGCACGTCCCCATACCTAATATGTTTGCTAGGTGTACAAATATGGCAGTTTACTAAGGTGCAGCATAAATTAAATTATTGCAAAAAAAAAAGAATATTCTAAGCATGACATGTATGATATTTATGGCAAGAAATTCACATATAGTAAGATTATTAAAAATCTCTCAAATATGGCATGCATTGCAAATAAGGCAAGAACCTAATATGGCAAGATCTAAGCATGGCAAGATCTAATATGACAAGATCTAATATCAATATGGTAAGTACCAATCATAAAATGCATATATGACATAAATGTTTCAAAAAAAAAAAAAGATCTTATATGCTATTTTCTAAGCATAGTAAGACTTAAAAATAGTAATTGTTAAGATTTTGCTAAAATATGGTAAAAATTTATCTATTCTACCAAAAATAGCAACACATGAAATGTGGCAAACATGGTATGCACAATCCAAACAAAGCATATGAATGCTCCAAATATAGCCATTTATCCAAAATGACAGAATTCACTTAAACAATCATTAATGTTATAATGAATGAGATATCAATGAAACTTTTTTTTAAAAGTGCAAAATTATCAAAAAAAACATATGTTCAATGTTCTTTGAAAAAAATTGTAATTTTTATGAAGAAATTTGGGAAGATTAATGACTCAAAACTGTCAAAATTGTGACACAAGGTTTCACATAATGGACAAAACTATGAACTGTATTCAGATTTGTCACATTACACAAGAATGACCATAAGTAGGTCTTCCAAAACTTAAATCAAGCTCAACTTTTTTTCATAGAAAGATGACTTAATATTATATTTCATATGTAGGATTTGAATCCCAACAGAAAGCAAAAATAGGTCAAAGATATGCCCTAAGACTGAACATGTGCACTGGTCAAATCTGTTCTAGATTTTTGACCAGTTTCACCATAAATTCCAAATAAAATTCTATTCTTAATGAAAATTAAATACAGACATATGCCTATGTAGATAACTGTCTGATCTAAAATTTCATCAAGAAAAACAAGTTAAAACAGTATATTTTCTTTGTGAAAAATGACTCTTTTCAATCATGCAAATCAGTACATCATGACATATTCAAAATCAGATCACTATGCACTTAAAAATTGATATCAATTCAACAAAAAATTAAAAAAATATGAAACTAGTGCCATTTTTTAGAAGACTTTCATGATTAGAAAGTTCATATTAAGTGGATTCTCTGATTATGGCCATAAGACATTTGTCTAGAGACTTTCTGATGGAGGATTGCATTATATCCGAGAAAAACAGCAATGTCAAAGACAAATATTTTGATATATTTTCCCAATTTCAAATGGAACGAAATTTTTAGGGTAGTCTTCTAACATATCAGAGAGACTCCCATAAAATTTTGGGTTTCAAAATCTTACAAAAAATACATATGATGTACGTCCTAAGTTTGAACCCTAAATCTGGAATTTTCAGATCAGAAAACCATTTTATGAAATTTACAATAAACATCAAACATCATTGTATATCATTCAAAAATTCATCATTGAATAGCTTAGACAAATTATTATTCATGAAAAATATTAAACATAGGCATCCTAACATTAACAAGGATATAATAGAACATTCATGATTGAGATTTCATGAAAATTATTCAAGCAAAATTAGCATTCGAGCATTCTAACGACCTCTAAATTTGTTTAGAGTACTAACCTTGAGCTCAAATCGAGCGAAATCATTGATGAAGGGTGATTGGAGGTTTTATCAACCCCCTTTGAATGTGAATCCTCCTTCTCCTCTATTCTGCTTCTCTCTCTCTTCTCTTTCTCTCTTTTCTTCTTCTCTTTTCTTTCTTTTCTCTTTTCTCTCTCTCACGTTTTCTCTCTCTTACTCACGTTTTCTCTCTCTCACTCACGTTTTCCTCTCCCTCACCCACGTTCTCCTCTCTCTATGGTCTGAAAAAGTCCCTCTCCTCTCTCTTCTCTTGCCTATTTATACTTTTTCTCTCATTTTCTAGAAAATCCTTCTTTCTTTTTTTGGGTAAGTTAGAAAATCCTTCTTTCCTTTCTTCTTTTTTCTAGAAAATCTTTTTTTCTTCCCTTTTCTTCTTTCCTTTTTTCTTTTCCTTCCTTTTTCTTTTCTCCCTCTCTATTCCACACGTTCTCTATCCCTCCCTCTTTTAGAAAATCCTCTCCTCCTCTTTCCTTCTTCTCTCTTCTTTCCTTTTCTTTTTTTTTTCTTCTAGAAAATCCTTTTTTTTTCATTTTTTTTTCTTTCCTTTCTTTTCTTACTTTCCCACGTTTTTTCTTCTTCCTTTCTTTCCTTTTTCTCCTTCTTCTTCTAGAAAATCCTTTCTCTCTTTCCTTTCTCCTTCCTTCTTCTAGAAAAATCATTCTCTCTTTCCTTTCTTTCTTCTTTCTTTTTCTTCTTCCTTCTTTTCCTTCCTTTTTTCTTTTTCCCCTCTCTTTTCACGTTTTCTTTCTTAGAAAATATTTTCTTTTTGCTTTTTTTTTTCCTTTTCTCCTTTTTTTCTTTTTTTTTCTTTCCTTTTCCTTTCCTTCCTTTTTTTTTTCTTTCTCCCTCTCTCTTTCACGTTTTCTTTCTAGAAAACATGAAGGGGAATCTTTTTCCCCTTTTTTTTCTTTTCTTTTTTTCCTTTTCTTCCTTTTTTTCTCTCTCCTTCCTTTTTCCTTGCTCCCATTCCTCTATTTCCTATGGCCTCTCTTTTCCCTCTCTCTTTTCTAATATATATATATATATATATATATATATATATTTTCATATATATATATATATATATATATATATATATATATATATATATATTAATACATATAATATATCCATAAGATATGTATATCTATATATGTATACATATATATCTAAATGTATTAATACATATAATATATCCATAAGATATATATATATATATATATATGTATGTATTATATACAATAATATATTATACCTTATACATATATAAAAGAAATACATGCATATGGACTAACATAACTTGGTCTGGATTGGTCTGAGCTGGGCCGAGCTAAGTTAGACTAAGCTGGATTAAGCTAGTTTGGTCTAAGGTTGACATTCCATAGTCCATTTCTGTCACCCTTCCATATGGAATTTTTTGATAGCATTTATTCCAAATCTTCTATGTTCACTTTGGAGAACATTAAAAAATAAGGAATATTGGAGCTTGAATCATCTCATTTGGAAATGAAATGGCCAACTTATGAATTTCTGAAGTTTAAGTAGGTCAATTATTGATAATTTAGCTGACCATTCTGCATGGGATTCTTCGAAGACTTCTACCTGAGATTTTTTTTATGTCCACTTTGTAGAATACTAAAAATGAAATATAATGAAGCTGAAATTACTTGATTTGGATATGGGGTGACCAAAATATGAATTTCTGAAGATTAAATGACCATTTCTATGTGTAATCTTGCATGGGACACACTGGTGACTTCTACCTGGGATTTTTTACGTCCACCTTATGGAAATTACAAATGAAGAATAATGGCATTGGAATCATCTAAATCCGACGTAGAACGACAAAGATATGAAGCTTTGAAGTTCTAAAGATAATTTTGCATGAAAGCTTGCATGGGGCCCACTGGTGACTTCTATCCGGGATTTTTCACGTCCACTTTGTAGAGAACTGAAAATAAGGAATATTGGCCTTTGAATCATCTAATTCCGATATCAGATGACCAAGATATGATGTCTTGAAGTTTGAATGATAATGCTTGCATGATACGATAATTTACGTAAATGCCCTTGCACTTTCAAACTACGATATCTTCCTTGTTTGACGTCAGAATTTGATGATTCCGGTCTCATTTCGAAGATAATTTCATGACCTATTCATCCAAGTAGGTAATATCCAATGATCCTACTGCGGGGTTCATTAGAGAATCACTAACCTTTGGGTTAAAGGCCGAAAACCTGCCATATTGGTTCACTTACGCTGAAGGTGGCAAAAATGGGGTGCTTACAGTAGTATATTGCATGGATTGTATAGCAAACTATAAATGGTTATAACATAATGGTTATAACAGAATCTGTTAGGATGATTAGGAGTGTAGGGAATACCATTTATTATATAATGATCGAAGAAGGGAATGAGAAGGCAATCAAAGAATATTTTCCAATCTATATCTTCTTTTATTGTATTCTTCAGGGAGGAAGCTACCCTTGAAGTAGCAGGTTCTCATTTTTCCCCTTATCATTTTACATGGGAGTAGGGGGACTTTTGGGAGTCTCATCGAATCTATCATGAGGTAAATATTTAGACTGCCTTGAGCCCTAGGTAACCTGATAAGTTTTGGCCTAATTTGGTATTATATGCATGTATTACATAGACACATAATAGAAGAGGTTGAAAAAAAAATTACTTCTAACTTGAATAGACGAGTCGTGTTATTGTAAGAGCATACATGTTTTGATCCATCCATAAAAAATAAAATTAATTGTAGATTGAAGTGTGAGTGGGTGGCCCACATGCCACTTCACATATTCAATAGGTAACCCCTCAAGAGAATTATGTCCATCCAATCTTAGAGACATGAGGCACCCATATCGACCGTCCATCCTTTATGGGAGGAGACAATATGATCTATAAATACAGGGGGTGTGCAAGTCCTACGCAACTCTGTAAAATATTTTGAGACACCTATGTAGTGGGGACCTTACTACTCAGGTAGCCTCACTACAGAAGATCTCTGAATCTGTAAATTTTAATATAAAACATTATGCTATGTTTTTAATAGCAAGCATTACATTGTATCCCACAATCAGCAGATCAAGTTTGATAAAGATTTGGATGGTTCATAATTCTTGGGAAAAGGTTTCAACACGTGGCATTTGAAAGATGACAAATCCATATATATATATATATATAATTGTTAGCATCAATCCAGTCAATATATATGGCAAAGGGTTTTGTATACAACGGTGTATGTGTACAATCATATATATATATATATAGAATCAAATAAATAAATAATTCTACAATTCAAATAAGCTTTTCAAATCATTTAAATATATATATTTTCCAACCCAATTTAATAACCCAACTCACCAAACAAAATTGTGACCAAAAAGGAAATCTCAATTTCCATTTCTTTCACTTTCCGCATTGTATCAAGCTTCTATAATCACCAAAGCGATCATGCGTATGGAAAATTGTGACATTTCAATAAACAAAATGTTGAAGGAAATTTAGATTGAAAAAAATAGTGCACCCTCAAATTGAATATTAAACCTATTTGTTATCCACCGGTCAACTCGGGTGGTAGGATATTCTTGCAAATCGGGAGCCCAAGATCGAAACAAACTATTGATGTAATCGATCTTCATATTTGATGATTGAGACCGGTTAGTAAACACTCGCAAGATTACCAATGTGTAATTGGTCCATAATCGAGCCAAATGGTCCATAATCAGTCTGGATCGGTTTTTATTAGGAAGTGGTCATGGGTTTTGTTATATGTTATCTATCTGCACTTTCCTCTCACGTTCCCCACTCTCTCTCTCCTCCTTGAAATCCTAGTTCCCTGTAAGAGACCAACTACGGTTCTTCATGTACTCTCTCATTTCAGTGAATTTCCTCATATACATTGAGAGTGTTTAGGCCCCTCTCCCAGATTTCATTCATGTCCAAAGTGAAACTAGATCATTTAATAAAGAGCTGGTTTAGTTTCTGTTAATTCATTGGATCTATCAATGCGGGTCTTTAAATGACACCCCTACGAGGTATATTCATAGTCTAATTGAATTAGATATAGATTATTTCTTGTTAAATATGGCTTGACGTCCCTACTTATATTTCATGAATCAGCCTAATATAATAATCAAATCACATATGCTTATTAATCTAATGATTTAATGGGTGAGGGTTCCCCATATAGGGAGGGTGAGGTGGGGTGGGGTGGGGTGGGGTGGGGTGGGGTGGGGTGGGGGGGGGGGGAGGGATCTCTCACATCACGTTAATTGAGACATGGGAGACGCTTTCATCAACAAAATGCACACATGGTCATGGGAGGAGAGAATGTTAGTGAAAGACTCAATTCACATGGTCGGATATGAGAATGTATGGGGAATGTTAGTGAGAGACCCAACTCACATGGTCAGATATGAGAGGGTGTGGGAAATGGATGAGTTGTTAACATGGTAAGGGAGGAGAGAAAATGTTAGGGAGGACCCGACCCACATGATAACAAGCCAACCTACTTTGACCTCCCCAATGATTTTTCAATTTTTTATTTGACAAGCTCCTTCGGATGGATGGGATTGACTACATGTAAAATTTCAGGCAAAAATTAAAGCATTTACCTTCTTTTGTAATGATATATCCATCCTATATGTCCATGCGTCCCCTTAGTGATCCATTGACCCTCTTTGTGGTTTTTCAATTATAAAGAGGAAGTTTCCTTCCACCTATGGTGAAGAGAATGCAACCGACATGATTATAATAACCCTGCGCGCGCCATGTATATTCAATGTCCAAACCACCCTTAAAACTCTTCTTTTCATCTATAGGTGGTCCTTAAATATACTTTTAAGGTGAAAGTTTTTCCACACCTCACCCGGGGTGTAGAGAAACTACCCATTAGGACCTTATAAGTGACCTTTGAGCTCCTGCCCTACATGGGTTTCCAACTTGTTTTTATAAAAAAATTTGGACTCTATCCAGATGATCTCCATAGATTGTGTTCTAATTTCCACCTTTCAGGTCACTTGACCCCACCATTAATAACATCTTATTGGCTCTGGTTCCCAAGCATAAATTGTCCACAAAAGCAGATCATTGCCAACAGAATAGTCCCAAATTATTGTCCAATAATTTATCTCCCACCTTTTGAGTCCGAAGAAGGATAGGCTTGGGTATGTGACCATGAAAATTGATATGTCAAAAGCCTATGACAAGGTTGAATGGGGCTTTTTGGGAGCCATCTTGGAATTCTCAAACCACTGGTGTGATCTAGTCTCCATTCGTTTATCAACAGTTAATAACTCTTCAAAGCTCAATGATTTAGTCTTTTCCCATTTTTTACCATCCTGAGGTCATCAGCAAGAAGATCCTCTCTCACCGCAGCTCTTTCTGTTTTTATCATGGAATTACTTTCTTATATGCTTGAGGTAGCACAAGGTGAGGGATTTTTAATTCCAGATGCTTAAAGTGTCTAGAACAGCCCTTTCTATCTCATATTCTGTTAGGCAAAGGAAGAAGATGATCCATCTTTCTACTTTTTGAGGATGTGAGTGGTCAACAGATCAATATAATAAAAAGTGCCACCCATGATCGTCCTCTCATTCTCAAACTTTGTTGAAGAACAGTATCTTATTCTTCTCACACCTTAGTGCCCTATTCAAAGCTTTATATTTTCAGTATCAGACTTCCTCTCTGTTATATCCTAAAAAAGAAAAAAACTCTCAATCTTCTGGAAACCACTCTCTTCTTATATGATATTGTCATTATTATTATGCAAATCAAGGTTCCTAATTTGGGATCCGCATCCTCTCCTGCAGCAGCTAGAATTATCAATTGATCCAAGGGCTGGAGTTCAGTCGGCACACATACCCAATACATCGATATGTGTTTTGGATGAAATCCAGCCCTTGGCAGCTAGAACTGCCGTAGGAGAGGATTTCTATATCCTATTTTGAGTTTCGGTGATCAACTTTTTTGTCCTTCTAAAGAAACTAGTAATCTAGCAACTAAGGTTGTGTTGGGTTGCATGCTCAAGAATATTAGAGAATGCATTCTTAAAATAGGATGGGAATGGAGTAAAGAACAATGTACTGTCATTCTGGGCTCCAACTGGATGATGGGCGAAAGACCACCTTCTAGAATAGACCATTTTCTCTTAACGCATTCAATGATTTAAGAAAGAGAATGGATATCAGACACTATTTTTATCATTTTAATATGTGTTATTGACCTAGAATGCATTTCTAATGCAACCTAAATTTGCTGTTTTCCATCTTCCCAATAGCATGCAACAGTCTACAAACCCTTCTAACGTTGATTCTTTTCGTCGTTCCTCCCCTTGGCGTATCATTTGAAAATCATATCTCTATCCAAAGTTTAAAATTTTCGCTAGGAAATGTCTAACAATAGCCTTCTAATTAAGGATACACTTAGGGTTTTCATTCTTGTGGTTGATCAAATTTGTTCCCTTTGTTTTGGCAATCAAGTAATGAATAACTATGGCATATCTTCTTTGGTTGTTTATTCTCTAAAATAATTTGGTTTGCTAGTCCTTTAAGAATAGAATGTCTTAATTGTGGCATATATTCTTTGGTTGTTCATTCTCAAAAAGAATTTTGTGTATTAGTCCTTTAGGTCTAAGAATAGAATATCTTGATGCTCTCTACTTAACTTATTTCTTAAGCTTTCACACTGTGATTATATACAATAAAAATAGATTTTAGAAGATTTTTCTTATTGTGTGTAACTATCATGTATTTCACTTGGTAGGGTAGGAATCAAACATTTTTTTCAAAATAAAAAACCAAATCCTATTGGTTTACTTCAGAATATTTCTAACTAATTTTTTTTTACCAAGAGATCTTGACCTTTAATCTCAACCCCCAACATGGCCAACATCTCTCTAATCCAAATAAGTTTTTTTAAAAAATTCAGGTATGAGATACAGTATCAGTCATGTTCAAAACCAATCTGATTCGATTCGATGTACGAATCTAATGGAAAACTGACTCGTGACTGATACCATATATAACATTGAAATAAGATCACATCAAGATTAGATCGAAGATACATTAAGTTCAAAATCGATATGAATCGACCGATCCAATACTGTTTATTTGACCCATGGTCATAATCTCATAGTCACTAATGAAAGTTTCTTGGACCAAACAAATGAAATAGGTTGCGCTATGGATCTAAGAATTGAAGGTAACATTGCTTATTATATCTTTTGAATAGGCTTGCTAGGCTAAGCATAAAGCTAAAGGAAGACCTGTGGAGCAAGGATACAAAGAAGCAATAAAAAATGGCTTTTGAGTGCATAGAAGTTTGGACTGACACAAAGATCACTCAAATATGGTTGGAGGAACGGATTGGCCATGAACTTTTTTTAGGATGGGAGACTATACTAAAGGGAGTGCATGCATGCACTAATTAATTAAGTGTAAGAAAGTTGAACTTGTGACTTCTTAAGTGTTGGACTAGAGATCGATAGTTTGACAGCTAACCATTGTGTTAGGCAGGATTCTTCGCACACACATGGGTTTGGAGGCTTAAATACGTGAGCAATGAATATCGCATCTAAGGCCCGAAACCCATGTGTGTGAGCGATGAAAAACTCGATGCTATTATTGGTAATTTACTTTCCAACTTGAAAAAACCACCCTAAACATGATATATGAGTGAGGACCTTGAGGACTATATGTGCATCAAATTTCAACCCCTTCTAAATTCTAAACACATGAAAAACAATAGTCCTCTACAAACCATCTGTTGGTTGCAAAGAAAATTAAAAACAAGATAAGTGAATTTTTTAAATTTAAAATAGAAACTTTTATATCATTATTTAACAAGATTGTATTACTATTTAAATTTCTTACCATTTTAGTATGATACTTAATTTTTAGACATTTTTATTTTACTTTTTTTTTTTTTTACACAAAATCTTTTCTGAGGGCAATTATTTATTCAACCATTTTAGAGCAAATTAAAGGTTACAATGGGGGCCTATCATAAATATAGTCTAATAGCCAACGGATTTTACTTGGACTCCATTTGTTTTGACATAACTTGTAACATTTTATACGTGAAAAAAGAAAAATCAATGTTTATTTCCAAGAGGTAAAATATAATGATCTCTAAGGGGATGAGAAAATAACTTCCTCTTTATTTTACCTATTGGAATTAAATATTGAAATTTTTTTTACATATAAAATGTTACACATAAAATTTTATAGTAAAAAATTTATGTCAAAAGAAACAGAAAAAATAAGTATACAAACTTATAATGTTTGGGTTAGTTATATAGATAGTGATATGTTAAAATGATTAAGAATTTTCTTTTTAAGTTCGAAATTTTCATTTCCTTAGCAAGAAAGAAGAACCAAAAGTTCTAAGAAAAAAAAAAAAACTGTAAATGGTTAAGGCTCCATTGTTTTGACATAAAATTTTATATGTTAAAATTATATCTTAGAAACAAATATTGGAAAGATATTTAATATGTAAAATAAATTTTTTATACGCCTATGTTTGTTTTAAGTGAATTTACGTGTAACATTTTTTTTTGTAAATTTTTTTTAATATTTGTTTCCATTGGATAAAAGAAAAAACGAAGTTTCTTATCCCTTCCCCTTTAGAGATTATTATATTTTATTTCTTAGAAACAAACATTGAAATAAAATTTACATATAAAATGTTAGATGTAAAAATCTTACGTTAAAACAAACAGTGCATACAAGTAAAATTTTAGGTCAGAACAAACGGAGCCTAAGGTTTGGATTTCCCAAAACATTTAAAAGTGAAAATCGAAACGAATCGGTCCAACCCGGAAAACCTTTTGTTTGGGTTTAACTTCCCGGCCCGGTTTAGAAAACGAAGATCGTATCACAAAGAAACCCCAATTGTCGGGAAACCACAATGCCTGCAGAATCCTTGCACTTCTCTGTCTCTCTCTATCTCGCTTTCTCCCTGGTTGTGCTTAACTCTGCTTCTTCAATGGCGACTACTGGAGCAACACAAGGTCCACTGTTGCTCTTCCATAGAGGATTGAAGCCATAGAAGATTGAACTTTCAAGCCATGGAAGAAGGGAGGTTCGTCTCCTCCAGAGAGAACCCTAGAAATTTAGGGTTTCTACCAGAACGTGGGTCGGGCACTAGTAACAATAACAACAACAGCAAGGGCATGCCCAATGACCTCACGCAGAAGCCTCTTACCCCAATTCTCGATCAGTTTAGGGCTCTTTTGAGGGAGAGGGAAGAGGAGTTGAAGGTATCTGACGAGGACGATGTTGCGGTACCGAGCACTGAAGAGATTGTTGGTCTTTACGAAGTCGTTTTATCAGAGCTTTCTTCCAATTCCAAGCCTTTCATAACTGAACTGACGATAATCGCCGGAGAGCAGAGGGAGTACGGCGCGGGAATTGCTGCTGCAATTTGCGCCCGGATTCTCGAGGTATGTTGGTGTGTTGCAATACGGAAACATTCGAATTTTTGGGTTCCATTAGCGTTTGAATTTTCATGAGTTGTGTTTACATTTGCATTGAAGTCTTTATGTCCCAACGTTCACCTGAGTTTTAACTATATACTTTCCCGCTTATCACTAAGAGTTTCGAAGTCTTCTAGCTGGGAGTAGGATTCTTCATTCTTCATTGGTTTAGAATTTTATTTTTTCAGCAAAGATGAACAAGGGAAAGCGACAACAAAACACCTTCGTTTTTCTCTTTTTATCTTCCCTAAGAAAGAGGAATTTTTTTTTTTTTTTAAGTAGATTCATAAAAGAATGGAATATTGAACTTTTAACGTCCGTTTTCTTCTCGAATGATAGTCATTTGGACTTTGGATTCAGTTTGGCTTATTGGGTGTGTGTAACTTTGAGTTAATTTTTCGGGCACAGGGATTCTGTTCAAGAGAAATTTATTGAATCATGATGTTTGAAATCGTTAAGAACTTATCCAAATTGAGAAAATTTGGTCTTCCTGGAATATTTAGTTTTAGGTCTCCCTTCATATTGAGTTTAAACTTTAGATCTCCGGCTTTCCTAATGGATAAGCTTGTGTATTAACTCGGTCCTAGGGTTGTGGTCTATTGGTTAGATTTTTATTGCACGGTGCTGAGCCAACATCATGTTTTCTTTTTCGGAGTTAGGAAAGGGTCAGCATCTGTAAAGGGCAACCTGCATTAGGGTGTAAACCTACAAAGGTTGAAAAAGGCTTTTCTTGACATAAGTCTGCAGGCGGGCTTGCTGAGAGGGCATCTGTGGATGTTGGGAAAAAGTAGATGTTCACTTTTGATCACCAATGATTAATACCGTAGCTTGATGTGTTTATATCATTCAGTCCTAATGCTTTTGCTGTTTCCTCGTGGTACTTACCATGACATTTGGTATGTTTGTTCTGAATTTGGCAGTGTTCAAGGCTGCTAAGTTTATTTCCCAAATGTATGTGTCCACGCTTGATACCTATCCAGATATTTGCATAGATTGGAATGCAAAGTTGGTGCGATCCTTACTTGACCATATGGTGCGGTCCTTACTTACCATGACATTTAGTATCTTTGTTCTGAGATCTTGCAAAAGTTGTTGAAGATTGCATATGGTGCGGTCCTTACTTGACCATCCAGTAACCTATGGATCTAACTTCTGATCATCCATGCATCCATGGAACTAAATTTATAGCTTGATTTTATAAGGACAAAGTGTAGTTTAAGTCTTACAGTCCTTTTTTGGCAACTCCAAATGGAGAGTATGTGCATAAACATGCCTTTCAGTTTCAACCCTCTGAACCCGCAATTTTTGGCTTCAAGTTCCTCTTTTTATGCAGTTATCATATTGAAATAGGAATACAAATCTATGAGTGTGCTGAATTATTGAAATAATCCAATAAGAACCTATTTAGCAAGTCATCCATTTTCAAATTGTATTGCGTGTTACTCTTTTTTATGCCTAATTTTTTGGGCTCAAACTCGTGGTTTTAAGGATCGTTTTGAGAATGTGGGATTGTTTGGATTACATGCTCTGGATTGATATCAGATCCGAATGATTGCCTAATGGTGTGAAACAATATGACAACCAGACTATTGATCCAGCTAACAATCTGGTTTGGTATCAGTTCAGTATGATCAGTCCTACGATGCTGACCTTTGAATCGGTGCTCAAATTGTTTATTTGTTCACAATTTCTCCGTCATTTAAGAGTTATTTTTAAGAAGGCCAAGATATTTTGTTTGTAAGACGGTTTGAAGATGTATAGGTTAAAACAACAACAACAAGAAGAAGAAAGCTTTGTCCCAACTAAATGGGGTCAACTACATGGATTCTTGTCCTCCAATCAGCTTTGTTCGATGTCATACTTGAAACAATTCCTAAGCTGTGCATGTCTTTCTTCACCACTTCCCTTAGAGTCATTTTAGGTCTGCTCTTAGTTCTTTTAGATCCTTCAATCTGGATCAAATCACTCCTCCGTACAGGAGTATCTAACGGCCTACGTTGAACACAGCTATACGATCCCGAACGGCTTTCTTGTAGTTTATCATGTATCAACGCTACTCCCAAATCAACTTTAATATAATCATTCCATTCCTTGTCCTTTCTAGTTTTACCACACATCCATCTCAACATCCTCATCTCAGCTACACTAAGTTTATCTATATGATCATAGTTGTCAAGGCGACAAGGTGATCCAAGGCGTTTGAGGCCATCCTTGGCGTTGTCTAGGCGACCAAGGCGTTCCCGGTGTATTTTTTTTATTTCTAAAATATCAATGCTATATTATTGTTTATATATATGTAGTATGCTACATAAAGAATCAACATTTAAGGCATAATCTAATTTATATGAGAAAACCAACAAATAATGGATAAATTATAGGACATAAAGAAGCATATATATATATATATATATATATATATATATATATATATATATATATATATATATATATAAATGAAAAAAAGAAAAAAAAGAAAGAAGAAGCACAAATCAATAAACTAAGAAGTTAGAACGTAATAGCATACAAGTAAGAAACAAGAATGCAAGAGCAAGATTATAATGTATTTTCAGACTGGTTTTAGTATAATGGTAAAAAAAACTCTTTTCACCTTTTCCGTTAGGGAACTTAATAGCGTGTGGCCGATAATGAAGGAGGTTTGAATTACGGGTAAGCGGAAACCTTAAAGGAGGTATTTGAAAATTTTCATTTAATTAATGATTTACTTGCACATTGGCAACAAGGCGACCGCCTAGGCCTTTAGGGCTTCCAAGGCGACGCCTAGGCGACCGCCTAGGCTTGGCGGTCGAAGCCTAGGCGATCTAGGCGGTTGCCTTCTGAACATGCACAAGGTGATGAGTTGCATAACCCATATATTATCGCCTGGACACCTTGACAATTATGTATATTGATGTTTCTTAACTGTCCAATATTCCACTCTGTACATCATAGCTTGTTGAATAACTATCCTATAAAATTTTCCTTTAAGTTTTAAAGGTATACGCTAATCACATAACACTCCAGACACACCTCTCCACTTTATCCATCCTATTTTAATTCTCTGTGAAACATCATCCTCTATATCTCCTTCTTTATCTATGATTGAACCTAGATACCTAAAATGATCACTTTGTTGTATCTCCCTCTCAAGAATTTTCACCACCTCATTATCCGTCCTTGTGTGACTAAAGTTACAAACCATATACTTCGTCTTCGTTCTACTTATCTTAAAATCCTCTGATTCCAATATATTGGTAGTGTATTAATTTGTGACAGGATTTGTTTTGTGGGATGCTCTAGTTAAAGTAGAATAGCATCTTCTTTATTAATATGTGGAGATGTATATATATATATATATTTTTTTTTCTTTTCAATCTTTGCATGATAATCTGCATAAAAAATTTCATTTAAATAAATAAGTATCTATATTATGAAGATATTTTGACGCAGGAGTTTATATACCATCAATTACATCAGAAGAAGAAAGGTTAGAAAAGAACAAATAAAATTGAAAGCCAGTTCCTTTCAGTTTTCACAAATCATGTTCTGCTAGTCATCTCAAAATCTTATCCTACCAACACCCACAGGTCCTTTTTGTTTGCCAACCACCAGTCCATGAGATATTTTCCTATCGGTGAACAATATGCAGACCTGACTTGTGTCTTTTAATTCAAATTTCATGGAATTTCATTTTCGATGCATGCATGATGGACCATTTCTCATTGATCAGGAGAGGAGAGTCAGTCTTATACGCAGAAGGTTCGAAGCTCTATCCTGGCTTGGAGCAGCTTATTTGAGAATTTTATTTAACAATGGAAGCGGAGCTTCCCTCCCCCTTTGTAATATTTTTATTGTCTGTTTTCTTTTAATTTCAGTGTGCTGAGAAATCTTTGCCAAATTCATGAGATCTAACCATAACTATAATCTCATTCTTGTTAGCTTCTGTTAACCTAAGCCCTACATCTGTATCAATCTGTACCAAGACCTCTGTCCTGCGTCACATGTTTTAAGATATTTACCTTTTTTCAGACTCCTTTGTAGTAAGAACCATGTGGGATGTGGTATGATTACTCTTTCTCTCTCTTTCTTTTTGGGTTCAGCTTGTATGTTATTGTTTTGACCTGATTTTACAATTTTGTGCTTTGTTCTACCTATGCAACCCTGGCCTTATCTCATATG
Organism: Protea cynaroides; assembly: GCA_028583415.1. Classification (NCBI taxonomy): domain Eukaryota; kingdom Viridiplantae; phylum Streptophyta; class Magnoliopsida; order Proteales; family Proteaceae; genus Protea; species Protea cynaroides. The sequence goes on from CM053265.1 coordinate 8,686,023, forward strand.
AAGCTAACCATAAGCAGTGCCGGTTTATTGTATATCTTTCCCTACAATTTGATTCAACATTTATGCATAGGCTCTTCTCTTCACCTCATACATTCTGCTGTCGTTTTATGCGCACAATTCTCTTCGATCTCACTTCTCATGGATAATTCAACCATGATATGCTGTTTATCTTTGACCATGATATGTTGTTAATCTTTTGACCATGATATGTTGTTTATCTTTTGGCTATACATTTGTACTATTCTTTGTGTTTCTAGTCTCATTTTACCAAGGTCAAAGATTTTCATACTCTTGGTCTTGCTTATCTTGATAGTACTTGATTCTGGTTACTCCATGGTCCTGCCATCATAGTATCATACTTATGTGGTCTTCTGTTTCGTCAATTTTAACTAAGAAATGGGCAACCAAAACATACAAGATGCAACTTGCTGACCCATGTCTAGCAAATTTCTCCACCTAGTTATTGGTGAATGATTTGTTGGTTTATTTTTATTCCCTGCCAGTAGTTAACTACTTGAAAACTAGAAGGCTCTTGAATCTTTTACTTTTGTTCTCTTGCTTGTGTACATGCTCATTGATGATACCTTTGTTTTTTAATTTGTTTTTTTAGCAGGCGCCTGTTGAGCAAAAGTTGCCTTCTTTATATCTTTTGGATAGTATTGTTAAGAACATAGGTCGTGAATATGTGAGGCACTTTGCTTCTCGTCTCCCTGAGGTGAGTGGTATATGATTCACAATGCTTGTATTGCTGCTTTCAATTGCTTTTTGGTTATGTATGTGTGCGTTCATGCGGGTGGATGGGTTTCCAGTTCACATAAGTCTGATACTCCTTCTATGTATCTTTTGCCAAGGTCTTCTGTGAGGCGTACACACAAGTTCACCCTAGCCTGTATCCAGCCATGCGCCACCTCTTTGGCACCTGGTCAGCAGTATTCCCACCTTCAGTGCTTCGCAAAATTGAGGCAGAACTAAAATTTTCTTCTTCTGGAAACCATCCGTCATCTGGCTTGACAGTTATGAAATCATCTGAATCTCCATTTCCTCGACCAACTCATGGAATACATGTGAATCCAAAGTATTTGGAGGCAAGACAACATCAATTTCAACATTCAACCGTGGTAAATTAATACTTGAGGATCCCTGCCTCCACCGTATTCTGTACTGCAGTATCACTGTTGCACATAAACTCAGAAATCATGCATAGAAGTATGCATTTAATTTCACGTGTATATATTTGCACCATAATCTTCATGCAAGCATATCTATTTATTTATGCCTTAGCTTTGGAAAAAGGATGTACAAAGTACTGTGTTTTCCTTTTGTCTGTTGTAAAGATACAATGTCTAACCCAAATTTCTAACAAATAAAGACTAAATAGAGGGAAAGAGTAAGATTTTGTTGTAGGGTTTCATGACACTTTTCCTCTAGGTTCTATTTTGTCGTTCTGGAAGTAAGGGACAGTAAAGTTGTCCTGTGGATTCCACATGTTGTGTATGGTGAAATGAAGTGAGGGATAGTAAAGGAAAAGAATTTACCCTATTGTATTTGGTTGGCCAGGAGTAAATTGGTGAGGGATAAAAGCACATCATTCCTCAATGGTATGTGGGTCCATGGCATTCTGATGGAAAGGGATTAAGACATCTCAAATTAACAAGCCCTCTTTGTTACAGGATCTTAATTGAGTCCAATACAAAAATCTGCAGAGAAAAATAATAAGAATAATTACTTATCTAGAAATCTGTCCGTCAGAAACTGATGAAACTTGGGTTGAATATAACAATTCTGAACAACCTTCTAAAGTTGAAGAAGATCGGAACAAAATTGAGGAAGTTATGGGGCCCACAAATAGGCTGGACCTGGTAGCGCCTGGCTCTGGACGGCTCCACTGTAAGTGTGTGATTTTAATTCAGCCAAAGAAATTGATGAGGCTTCTAGAAATAGTGTTGCCAGCTAAGGGATAGCAGATCTAGATCAAGAAAACACAGGAATTGCAAGGAAAAAGAAGAACAAGAGGTTGAGTCTCACAACCAGGTGCGGCTCAACCAGAAATTAATTGATTCTCAATTTTTCTGGAAAAGCTCTATTGCTTCCAGCCTGCTTTCTCTTTATTTATAGCTTGAGATCTTACAAGCAAATAGGAAAGACAAGAAATAGGAAAGATTAGAAAATAGGAAAGACTAACCTCCTTTATAACATAGAAAGGTTCTAATACAATGCAAAAAGAAGGTTTCTAAATCTGAAAAATAGAAAGTTATGACTTGGTCTCCAAGTAATAGACTTTCCAACTATCCATTCTATATATTAGGAACTAACTAAACAATAGATTTAGGAAACAAACTAACTATCTAATAGTGCTGACTAGGACAGATTAAGTGCTGGTGGTAGAGATAGTATATCGACTATTAGGAACACTGTTCACGCAGGTACTGTTCATGTGAACAGTGCCCATGGCTTGGGGTCCTTCCTCTTCCTTCTTGTGTATACCCTGATCTGCATCACATTCCCGGGTTATACCTCAATCAGTCAAAATCTGATGAATTTTTGTTATTGGGGCTGGGAAGAGTGTTTGGGAGACAGAAATGCAGATTCCAAGACTTTCCTTTTCTTGAACTCCATTACACTAACTTGAACTGTTTATGGGGTATTTGCAGTTTGACCTAATTTATTTTCCTGCTCCATATTTCCCTTCAGCCAAACATAGCATTACCATGAATTAGTTGTGAGGGAACTTGAGGCACGAACCAGCTCACAAGTGCTGCTCATGAAAACATGCCTTGTGGCCCTGTATGGGAACCTAGGAATAATACCTGGTAAAAAAATGGTTGACATGCCTTTGAAAGAAATAGTAATAAAAACTACAAAACAAGGAAAATATAATAAAGGGGGTAATATCAAAATATGATTTTTGTTTCCCTTACCCTGTCTTTGCAGTAATTAGGTAAAACAATGAACATGGTAATATAATGTTGCAGTTGTTACAATCTGAATATGATCTTTAAGTTGGGAGTGTCAAGGTTCAAAATCTCGAGTCTTGAAGGTGTCTTGACCTTCTGGGAAAAAAACTGTGAAGGCTTAAAAAGTGTGTTTCGGCCCTAAAATGGTCATTTTAAGGTCTGATACTCCAGGGAAACCCTATTATACCATATATGAACACATTTAAACCATAAAATTGTAAAAATAATCACACATGATGGTTGTTTGGGTTTACACCCATGTTTAGTAGTGTTGGGCTGAAGTTTAGACATAAACCTAAGGTAATATTAGCTATTCTACATAATATAACACTAGTAAAACATCAAAGAAGGCCAAATGAGACAATAAAATCATAGATTCATAATTTATAATTTCATATAAATATTCAAATAATCAAATACTCAAAGTCTCAAATAGACAAATAGTAAATACAATGATGCCCCCAAGTCCCAAGTCCCAAGTCCCAAGTCATAATTCATAGTTTCGTACCAAGATCCCTCGACACTCTCGTGGAAAGATTTGTCAAAAACTCCAAGATTTGAAGGTTTAAATGGAACTTTTGAAGGTTTGATGCAAAAAAGGGGAAAAGAGGCATTATGACAGTCTCGGACGAAATTTCGACCTAGATTGTCTATTTACAAGTGACTTCAGACAAAAAATGGTCGAGACTGGTCCAAACCAGTCAAGACTAGGTCAAGAACATATTGAGACGAGTCAAGGCCCAGTCTCGTGGTCCAACTCGTCTCGACCACTTCGAGAATTTTGAAATCTCGGTGAGATCTTGGTGAGATTTTAAACCACAGGGAGTGTGATGATGATGGGTTAGATTTTTCAAGAAATGCACTATGGAGGATATGCATGTTTCGCCATCTGCCTGGTTAGGTAACAAGTTGGTGGGTAACCTGTTCTTGTGGTTCCCCGACTTAGCATCCTCTGTAATTTTCTTTAGCTCCATCAGTTGATAATTATGTGGATTAGAAAGGCAAAATAAGTGTTTGGATGCTAGTAAGACTGCATATCTGTAATTCTAAGAAGGGGTCAAGGTGGAATTAAGTATCTTTTGGCTAGGTCACACCTTGCACTTTTGGTAAGGTTTTTCCTCCCCCCCCCCAAAAAAAAAAAAAAAAGAAAAATCATTACGTTATAATCAATCATCTTTTCTCCCACAAGGGGAAAAAAATTCAGTGTAGGATGCATTCATTTATTTGTATGATTGCCATCCCAACATGTTTGAGCTGTGACAACTGCAAGGATTCCAGCCATACAATGTGCTTCATACCAATGCAAGGGTGGTAATGTAGTTTAGGGTTATAAAAATATACTAGATACAAAACCACAATTGCATCAGTATTTATGTAGAATCAATAGGACAGAGAAAATCCGAGATTACTTGAATCTAAGTTATATTGAAGGAGTTATGCTCTTGCCAAACATTGTTTGGAGTGCACAAACGCTGTTTAAAGTCACTTGAATGAAAATTAAATTTTGGATATCAAAACAAAAGATAGGCTCCCAGGTGGTCTTGTGATACCTTGAAAAATTGAGTGCCTTGGTCGCCTAGGTTCCCCGTCAGGCTTCCAATGCCTTGGTTCGCTTTGGCTCCTTGACACTATGTGCACTTCTGGTTTTTAGTGATTTTTATTATAATAAGATTTATGAAATTTTTAGATTGGAGAAAAACCTAACATTTAAAAGTTGAAAAATGTCTCCGCAACTAGAAATGCGGTTCTTGTTCCTGAACTAGAGAATTTTTATTTATTTTTATTTTATCCTTTTGGAATGTGAATTTTAGATTATTTTTATTGGATTCAAATGGGGGTGTTTGTTTAATTAATGATATAGGCATAAAAAAGTGTTGTTCCTGTGTGTATTGTTCCTTGCTTTGTAGTTTGTACTACTCTGACTTCTAAGGTTTGTTGTCCCTGTTACTGTTCCCTGCCTTGTACTCCTCTAATTTGCAAGATTGAAACCAAGCTTCGAGAGTCAAAATAGACAAGTTTGGATTGAAACTGGACATTTTATTAGGTGGTTGGACCAGATTTCGACTGAAACAGTGGTTTAGGTCGAAACAGTGATATATTGATCGTAACCTGGAAGTCTGGGACAACTAAGTATCGACCCCTGATCTTGTTTCAATGATGGTCAATACTGAGATATATCGGGACGAGACCTGTGAGATTTAGATCCATGTCCTTAACAGATGTGCAGTATTGCAGTGGACTTCTGAATCTTTGTTATTTTATTGTGATTTTATCCATACTTTAAATTGACGCATAGATATTTAAATATTAGTTCCAGTATGTGTCATAAGCACAGAGCTTTTGTCACTTGCCAATTATAGTTTACCAAGATCTACCAATTAGGGACCTTAACTTATCCTTTATTTCTTTGATGGATAGTCGAGCAGAAGTTTTTTCGATGGGTAATTGTGCTGAAATGGTACATTGCATTATCTGAGTAGGTTATTTGGGAAGTGAATTGCAGTTTGAGCATTTTTTAGTGCTCTGAGTTGCAATAATATGCAATTGCAGATACATGAAACAGATTGCAGTCATAATGTTGTACATATGACAGCGTTTGGAGGAGAAAGGTCGGAGAGCGTACTTCAACAAGCCCAACAGGATGGTCTGGAACTACTCCAAAATTCAATGTGTGCAATTTCAGGCTTTTTCTTGCCAGGCACTGGTTCACTGTCTGAATATGTAGCAAACAATTGAATCTGTAAATTAGTTGACTCCATGCTTGTCCTCTCATAATGCACACTCAAATCCATTTTCATACTTTCTTTTCTTTTGGGTCTTGCATCTTGGTTTGTTCTTTCAAAGGATTTTTGTACTATTGTTAAAGAGTACCTTACTAGCGCATGAACATATTATATTACCCATTCCGATTGACATCTAAATGCATGATTTTTTTTATAATATATCAACAGAACTGATTTATTTGCTTATCCTTGCAGGATATTCCACATGCAAGAGGGGTTTCATCAAGTTTGCAGAAATACGGACAGAAACCTGCCATTGGGTATGATGAATATGATATTGATAATTCAGATGTTCTGGGTGCCTGGAAATTAGGATCACCTCGGGGTTCTGCCCTTAAATCATCTGTCGGTGGGTTAGAAAGATTACACCCTTTAAAAACTAGACTTACGAAGTCCTCTTCTCCTTTAAGAATGGGGCCCCCTAGGTCTTTATCACAACCAGCTGATGGGTTCCGAACAGATAATTCTCCAGGAAGGATTGTTGAAAGGGATTCTCCATCTTGTTCTGGATTTGATTCCAGGCTTGGCAGAGTTGATGGAGATGGGGATGGGGAGAGATCTGACTGGTGGAAATGCTGGTCCAATGACAACCATCAGCAAGTAGACAAATCTAGTGCAAACCTCGGTAATGGATTTGATCGGCAAAAGCCAAGAGCTCTGATAGATGCTTATGGAAATTACAGAGGGAAAAACAAGCAGGCAGAGAAGCCTCTGAAAGTTGACCGGCTTGATGTGAATGGCAGAAAAAGTGAGACAGCTACAAGATGGCAGAATACCGAAGAAGAAGAGTATGATTGGGAAGATATGAGCCCAACTTTAGCAGACCGTAGTAGGAGTAACGATCTGATACCACCAAATCCTCCTCTTGATAGCTTCAACAGAAGAGCTGTTTTGCGAAGAGCAGGTGCTGCAAGTTTGGAACTTGATTTCCGAAAGGGTAATTGGCCTAGTCAGGGTCAGCTAGCTATGGACGACGACACAGCTGAAGATGGGGTTTCTGTCCTTGGTGTATGGTTCTTTATCTTGTTTAATAGTCTAAGGATCTAAGCATCTGTTTATCATCCGACCTTGGTATTGGATACCTTAAAAATCTATAATGGAAAAGTGATTGCATAGGCATTTTCTCTATTTAGTAATGTTAATTGGCAAAGTGATTGCATAGGCATTTGAATAATCCAGCTCTGTTATTGAGGTTATTGTTTCAAAATTTGTGATTTTGGGATTATTGATAATTCGTTTTTGCACTTCAGTTGTTGTTTATTTTCATAAAAAAAAATGTTGTTTAGCCGCATCATCACCGTCATCACTAATGGCTGGCATTCTTGTACTTTGTATGCCACTGCCGCTGAAAGTTTGAATTTATTTCTTGCAGTTTGGATATGGATCTATGATCAAGAATTCTGGAACTCAAAATGAATCCACTTACATTCCAGGTTCTCGCTATCCTCCGGAGCCTTGGAGTTCACCTCATCGCTATCCTCAGTCCTCACAACAAAATCTTGACCACAACACTAGAGCAAGAACTGGTCAAATGTCCTACCCAGCAAGTGGAATGGCTATATCATCTGGTCAGAGACTGGCTCTTCAGATTGAAAATTTTCCAGATAGTGATGGGCAATGTCAAAGACTTTCTAGTGTAATGTCAAGAATCGGTTCTTCAAGCCCGCATTCTTTGACTGTGGAGCCTGTCTCCCCTAGGATGCCAACGTCGATGCTGGAAAAGCATCTGGAACAAAGGCCTCACCCACCTCCCTTGGCTCAACTTCCTTGGCCTCCAGTTAACGTGCAAAGATCTCATCCACATTCTTTGCCCCCCATTATTCCACAACAGAAGCAAAGTCCATTTGAAAAAGTGGATGTTAACAAGCCAGTCATGAATAAAGTTCCAAATAAATCTTCAGTGTTACTTGGGCAGCAGTTGGATGCTTTTGATAGGAAATCTCAGAGCTCAAGTAAGCTGATGTCATTGCCTAATCAACAGAATGGGTTCATTTCAGTGAGTCAGAGAAGCCAGGGACGGGATTCCCTTCTACAGCAGCAATTAATTCAGTCTCAGGATGCTCAAAAAAACTTCATTCCTTTTGCTGCTCCTCAGGTCTCATCTCATTTAGTGGCACAGTCCTTGAATCAGGGACACATTCCACAAGGGCATGGACCTTTGATGAATTCAATTTTGTCCCATCGAACACCTGGGGTTCCTTCCTCTGTGACTATACCTAGTATATCCAATAGTTCCTTCCATTTTCAGGGTGGAGCCTTACCTCCCTTACCTTCTGGTCCTCCTCCTGCCTCATCACAAATGAGAACCATGCCACAAAATTTGGGCCCCAGTTCAATTCAGCCACCTCCTGGAAGTGCATTTTCTGGTCTCATAGGTTCTCTTATGGCTCAGGGGTTGATTTCATTGACAACACCAGCTTCAGTAGAGGTACATTGCTTAATTAATGTTCCTATTAATTATTCTATTGTCATTCTTGACTATATATTTTAAAATTGTATCTTAGACAAGTAACCCATTCTTTCAGGATTCTGTTGGGGTTGACTTCAATCTGGATCTTCTGAAGGTCCGGCATGAATCTGCTATGAAGGCTTTATATGCTGATCTTCCAAGACAATGCAAAACATGTGGTTTACGTTTCAAAAGCCAAGAGGAACACAGTAGTCACATGGATTGGCATGTGACCAAGAATCGAATTTCTAAAAACCGTAAGCAGAAACCCTCTCGCAAGTGGTTTCTGAGTACTAGTGTGTGGCTAAGTGGTGCAGAGGCATTGGGAACTGATTCAGTTCCAGGGTTTCTGCCTACTGAAGCTGTTGCAGAAAAAAAGGATGATGAAGAAATGGCTGTTCCTGCTGATGAGAGTCAGAATGTGTGTGCATTGTGTGGAGATCCTTTTGATGATTTTTATAGCGACGAAACTGAGGAATGGATGTATAAAGGAGCTGTCTATATGAATGCATCTGATGGATTAGCAGCAGGCATGGATACATCTCAGCTGGGTCCCATTGTTCATGCCAAGTGCAGATCAGAGTCTTCAGTAGCTGCCTCTGAAGATTTTGTACTAGATGAAGGGGTATGGGACTCTCTCTGACATTTTTATCACTTACTCTTGCTTTGGGGTTAACTTCTGTTTTTTTCCATGGCTAATAAATCTAAAATAATCAATCCTGCCATTAAAGCAGCAGAATTGGTACAGCAATATAGGGCTGTAGCAATGAACCCTGGCTATTCTCTTTCCTAGTAAATTTGTTAATTTAAAAAAAAAAAGGCAGGATAGGTGCTTTAAAATGTTATATTTCATACTTACCATCCATTTTGCTCCTTCCTCATTCCCCCCTCTTTCTGTTTTCTACTTTTATGTGTGATATTCCTCTGTCAAGTGGCCATCTAATTGAGTGGATAATTGCATTACCATATTAGTTACATACATTACTGAGAAATCTATCTTTTTGCTATGGCTATGATTAATGTAGAATAGTCATGTTTCTGTTATCTGCAGGGCAACGAGGGTAATCAAAGAAAAAAGATGCGGAGTTAGATTACTGGCCTTGATATCATTTGTAAATTAGCTTGAGTTTCTCCATGGGCGTGGTATACTTTACTAATTTTCATCTTTCCCATGGAGTCTGCATACCATGGCCACTCATGCCAGAATCATGTATATATAAAGTTGAACTTTGTACCATGCATAATCTCTTGCTGCAAAGCTTACAAAAATTTTCTTCACAGAAATCCTGTCTTTGCTCTCTTTTTTCTGTGGCGGCTGGTGGAGAGATCTGTAATGATCTCTGGTACATTGGCGTGCAACATACGAATCACAAGGTTTTTGGGACCCTACAGGATGCCCAATGGTATAAGAAAATATCACATATACTGGATAAACCGAATGCTTCTAATCATGTAGAGGGTTTTTGCCAAATTTTCTGCTTGTCTTGTTTCATATTTTGCAGGGGAGTGTAGGGCTGTGGTTCTAATATTTTCCAAAGTTTGATGGATTGGCAAATACACCATTAAAGATTGGATTGTTCCGATCAGGTTCAGCACTTCTGAAAAAACTGTATCTTGTTCCCTTTTTTTTTTCTTTTTTTTTCTTTTTTTTCTTTTTTTGTGTAACTGTCTGGATATTTTACTATCTAGATTTGTCTCATGTCATTTTGAATTGTTGATATCTCCAAACTGGTATTCGTATTTATTGATTCTGTTAAATGATGCTCTTTTGTCTCTAAGTGGCATAATTACCCGCTGATAGTGCTATTATTTGTGATACATGTGCTGTGAATAGCTATGCATCTACCAGTGATTGCTCTAGTAGATTTAAAGAAACAAAAATGGTTTCATTTAATGGAATCAACCATGCATCTCCATCAGAATGACTGCAGGCCTACAAGAGAGTAACCAAAAACCTGAATTATTATTGTGCACCAGATGGGGTTCTGAACTCTTACTTTGATGCCAAGTTAATGGCCCAAATGACTTGATTTTTGTAGCTCTTCAATTTTTTTCTGGGTGAGGGATGGGGGTCAACAGCTCCACTTCACATCTAAAATCGATGTTGGATCTGATGGATCTACTGATTCCGGTTCAAATCAGAGGCAATCCAATCCTTGTAGAACAACTATAAGTGAACCGTGTAGTTTTCATACTGAAGGTGTGGTAATCCTAAGTGGATGCCTCGGTAAGGATTAATACCTTAGAATTAAAAGGTCATGGGTTAAATTTCTTTGTGGTTTATAAATTAAAAAAAAGAAAAAAGAAAAAAAGATCCACCTTCAAGTGAGTATGAAAAATTATTCTTTTAATGGCATCATTCTTCTTCTTGGACTCAAACCAAGTTCTTCATAGATTCATCGTAGGAATTTTCTAAGGAATTTAGAATTTATACGTATTTGATGGGATTCAAACCCATCGATAATAGTTCACTAGCATGTATCTTGTATCTTTTTTGGGATCTCATCACCGTTCAGAGTCAATGGGTCTTACACTGTAGACATGGGTCCCACACCTTATTGATGGTGATGAGATCCTATGAAGAGTACATGCACATGTTGGTGATCTAAACTCAAAACTGAGACGCATAATAAATTCCCACCAGGTTCTGGTCCTAGGAAAAAGATATTTTGTAGTGAGGCTACCATGTAGTGAGGATTTCACCTATTCATTCATGTAGTGAGGATTTCACCCATTCATTCAGAGTGAATCAATATTTTATCAAAAAAAAAAACATGGATTTTGAATCCAACAATTATGGGAAATCTGACACAAAGATCCAAACAAATCCTCAATGGAATCAATTATGGGATACACACGATTTCCGTCATTAAGAAGATTCCAGTATCTGCAATATCACTGTACAGCTTTGAATTCTATTTTTTTTATTTTTTAGGTAATGCGTTTTGATTACTTTGAGATGGGGAGAAAGTTGATCATCCTTCACTCATCATATATAGTGGGCATCATCAGTTGAGCTGGATTCTCTTTAAAATCTATTGTAGTGGGAGTCTTGTACATTGAAATGTTCTTATCATCAATTGAGCATGGTTAAAGAGAGTGGAGAGATCCTTGTCTCCTCGACCCCTGCAATTAACAACTTGGCCTTGTTAGCCAAATAAGGGCAAAGCTTCACTAGAAATGCATAGGCTTGGGAGGCCTTCAAAGCTGGGAGTATTCCCTCTAATCTGAATAGCTGCTGATAAGCTGCAACCATCAATTACAATGCTATCATGTAATGAAAATAAATCTTCTCATGCCTCTTATGTTGGTATGAGAAAATCTAGTGGCTGCAGTTTATTGTACACACATATCAATGTATTGGTATACGCACACAGTATATGACAATCACTAGATTTCCTCATGCCAGCATGAGGGGCATGAGAGGATTTGAATCCATCATTCAATTTCTCCATCAGTTTGAATTGTGGGTCGAGTTCCAAGACTTTTTTTTTTAATTTATTAATTTCATTTTTTTTCCTCTGATTCGTGCAAATTTTTTTTCCATACATGGTAATAAATCTTATTAACGGTAAGGGTGTTAAATGGTCTATAGTCGGTTTAATGGACCGATGTGGTGTATAAGAAGGTGAAACCAAAATCGAATCGATTAACTAAACGGTGTCAAAATTGAAACCAAAATCGATTAGTAATCGGTTCCGATTTATCGATTTTTAAACGGTCTTTCATTAATCGATTTTGTTGGGGTTTATAAATGGTTTAACGCATCGATTATTAATAGTTTTTTCATAATTAAAAAAAAAAAAAGTGTATCCTTTGGCAATCCTAAGCTCCCCTTGTTGATGGAGATATTGTTGATCACAAAGTACACCTGAATAACCAAACAATGTATCATTATCACTGTATTATAAAAACTAAAAAGAGTAATAGATGAATATATTTTTCGATTTCCTCCGACGTCCAGGACCAACAGTGAGCGGTTCAATTCCAACAGCTCAAACGTCAAAGACTAAGTTGAAAGTTCAAACTTTAAATGGGAAGGAGAGACGAGAGAGTTCAAACTGGAGAGAATGAAACTCTTGTAATTTTAATTTTTAATACACTTGATGGGTACGTAGCTCTATATATTAGAATACCCTGCAACGATCATGTCTACGCTTGACGTAGCCCTCCCCATTCTCTTCTCCCCCCTTCCCCCCCCCCCCCTATGATATATTTTGTAGATAGAGAATGTAATTCTATCTAAACACAGCAGACATATTTACTCTTTTCATTTTAGCTATCTGTATATGGGATATGTAGTATTTTGTGTAAACCCGTGGTGATGTAAAGAATAACTCTCTACCTTAACTTATGGTATGGTATTATTCAGATAACATCTGTCATTTAGTATTGCTTTCGCTATTATTATGCTATTTTATTCATTGGTTATTATGGATATTACTAGTGTAGACTGTGGGATCTGTATGATAGATCATTATAGTTGTTGGTCACTGGGTGGATTCATGTCGTCTTGTAGGTCAATCCGGATATCACGTTCGATTCTCAGAATGGACTATGACACTTTGCTTTTCGCACATTGAGTTTTGCTGGAAATAACATTGTAATTAATAAAGGAGAACCCATTTGAGCTTAGTCGGGCCAGACTGGGTTCGCTAGTTGCTGCTTTCATGGCATTACGGTGTTCATAAGGGCATGAGTGCTATTGCAACAGACAAATTTGTTGGTTTCCTTGCTTGGATGTCCAACTTCACATTACCATGAGCCCACTTATGAAGCAGTCAACTTGTTGCTCTTGCGTTAACCAACCTGCATGAATTATCAATTTTTCGAACTGGATTTGATACTCCCTGGCACTTCCTGTTTGTTGCAACTTGGTTAGATCTCCAAAAAGAAATCATGAAATTGGGTCAGACCATACCTTACGTGAAGTCTTCTTTTCTCATTTCCCGTCTCTGATATGCCTTTTCCATGGACTGACCTCCTTTGTCTAATGGATACAAATGATTATCCATTTACCTCCACCTTTGGAGTTTCATTCCACCTCGTCTCAAGCTCCAACTTCAGTTCAAAATCCTAACCCATCAAACCCCCCTAAATCACCTTGATACTTCTGAGGATGACTTTGATTCCTTGTTAGTCAAAGAGAATTTCGAAGCAGAATCTACATTCTCCCATTCTCTTACTTTGGTGGGTCAAGTTTTGGCTGGGAAATCCTATTGAAAACAGGCTATCGTGGATGCTCTCCCAGTGGCTTGGAATACTCAATTTGGAGTAGACATTTCCAGCTTCTCTATCGATATGTTTAATTTCAAATTTAAACATCCATTGGATATTCAGAATATTCTTGATGAAAGCCCCTGGTTGGGCTCAAATTACTCTATGGGTAGCCAAGCTTCTTTGTCCACATTTCACTGTCAAAAAGGAAAAATGGAAAGGAACATAAGGTTATCGTCAAGTTCGAGCGGCTACATTTTTTGTTACTCCTGTAGTCAGATTAGTCAGGAACGAAGACATGTGTATCCATAATTTTGAAGCCGGTTAATTTCCTAGGAATTTGTAGGGGTGCAAGTTTTATCTTGACAATCCGAACCAACCCAAACCCGCCTTGAACCCTGGCAGGGTTGAACCCAGCCCAAACCCTTACAGGGCTGGGTTAGGCTTAATTTTTTATCAACCTTGGCAGGGTTGGGTTGGGTTAGGGACCCTGCCAGGGGAGGGTTGGGTTGGGTTAGGGACCCTGCCAAGGTTAGGGTTGACCCACTGGGTTGAGCCTAGCCCGACCCGACCCTTATATATATATATATATATATATATATATATATATATATATATATATATAAACCAAACCCTAAACCTAATCTCTTATCTCTCTCGACTGTGTCTCAACGCCTCCTAGAGTCGGCAACGCCTCCTAATCCCAGAGTGCGGTGGCCAGGCCCTCCTTAATTTCTCCGACTCTCCCTAATCTCCCTCGACTCTCGATTCTCCCTAATCTCATCGCGGCGAGTCGGCTCTCTCTTGCAGAGTTGCAGGTATAACCTTGTCGTTGCTGCATCCCTAATCTCTCTCCAACTCTCCCTAATCTCTCACCTACCTCACGGCTAGGGCTGCTTTAGGGCAAATCCAAGGCTTTGATTGATCTGAGTTTTGCCGATTGACAATACCCTTAGGTCCTCCAAGCTCTGGAAAGACCACATTGCTGTTGGAATTGACGAGAAAGCTCGATCGTCATAGTAGCTATCTGTTCTTTTTTTTTTTTTTTCAGTTACATTTTACAGTTCTACGACTCTGTTATGGGTGTAATTGGTTATTTCTCCCTTCTCTTTTAATCTTTTGATCTTTCATTGTCTTTCAGATTTTGGTTTAGTGTTTGCGATTCCTTAATTCCTTAACCTTCGCTTCCGACACTATCATTTGGACCAGATATTAAAGGTTCTATTCCAAGCAAAAGATTGATAAAAGAAGCAAAAATATTTGTGTTTCCAGAGATTCATCTTCTTCCACTGTTCCGCGAGGAGGTTCAGATCCTCTACACTGTAACAGAACTTGAGATGGAGAGATGCTAACGATAGCTGATAAAACGGTTCGTCTTCCCCTTCAAGTTCCATTTACATTCATTTCGTATCTTCCCAATGACAGCCAGCTTGGCTCAAGCAACAAGTTAAATGATGGTGCAAATTCTAATGGAAAGAACTCCAACGGTCTTGGCAATATGTCAGGTTCCAAGAAGTGTCTTGTTCCCAATCAAGCCTCTACAAGTGATGTTCCCTCTGGTTTTACTTCACATGATATTTCCACGATCTCGGCTTCCTCAAATACTCCCATCTCACTTTAATTTTCCTGAACACCTTCTGTCAAATCCGGAATTTGCCAAAGCTATCAAAATTCTACTACCCCAACTCAATTCTCAAGTTTTTCACTCTCCAAATCAAATCCTGAGCCAAACCTGAACCAACCTTCTTTGTCCAATCACTTAAATCGGACCAATTTCCAACCAACTCTACCTTCATTTCAATCTCTTGAAATAAACCACACCTATAGGAACATATTTCTGATACCCTGTTTCCCAGGAAATATTTCCTTTCCCAACTTCTTCCTCTTCCATTTCCATCCAAATGGCCTTTCAAATCCTAATCCCATCAACCCAGGTTACTATACCTACCATTCTATTCACACTTAAACCCAACAAGAAAAAGCCGAGTGCAAAGGTAGCCCGAAAATCTCAAGAAAATGTTGATGAGGATATTCAAATGGATGTGCATTTTTTAACATATGGCCCCGTGGAGGCTGGGGAGAATCAGTGTCACAGGTCATCATGAAAATCATTAGTTGGATTTGTCAAGGTTTAAGGGGTGTTTTTTGACAATTCATGCTTTATTTAATCTCCTTTGATCCAAGAAGCCAAAGATCATTTTCCTTAAGGAAATCAAGAAGCCAAGACCAAAATTCTCAAATCTCTAATGGAAAACTCAATTTTAAAAATTCCTTTATTATTAATCCACAAGGTCAGTTAGGAGGTTCGATTATTATTTGGACTGATCAAGTTTCAATTAATGTCAAATTCTTAAATAAATGAATCATTGATTTTGAGGTGTTTCTTCCTCATCAGCGTAGCTTCTCTTCCTATCTTGTGTGTATATCTGTCAGATATCATTCTTCATGAGGTCATTGGTTTGGAGGATTCAGAAGAAGTTTGGACAAAGTTGGGAGCAGGTACAAGTCTAAATCATTGACAAATCAGTTGTTTTTGAAGAAATAATTGTACGGCCTTCGCTTGTCAGATGGAGCAAAATTTTAGGAGCACATTGATGAGTTCAACAGATTTCTAATACAGTTGTCTACTCATGATGTGAAGATCAAAGAGGAGGACAAAAAACTTTTTCTATTGGCTTCATTACCTCATTCATTTGATCATTGTGATTACATTGTTGCTTAATATGGATACTCTCAAACTTGATAATGTTATTGCTGCTTTATTGATGAATGAGACACGACAAAAAACTAGTGGTGATGGGACTACAGAGGAGGGTAAGACCTTGGCTACAGTTGGTGGTCAGAGTAGAGGAAGATCAAATGGGAGATAGGAATATGGCAAGATAGGGGTTGCTCCAAATCACAAGGTTGCAAAATAATTTGTTATTATTGCGAGGAGGAAGGTCATATAAAGAGGAATTGTCTAAAGTGTAAGGAGGATAAAAAGAAAAAGGAAGACAAGAAGAGGGGAGAAAAAACCATCTACTACTGTTGTCATGGAAGGGTGGAGTAGTGGAGATGTCTATCTCACTATTTCATCAGGTATAAATACTTCATATTGGATTTTATATTCGGATTGTTCATTTCATATGTGTTCTGTTAGGTAACAATTTGCTACATATCATGCAATTGATAAGAGTACTGTTAGAATGGCAAATGATGCTGAAAGCAAAGTTGTCGAAATTGGGACTATATGGATGTTTGATGGGATTGATCAAACTGTAACTAGGGTTAGACATGTGTCAGATTTAAGGAAGAATTTAATTTCATTGGAAACACTGGAATGTAGAGGCTACAGATGCTCATCTGAAGGTAGACTTCTCAAGGTCTCCAAAGGGGTCATGGTTGTGATGCAGGGACAAATGATTGAAAATCTATACAGACTTGCAGAGAGTGTTGAAATAGATAATGCTTTTGTGGGAACCTAGGCAAAGGGTATAGATGGAAGACAGAGACTAGAGGAAGTTCAAGTTGTGAACAAGTGTAGATCTAGAAAGAAGCTAATTTCTTTCGCTTTGGATTTTGTGAGTGGAAGTGATCTCTCCGGTGATGCTGCAATAATGGGAGAGGTGGAGTCACATCATATCGTGTGACGGTGAGCTGTGTGGGACACTCGGATGGGGTGCAGACTATACTGGTTTGGGTGTAACAGTTTGACAAAGATAATAAACGAGTTTACAAATTTCACATCGAAGAGTTCTTCTTCAACGTGGCTTGCAGAATCCAAGCCATGTGGAGATTTGTTGGGTTATGTCTTGTGTTCTATGGGGTCCACACAATTATTGAAGTTGTATTTGTATTTGGATTTGGGTCCATTACATGTATAATGGGTTAATCTATAATTGTGTGGGATTAGGGTTTCTAAGATGCCTATGTATTGTCTCTATTGGAAACCCTAAGTAAGGTCTGAACAAAGAAGAACACTTTGTTAGGTGGAGAAAGGTGTAGAGTTTTCTTAAGAATAAAGAAATTTTCTATTTCTCTGAGTGGAAGTAGGCATTCTACGTTGGGGTGCTGAACCACGGTAAATCCTTTGTTTGTGTGTTTGCTTGATCTTCGTTTTCTCTCTTGGTTACACCTTCATCCCTAACATTTTAGAGTACCATAAGATAATCCATTTTGGATTTCCCTTTAACCGGGAGTTATCAAAATTAATATGAATGCCTCGTTCTGTGAAGACCTTCAGCCAAGAGGCATTGGCTTCATCTTCAAGAATTTTCTTGGTATTCCTATCTGAGCAATTTCCTTGCTTCTTATCTTCAGTTCTGCTAAGGTAGGTGAAGCCCTTGTGATTAGGACAGCTTTGGCTATTGAAGCCAGTTTTACCAATATTCAAATTGAATCAAATTGCGAAGCATTTATCAATATTCTAAATCACAAGAATTTCGCAGATGATATTGAAATATAGGCTATTGTTGAGGATATTGTCCACCTCACTTCCTTTTGAAGGCTGTTCCTTCATGTTTTCTTCAAGGAAGACTAATGTAGTAGCACACTCCCTTGCCAGGAAGGTTATATCATTGTTGGGGATGTTTTTGTGGCCAAATTCCTTTCCTTGGCTTCAGGACTTGTGTAAGACTAATCACTCGGCTTGTACCTGTTCAGTTTTACAATAGAATTTCTTTTTACCAAAAAAAAAAAAAAAAGTAATATCAAATTCAACCGCATGCACCTTTTTTTCTTTTTTTGTGTGTCTAGTGCCTACCAGTCAATTTAATGGCCATCCTATTACAAATAACTCGCGATCATACAACCAAAAAAAAAAAGAAAAAAAAAGTGAGGGTTTCCTACATCGTTAGTGTGGAGGAATTTTCCGTGCCACACCGAAGGCAAGTAAAAAATAACATCATCAATGAGAACCCATATGATCAAGAGGAAAGAAAATATCAAAACAAGAGAAGATGTGAAAAAAGGATCCCTACACAGGCATTGTAGTAATCTAATCCCAAAAAAAAGCTACAAAGCATACTGGATTGCACATTAAAGTGCAAATAAATTATATTCTACAAAAAAGGATAACCTATGCTGACAATGTTGAAGGAATCTCTCACATCACACTAGTCATGGTATGAAAAACAGTTTTGTCACATCACACTAGTCATTGAGATTGTTTCCAGTCAGTCCAGTTCATCCAGTTGTGAATGGATGGACTGGATTCAAAGGATACGCATATCAATTCATTGGGGGGGCGTTTCCTTTAAATCCATCCGTTCGTCCACGATTGGATGACTGGACAGACTGGAGACGATCTTTTTCCATCAATCAAGGGCTCATATGGTCAGAAGAGAGAATATCAATGTAGAGATTTATATGGTCATATGTATGAAGGCATAAAGTATATCCCTACAGTGTATTCAGTGGGGATCATTTCTTTCTATATATTAACAAACAAGAGTCAAGAACTATGGGGTATGTAATATCATGAAACAAAAAAAAGTCCAGGTGGAAAAAGTCAATGTTATATGAACCAAAAAAACTTGAACTCTAGTATTAAAGGAGGGTAGGAACATGTGAGACAAAAAACAATCAAGGAGGCTAGCCAATACCTTCCAAGGGACGTAAGGTAATGAACATAATGGCAAACATCCGTAAGGGACTAAAGTCCAAAAGGTAGGTTTTTTGTGCAGTATATCTCCTTTCCTATTCAACACTAAGGTGTGAATTGATTGATTGGTATGGATTTCTATAGGACCGTCCAAAGAGAATATGTATTGTCCCTGTCATCAAACCCTGTTAGTATTTGATTGATATTTATGATTGTAGTGACCAGACTCTCATTACAAATAAGGCAACTGCAACAAGATTACTTCGTCATTAAGTCTGTACTGCAATCTGGTCTGGTCTGGTCTGGTCTGAGACTCCATGGCCGGACAGAGGAGATGTATCTTGGCCATATGAGGTGAAAGAGAGACCCCACACACACACACACACACACACACATATATATATATATATATATATATATATATATATATATATATATATATATATATATATATATATATAAAGAGACACCCCATATTAATGATATGTATTTCACTTTCAAGGTTTCATCTGATGGAAAGAAATATGAGAAGATAATAAATGCCCCGGATTCTCACTTGCAAAGGAATCGTCATGTGGTTTTTTCTTGGGAAGTAAATATTAAAGTTTGTGTAATCTGGTTTTTCTTACCTATGGGCTATGGGCTTTTGCTTCTCTTCTTTGTAGCCCGTTGGGTTTGTCAACTCTCATTAATATATATTTTATGAGAGGAAGATCTATAAACTAACATGGCATATATTAGAATCTTATATGGTAAAAGAATAATAAGAATACAAGAAGAATCCGTAGCCAATAAAAAAGAAATCCCAAGTTTCAAAGAAAAGAGACAGAAGTACACATGTATTTCCTTTTCCCCTATTTTATTACACCGATAATTTGTTAGTTGCCCGCCCATACTATTATTACGAAGCTAGTAAGGGTTAAAATCAAAGATTCCAATTGGGATGTCTATTTGCCATAGGACTAGGAATCTAATCTGGATCATGATCGATCAAAATTTTGCTTAAAATCATTACTTTGAAATTATTATTTACATCCCCTAAGGTGTCAAATAATCTCGAATATCTATCTTTCTATGTAGGAGTACCTACATCTGGATTCCTCTTGCTCATCTCCAAACCCCCCGACTTCCCTGTTAATGACTCGGCAGCCGACTAGCTACTCAAAATAGTCATCCGAGTCAATAGATTGGATAAATTCCTCCATATAACATTGTGACATTGGCTTCTAGTTGCTTTCTTTGTTTGCTCCAGGAGTGCCTACCGGATCGGTCCAGACCGAATCTGGGCAAACCGGCCCATTGATACTCCTAATTCTAACAGTCCCATATAGTAGACAACACCCAACACAATGCATGCAAGATGGGACGAATAATCTCTCAATAATATTTACTTTTTTATTTTCGGTAGAAAATAAATTTATTGAAGATCAGATAGGGAAGTAGCCGAGGTTTCTTAATCAATCATCTCATGAAACAAAGGAATGTAAATGGGTCACTCAACCAACCCCGAAATGTTAATGGTTTTCCTGGCAAAGGTATGAGCTACACCGTTCACTCTCCTTAAAATAAAAGGGGGAAAAACATTCATTACGTGATGAAGATAACTCCAGAATATCATCAATGACAGATTGGAAAGTCAAGTTACCCAATCAATTTCGGTTACTAAACATCTGAATAACCTCTTTGCAGTCAAATTCAATGAGGATGGAAGAATAATTGTCTTCAATTTGTTTGACATTAGGCCAGCACAGATAGCAATGGCCTCTCTTGACTTTGCCAAATCAAAAGCCCTTATGATCCCTTAAGATGAATCCAACACCACCAGAGGACGAATGACTGGGTAAGCTTGCATCAGAATTAATTTTTATACTCCCTTCTGGTGGAGGAGACTTCATTGAGCAAACGCTAGGAGAAGAAGAGCTAGTCGATCCATTCTGAATGGCAACTATGGTGAATTCTCAAAAGGCTGCCTTAGCCTTTTGAATAACTTCTTCTAGTTTTTATTGAAAATCATATCGTTTCTAGCCTTCCAAATATGTCAGCAAAGAAAAGTAGCTTGACTGAATGATTCCCTCCCTTGAAGCTTTGAATTCTGAGAAATAGTATTCCAACTGAGAATCCAATCATGAAGTTTGAAGTTTTCAATAATCGGGATTTTGTAGGATAACGATGATCCAAACGAAACAACCTTAGCAAATGGACAATGCAAGAGGAAATGTTCCATAGGCTCTATATGAGATCCACATCTTTTACATAAAGGATCTAAAGGAATATTTCTCTGCTGTAATCCTTCTCCTGTAGCAATTCCTTGAGCACATGATCTCTAGAGGAAGGCTTTCATCTTTGGGAAAGAATTATAATTCCAAATCCTCTTCCGAACATACTTCAGAATAAATCTCCAATGCACCACTCTCGTAGTAGAAGGAAGGGACTGTTCCTCCTTATCTTGTTTATTAGCAAGAAAATGGTATGCTTGCTTAAAGAGTAAGAATACCATTCTTAGAGCCAATCCAAACCTTATAATCCTCCCTTCGGAAATATTCTCAATTGGATTTTGAAAATTTCCTTAGCATCATCGAGGTGGAAGAATGAGATCAGTAAATCTTGCTGCCAAGACCTAAATAAGATTGCTCACATAAGAAATATGACAATCCTGGGATTTAAGATGTCTAATTTTTAAACCTACTATAGATGGAATCCAAGGATCCTCCCAAATAAAATTTTGATTTCTCTTTTCAACCTTCCAAATTAAACCATCCATCAAAGTTTTTCTACCTTCCAAAATGCTTCTCCACGCTCATGAGGGATGGTTTACCAAATTAGCATCGAGGGAATCTCTATTGAGGAAAAAGCTCCTCTATATCAGGATCATATCCACTCAAAGTGGATCAGCATTTATCCCGATACACTTTGAAAAGCTTGCTCAATTTGATTCCAGGTTATTTCAAAACCTCTACGTAATCTTGGCTAAAAGAGCCCGATTTTGAAGAGTAGGATCACCTACACCCAAATCTCTATTTTCCTTAGATCTACGAAGTCTTTTCCAAGAAATCTAGTGGATACTTCTTTTATCCTCCTATTAGACCCATAAAAATTTGCAGCCGCCTTTTTTATGGTCTTATGGTGGGAAGTAGGTAATTTAAAGTGTGATCCAGCAAAAGGACATCCTTCCCTGCATAGGAGAAGACCAGCCTTCCAACCTTTTAACTTGTTCACAGTTTTGTCCAAGATCTCTTTGAAAGCATATTTACTTTGGAAACCATGATCAGCACTCTAATTCAAACTCAAAGGGCTATTGAAAAATTAAAAATTAAAACATTTTTAACTAAAATTGAAGCTAATGTCTGTCAATGTAAGCGGGTGAGACCCCATCCTCAAACGGTTTATGAAAGCCCACACAGAACAATAAACAGGGAGATTAAAGAGGAAGAGGAGAAGAGACAGATGAAGAACCCGATTCTATGAACAACCCAAACCCAAAATAGAGCCCTAACCCAGATCCAAACCCAAACCCAAACCCAAATCCTAACCCTAACCATAAAAGCTTAAGCATGAAAGGAGAAGACAATCCACCAGACCTACATTTAAAATACGTTTTTTATGGTAGCCCTCAAATTTGGGTTCACCAAGCTGCAAAAAACTCTGGGATAACCATTATGCCTAGACCATTTCCTTGCATAAAATCGAGGGAGAAGTATATACATGCTGCTAGTATACTCGGAGATATACATGCCACTGGGGAAAATAAGAGTATAGAGAAAGTCGGTAGCTGGTTCATTGGGAAGGGCCCGGATTTTGAGGAGAGGAGTACACATTGACAGAGTGTACTTCCTTTTTCCTAAATTCAAAGCAAAAAATGTTTTGAGGAGATTCAAACCGAAATTCTTCTCAGTAGCTCTCCAAGATTAAAAAAGTTGTTTTAAATCCCAATTATTTGCACATGTTTTTGCAACAATTGTGTATTTTAGATGTCTCAAAATAAACCTTGGCAATTCTTCAATATTTTTAAGGTTCAAATGGTGAAATTAAAGAGAAAAGTGTCAAACATATTTATGTAGGGAAAATTGCGACTTCATAACCCTATCCACATAAGCTCATCTGATCAGCTCATTTATGTTTGCCAAATGACAATACGCATTGGATGGAAAGGGAAACATCTGATCTTTGACGAAATGGGTTTTGGAATTTATTAACATTCTCTAAAAAAATGTACTGTCCATAATCCCATAGGTATTGAAACCAGGTAAAGAGTGTTAATTGAACCCATTAGACTGATTTATTGAAGTTGGGTAGAATAGGCTTAACTTAATTGTTTGGCTGAGAGGGACCTGACTACGGAAAGAGCTTGCTGGATGCAAGCTAGTGCAAACTACATTGGCAAAGCCAACCTCTTCCTCCCAACATCAAGGGCCCAATGATTCGGGGACCATGGCACATGACCGAAATCAAGATGCATAACCTGTAGTCTCAATTAGAGAAAAAACTGATTTCACGTATTGGTTTAAGTTTGGTTTTCCCTCTTTGCTGATGGCAATGCCAAAATGTGAGGGCCAAAGATTTTTATGAATTGAAAAATTATCCTCAACTTTTATATTTAATTAAGATGTTCATGTTTTCTACACTCAATCACACAAAAAATATCAAAAAGGCTTTCGCCTTAAGATCTCATCCACTCACGCCAGTGGGGAGAAAAAGTTGGAATCGCTACCTAGATAAGGTCTATGACCCATAAATGTTGTTCCTCATTGGAGGAACTCTAATGACTCATGCAATGGAATGGCTATCTGGTCTCTCCAAAGGCAGGTCAACGCCGAATTACGAGTTGGGAAGGTGTTAGGCACCCAATTCGCCGGGTCATTGACCGGTCTCCCTAAATCCTATCAGTTCCTAGAGTTTTATGTATACTTTGGGGTTATCTAAACATGTTATAAAGTATAGGGGAAATTCATAATTGGTCTCTAATTTTCCATTAACTACCCATGCCCAAAAGAAATTACACTAATATATAACAAAAGAATAATGAATCAAAGAAGCAATGTAATAATCTTAATCATACATCTACAAGGGATGAAAAAATGTGTACAACATATGACCGAGTCTGGAAAAATCCCAAACCCCCTACGTATCCCTAACGGCGGAAATCAAGCCAAACGTAGTTCGAGCGGGTGTGAATAAACCAAGTGTGTGCAAAAGAAGGACGCTCCCAAAATATTGGAACACATCCCGAAGGTAGAGACGTTCCCACAACTGTGGGACCCATCTCAGTGTAGAGTACTTCTATCGTTAGAAGTTATTGCGGTGAGGTAATCTCCGAAGAAAGAGGCTTACCTCAATTTGAGTGTGTGTGTGCAACAAGCGATATTCCCAAAATATTGGAACACATCAAGAGGAGAGATGTTCCCACAATGGTGGAACACATCTCTGTGTGGAGGCACTACTACCGTAAGGAGCCCCCACGATGAGGTAATCTCTGAATAAGGGGACTTACCTCGATTTGACTGAGTGGGAGAAGTTCTCACAGCTTACATATCCCAAAAAGGGAATCAGGTCGATGTAGTTCCCAAGGATTAATGAGCCATGGACACGCGTGGCAACACTCAAGAAAGGCGATCGCCTAGGCTCCCCACACAGGAGGGTTTATCTAAACCTCACTCATGTCCCAGTCCCAAAGTGTTTAGGTGGGCCATCAATTGAGCCACAAGTCCTAAACATACATCTACCCCATCGCTGATTTCATCAAATATTTCTTTGTACAACGTCAGCCCAATCACTCTTGGAGACCAATCCTAAGGTTGGGTGGGCCTCATTCTAAATAGGCCCACAAAGGGGTGGGCCTCATTCTAAATGGGCCCACAAAGGGGTGGGCTCATTGGAGCCCATCTATCATGGTGTTCAAGTGGAGACACACCTTTGGGGTAGGGACCGCATGTTGACATAAGTATTTATTCAATTTAGGCATATAACATGATATGACCCTAACACAAGTTAAGATGAACAAATTGAGATACATTATCACAGGGCATGTCAATGAAACATGTTATTTATATCCTACCCAAATAAAATGGCCGAAATAAAATGGCTATAAAGCAAAAAGCCATGTTATTTAACAAAAATGGGCCCAAATAGCCCACATAAACAAGCCAAAATAAATGAGGGGGGGCCAACTGACACTTAACTCACTTAAACCCCAACTTAAGCAAACTGGCCCACCATAGGCCCACATAAACCAAATCAACAAGACTTAAACCATGGCCCAGACTAAATGGGCCAAACACAAACCAAGATAACCTGACCCACATGGGCTGAACACACAAGACCAGAACAAACTAAACTAGACTTACCTAGTGCAGGCCAACTGAAATAGGTCCACATTGAACCGGACTAGAGTGGGCCTAGGTAACTAGCTACACAAACTAACAAGACTTGGCCCAAAGGCCTGGACCCAACCTAAACCCAGCCTAGACCAAAACCAGACCTCATCTAAACCAGACTAAACATAAACCGGGTCCACAAAACCAAACTAAACCCCAATATACTAACCCAACTCCAACATAAATCATGTCAGGCCAAACCAAACCTGCCCCAAACCAGACCTAAACTAAGACCAACCCTAGACTAAGTGATGGCAAAGAGGTTAAGACATCTCAAATTAACAAGCCCTCTTTGCTATAGGATCTTAATTCAGTCCAACACAAAAATCTGCAGAGAAAAGTAATAGAAAAAAAATTCTTATTTGAAAATCCGACCGTCAGAAATTGATGAAACTTGGGTTGAATGACCTTTACAATAGTTATGAACACCCTTCAAAATCTGAGAATGATCCGAAAAGAATCGAAGGAGCTATGAGCTTTGTAACCTTGTTGTACCTGGTGCCGCCAAAACCTAGGCAGGTTTAAAAGGATGTCGGCTGTTGATTTGGTTTTTACTTCCTCTAATTGGTGCTGAGTGTCTTACATATAACCAGCAACAAAGAACAAAATAGGAGTATTGAATGCAAAGGAACAAAGGAAATAGAGTTCGGTTGAGTCTCACAACCTTGGAGACTCAACCAGAAAATTGGAGTTTCACTCTCTTTTTTTCTGGAAAATTCTCTCTACTAGAGCCAGCATGCATTCTCTTTATTTATAGCTTTGAAACATTACAAATAAAATAGGAAAGAACGAAATTTGGAAAAGCTAAACCTCCTTTATAACTTAGGAAGTTTTTAAAACATAGAAATAGGAAAGTTTCTAAAAACTGGAACTAGGAAACTTGATTTTAGACAAGTCTTAGTTTCCAAGCAACTAAGACTTCTAAACTAGCTAGCCTAATTTTTAGGAAACTAAACAATGGAAATAAGTAAACTGAAAATTAGGAAACTAATCAAAAGAGTCATAACTAATGCTGTTGGTACTGTTCACGTGAACAGTACCGCGTGAACAGTGTGGGCTAGGCCCGAGCCCATGTTGATGGTACCTTGGGCTGGTTGCTTCTTGGACTACATCAACTCCCCCTACTTAAAATGAACTCGTCCACGAGTTCGATAATGATGAAGAATGATTTCAGTGGGTTCGGTAGGTAACGTCTTCTGATTTTGAAATTTTGGTTGTCCTTGCAATGTTGGAATAAAATCCATCACTTTGGGTCCACTTTCTTCAAGATATTTAGACGGTATCAAAAAGTCAATATGCTCAACATCTTGAGGAAAGTCGAGTGAAATCGTGGTATTCATAGGGACTATCTTGTTCAATTCTTCATTTTTTGCAATTGTCTCCATAATACCGTGGTCTTCATCAGAACTGTGATCACCTTTCTCAATCCCTGGAGTTTTAGCAAAGGCATCAAAATTATCCACATCTATTTTTGAGGCAATCAAAACCATACTGTTGATTATATGGATTCCATATGAATCCTTACCATCATCCATGACATCCGCATTAGGAACAGAAGTGTCATCACTTTGTGGTTCACATACCTGTGTATCTGGGTTGGCATCGATTGCAACAACTAAGGAGTTTACCTTTAATTTTTGTGGACAATCTCTAGCAAACTGACCATATGCATTGCAGTGATAGCATTGCACATCCGTAGCTGCTACCATGAGAGTTTTATCTTTATCTGTCGTTGGAGTAGCATGAGATGTAGTCCCTATGGCTTTACTGTTTGGTATAGGGTGCTTCAATTCATAAGAACTGGAGGTGGGCTTTGGTGTTGACTTCAAAAGGTCATCGGCTTGGAAAGTTTTATCAACACAGTCGTTAAAACTAATAATATCAATCACTCCCATTTTTTCTCTAATTTCAACTCGCAGCCCCAAACGGAACCGAGATATCATTTGATCATCATTGTCTCGTGAACCTGACCGTGCACACAATTGGTCAAATTGATAGATATAATCTTCCAAATTCCTAGTGTCTTGTCGAAGATTATTCAGCTGGTCATGCAACCTTCTTTGGAAGGGTCGTGGCAAATATTTTTCTTTCAATTCTTCCTTCATCTCCTCCCAAGTAGTGGGTTCTCTACGACTCCTCATGAGACTATATTCATAGTTACGCCACCAATCACGAGCACCCCCTACTAGTTTGGAGTGGGCCAATTGCAGCTTTCTAGGTTCGGGAAGGCTAAACCAATCAAAGTAGTCATCTAGAGCATTCAACCAATCTTGAAAGGTTTCAGGGTCTTGCCTCCCATGAAACTCCTTGAGGTCAATTCGCACCTTATGGGTTTGATACCGAATAGGTTGATTGCCATCATAGTCTTCATAGGGTGGGTCTTGATATTCTTCTCTAGGGACTCTTTGGGGAGCCTTAGGAACACGCCTTGGCATTAGGTTGGCTATGAGAATTTTTCTTTTAGGGGCTTCTAGTTTGACTGGCCTAGGATTATCCCGTTCCTCCAAATTACATATTCTTCCATCCATACTGTCTAACTTGGCATCCAATTTGGTCAATCGTTGGAGAACCAAATTAACAAGGTCATTGAGATTATTGGACTGATTAGGAGAGTTAGAACTCTCCTCAGCCATGCTCTGATACCAATTGATGGCAAAGAGGTTAAGACATCTCAAATTAACAAGCTCTATTTGCTATAGGATCTTAATTCAGTCCAACACAAAAATCTGCAAAGAAAAGTAATAGAAAAAAATTCTTATCTGGAAATCCGACCGTCAAAAATTGATGAAACTTGGGTTGAATGATCTTTATAATAGTTATGAACACCCTTCAAAATCTGAGAATGATCCGAAAAGAATCGAAGGAGCTATGAGCTTTGTAACCTTGTTGTACCTAGTGCCGCCAAAACCTGGGCAGGTTCAAAAGGATGTCGGCTGCTGATTTGGTTTTTACTTCCTCTAATTGGTGCTGAGTGTTTTACATATAACCAGCAACAAAGAACAAAATAGGAGTATTGAATGCAAAAGAACAAAGGAAATAGAGTTCTTGGAGACTCAACCAGAAAATAGGAGTTCCACTCTCTTTTTTTTTGGAAAATTCTCTCTACTGCAGCCAGCCTGCATTCTCTTTATTTATAACTTTGAAACATTACAAATAAAATAGGAAAGAACGAAATTTAGAAAAGCTAAACATCCTTTATAACTTAGGAAGTTTCTAAAACATAGAAATAGGAAAGTTTCTAAAAACTGGAATTAGGAAACTCGATTTTAGGCAAGTCTTAGTCTCCAAACAACTAAGACTTCTAAACTAACTAACCTAATTTTTAGGAAACTAAACAATGGAAATAAGTAAACCGAAAATTAGAAAACTAATAAAAAAAGTCATAACTAATGTTGTTGGTACTGTTCACGTGAACAGTACCGCGTGAACAGTGTTCACGTGAACAGTGTGGGCTAGGCCCGGGCCCATGTTGACGGTACCTTGGGCTGGTTACTTCTTGGACTGCATCACTAAGGTCTAATATAATTTGAATTAAGATAGACCTGAACCAATCTGAACCCAACTAAAATCTCTAGATCAGCTTGACTAGAATTTGACTAGGCCCAAACCAGATCCGAACATACCAGAGTGGGCCTAAACAAAACCCAAACTCAGCCCACAAGAGCCCAACCTAACTAAAGCAGTCCTAAACAACTAATCCTAGACCTGAACTAAGCCGGGTTAAGCCAGACCACGCAAACATGAACAAATTTTGAACTCACTCTAACCTGGACAATGTAGACCTGAACCCATTTAACCCAACCAGGATCAAATCTAAACTTAAACCCAACCATGCAACCCTGAACCTCAAGCCCAAACATAAGCCTAAACCAGATCATGCAAACCTGAACTCACACTAACCTGGAAAATGCAAGCCTGAACCAGTGTCGATCTGAACCTGAACCATGAGCCTATACACACCACAGCCTAAACCAAACAAATTGAAACCTATAGATAAACTTGACCAGAACTAACCCATGTTAAATCCAATTAAAACAAATAAATTAAACTCCAGCAAAAATAAAAATTGGACACATTGAATGTGTCCTAAAACCAAACCCAAGAAACTGATATGAACTTAATGATATAACCACACGAAATCCCACCCCCAAACTTGAACCAGGTCTAGCTGAACCCAATTCGAACTGAACCAAGTCTGTCCTAAACCAGGCCAGACCAAAAATAAATCCACCCAAGACAAAGCAAACACGAGAAAAAGACCAAAGCCTAAGCCAATGCAAAACGGGGAAGAAAGATAGCATTCAGACTTGCCCTGAAGGAAGAAGAAGCATTACCAGATGAATCTAAAAAAAAAAAACTACCTGACTCTTATTTAATCCCCAAATTTAAACGTAACCCAGTTATAGCCTGAAATTCAATAAAACACCATGACCGAAGCAATTACACCTACTAACCACAGAAATCTAGATCGGCCATAAAAATAAATCAAGCCTACTCGAATCAAACTCAATCCAAACCCGTCCTATTCGGATTCAATATGTAGGGAGAAATACAGAGGGGGAGAATGAAGAGAAGTCAATTTTCAAAGCATTTTATCTAACCGCACCTGCCATGCCCAAGTAAAAATCAAATCCCAACTTAAAAATTTAAACCCCAAAGCTATCACCTATCACTGAAGTTAAACAGATCTCCAACCATGGCCAAGAGAAAGGAGAAAAGAGCAGATAAAAATAACACTAAAAGAAAAAAAAGAAAAAAAAAAGTTCATTCGTAAGGAAAAAAAAAAAAAAAACAAGAACAAACAAAAGAATGTCTTACCTACAGCCGTCGCCTCCAACTCCTTCTTCCTCTTCAGGCACCCAGCAATCAACACTCCTTTCTCCAATTCACTGTGGTTGAGAGCCTTTAAAGCTGCTGTTTCGCTCCCTCGAAGACAGCTCCAAATCCAAATCCAATAGATCGAATACTCTTTCCCGGTACTCTCCCTCTCAACCTCTCTGTCTACTCGATTTCTCTCTCAACCCTCTGTCGACAACCCAAAAAAAAATAAAGAAAACCCATCTCGGGTCCTTTTCTCGATCTTGATTTCGCCCTCACTGCTTTTCACTCTCTCTCTCTCTCTCTCTCTCTCTCTCTGTGTGTTTTCTCCAAACGAAATCAACACCCTATCCAAACGAAATCAACACCCTATCCAACCGAAACCCCTGCAGAAACCCACAAAAGCCGTGGCTCACTCCTTCCTCCTTGATTCTCGCTGTTCAGACGCCCCTCATTTCGAGCTGGAATCTCTCTCACTGATCTCTCTTTCCTGTCTTTTTCTCTCACCTTTTTCTTAAATCTCAAAGCAAGAAAACCCCAGCTGGCTCTCTGCTATTTCTCTCTCAACTTCCGCCTGGGATTCTCTTGCTCCATGATTCTCTCTCTGAGAAATCCAAAAAACCCCCATAGAAACCCGAAAATGCCTGCAATCGATTCGAGCTCCTCCCTATTAGGATCGGAGACGCAAACAGAAAGAAAAAACACGAAGATTAACGTGGTTCAACACCCCATTGTGGGATGCCTACGTCCACCAGAGAAAATAGTGACTTTCTTCTATTCCCAAGAACAGTCTACAAAATTCTCTACCTGACAGGCCTATCTCATCTGTCAGCCTTACAGCGTTCCAGCTCTCCACTGTCAGAGGAGAATCCTCTACAGCCTTTGTAGCCTTACCTAGGTTTTCCCACACAGAGACAATTTATAGGGAAACCTAGAAACCAATCCCACCACAATTATAAGTTTATCCTCGTACATGTAATAGACTCATACCCTAATACAAATACTACCCCTTATAATTATGTGGACCCTAAGTAATACAAGACACCAACCCAACAAATCTCCACCCGGCTTGGATTACGCAAACCACCTTGAAGAAAATCCGTTGATGTTGATTACAGAAATCCGTCTCGCCAAAACGCTACACCCAAACGAGCATAGCCCACACCCCGTCGGGTGTCGTCCGACACCATCACTGGCGCACGATGTGAAGTGACTTTATCTCTCCCACTCGCTGCGGCATCACCGGAAAGATCACCGTCACTCCACGGTCCTCTTGCAACTCCCGGTTGCATCCGGAACCCGAGTCTCTCACCACCGCACCTCCATTGCGACCCTTGAGAACCGACTCCTTATCCCGACCCTTTGCAACTCCAATTGCACCGGAACCCAAGCCTCTCACCTCGCATCTCCAATGCGGACTTAGAGATCCAACTCCTTGTCCCGCCCGGCCCAAGTACTCCTTTACCCCACGGTGCAACATAAACTGGTCATTATGTGCATCGTACTAGGATTCAATTCCACCATCAGATCCAACACTTAATCCGACCAGATCCTCGAACAGCTACCATCGTCCCATCAATCTGAACACGATCTCCCAGCCGTCGTTGACCATCCACTCCAGTAGCACCAAGACCCACGTGCGATACCACCTGGTGTAATACCATCCACTCGACTACCACCAAGATCCACGTGCGATCCTATCACAAGCGAGAATGCCACATGTGATAACATCTTCCCCAAATTTATTTCCATACCAGGAAATCTTACTAGATGGAGATTCACCTTCGCCATCTCTTCTTGTCGGCACAAAACTACTATTTGAAGAAACAAAGAGATGCAGAAATTTCACCCAAAGAAACAGAGGCTTCTGTACGGAGCAAATAACTTGACTTATAAAACTCCAATAAAAAATCTGACCGTACAGATTGACGAACTATGTGTCCTCTACCTTCTGTCCAAAAATCAGCCCAATCGGACCACGGATGACCTCCCGATTGTCTGCTTGATCACGGCTGTGCAAATCACCTACGCTCAGAAAAAATGCTGCTCTCTTTCTCTTCTTCTTATGATGTTAAACCCTAACCCTAATCCGTTTTTGTCCTATTTAAAAGATTAAATACAAGACAAAAAGAATGGGTTTAAAACACACAAAGGTTTGGACCTTTATCTACAAACCCTAAGCATCATTGTACTAGGGTTTCCCATGGAAACCCTTCTCACGGATTCAGTCCTTTTTTTTTTCTTCTTCTTCTTCTTCATACTGCGTACCTCCTTCGTTCTTCAAAGAACCCTAGCTCTGATACCACTTGTTAGGATCGGAGACGCAAACAGAAAGAAAAAACACGAAGATTAACGTGGTTCAACACCCCATTGTGGGATGCTTACGTCCACCAGAGAAAAGAGTGACTTTCTTCTATTCCCAAGAACAGTCTATAAAATTCTCTACCTGACAGGCCTATCTCATCTGTCAGCCTTACAGCGTTCCAGCTCTCCACTGTCAGAGGAGAATCCTTCTTCGACCCCTCTTTTAGGCCATGTCCCCCATAACTCCAGATGTCTTTTTCTGTCCTTGCACTTTTACCAAGTAAGGGTCTAACTTTATGTTGATTTGGTCCATGATCTGGTGACTTGACTGATCAAATCAGCATGCCTTGCATTTATGGTTGTTGTTAGCATTTATAAGCATTAATGACAATCCATTAATACCCCAACAACCCACATCAACCTGTCACATCTTATCTGAGTCAGCATAGAGGGTCGAACGTAGGTTCCTTGTAATATTTTTCATTATGTCTTCATTCTCATACCATGTGCCTTAGATGCACGCCACGAGCTCATCTCCGAAAGATCATCCGAAATTCTCTTCCTACGGCCAAATTTAACATCAACCATTATTTTTCCTAACAATTTTGGGGTATGACCTTCAACTTAAGGATCTCTCTCTCTCTCTCTCTCTCTCTCTCTCTCTCTCTCTCTCTCTTCTCTCTCTCTCTCTGTGTGCATGTGCACCTTACAGCATGGCCTGTTAATTTTCATTAAACGCTTCACTATATTATGAACCATTCATGCCCTTTCCATGTACTTATTCTTATGTTGCATATGGTTTGATCTTCCACTTGCAGCTTGGTTCATTGCTCTCCATTTATGGATGTTTCCAATATCGCAATAGAGTTGGTGGTCACAATGCATATCGTGTGGGGTTAGATGCAGAAGGCAGCAGCTATGTAGCTCCTACTCATGAGGAAAATGCAAATCTGTGCAACACAACAAAGGGCTCGGATCCCCGGGAAGAACATTATATTTGTAAAACTGCTGACATTTGGGGTTATGTCTTTCAAATTATTTTTCAGGTCAATCTCATAAATAGTGAATTTAAAGAACCTCTCCCCTAAAGGCAATATAATCCACGTGTAACTAATTTTAAGTGTAGAAGTAGAATATAATCAACATTCATGAGAAATAATTATTCGATTTTATATAAATTAAAATCTATAGAAACTTCAGGTTGCATTTTCTGCATCACATTCAGGAATTGAAAGTATAGTCATTTTTAAGTAAATAATATTCAATTTAGCTAATGTCTGGCCTAGAAATTCTAAGATGGGAACCATCAAATGGTAAATGATATAGACAAGAACCGGACGAAAATAGTTATAGTAACAAAGGAAAAACTAGCACATAATGCATTGAAAAAACATGCCTATTTTGACTAAGGCAGCCAAACTATTCTTAGTAGAAAAAGGAGGTCATAATGACTTTCAGATGGGATGGAGGCATTATGGGGACTTCAAATAATAGGGATTAGGGGTTTGTGCCTTTTTAGGGGTAGATGACTCAAGACAAACCATCTCAGTACATATGGCGCAAGACAATTCCACATATCGAGGTCAGAATGGGATCGGGTGTTTTCACGTCTCACTGTAGTGCCCGGTTTGTCTTGATTTCTGATTGATGAACAAGAAAGAAACTTGCTCTGCTCCCCCTTCGAATGGATTGGATCTGCTGCCCCTCCAATAGAAGCTGAAGATGCGGGCTTAGAGCAAAAACCCCCTTTTTTTTTAATTTAAGTAAATAGTTTGGATTCGCTTTTGCTTCTAGGCAAGCGCAGTGGTCAAAGTAGTTCAAGTCAGTGCTTTCCTTCTAAGTGAAGGGAGAAGGCACTCGGTCTACTAGTCCGGATCAGGCTTAACCCGATAAAGGTTGTACTAATTGCGTAGATAATCAAAGCAGCTATCGTACTCTGAAACTGAGTGAGAGGATCGAGAAACCTTGCCCAAAGTGCTTACGAGGCAAGTCAACGGGGGCTAAGATGCTCTCTTTCACTTGACGAGCTATGTATGAATTTCTTGAAACATTGCTACTCCATGCAATTTCCTAGGCGTTTCACCCCCTTGTCAAAGGAATATTAGAATTGCCTGGGAATCCCTACTCAATTTGGGAACAGATGAGGGGCCTACCTTCGTAGGCCTACCTTCGTCAGTCAGCTGCTCGAAGTTGATTTTAAAAGCAAAATCATTGAATTACTCTGAGAATTTAAAGACTGTTTTGCATGGTTCTGATTCCTCCTTTTTCTTAGTACAAGGAGAGTCAATTCCTAGCTCAAAGTAGGTCATATGATTCAAGTGGACAGAGTTCTGATACCTGGTTGATTCAATCTTACGTATAGCTACCTTAACGGTCTCCGTAAGAGAAAGAAAACACCGACTGTCTTTCTTTAAGAGGTCAAAGAAGGATCTGTAACAGGCTCTGACGGCTTTGGTGAAGAGGATGGGAGCAACTCTGAAGACGTGACCGAGGCATAGCTGTCGTAACTGAAGTATCTTCATCCTGAGGAGTGCAGAAAATTTTTTGCCTTACCTTTATATACAGTTTAATTCAGCATTTTAATTACCTAGTTATTAACCCTTTTTTGTTTTTGTTTTTGGTGAACAGATGAATGCTGGAGCTGTATTGCTCACTGACAGCGTTTATTGGCTAATCATTGTTCCATTTCTTACCATGAAAGACTTCCATCTGAATTTTGTAAGTGCATATACTGAAAATTAATAGGAGCTTAAGTTCCTGGAGTAATTTATTTTTTGATGAATAATTGAGCATGTGTTTATAGCTGGACATTCCAAGCATTTATTAATGTTTAAGTTCGTTTTGATTGCAGATTGATGTATAGAAAGTATTTATTTGATGGAGATATAATTGCCAATCAATAAATAGGCTCTTTTTTTTTTTTTACAAGGACCGTGATTTAGGAATCGGATCAGATAGGCAGAATCAGGCATCCAGATTGGGATCCGCCAGTGCAGGACTTGGCTTGAGTGGCTGAATGGCTGTTAAATGAAGCCTGAATTGGCTGAATAGACTGGAGAAGGGAGAAAACAAAAAAGAACAAAAGCATCTCACAATTTGTAATCTTTCATGTCAAATACTGTTTTAAGCCTCTCTATCTATCGTTTCTAGTGCGTGAAACACAGGCAGATTCCTAGAGTTTCATAATAAACCTTTCGTAGCTATCCAATTAGAAATGGTCCAGTTAAAGGTCATAACTTGTGATTATACTCTACATAAAATTCAGAACATAAGATCCATTTCTTGACGGAGATGAGCTAAAGCTGGAAAGTACTGCCTCTGTGATTCCAAAAACTCCTTTACACCAATCGTAGAAATATGTGTGTAGTCTTCAGACATAAGGTTGTCTGAGAAGTCCTACAAAGCCACATCAGAAACTATTCAATTAGATATTATAGGCCATGCATAAATAGTATTGAGGATAAGATGGAATAAACTAGAGTTAATTTTCCTTACCGGCAGTTCACTAGAGTAATCAAAATCTATATAAAGAACTTCTAGGCTAGGACAGCTCGTTAGCAGGCAAGCTAAACCAGCAACCACATGGTTGCCCAAATCTGTTTGAATTGAGAGATGTTTTAGATTATGGAGTGGAGAAGGCAAACCTCTTCTCAACCCTTCAATGCCAACATTTGGTATTGGCAAAACCTTCGATATGAAAGGAGAGTCAATAGTTAGAACTGGTTCCACAATATGAAGTAAAATCACCAGCAACATGTTTCTCCCAACAAACCATTAGTTCAGATTTTAGTGATAAATACCAACAAGACTAACAAGAATGGATGAAACTCTGATCATAAAAATCCTACACTATGTCCATATAAATTGGAGGAAAAACAAATCGTATGAAGGATTCAGTACGAAAGGAGTTGAAGGAACCCATTTCCCTACTAAGAGAACCAAACTTCAGATCATTATTGAATCTGAAACTTCCTCCTCACCTGGTTTAGAGATTTATATTTCTTCTTATCGGAATATGTGAATGCCCTAAAATTGAAAAAGACAAGGGACTTCAAGAACCCAAGGGAAATTAAAGAAAGAAAGGAAAGAAGATACAGGGGGACAAATTCTGATCATACTTCATTGAAGAGACTGTGGATAAATAAGAGACTGGAAGTGAAGACAAAATGTAACACCCCGAGCCCAAGGATGGGGCGCCACGTAATACCAGGATCGGCAGGTTCGATGAATATTAGTGGAAACTAGAGTTGATTTTGGACTTTACTTTTTATCCTTTGGGGTACAATGTTCATTTTGGACTAAGATACTTCTTTCCCCTATTTACTGCTAAAAGATCTTATGGTACAGGCATAAAGGTCAATTTACCCGTATTGGAAAAAATCATTTAAACCAGGCGTATTACGGTGCTTCCATAAAAATAAGGTCTTGGGAGAGGCCAGGCCTCAAACTACTGGCTGGCCTGGCTTCTTGAGTCCATAGGCCAGAATCTACCTTCATTTCTCCAACTTCCAAAATACCTAACACTTAGGCATTTAAATGTTTTTGCTATTCGGAGTTTTTAAAAAACCCACAGTGACATGTTATTTGATCATTGAAAACCATGGTCTACACCTCTTGTAGTTCAGCAATTTAGAATTTAAAAAACATTCATGTGTTTCTTTTTAACTTTTTCATTCTGTTCATCCATTTCAGTACTTAATCTTCTTAAATATCATTATTTAAACATGATCATATTCTTTACAACCTCATTTTACTAGTCTACACAGCAGAGTCAATATGTCTACTCTTGTATTTAAATTTAAAACTTCCATATTGTTGTCCCATTACTTACTTCATTTTCTATTATCTCAGTCAATCGTTTAAACACTACTCAGTCCCTAAGTCATAAGCTTGCTGACCCAGGAAGGTTTCCAATACTTATTTAGACAGTAACCAAAAAAAAAAAAAAAAACATTAATGAAAATATCATACCTGAAGACAAAAGTTGGATATTTTTAATTTCGTGGTATGATCCATGTCTTCCAGAAGTTTACTGAGAATTCCTCCATAAGCTGAATAAAGATACATTTGTTCAAACTGCAAACTTGCATCAATCAGGTTCAGTAAGCTCGTTATATAGAAACTGGACTGCATCTCCTCGTTATATTCAGAATCTATCTCTCCCAGAAACTCAAATTGCAAAAAACTGGGAATATTGATAAGATACTCGTTCACTGAATTGGAACTTAACCTTAAGTGAGTGAGTCGTGAGCATGGAGCATCAATATCAAACTTTGAATCCTTAAACCAGCAGTACTCAAGACGTAAGGAATGCAAATGAGGAGAATTATTGATTAAAGCTTGGACCGAGTCATCAACTAATTGAACTTGTGAAAGACTAACAGTCTGTAAGGAAAGAAAATTTTTGTGCAGGGATGGCTCGAGTCTACAAAAATTTAATACCAAATCTTTCAACAATTTAGATGGTGAACAGAAACGAGGCAAGTGATATAATTCAACTGGGAAGTATTCGTCAGAGCTTAAATCAGGAGAGAAATCCAAATTGAAGCCATGTAAATTTTTCAGTGCAAAGGAGAACCATGCATCGGCACGACTCATTAGAGCAGAATCGTTTAGATGATAGAACCTTATGTTAAGCTCAATAAGGTTTTCAGTTTTACGAAATTGTAGAAAACTATCGATAAAGTCAGCAAATTGGGTCTTCCTGCTCTTATTTTCCCTTGGTTCATCAAACTCACCAAAAAAGCTAGACTCAGCGAAGTCTAGAATAGAAATAGACTGTAAGAAAAAACTACAACCCATATGTATGTTTATGCGGAATAAGATTCGATATACCCGTAGTGTAGGGATCTGTTCCAATCGATGTCCATCCAACCTATTGCATTACAAGTTTCAATTGAGAGGAATGCCAAAAAACTATAATCGAAAAATAGAACCTAATGAAACATTGCAGAATGCAAGAAAAGATATTATAACGTTAAAAGATCAATTGTTTTGTGAATCTTTATTGTTTACCTGAGTATTTGAAGGCTGTAGGTATCTCTGGGGGCTATCGCGCAACTGAAATGGATTTCGGCTAATCGTCTCAGCGGAAAAAAATGAGGAGAATAATGAATCTTAGTTCAAAGATAGAAAGAACGTAAGAAACAGAGCGTAGAAGAAGGTGAGAAATGGTTCTTTCGATCACAAGGAACTGCAGAAACAAAGTGGAAGAAGAACGATGAGAAAATAGTTCTCTCACAAAGAATGAAAAAAAATGGTACTGTCGATTAAACGAGACTGTAGAAACAGAACGGAAAAGAATGAGAAAATGGTCCTCTCAATTAAACGGTAAACTGTATTATTTAAAATTTTAAATCTTAATCATTACTTGTTATAACCGTTAATATTAAAATATCATACCGATACTAAGAGGTTACATCCACATGGACCCGATATGGGCCGTTTATAAATAGAAAAGAGTCTGTACATATGGACCTAATAATATGGACCTTCTAATAAATTTTTGGGAATTTTTTGAGCGAATACTTCCCCTTCTCTGAAGGTGAGGGTACTACAAAATCTGTTTGTCTTGGTTACAAACAAACGCACCCATTTATAAAATGCATGAGAACTCAATATATGTCCTAAATAACTATGCAAAAATTGATTGATATTACATAGTTTTTTTAGAGTTGAGAAGTTGGGAAATCTGATTTTAGAAAGATGTCAAATGATTTGACCTATCCGTTTTAACTTATGAAAATCAAATTTATTTCTGCAATTCGGTTCAGATCATTTTAAGGTATATATTCATTTGGGTTTTGATTATAATTGACTTCTAGTTTAGGTACCTCGACCATGCTTGTTGTATATTTATAAAGAAAACGTAATGTTGCAGTTTTTTTTTTTTGGTAAGAAAATGTATTGTTGCAGTTTGATGTTGTTTTTACTAGAGAGATCTCCCAGCCAACAGTTCCGAACTTTGGATTGCAATTGGTGACTTTAATTAATTTATCGTTACAAAAATCATATTTTTACCAAATGCTACAATCCCCCCTCCCAAAAAAAAAATTTCCAACTTAGAAGGATTTTAAAATTTTCATATAAACAAGTGGGGATGGTTAGGGAAAATTACAGGTATCTCCTCTGTAGTTTGTCCGTAACTTAGGTACACCTTGAATATTTTAAATAATTGCAACTGTCCCTTTTTTAGATGGTGGTGAACTTTAGATTAAATGAACAAATATACCGTAGATACTTTAAAGGCAAACGGTTACTTCTTTTTAAAAAATACCTTTTAACCTTCTTTTTTTTGTTTTAATGAAATATCAGTACTATTAGTCTCAACCTTTCAACCCAATCTTAAAAGAGTGTGATGAACAAACAATTTAATTAAATTCAACATAATTACATCTCTTAGCTGTTCTCCTTGGTCTTGAATCGGTACAATACTTTCTTCTTCTTGTATGAAGCATTCTTAATGGTGAGAACAATTTTCCCACGTTTGTTATTCTTGAAAGGAGTTGCGAATTGGTCCTTCATTTGCAAAGATCTTTTTCTCCTTCTGCATGATGATGGTGTAAGAACCCTTATCGTCTGGGACAAATTCCTCCTTGTACGTGACTTCCCAACCCATCACAATCAACTCCTAGAGAGTAGTGGTTCTGTTGTAAATAATATGAAATAATAATTTTAAATGAGATCCACTTATCTGTTTAACGCTTCCAATTAAGGGTGTCAACGGGCCGGTCCGGGCCGGTTTCGGTCCGGATTGAATCGATGTCGGGTTTTATAAACCCAGCCCAAAACATGTCCATTAAGAGTTCGGACTGGGTTGGGCTGCGCTTGACACAATAACTATCGGACTGGTCCGGTGTCGGTTTGTTATCAGGCTGGGCTTATTGAGGTGATTTCAGACTGGTTCGGTCCGGACGGGCTTATCAAGCTTATCGGGCCTATTTTATATATAAGATATATAGCCTATTTTATTATTTCTATCTATAAATTAGCATCATTTCTTCTATATGCATATAATTCAGTAAATTATAATAATTAACATACTCTTTTCAACTATAGATTCATATAATCTTTCGGATCAAGAAGTGAACTATAACAGTGTAATATAATCCATCAAAATTTAAAACCATTAAAATTAAGAAACTGGGCCCGGATGGACCTTACCAGTGTTCGGGTTAGGTATTATTGGTTCGGACTAGTTCGGGCTTTTTAACGGGCTAGTCCGGTCTGGTTTCGGTTTGGGCTGAAACGGTGTCGGGCTTTACAAGCTGAGACCGAAACCTGTCCATTAAGGTTTTGTCCGGGCTGGGTTCGGGTTATATCGGGCCGGCTCGGTCCGTGCTACCGGGGCGGGACCATTTTTGACACCCTTACTTCCAATGATCTGGTAAAGAAGACAATAGAGAAAGAATCACTCAAGATGAATCACTCAAGCTGATGA
This sequence comes from Protea cynaroides, assembly GCA_028583415.1. Lineage (NCBI taxonomy): Eukaryota > Viridiplantae > Streptophyta > Magnoliopsida > Proteales > Proteaceae > Protea > Protea cynaroides. The sequence continues at coordinate 8,726,943 of CM053265.1, forward strand.
TGATACAGGTTGAGTCGTACCACAATCAGCACTATTTTAAAGTCAGTATTTGCCCCCATAGGTGCAACCGGGTTGATGATGCAAATCTGACTCCAAGATACAACAATTTAAGAATAATATTAATGCATGATATGGAGGAACATAAAAAATAAGTCAGGCTCCGTATCCCTCACTTGGTAGTAACCCGCAGATAGTATACGAACATGTTGACAAACTCTCCCCTGATTTTCTACGGTGTGCTACCTATTAGTTCGCACCGGATTAGTGATTGACAAAGGAATTACTGCTCTTACCCTATGATCATGTAGGGAACTAATTATACTCGTCTTAATACAAGTTAAAGTTCATACCACTGGGTCAGGAATGCCTTCAACACCCAAAAAGGTAATAGGGACCTTAAACGAAAGAAGTCACAGGAAGTAATTCTTTCGGAAAGTTCCTTTTAGATATGCACAGAGACTTTACTATGACATGCAAGATATTACCAGAAGTTATGGATCCGGAATAATGATTCCAGAACTTTTCTTCCAGAGTTTCCCAGAGAATTCTTTGTGAACTCACTGGAGTGACCGAAAGTACATCCGAAAGTAACAACTTCTGATCATGCTTTCAGTGAGTGTTTTCATGCGAGCCCAGAGGTGTGTTTTTTTCCAACTTTCTCTTGTGGTTTTTTCCTTCATAGGTCATGGTATGAAAATGAGGTGTGTGGTGTGTGTGTGTGTGTGTGTGTGTGTGTGTGTGTGTGTGTGGGTGGGTGGGGGGAGAGGGTAGAGAGAAACAACCTTAAAGGTCCTAAGGCCACCTCCATTGAAGGTGAAAGGTAGGAAATCCAAGCTCCCATTCTACAACCCTAGTGCTATCGTCGCAAGCATTACCCCAAGCTCGTGTGAACGCTCTCATCTCTTCCCCCTAGTGAAGGAAACAATGGTGGTGTCATCTACACCATGCCATGCTTTCATGCTATACATTAGGGGTTTGTTGGGTGGATACTTACTTGTAGTGGTATGAGCTTGGGGTTTTCTTCAATGCACAACCACCCCTCCCCAATGGTGCTTGGGGGTTGAAGAAGAGGAAGGGAAGGCAAACCACTTGATGGAAGAGCTTTAATGCCTTCAATGCTAACCAACACATGAGATATCAACGGCGGGAGGGGGGAGTTAAGAGCTCAACCCAAATCTTTATAGTGGTTCAAAAGGGTTTCACTCGGCTAACAGTCCTAAGAGTTGCCGGTACACCGGAAGAAGTGGATCCGGAATATAATACTTACTTCCGATTGGCCTTATCAGTGTTGGTTGGTTTAGCTTCACCATTACTATTTGGTAAACAAGGTCCTTAAGGACAGGGTTACTTTTCTAGTTTGACACCAGCTGATCAGTAAACCTATTTACCTATGCAATATGATTCTTGTTGGGTCCTGGTCCTTCTGACTCCTGTGCTGGCCTAATGGGAAAACCTGCAAGATACGTACTATTAGGTGCGGGTCTTACATGCACTGTCTTTCAATTATAGCAAAGGAGGTGGTTTGGGATCCTCAGAGCGTCCTAGGTATAGATTCCATAATATACCTTAGATTTTGGATTCTAATTAATCAACTGCTGATGGCAATGCCGAAGGTGGGTGATTAAAGATCAGTTTGAGTTGTGTTTATCATTCGTCCCTATTCGGGCCTTGCTGATGGCAATGCTGAAGGTAACGTATTATCATTTAGGTGACTTGTAAACTTTTACTATCTTTTAATTAATCGAATTTACTGACTTTTAGCAAAAAAAAAAAGGCAATGAGGGTAAAATAGTTTGTTTACTTAAAAATTTATGCATTTTCGGTATTGACAGTTAAACCTTGTCAAACGTTATCAGTTAACGGAAAATGCCTAATAGATTGGGTATTTTTGTATTTACTTTTTTTTTCAAGGGATATCTTTGTAATTGTTTTAAATGTTTGGGGTGTACCTGGGTTACAAGCAAACTACAGAGGAGGTACTCATAATTTTTTTGGTGGTTTTTATGAACGGTAGAGATGTTTCTTCATGTGTTTTAAGAACAGTTTGGGTATTTGGAAGAGGTGCTTTACTTCAATGTAAACATATATATATATATATATATATATATATATATATATATATATATATATATATATATATATATATATATATTTATTTATTTTTATTTTATTTTATTTATTTTTTTTTTTTTTTTGTGAAATGTAAACATATTCGTACATGTTGATATTCATGCTTGTATTATTTTTTTCATCCGTATGTGTATGCCATGCATCCTCTCACAATCCCCAATATTTGGCCACTTTATGAATTTGGTTTGCTTGAGACGTGACATGTACGAAGAGACCTTAAGGTTTCTCTGTCCACCAAAATTGAGTCTCGTCTGAGCAAAAACTAGGATCTTTCACATTAACTTATCTGAATTGGTCGTTCAGAAAACCTTTCCCCTTTTATCATTGACTCCTCAAATAGATTTCGGGAAATAAACTCATTTGTGGGCATAGGCAACCTACCTTTATTGTACTATATGGAATCATGATGTGGTGATTCCAACTGTTAGATAGTTCGGATAAACCATTAGTGAAATTTTAAAATTTTAATTCAATCAAGTACCTTGTGTCTTGTCCTTTGTCTTGCATTCTCGTGTATGTCCATGCATTTTTATAGTTCCTGATAACTACTATGACTAGCTCTACCATAATCCTGAATGTTTAAAAACATTGTTTTATCGTTTAACATACTCTAATTGAGCTTAAAGGTTTGCATGAGAAGAAGAGACTAGGGATTTTGGGATCTACGTATCTACAAAATTTGATTATCTGCCTCATTACTTTAGCTACTTTGATAAGCTTATTAAAATGGGCCGGTTTGAAACGGTTAACCCTGATTTTTCTATGCAAGATTCCAAACCCTTTAAAAAACCATCATTAGAGGGTTCCTCCATGTAGAATTTTCCTTACCTCTATGTAGGGCTGCAAGTTTGGCCTTGACAACCCGAATCCAGCCTTAACCCGCTCTGAACCCTGGCAGGGTTGAATCCGGCCCGACCTGGCATGGCTGGGTTAGGGCCCAAAATATTTTCAACCCTGGCCGGGTTGGGCTGGGCTAGGTCTCTGAGTGGCGGACTCGGGTGCCTCACCTCATGGCCTCACCGCAGGTTTCTCTCTCTCTCTCTCTCTCTCTCTCTCTCTCAGAGTCACCGGCTACTCCGCCTCTCTCTCAATCACTGGCTACTCAGTTTGGGGATAGATATTTTCATTCCATTATCTTCAACTAGCTGGATTTTGAGCGCAATTCATGTCTGCAACAGTAATGGAGCATACCTGAGCTTTCTTCAATCTATCTTCCCACTCACAGCCAGTAATGGCTTCCAATCTTGCTTTACTACAACTCCCTTCCTTCCCCTCCCCCTCCTTTCGGACCAAATTCCACACAAATGGAATAAAACCCACTACATCCAACTCAGTTTATACCCCAAAACTCAATGGTGTGATAATTTCTCATTCACTCCTACTTGTGCTTACTGTTTAATCAAAACACCAAAACACCTTTCCTAATTATGCATTTGTTTATCTCCAAAAACGTACATTACTGGACATGCTTACAATTAGCGGTTACTCATCTGGGTTCCTTATGCCACTTACCTCTTTGGAGTTGGCTCTGTTCTTTGTTTACAATCTTTTATTGTATTGTTTGATTTGGGTGCTGTGAATAGTATGTCTCTGTTGAGAAATGGGCTGTCAAAGTTGGGTGTTCCCCGGCAGTTTCTGAATTTTATATGGGTGATGTCGGCGGAGAGCATCCAAAAAGCAGACTGCTTTGGAGTTTCAAAAGGTTTTTTTTAGGGTCAATTAGGATCAATCTGACCTCAAATCAAGGTCAATTAGGGTCAACCCAGACCTGGATCACTCCGACCCTGTTAAGGTCAATAAGGGTATGGTTAGGGTTAGGCCCAACCCTGTCAGGGTAGGGTTAGGTTTGAACATTTTCTGACCCTGACAGGATTGGACTGGATTGGGGTTGAGGATAAGCTACTTAGGGTTAGGGTTGGAGTTTTAAAAAATCTGACCTAACCCAGCCCTATTGCAGCCCTACCATTATGTGACATTCCAGTACACCATGGTTACATCAATCCTTTTAATGTTGGTGTGTTTGGTGTTGTACCAAAATAAAAATATTGATGCAACTCCTCTCTAATAATTGGATAGGTACAATGGGCAATGCAGGAAATAGAGAACGGAATCACACTGACTCACACCCCTCTAGTAGGCCCCACACCCTGCACCTCCAAGCTCTCCTATTCTCTCTCTTGAAAGGATTGAAAGGATTAAGACTGTAACTTGCATATCCTATTGAGCCCAAGGCCTCGACCTAGGCCCAGCTCATCTGAACTCGGGCCTGGTCCTCCCAACCATGGACAGCACATGGGCTGAAAAGTTCAATCTAGGCCCTGAAATTTTCAGGCAAGTATGGGGTTTGCTTGGGCCATACTTGCACCCCTATGATCCAACAATGAACCCTGAACCCGGTAATTTGTCCCCCTGTTAGTAAATAATATAGGACCACATCTATTAATTATATTAGAGATTTATTTTTTACTTTCAATTTGCCATAAGAATGGATGATGCCAAATATTAAATAACTTGTCTAAAAAAGTTGCCTTTTCAAGCACGTTTATAGTACTTTGAGCACCACTATACACTCTAATACTACTGGGTTTTTCAAACTTTTATTTTACCACTTAGACAAAATCCAAGTGAATTAAAACTTAACACCCTAGTATTATTATGTATGTAATAGTATACTTGACCAAATTGGGCCAAAACCTATCAGCTTATCAAAGATAGTTCTAATATGGTAAGATCCTAAGATCCTTTACTCACATGTAAATTTAAGTCCAGTTACAGTTTTACTACTTTTTACCTGATAGTAAAATAGAGATTTGAAAATTAAGAACAGAAGAATGCATAGTAATGACTGAGTACCATATGCTTGCGTGGAGATGCATGAAAATAAATTGAACTTAGAATTTATAATATGTGACTAATCCAATGCATGTATTAGCTGATCCATTATCATTCCATATGGCACAATGAGGTGGCATGTCTTGATAAAATGCGGAACCACTAAAATTATTTTTTCCCATCAAATTAAAAGGATGGTGCAATAATGGAATAATGTTGTATTTTATCGTGTTTTATTAACTAAAGTTTCAATATATATATATATATATATATATATATATATATATATATATATATGTTTTGTTTTGGTTTTCTTATTATGAGACTAATGAGGTGAGGATAGTAACATTAGAACCCAAGACCCCTTGGCTGGGTTGGGTTTTTATTGGGCTTCTATTAGGTCGGTAACGGTTTAATCCGTTTGAACCATCTTTGTTGGGTTGGTAATGATTTAACCCGTTTGACCCGAATCCTAATAAACCGTTTGTCCAGAACCATTGATTGAAATCATTAGGTGCCTTGATCATGTGCAGTGGTGATGTTTCACCTGTTTGACAATTAAAATCCGTCGTTGTTTGTAGAGGAATATTTTGGGAAAATTCAGTATCAAAGAGGTGGACTGGTAACTTACAAATGGTTTTTCAAAAAAATTTAATTAATGACCGTTACTTATTAGTAGGGGGTATTTCTTTCTGTATTTTAACTTTTGATTAGTTTCCTCTACGAGACATGTCGTTTCTTAATTTCTTGGACAGGCGTACCTTGAAACCCTCGGTGGATTGTCTTGTGAAATTACTTAACATTGTAAGTGGCATTTGCTCTTGCGGTCTGGTTTGCTGCAAGAGAGATAATCTTTCGGTCTGTTTGTGTTTCTTATACAATTTGCATTGTAACCCATGAGAGTTGTTCGTTGTTTCTTAGCTGGGGAAGTCTCATATAGACCAAGAGGGCTGGTACAGTAGTTTATATGTGGCCCTGTCAATCGATACCACGATTGAGTGCCTGTTAAGGAAACAAAGGTAAAACAAATTATTAAAAAATGTATCACTTCGTATAGGATCCTGATGGATAATAATTGTGTTGGGGTGTTTGCCTTTCTAAGGAACCTTCTAATCGTTTTACCTGTTCTCGTGAAGGTGCGCATCCGTTGATGTTTGGAAAAACAAAGGATGGTATGAAAGTTGTGCCCAACTTGTTTCAAATTTTAACCGTTGATGACTGATTTGGCATTTGATAAGTTGGAAGTGGTTTATTTATAAAAAAAAAATTAAATAAATAAATAAATAAACGTAACAAGACAAGTCCCATTATTTCATGATATTTATTAAAGGCTATGAGTCCAACCGGTTTAATAATTTCTTGAATTTTTAACATAACTTACAAATGTTTAAGTAGTGCCCATTAAGATGACTCTTGGTGTTCGACACAATTTGTTTTTAAATTGTTCAAGTTTTGTAAATGGTGTAATCTGCAAGGATTAATTGCTTTTGTCATACCGTTGGAGGTGTCACCTAAAAGGCTAGATAACTCGTAATGGCTTTAGACTCTGGTTCAGTCTTTCCTGAGTAAGTGTGAAAGGGTGCATGACTTGAGTCATGTATGATTGCGGGTATTTATTTTGACTTGTTTTATGTTGTTGCTCAAAAGATTTTATGGTTGATTTCTTCTACCCTTCTAAACCTTTCATGGATCTTTCGACTATGAATGGTGGAAGGTCTAAAACTTTGTAGTGAGCATGTAAGCATCAACAACCCATGGAAAGGTTCATTTTGTTTTGGTGTAAATATTTCTTGAGCACCCTTTGGATAGTGAAACTTTGGAACTGAGAATTTTTAAATATCAGTGGAATTGATCACAGGTTTTGGTTATACCATTCAGTTAGTCTAATTCTCATTGTTTTTATTATGCTTAACTGGATTGCATGTTCAATAGTGTGTTTGGACAAATTTGCTCTTTCATACCCTTTATGGACTTGGGATTCACAATATGCTTTATTATAATGGTGGCTCATGCAAGTGGATTAGCAGAGGGACTTTATAGAATTCTTGATTATATGCAAATCGTTTTCAAATTGCTTGATTTATGTATTGAGCTGCCTCCAAAAATGATGGCAACTAAGGTTTAATATGTCTAATAAGTTGGCTGTAAATTTTGGATTGATATAATGGTCGGACTTGTTTAAGACAAGGGGTATGCTGGATGGTTAAAGATTTATATGCATATAAAGCTACATTGTCATATGCATCGATATTTTTTAAATTATTGACCAAAAGTAGTTTAAGTGGCTTGATATTTTTAATTTGCTCTTAATCGTGCATGGGTTTAGTAGCCAATGTAATTGGGCTATAACCAAGGAAAACACAAGGAATTATTCGAAAATTGAAATTAGAGGAATTGTAAGGGTGGAGGAGAGGATAAGTTGTGCAATCAAAAACCTTGAGAAATTTATGATTAGGTTTTTTGTTGAATAATTTTTCCAATGGAGATATATTGTGCAACACTGGTGTTGGCAATCGATTTATCAATAAGGTAGCTATTTGAAATGCATAGTCCCAATAGGATAGTGGAAGGGAGGCATGTGGTAAAAGGGTTAAACCGGTGTCCACAACATGGTGGATTTTACGTTCCGCTGCACTATTTTGTTCATGAGAATGAGGGTAGGCAACGCGATGTAGAATCCCCCATGATTGAAGTAACCGGTTCAGTATTTGAAACTCCCCCCCCCCAAATCCGATTGAAAAGTTTTCATAGATGTAAAGAACTTATTTTCAAATAGCTTTCGAAATTGTACAAGTATATCTGGTACAGAGGATCTACTATGGAGACGATAATACCAGATATATTTGGAGAACTCATTAATGAAAATAATAAAATAATGATTGTCAGTAGTGGAAAGTTCAGGAGTAGAGCTTCATACATCAGCAAATATTTACTGTAAAGAAAAAGTGTAAATTGTTCCTGTAGGGGGTAGGGATGTTTTATGTGCTTTGCTCATGTAACAAGCCTGACATTTATTGATGTGAGAAAAAGATGATGAAAGGGTTTGGGAAGCAAAGAGATGACGGACAATGTGAGAGTGTGGATGGCTCAGTCTGGCATGCCAAGCATCGGCTGAGATGGAACTCGAGCAGGTAACGGTATGAGCTGATGGAGAATTAGAGTGCGAGAGACCTGGCATCTTGTATAGCCCATCGTTGAGATGTCCCTGGAGTAGCACCTTCTTGGTCACATGTTCCTTAACAATGAAAAAGTGAGGATGGAATTCAAAATAACAATTGTTCTCTTTAGTAAATTGACAAACAAACAAAAGATTCTTAGTTATTTTGGGATCATGGAGAATATTTGAGAGATAAAATGAAGAGGGTGAGGCTTGAAGGGTGGAATTGCCGACATTACTGAAACTTAAAGCTACTCCATTACCTACTTTTAAAGAATCCGTACCATTATACTTCTGTGAAATTTGTAGGTTGCTGATATCCGGAGTGATATGGTGTGTAGCAGCAGTGTCAAGAAACCATTTAGGCAGAGAACTAGTAGGCGAGGGAAGTAATCCGGCCATATGAGTAGAAGCCGGTCTAGTATTGGCATTGGAGTTGCCAGAATAACGATAGTAACATTTGGAGGCCGTATGATTGGGCTTGTTACAAATCTGACAGCGCTCCTTCCGACCAGATTTGGGTGGGTTTTGTGTAGGCCACGAGATTGATTGTGAGAACTAGTATAGGATAGATGAGGTGAGAGGGACTGAGAAGGTTGTTTCCGAGTCTGATAGGAAGAGCACCTGATTGCATCGAAGGATTTAAAGGTGATACATGTAAGACCCGTATCAAACTAACCGGTTTTACCACCTTGTGCCAGGTCTACCTATCATGGTCAAGCCAAGTGGACCAAGTGTGTGAAGAAATCACAAAACCCGGATGAGTCTAACCCAAAAACAGTAAATGTGAGGGTAGGGTCGCATGCCTAAACAGGTAGGGTCGACCCCACCTCAACAGAAGTCCAACCCATGACTTTTTAGTCGTAGGGTCGGATGACTAAGAAGGTGTAGGGTCGACGGATCCTGCGACCCTACGTACGACCCTACGATGACAGACAGAAACCGAAAATTAGAAAACTTTCCTAATTCAAAGGGGATCTTTCCTAAACTCATTGGGACTTATTATGGAGGGTTTTCCTCTATAAATAGGACGTCCCTTAGCCTCTTTCACTCCTTTAGAACCCTAATTGAGAGTGAGAGAAAGATAAAGAGAAGGAAGAGAAGAAGAGAATGAACTTGAAGAAAAAACTAAGGAAGAGGAGGAAGTTCAGAGGAACCTCTGAATAAAGGTATGAACCAAATTCCTTACCTGAATAAGAGATCCTAGAATAGTTATGAAGAACATAGGATTAGGAGAAACCCAAATCGTCCATCCACGGACAAGTTCCAGGAGATTTCATGGAGGAAATCATTATGGACAATGAATAGTGTATAACTTGTAGTTTTGAGTCATAGAACAATTATAGAATGGACCATGAAAGTAAGCCAAAGGATCCAAACATGAAAGAATGGACTTTAGAATGAAAGGTCGACTCAAAATACGTGTGGTCGCATGTAGGGTCGAATGATATCCGACCCTACGAGACCACAGGATCGATCACATCCCCTCGGGAAGTCCCAGGGAGGGTGTGGTTGCACGTAGGGTCGAATGGTATCTAACCCCACGTCCGACCCCACACCCTAGGGTCACAGAAACTGCTACCCTAGGTGCTACCTTACCTGCGACCCTACGATTTCAGTTAGTCTAAATCTATTGAAATTAATTCTAATTAAAATCTATCGACCTGTTAGGTCTTTCTAGTGATTTTAAAAGTGATTCATAAAGCTTGAACGAGAATCTACGCCCAACCAAAGGTGAGGGAACAAGACCTAAACTAATTGACTAATAATAAACTGTTTTCGTTTATTGAGTCCAATACTATGAATGATTCTATGCTTGTATGATTGTAATGTGCATATCACATGTCATCCATTATTCCTGTTATTACTGTTCATGCATATTTAATTCCGTTTATTTATAACATGATGATGATGATGATGCTAGGAATAGACATGTGAATGTTTGTGTGTGGTTAGTGTACCTGATGCGAGTGGGGCATCAGGGGGAGGACGTGACACTGTGGTTCAGCCTGGTCACCAGACTCTAGCTCTATCTCTACTCAAGTCTTGTCCACTAACATCGTCGTATCGTCATTACCTTAGCAGAATTATTACATCGTAGAGCATCAGGGGAGGTAGTCTTAGACCGTGTAGTCTTTGACTCTGCCGGGGGCCCTTAGCTCTATCTCTATAGACGTATTAAGGGATGCTGGGGTGAGGCCTTGGATACACTGTTTGACATTAGGATTGGTTAGTTGCGAGCCTAGTTTGCAAGCCCTCGCCAATAGGGGCTTACGTGTTGGTATGGGTAGGGCATCAGGGGAAGTGTGATGTGGTGCGGTCCTAAGCACTTTAGCTCTATCCCTATTCCATGGTGTGTGCATGTGGGGGCGACAATGGTATTTGATCCATTGGGCGGTTCCACACATTCGTGTATAGAGGTGCGGCGGCCACCTATCCTTTCTATAGCACATTGCAAACTTATGAACCAAACCAAAGATATGAATTTAATGCATGCATGCATATGTTTGTTGCATTATTTTGTTTACTCACTGAGCTCAAGTTGGAGAGCTGACCCTCGCGCGCACAATTCTTTTTAGTTTCTGATGTTGCAGGTTTTACCGTTAAAGATTATGTCGACACTCCAATATATAAACGGGTGGCTGCTATGATGAGCAAACTGTGGAGGATGAATATGACTCATCAAGCTAGCGTTTCAGCTATGGAAACACTTAGTGTTTAATTTTTTGTATTTGGATATTTGTAATATGTATTAAATTATGTTTTGGTTACTTGGAGATAAATGGAATATTAATTATGTATCATGAATAGACCTCAGTTCATTATCTGTAAGACTTCCGCTATTTACTTTATTATCTCTGATTAATGTGGAATGTGTTTTGGTTTATCAAAGGTGGGGATAGCCTATTCGAGATCCTGGTTGAACCGTTGGTTTATTGACAGTTCATCACACCATTCTGGTTGGTGCAGAATTCGGTGTGACAATACAACACTTAGGTTGGCTGAAATGACGGTTTGTGCTGCTTGAAGTCATGTCTCATGGCTGAATAAGCCGATGAAGAAAAGCAAATGGGAGAGCTTCAGATTTGGTTGCTAATGTGGCAATAATGTCAATGTAATCCATACCCAAATTATGGAACACAATGACATTAAGTTCCTTGACAGATAATGGTTTGTTCGAGGTCGCAAGCTGATCGAAAAGGTACTTTACCTTACGAAGATACTCAGAAACAATTTTTTTCATTTGGTTGTACTCTGGAGTTGCATGTGAATTTGCAATACATTGGTGTGAGAGAGGGCTCTGAATGCTGATTCAAGAGTTGTCCAAACAGATGCTGAGGTGGATAGACTACGACGTATGGAAAAACGTTAGCAAAGAGAGCTGATTAGCCAGTTGAGTACCATTTGATCCTTACAAGTCCATTCATCATAAGTAACATGATCGACGACAGATGATGTAGTCGTAGGTTCAGGGGGACATGGGATTTTGCCATCAAGATAACCAACGAGATCATAGCTGCGTAGTAAGGGCAGCAGTTGGGTTTTCAATGGAAGAAAGTTGTCAACCGTAAGCTTGAGGGATAAATGATGATAGACATTTGGGAGGGAAACGGTCGATGTCACACCCTAACTCTGGATTAACCAGAATAGTATGATTAATCATAAATAAACCAACGGCTTAACCAGGATCTCCATTAGGTAGTACCCACCATATTAACCACACACACTTTCTACATAAATAATCAGAGATAAATAACAAATAAGCGGAAGTCTTATAAATAATGAACTGAGTGTCTAACAATGATATAATAATTATTTAATCCAATTATTTCTCAAAAACTCAAGACATAAAGGTAAATAATCCGTTACATGTTCCAATAACCAAATATAGCTAAACTAATAAAAAAATGCATGGATTGCACTCACATGAAGGATCATGCGCATCTTTAATAGCTTCTACGTCCATGGCCGCAATGTGTCCGTACATCGGCGTATTCACATAATCTTCAACAGTAAGACCTGCATCATCAACTAAAGTATTCGACATCGAAAGAGTGAGGACACATCACGGCTCAGTGAGTAAAATAAAATAATTCAACAAACATATGTATGCATTCAATTTAATATCTTTGGTTTGATTTTTAAGTTTGTAATATGCTATAGAAAGGTTTGGTGGCCCCCACACCTCTATACACAAGTGTGTGAATCCGCCCAATGGATCAAACACCATTTCTGTCCCACATGTGCCCACCATGAAATAGAGATAGAGTTAAAGTGTCCGGATCACACACCGCCGATACTTCCCCTGATGCCCTATCCATACCAATACGTAAGCCCCTATTGGTGAGGGCTTGCAAACTGGGCTCGCAACTAACCAATCCTAAATGGCATCCAGTGTATCCAAGGCCTCACCCCAGCATCCCTCAATACATCCATAGAGGTAGAGCTAAGGCCCCCCGACAAGGTCAGAGACTACACGGTCCTAGACCACCTCCTCTGATGCCCTACGACGTAATAGTTTTGCTAAGATAATGATGATACGACGATGTCAGTGGGCAAGACTTGAGTAGAGATAGAGCTAGAGTCTAGTGACCAGATCAGAGACCACAATGCCATGTCCCAAACCTAGCCCTTACCCCAGACCCTAACACAACCTCCTCCAGACCCTAACACAACCTCCTCCTGATAATCCTCCCCAGCTTTAGCCAAATGACGGCACTAGTCAAGCGGTAAACACCACAAATGTTGGCACACCAACTCCTCCAACCAACTTCATCACCAGTTACGTGGGAGAAAATATCAAGAGTGATGTAATTAATGAGTTTAGAGCTCCAGAGCCCCAAAGACTGATTAGAGCCTACACTCAGTCAGCAGTAACTTTAAACCTTCTCAGATCATTTGCCACCAGTGGATATGGAGCAATGTAGAGAGCGAAATAGTGGAACCTCGATTTCACTAAAAACAGTGAGTAGAGAGGTAAGTACAAGGAGATTGCTTAGAGAATAGATGAATTTTTAAGGTTTGTGGTTGCTTCTAGACTCCCCAAGGATCATCCTATAATGATCACCATTAATCCTCCCTATGAGCAAGTATTGACACGAGAGGATTCAACAATTGACCTCTGCTATGATTGCTCTGATCACTTTCCTTGGGTATGTGAGAAGACTAGACTGCTGGATGGGGTCCATATTGAATTCCTTTGGGGTGTAGTTAATCTCTTAAGATTAAGGTGAGTGACAGCATGGATTCAAAGGGGCTTGCGAAACTATGTGAAATTCTAAACCCTCACAACAAAAATACTTTTGGAGCAGAAGATGGAAGATGATTATCAGTCCAATTTTCCGCTGATTTTTGTGCTGGAAAATCTAGATCAGACTATGGAAGCCGAAACCATTTTTGAAGAGATGAAAGGGAGGGGGCACTTCATATTAACCCTGCTCCTATTTCCTACCCCCATACCAATACCATGCCTATTATCGGTTCCTCCGATAATCCTTCGGGTTCCAAGGCTCTCTCTGATTAAGAAACAGAGTCGTCAAGACAACGGCCTCTGCTACAATTGGATTGAGCAATTCGTAACGAGACCCCATTGTAAGTTTCGGTTGCTCTTCCTCCTTGTGTACGATAAGGAATATGGTTGTTACTCTGATGTTGTAGCCCACGATGCTCCTATAAGGAACTTTGGTGTTGCAAAGAAGCTTGGTGATACTTATAACTTGATGGATGAGGTAATAGGTAAAGGCTATGCAAAAGTTGGAGATGTTGACAGTGTGTGTGAACTGTTTGAGAGAATGACTGATAGAAATATAATCTCATGGGCTGCTATTATTGCGGGTTGTGCTCAGATAATGTTGAAGATTGAGCATTACTGCTGCCATGGTGATCGCCAACAACACGCCCTCACGATCAACCTCTCAAACATGTACTCCCCGGTGAAAGCTATGACCCTCACCACCGATGGTGGGATACTGTATGGAGGATGCACGGATGGGTACATCCACTACTAGCTTAGGTGTTGGTTTGCTCGCTAGTTACTGTACAGTGGGACCCTAAGCGGGCATAGCTACGCTATCATGTGCCTGGCCAACGTGGCTAACTATGTGGGTCACAGAGGACCTGTTAGGTTCGTAATAACCTTCTTAAACCGCAGGGGATCTTTGGCCAAAGATGATGAAGTCACTGCACAGTGTGCACAGGTAGCCTCGATAGTGTTTTCAAGGTGTGGCAAGTCAAGATCTGGTAACACTAATCCTAAGTCCATAGGTGTAGTGTTGCTGGAGATTCTTATATGTGATTGGGCAGTGAGCTGGTATATTAAGGCAGGAAGTGGGAGGGAAAGGAAGAAGAAGGAGATAATTAAAAGCGGTAAAAAACATGAAGTTCTAGTTATCTTCAAGGCACATTAGCGATCTTACAACCTTGATGGTTGCCTATGGGGTCAGTATTAATCTTGTTGAAATTTCATGGAAATCCTAGCTGAAGGTTCAGTTTCCTACTCCAAATGAGTACTCTTCTTTGACAGGTGATTTCTCATCCTGTACTAGAATTGCAATATTTATAATGATGCTGCTCAGTCGATTCTTCCTCCGCAAATTTGGGTGGGGTATTGTGGCAGCCAACACAACCACTGTTCTACTTCTCACTAGGATTGTATTTTTTTCATTGGTTTTATCCAGTGGTTTGTTGTGCCCTTTGTTGAGCACACTTGGGTTAACTCCACTTCTTGCAGTAGTATATGTTGGAGCTATCCAGAACATCTTTAGCTGGAGCACTAAATACTGCTTGTGTGGCCCCTGCAATGAGATGGCTCAAAGAGGCATCATGGCTGGATTTGTCCTACCTTTGGATGAAGAAACAATGGTCAAAGGCAAGGCAGCAGTTGATGCGGTTGATGTGGTTTGCAATCCTTTAGGGAAATCAGAGGGAGCTTTGATTCAACAGTCCCTCATTTTGACTCTTGGTTCTCTTTCAAAATCGAACCTTACTTGGGAGAGATATTGATAATTATTGCTCTTCAAGCTTTGGTGCATTGGGAAGGACTTCCCCTCAAAGAGGCATCATGGCTGGATTTGTCCTACCTTTACAAAGTTTATCCTCACATGAACTTTGAGAACAAGGTGCTTACCGAAGTGAACGACATTGTTACAATCACATTTGGATCGTAGGATTAGAAATAGATTGAGTTGTTAGAACGATAAGATTGTAACCGAATGGTACTTTTAGAGTTGTAGTAGGTTATATAGTAAAAAGAAAATGGAATACAAAATAATGAATTACAAACCAATTTTCTATCTTCTTCCTAATCTCTTTTATCATGAGGTCACCTACCCTCGAAGTAGCCATTACCGATACATTTCATATCATCATATCTCTTAATCAATGATCAGATTGAGTTCAAATTTCTCATATCAGTTCCTGTCAACATTCTCTAATGAGTTCTATTAGGAAAATTTGAAGTAGATTGCTTAGAATTCAAGTTCCAGAAACCTAACATGTTTTCCTTGTACATTAGGACACCCCCTGCACGCCACTATTTTGATCCATGGTCTCCGAGATAATTTGACATCAAATAGGACCTATCTATAGGGAACTAACCTAACAACCTTGAATTATTAAATGTCTTCATAGTTTCCTTGTTTATGTTCAAGTAGATTCAATTCCAAACTATTTATCAACTGTGTATCAATTCAATTGCTGCATTTGGAACGTAACCAATGAAAACGAATTGCACCCACTGGTTTAGTGAGAGAATCGGCCAGCTGATCATGGGTGGACAAGAACCGAACCTGTAACAGTTTATGTTGCACGAGATCACGCACAAAATGAAACTCAATTTCAATGTTTCATGCGTTCATGAAAAACTAGATTTGAAGATGGATAAGTTGCATCAATATTATCATAGCAAAGTGTAGGTGGACTTGTTTGGTGTAAACCAATATTACGTAGTAGATAACAAATCCATGATGTCTCGATAGCAGCATTGGAAATCGCCTTGTGTTCAGCCTTTGTGCTTGAACAGGCAACCATAGGTTGCTTGCGAGAGCTCCAACAGATGAGATTCTTACCCAAAAAAATATGATACCCACCAGTAGTGGATCACCAATCATTAGGATAGCCAGGCCTAATTGGCATGGAAAATGCAACAATTGAAGGATTAGGATACCGATAGAATTGTAAACCAAAGTCCGTGGTACCTTTTAGATATTCTAAATCACAAGAATTCCGCAAATGATATTGAAATACAGGCTATTATTGCGGATATTGTTCACCTCACTTCCTTTGTGAAGGTTGTTCCCTCATGTTTTCT
This sequence comes from Protea cynaroides, assembly GCA_028583415.1. Classification (NCBI taxonomy): domain Eukaryota; kingdom Viridiplantae; phylum Streptophyta; class Magnoliopsida; order Proteales; family Proteaceae; genus Protea; species Protea cynaroides. The sequence continues at coordinate 8,743,370 of CM053265.1, forward strand.
TCAAGGGAAACTAATGTGGTCGCACACTTCCTTGCCAAGAAGGCTACATCATTGTCGGGGATGTTTTTGTGGCCGAATTCCTTGCCTTGGCTTCAGGACTTGTGTAAGATTGATGCCTCGGCTTGTAGCCGTTCATTTTTACAATAGAATTTCTTTTTACCAATAATAATAATAATAATAATAATAATAATAATAATAATAATAATATCAGGTTATGCCACAAGCACCTTTTCTCTTTTTATGTGTCTGGTGTCTACCGGCCAATTTAATGGCCATCGTATTAAAAATAGCTCGCTTTCATGCAACCCAAAAAAAAAAAAAAAGAAGAAGAAGAAGAAAAAGAGGATTTTCTACAACGTTAGTGTGGAGTAATTTTCCGTCCCACAATAATGAAGGCAAGTAAAATGATATCATCAATAGGACCCATATGGTAAGGAGGAAAGAGAAAATATCAAAAAATGATCCTTGTATTCGCATTGTAGTGGTCTAATCCCAAAAAAGCTAGAAAGCTTACTGGATTGCACATTAAAATGCAAATAAAATATATTCTATAAAAAAGGAAAACCTATGCCGACAACCGTGAAGGAATCTCTCACATCACACTAATCATGGTATGAAAAACAGTTTTGTCAATCGAGGGTTCATATGGTCATAAGAGAGAGTATCAATGTACGGATTCATATGGTCATATGTATGAAGTCATAAAGTATATCCCCACAGAATATTCATGAGTGGATCTTTTCCTTCTATATATTAACAAACAAGAGTCAAGAGCTATGGGGTATGTAATATCATGAGAAAAAAAAGAGTCAAAAAAGTAAATGTTATATGACCCAAAAAACTTGAATTCTAGTACAAAAGGATAAGAACATGTGAGACAAAAAAAATGAAGGGGGCAAGCAAATACCTTCCCTGGATGTAAGGTAATGAACATAATGGCAAACGTCCGTAAGGGACTAAAGTCCAAAAGGTAGGTTTTTTGTGCGGTTATCTCCTTTTCTATTCAACATTAAGGTCTGAATTAGGGCTGCAACAGGGCCGGATTGGGTCGGGTTTTTCAAAACCCTAACCCCAACCCTGACTATTGAAACTTAACCCTAACCCAGCCCAACCCTGCCAGAGTCAGAAAATATACAACCCTAACCCTGACCCTGACAGGGTTGGGCCTAACCCTAACCTGCCCTGATTGACCCTAACAGGGCCGGGTTGGGCCGGGTCAACCCTGATTAACCCTGATTCAGGTTAGATTGACTCTGATATTGACCCTGATTGACCCTAAACATACAACAAATTATCAAATAACAATTACAACTTAAAACATATGACAAATACAAGCAACCTATGATATTCTTTTAAGAACCTAACAAATACAAAACAAATCAGGTTAAGTGTTTAACAAAGAACAAATACAAATCATACATATATTTATAAATATATTCAAATATATACAGGGTCGGGTTGGGCCGGGTTCAACCCAGGGGGTCAACCCTAAACCAGCCCAACCCTGTCAGGGTTCATATAAAATTGAACCCTAACCCAGCCCTGTCAGGGTAATGGCCGGATTCAACCCTGCCAGGGTTCAGGGCGGGCCTGGGCGGATTCGGGTTGTCAGGGTAAAACTTGTACCCCTAGTCTGAATTGATTGATTGGTTTGGATTTCTGTAGGACTGTCCAAAGAGAATATTTTCTGTCCCTATCATCAAATAGTATTTGATTGATATTTATGGTTGTAGTGACTACTCTCATCACAACTATTACTGCAACATAGGTTACTTCGTCATCAAGTCTGTACTGCTATCTGGTCTGGTCTGGTGTGAGGCTCCACGGTAGCACAGAGGAGATGCATCTTGGCCATATGTTCATCTCACTTAAAGTCTGTAGACAACCCATATGAATGATATGTATTTCACTTTCAAGGTTTCATTGGATGGAAAGAAATATGAGAAGATCATTATTGCCTCGGATTATCACTTGCAAGGGAATCGTCATGTGATCTTTTCTTGGGATGTAAATATTAAAGTTTGTGTGATCTGGTTTTTCTTACCTATGGGCTATGGGCTTTTGTTTCTCTTCTTTGTTGCCCGTTGGGTTTGTCAATTTTTTTCCTCTCTTTAATATATATTTTATAGGGGGGATCTATAAACTAACAAGACATATATTAGAATTATATAATGGAATAATGGGAATACAAGAAGAATCGGTAGCCAGTTACTTAGAGAAGATAAAAAAGAAGTTCAAGTTTCAAAGAAAAGAGACAAAAGTACAAATGTAATTCATTTTCCCCTTTTTTATTCATCTAAAAAAAAGCTACAAGTGCATACGTTTCTGAATAAATAAATGATCATGTGGGCTAAATAAGATACAATGTAATTCTCCTCTCTTCCTAACATGTGTGTCCTTGTATACAAATTGTGAGGCATTCCTTATATACTTTCATATTTGATTTGGCATAGAAGATTTCATCTTACACCGATAATTTGTTAATTGTCTACCCATATTAATATTATGAAGCTAGTAAGGGCTAGCATCAAAGTTTCCAATTGAGATATGTATTCGCTATTGGACTAGGAATCTAATCTGGATCATGATCGATCAAAATTTTGCTTAAAATCATTACTTTGAAATTATTATTTACCTCCCCTAAGGTATCAAATAATCTCAAATATCTATCTTTCTAAGGAGGAGTACCTACACTCAAATCCCTCTTGCTCATCTCCAAACCCCCCGACTTCCTAGTTAGTGACTCGGCAACCGACTAGCTACTCAAAATAGTCATTCGAGTCAATAGATTGGAAAAATTGAGGTTATTTCAAGGAGGGCAATCCTCCATATAATATTGTGGCATTGGCTTAGTGTCCTTGTTTGCTCTAGGAATGCCTTCCGGATCAGCCCAAACCGAATCTAGGCAAACCGGCCCATTGGCACTACTAATTTTAACTGTTCCATATGGTAGACAACACCCAACGCAATGCATGCAAGATGGTCCGAATATAATCTCTCAATAATATTTACTTTTTTTTTTTGATAGAAAATAAATTTATTGAAGATCAAATCGGGAAGCAGCCCGCCTTCATAATCAATCATTTCATGAAGCCAACGAACGAAAATGAGCTATTCAATCAACCCTGAAATGGTAATGACTTTCCTGACAAGGGTATGAGCTACACTGTTCGCTCCTCTTGGAATATAAGTGAAAAAACATTTTATGACATGATGAGGATAACTCTACAATATCATCAACGACAGATTGGATAGTCAAGTCACCCAATTGATTTCGGTTAGTAAGCATCTGAATAACCTCCTTGCTATCACATTCAATGAGGATGGATGAATAATTGTTTTCAATTGTTGACATAAGCCTAGCGCGGATAGCAATGGCCTCTCACAACTTTGCCGAATCAAAAGCACTGGGACAAGAAACAACTTTAAAATGGAGCCCTTATGCCCTTAAAATAAATCCAACACCACCAGAGGACGATGACTGGTAAGCTCGCATCTGAATTAATTTTTATACTCCCTTCCAGTGGAGGAGACCAAACCTGGTTCATCGAGCAAACGCTAGGAGAATTAGCTAGCCGATCCATTCTGAATGGCAACTGTGGTGAATTCTCTAAAAGCTGCCTCAGCCTTTTGAATTACTTCTTCTAGTTTCCAGGAATGACTTTTTGAAAATCAAATCGTTTCTAGCCTTCTAAATATGTCAGCGAAGAAAAGTAGTTAGACTAAATGATTTTCTCCCTTGAAGCTTGGGGAAATAGTATTCCAGCTGAGAATCCAATCATGAAGTTTGAAACTTTCAGTAATTGGGATTTTGTAGGATAACGAAGATCCAAATCAAACAGCCTTAGCAAATGGACAATGCAAGAGGACATGTTCCATCGTCTCCTTTTGAGATCCACATCTTTTATATAAAGGATCTAAAGGAATTTTTCTCTACTGTAATCCCTTTCCTGTAGCAATTTCTTGAGCACATGATCTCTAGAGAAAGGCTTTAATCTTCGGGAAAGAACTGTAATTACAAATCCTCTTATAGAAATCCTTAGGAATGAATCTCCAATGCGTTATTTCTAGAAGTAGAAGTAGAAGGAAGGGACTGATCCTCCTTATCTTGTTTATTAGCAAGAAAATAGTATGCTGCCTTAACATTAAGAATACCATTCTTAGAACCAATCCAAACCTATAGTCCTTCGGAAATATTCTCAATTGGATTTTGGAAATCCCCTTAGCATCGTCCGGGTGGAAGATTGAGATTAGTAAATCCTGCCACCAAGATCTATTATGAGGATCAATAAGGTCACTCACATAAGAAATGTGACAATCTTGAGGTTTAAGATGTCTAATTTTAAAACCTGGTATAGATAGAATCCAAGGATCCTTCCAAATAAGAATTTGATTTCCTTTATCAACATTTCCAAATTAAACCTTCCATCAAAGTTTTTCTACCTTCCAAAATGCTTCTCCATTTCCATGAGGGATGGCTTCTCAAATTAGCATCAAGGAAATATCTATTGGAGTAATAAATGGTCTTGAAAATCCTTGCCCAATTTGATTATGGGTTTTTCCAAAGCCTCCACCCAAGCTTGGCTAAAGGAGCCCAATTTTGAAGAGTTAAATCACGTAAACCCTCCATTTTCCTTGGATCTACAAAGCCTTTTCCAAGAAATCCAGTGGATACTTCTTTCACCCTCCTCATTAAACCAGTAAAAATTTGCAACTACTTTCTTTGTGGTCTCATAGTGGGAAGTAGGTAATTTAAAGCGTGATCTAGTAAAATTAGACATGGATAGAGCCACAGATTTAATAAGGACCTCCTTCCCTATGTGGGAAAGAAGGCCAGCCTTCCAACCGTTCACAGTTTTGTTCAAGATATCTTTGAAAGCATATTTAATTTGAAAACCATGATCAGCACTCTAATTCAAATTCAAAGGACTATTGAAAACTTAAAAATTAAAACATTTTTAACTAAAGTTGAAGCTGATGTCTGTCAATGTAAGCGGGTGAGACCCCACCCGCAAACGGTTCTTCAAAGCCCACACACAACAACAAACAGGGAGATTAAAAAGGAAGAGGAGAAAAGACAGATGAAGAACCCGATTCTCATGAACAACCCGAACCCAAAACAGAGCCCTAACCCAAATCCAAACCCAAACCCAAATCCTAACCCTAACCATAAAAGCTTAAGCATGAAAGGAGAAGACAAAAGGTGGACTGGTTTCCTTTCTCTCATTGTCGTCTGTTGAGGAAGTCAATACCCGAACCAACTGCTCTTGCAAGGTGGTCTGAAGTCTGCGCAGTTTTTTTTTTTTTTTTGGCAGCCCTCCCAACAGACCCCACGAGGCAAGCATCATGCGAGCGAGGTGCGTTCTTGACTACCATCTTTTTACGTCTTCAGATCTACATCATCCCTCTTTCATTCTTTCTCCCCCCATCTTCTTCTTCACAACTGCAACAATAACCATATATTATAAAACAAGGAAATACTTGATAAAAGGGAGTGCATAGGCTTTATATTAATGAGTATGACTTTAAATCCTTTCTAACACTAGTTTCGTTAGGCCTTAGACTCAAAGCCAATCTTGCATTTTAACACCCCCCCAGAGCCAAAGGAAGAAGAAGCAAGCTTCAACGTGTAGCCGCGGCGGGGTCTACACAGTCATTGGGTTGGTGTTCAGTCCATTTTGTCAAAGTCTCTACAAGCCAAACCCCACCCAAAAAAAAAAAAAAAAAAAAACTTCAAATTTTAGAGATACCATCATCAAATCCAACTCCTAAAACTAACAAATAACAAAAGGTCAAACATAAACCCTAATCCTAACTTATGAAAACCCTAAATAAAAGCAAAAGAAAACCCCTCTTTTCTCTATAGCCCAAAAGGAGAGAGGGCCAAAAGACATGAAACCTTAGATGACAAAGTTTCTAAACCTAGAAAAAGAATTTACTCCATTAATAACAGAATACCAAACAAAACAATCATAATGGGTACTCTACCTTTATGAGCCTTTCCAGTTCATGCAGTGTCGCATGAAACTGCGGCCTTAATTCTATCAACGGTGCAAGAAATGAGACTGTTAACAGTAGCAACTGATCCAAGAGAAAGTTTTGCAGTTGGAATTGAGTCCACCAAGATTTGAAATGCCACAGTGAGAAGAGCTCCACCAGACCCAACCTCATTAATTATTCCTTCAGCATCTGGTGGCCCATCCGGAAGTATAGCAAACCCTGAAGGCAATAGGGCAACATAGTCTGGATCTCCACCATTTAGCACCACATTCATGGCAACAATGTCAACAGGAGCATAGATTACATATGAACCTGTGGAATCAGTGCAGCTCTCTTGTAATATTAGCATGTTGCTTTGGCTTGAATTTGCACTCTGCAAAATTATCACCACAAGTGAGTTAAAAATATTTGGGGTTTTTAATTGTAACAAACCTTGTTACAATTCCATGTTGTAACAAGGGAATTGGGTCTTTTCACCCTAAGATTTGCTCCAGTCCCCAAACGAAATACCAAGCTACCCCCTGTATATGCAGGTTTCCATGATGGTCCAATGAATGTGCATTAAAGGGAATTGGTTATAACTACATGTTGTAACAACCCTTGTTATATTCAGACTGACCCATTATAATTAGATGAATATGTGAAACCATGAGTGGCAACTTTATCTTACATTCACACGCAATAGAGAGACGCTGTTCCCTGGATCACGCCCATTTGCAATGTGCGCCATTTCTTGCACAACACCACCATTTGAGAGGATATCCCACTGTAGTTGCAAGATGTAATAGGAGAGCAAGTGAGATTGGAGTCGTTTTATAGTGCGAACTTCAAGAAGGTAAAATGCTTCCCATTTATCATTTTAAATTTAAAGAAGCTACTTGAACAATGCATGATTGAAGCACTAAAGCTGATTATGCACAAAAGCATGTATATGCTTCTGCTAATGCCAATTGCCATGGTTACTATTTCTGTGTTTTATATGCTTGAATGTATGCCCAATAAACGAAATCTCATATAACAATTTACTGTGTCCCTATCCCCACTGCATGTGGCATTCATGCACACTGCCTCACGCATACATAGGACAGATGTAGTACATATGTGCCTAATATGCATATGAACAATAGTGAATTATGGTTAGGTCAAAGAGAATATAGAAACAAAATCTATCATTACATAAATGACAAATAAATAGGATACCTTCACTAGAAACTAGTAGTAAACAATAGGTAAGGTCAGAAAATTGCATATATGCTCAACTTTAGTATATCTGCTAGCTACAATGTTTAGCAAGCCTAATTGAGTTACAAATCGATCACATTCTTTCTAATTGCAATTCAACATTAAATTTTCTTTAACAGGATCAAAGATCTCCATCACTTTTATTCTTTTGATGATTAGTTTCTTAGGTTGGCATAGAACATTAAGTGCCTATTTATTCCCTCCTTTTTGTTTTTCTTTTGTTGGATTTTTGAGTCTTATCCCTCCTATACATTGTTTCCATTATTTTAAGTTCCTGGTGATCCCTATCCATGTGTGGATAGGCTCCTTTGGAACGATCCCTGTTGAGTTTTATTCTCTCTCCCCTTCTCTTCCTTTCTCTATTATTTCTGTTATATCCATTCCATCTTGGGGAAGTACCTTAGATTGGGATTTTAAATATAATTCATTACTCATCCAATATATATATATATACATATATATATATATATATATATATATATATACATATATATATATATATATATATATATATCAAACTTTCTTTAAAATAAATGCTTTCTAATATTCCTTAGCTGCCCGTGGGCTTCGTATTTGCTTCTCTTTGGACTTCCTTTGGAATTTGCATCTATACATGTTTCATCTGGTCTTTAATCCACTTGATTGATTCACCCAACAAAATTTGTTTATACCCAATAATAAGGATGATCCATTACTTTATCATGATGAAAAGATTTTCATATCTATTCTTTCCCTCTTTCCCTTTCTCCCCTTTGGATAAATAAATGAAAAACAGAAGCTCCCTATGTTGCCATAGAATCTCAAAATGTTTACTCAATACTAAGTTTGGAAAAATAAAATAAGCTTCCTACTACCTGGCTAGTAGTAGACAGGTCCCAGGATCAAATCCCAATTCACTCTTAGCACATATGCATCCTCATCCTTTGCATGGTATGCACTTTCTTCCCTCTCTCTTTGTGCAATATTCACTCCCTTCCCTCTTTTGCCTATGAGGCTATGATGTAAGTAACACTAATCTAATAAAGAAAAACCATATAGAGTTCACGTGAATCCAAATAATTGAGTATCTGATTTATACATCTAGTTTTTTCCATACTATTACTGGATTAATATTAAAACTTTCATCCATTACCAAATCAACATTTTTTTACAATATGAAAATATTTCCAAGTATTCCTTTACAAGTAAATACAATCATACCAGTGAGTTCCTTAAGTTTGCATTGGAAGAAACTATGTAACAGTACTTATCTTCTCCTTAAAGAAACATCTTCTTTTATGCATTCCATTCACAAAAGGAACATCTTATTTTGAATGATTTGAGTGACCCAAATGTTTATCAGTACTGATTGTACAATTTATGCAACCTGAATACATATTTTATATATCTAGTTGTTCCCTACTTATTATTCATCAAATGTTGTATTCAAATAACTTAAAATCAGAGAAAAGGAATCTGAAAAATCCAGAATTTTGTGTACCTCACTTCGGGAGTGCTCATCACGAAGGAAATCAAAAACTCTCTTTGGTGGAACTGGAAGCCAGAAGGAAGTGGCTGCACTTAGCACAATACCAGGAGGCCTGCCTGGATCATCTATGCTTTTTCTGGTCATAACCCTTACATCTTCAGCACCTCCTCCGGATACTGTAGTCCATGTATGAGTAGTTGAAGCACTCACACCAGCACAAAAACTTATCACCATCCTCTCAGCTAGCTTCAACATACTCTTTCTGCCATCTTGACTTGTTATTACTGTCCAGCAAAAACCATCAACAGTTGTCAAATATGACTAAAGAACAAGATTTCAGGGTTATAAATCTTAATATAATTTCAGTTGGCAAAAGTAGGAAATTAATTTGTTATTACCACCAATATCTCCAGAAGGAATGTTGGTGGCCATTGCACTAGCCAGACGTTCACACTGTCGATCTAAAGTAGCAACCCAACGCTTTGCACCAAATGCAAGTCCTGAATTAACTAGGGGTCTATATATGTTGTGCACAGCTCTATCATCCACTTCTACATGTTCAACCCAGATGACCTAGAAGTTTTTTTTTACCAAATCACATAAATTAGTCAAGTAAAAAATGATTCCGCATTTGTATAGTTGAAAAAGAATTCAAAGATAGGAAATATAATCAAATCACCTTTGAGTAACCATTTGGCATTTCTTGGATTAAACATCCTGATGGCCTTCTTCGACTTCTAGTTCCTGGGTTTGGTCGTAAATTGTCCAAGGAAACATCAACCACTGCCCAAGTTCCATCAGCATGTTGTTTACAGTACCTTACAAAGTAACTCTCGCGCGTTGGAACAAGCGGGGAGGGGACTTGGAATTCTGCTGACATCTGAAGTAAAACACATTTAGTGATCTTACATTCCAACATCAATTGGGATTAATGCATCATCAAAAAATGGGCTACCGATGACTGTGCCCCTTGCACCCTAATGAGGGGTGAAATGACCAGGGGCGGAGTGCTCATTTAACCCCATGTGAGAGGGCACAGAGGGACGTAGCCAAACAAAGAACTTTCTCCCCAAAAGAATTTACCAAATTATTTTAAGACATAGGCTCTATTTGGTTATAGGGGAAATTAAAGGAAATGGAAGTTAAATTTAACTTAAAAAAGAAATTTAGTATCACATGACTACATAACTTACTCTAAACAATTTCATATTTATTTATGTACTTTCATACTTTGCATCCAAATCTTTGGCATTTGAAAAGTTAAATAAAAATAAAATCTAAAATATATTGTTATTAAATATGATAATAATTTTAAGTAGTCTATACAATAATGATTATATAAGTTTCTTTTTAAGTTTAAAAATTTTTATTTTCCTTCCTTTCAATTTCTCTTGCAACCAAATAGATCCATAATAAATGAAAACAGCAATACCACTTGCAATGCTCCATTGCAGTTTCCGGCTACTCCTGTTGATAGAACTTCCAGAGTCATGCCTCTTGAAACAATGCCAGAGAAGACACTCGCCCACTGATTCTGATTATCAAAAAAGAAAAGGAGAGACAGTGGTTCAATGATCCTCTCATGCATGATTGTAATTAATTTTTACTTGTCTACCATGCTGGTGAAAGCAAATGTACCTACCACATCCATGAGGATCTCAACAAGGTTAATATGATTCATGATAACAACAGCAGTCTCCCTAGAAGCTTCAGCTTTCAACCCATATGGTTTTGGTCCAATTCCCCTAGGGAACGTCCGTACATATTCATCTTCACATAGAACCTCAGCACCAGTCTGATTGTCAGGCAGCCACAAGGGTTCCCCTAGTTGGGCCATTCTAATCAGTTCTTCCATTGCTGCCACGGCAAGCTCGATAATCATTGGCTTATCAGCCTCAGTTGGTACAGAGATTGATCTGAGAAGGTCGCCTACTCCGTACATTTCCCCTCCGGGGCCGTGCACTCCATAGTTCCCAACCCCTAAGTCAAGTGAACGGGTGACTTGAGGGGTGAGATGAGGGTAGCAGGGGACTAAAGACTTGCTACCCACATATTTCGCAGCAATGCCTGAAATTCTATCAATCTGCAACCACATATATCAAATTACATATTGTTATAAGTTGTGTGCAAAGCATGGTTCTAGGGAATAGATAGAAACTGATCGGAATCTCCGAATTGTCTCAGTTTCAGGCTTGGTCTGAACTTATGACCGAAACCTCAAAAGGAGATCCAGCCTCGAAACCGAGATTTAGTTCATTGGTTTAAAGTAAGCAAATTAAAACAGCCCATGTTACCTCTTCTCTCAGTCGAGCATTCTCAATCCTCAGATGGTGCTCATCGAAAGACATCTCACCAAGAGCTGTTGGACCACCACAGTTGGGGCATGAGGCATTGCTTAGGGCTTCTTTATACCTCATGTTCTCTGCCCGGAGTTTGTCATTCTCAGATCTCAACTGTGTGTTCTCATGGCGCTCGTGCTGGGTCTGTATAAGGAGGAAAAGGAGAAATCAACCATGCATCCGCTCAAATTAACAAAGAAGCTAAGAAATGTTACCTAAAATATTATAAGATAACATTTTATAGTAAGAGAACGTAAACAGCGCCTGAAGTGCAGTTTTACCTTCATTTGGGTTCGCTTATTTTGGAACCAAAACTTGACCTGCAAAGGCTCTAACCCTAATTCACGGCTGAGCTCCTTCCTTTGCTTATCATCTGGATGAGGGCAATCTTTGAAAAAGCTGAAAAAGGAAGGATGAAAGAGAAGAGGATAGATTCATAGAAACATAGCTACTAAGGTCAGTAAAAGAAGAGCACATCCACATTAATATTTTCAAGTAAGAATTAAAACTCTCCCTTTCTCCTCTCTTGTTTCACTTTATAGCCTTCGAACACCGTATTGCAACGGATTAGAAGTCTATAATCCGAACTGACTACAAGTATTTGTAAACCAAGACCACTTCTCCTGGTTGCTAGTTTTAATTTAATGCAAGTTTTAAGCTACTTACTTTTCCATTTCTTGGATTTGGTGTTGAGTATGGCGGTGGTAACGTTTCTTCCTGGGGCGGTTGCTGGGGTCTTGTTCATCGGCAGAGCCACCACCTTCGAGATTTTCACTGCCAGATTTGCTCTCAAATTCATCGTCCCTGCTCAATCTTGCCATCTCGCTTTCTGAGGTGTTATGAGTCATCTCCAGTAATGGATGTTGTTGCTTCTGACCGTTCACTAGGTTTGGCTGCAACATCATATCTTACAGATCCTCAAAGATTCAACCAAACCTAGCAAACCAAATTTTCCAGCAGAAGACCCGTCTCTCTCTCTCTCTCTTTCTCTCTCTGCAAAAACCCAAATACGCGTTTCTCGAATATCGAGAAGAATTTGGATTGAAACAGCTTTAAACTTCCTTCTTTTGACGGTTTGACCCAAACCCTGCTAATTCTAAAGAGATAAACAAAACCAAATTAATTAGAACAACAAGAAGAAGAAACGATGATAAAGCTCATGAGGGACTGGGGGCTTTAGGGAGGGAGGGAGAGAGAGAGAGAGAGAGTGAGTGAGAGAGAGAATATGAGGGCTGACCTCAACAAGTGAAAGGCCCAAGAAAGACCCAAGTCTACTCTTTCCCATACAGTGGCACGTGTGTGGCCGGAACCTTAATTCCGGTAAGCATCTTCCGATCCCTCACTACAGAAAACCAAAAACCTAAAAACTCATGCTACTCTCACTCTTCCTTTCCTTGTTTGTCTGGAGAAACCTACTATGAGTATTTGTAGATAATAAACGAGAAGAGACGAATACGGTTTTCTGTCTTTAAAGAAAAGTGTGTCAATCCTATCAGTTTCTTACGTGCCACACCACGAAATGATAGAAAAATAGTAATTGAGTTGACGATTTTTGAAATGACCCTTTGACACACTAACATTCCCAATGAAAAACAAAAAAGAAAAATAACGCCTACAAAATCTCGGAGGATTCTTCAGCTTCTCTCTCTCTCTCTCTCTCTCTCTCACTACTATTTTGCAATTTACCTTTTACAGAAAGAGGGGAAGCAGACAGATAGAGATCGAGAGAAATGGTGGGTTTGTGAAACAATATCTTCTTTTAGAAGATAAAAATGCAAAAATGGAGAGTTGGAGAATGATATAGTACTCACTCATATGTAAGCCTCCATCAGAGGCAAAAGCAACGGTTGTTGGCTCTTGGGCAGGCCAAACGAGAGAAGGGTCAGATCTGCTTCTAAGATGATTTGGTAGCCGGAAAACACGTTGATGGGGTCGTCCAACAGTGTTTTCCGGGGAGCTTTTGATTGAGACTTTCCTTAGGGTTTGTGAAGAAGAGACAGAGATAACAGTCAAAAGAAAAAGACTCGTAAAGGTACGAGGAAAAAAAGGGGGCAAGTTAGAAACGAAAGGGAAAAAGAGACGAAGAAAGGTAGAGGTTTAGAGATGGAAAGAAAGGGAACGGAAGGAGAATGAGTAATTGCAGGGCGTATGGAGAGGGTGCAACTGCATTTATGAAGGAGAGGTGTAATGAGAGAGAGAGAGAGAGAGAGAGTGAGATAGAGAGAGAAAGTGAGAGAGAGAGCATCTGGTGTTTAATTTTCCTTGAGGGGTATGGTAAAACGAATGACGGCTACCAAACACCTCAGTTTTCAACTCCCCACTTCTCCCTTCACAACCCTAAATTTCAAATTGAACTTCTTAAGTTCTTTACTTTCAATCCTTGAAATGGAATGGAAGGAGAAACTAGAAAAAAATAATATGCATTACATAATTTTGAGTTATTTTTTATTTACCAATGTATTACATAATCATATACGAATACGATAGCCTCATCAAGCATGTATCATTGCACGATTTTTATACGAGTTACGTGAATAGTTGCATGCATGATACTTGTACGGTTTACGTACTTCTATTATTGCAATGCATGATAATTATATAATTTTACGTAAAGTATTGCACGTGATACATATACGACAAAAATACACTTTTGATCGAGATTCGCAGTAAATTGATCCTGATGTATTATCAACAAAGTACAAATTTCTACTATGGACTTATTAAATATTAGATTCTCGATCAGGTTTTATTTTTTACGTGATTGCTGAATTGATTAAACTGCTAACTTCATGTGATCATCAGACACTTATGTTTTTGTTGATGACGACAAAATGTAAACCACCCGACAAGAAGATTAGTTGTAACGATTAGTGTTCGAAAAAAAAAATATTTAGCAACTCTCGATTTACCGGCCACGTGTTTTACTTATATTTTTATTTTAGCTATTATTTAATAAATAAAAATCCAAGTACGATTTCTTTTGATGATAAAAGTAAGTATTTATCTTTTTCAAATTATATAATTCATCTACATTATGATTGTGTTTGGTTACAAGGAAAATAAAGAGAAGGTAAATGAATTACCATATGGTGAGGGGGTGGGGGGGTTTGTGTTCGTAATTTTGTCATAGTATTAGGGTTTTGTATTGAGGAAGATAGGTTAGTGAATGTAAGAGATAAGATGTGGTGGACCTTTTAAGATTCCTAAGATGGAACCCAACTAACCCACGCTTTCTTCCCTCTCGGCTGCTGTTTCTCCCATTAAATGAGTCTGAAACACGCAGTCCTGCATGGCAAAACACATTTACTACGTTCATGCCCCGCTCGCACCCTATCCGTTTTTTTGGTATTCTTTGCCATAGACGTTATATCTCATTATTTTATTCTCTCCTCCTTCCTTTTTCCTATTTCATCCCCATTTTATCCTTCAATATAGAATCACCGTTACAGTGGGCCCACAAGAGGCTCAAGTCTCTAACTCTCTCTCTCTCTCTCCAGTGAATCCCACAAAATGTCCACTCCAGCAACCTCACTTTAGGGACTTTTTTAAATATTTAGGGTCATTCTCGTCCTTTTGGGAATGTTTACTTGTCCCTTTCTCTTTACATCACCGCCTTTTTCTAGTAACAATTGATAACAAGGTCAAACCCGAGATTATCAATAGAAAAAGATTTTTCATAGTAATCGTCAAATGATAGTGAGAATCTTGGCCGTTGAAAAGGTATTAATATATGTCTCAATACACTTTGAGTGGACCACACTCACAAGTCAGGGGGCTGCTAAGCGGTTCACAACTTCTATCACGAAAATCTTGTAGTTTGTCTTCTTGGATTTTTTGGGGATTTTATATTTTTTCAATAAGGGGAGCACAAAATTTCATACTACAATGGGGTGGGGGCCAGAGGCAATAGAAGGAGCAAGGAAAAGCACAGGTAAACGGGACTTACGGAGACGTTAAGATAGATTCTCGCTGTCAGTCAGGTCATCAGGTCTGACCTTATTGGCTGGCAAAACCGTCAATGGTGGTAAAAATGGAAACTGAGTGGCGATAATTGTGCATTACCAATAATGCCCTTACTCCTTCTTTATCCTTTCCTTTCTCGTGTGAACGTTTAGGGGGTGAACGGTAGAAAGTCAGAACGGTTAATTTTTAGCTTTTTCACTCTTTTGGTGTCAAACAAAAAAGCTGACTGGTTCGGAATCAGGATTGACACCAAAACCTGACTCCAATATCCAAGATTATCTTCTAGTCGCCCTTGATGATGTCACCACTCACAGAGTCACACAATTCACACCCTTACAGCATAACACACGCTTGTTTACGGATTCATTGGAAACCGTCAACATTTTTACTTGTTACCAGAAAAGAATATCATTATTTATTCGTGTGTCTATTTCTTTTCATTAGAATTCAATCATAGTCTCATTGCTATTGGCCTTGGAATCTAAATCCATCTTGAATAGGGATTTAGTTATGGATATAAATGGATTGAATTCGAATTAAATATATTATCGTTGGAATTCGAATCATTATCTTGTTCGAATCTAATTCGAAATCTGATGGATTATAAAAACTAAATTAGTATCCAAATTCAAAATTTAACTAGATATCCGGTTAAAATTCAATTTGAATCCAAAAAATACAATTAGAATACAAATTGCATGGAAAATGAGAGAAAATCCTAATTTAAAATAAATATATAGTTTATCCTAAGAAAATAAGAGACGAAACCTTAAATGACTATATCAACATTAAGGATATATGCGTCTTAACACTCTAAAACCTAAGGTCATATGCATCTTAACGCTGAGCTCAACAGATCTTGACCATTTGATTGATATCGGAGTCCCACATCTAAATATAACCTATTCTTCTTAACTTAATTTGGTAGGTAGGTCTATTTATCGAGATGGGACGTGGGTTTCGTACGCCTTCGTAGTACAATTTTGGAAATCTTGAGGACAATTATGATCCCAGGTATCCAATTTTGTTGTCGGATGTACCCTTGTTGTCTGATTAGGGTTGGTTTTACCCCTAGAGGGTGGCTGTGGATCATATATTGGCTAGCGATATTTATGCACATTAGTTCCAAATGTAACATATTGTATTTCCCAATTGTTTATGTATTTATATGTAATTTTTTAGTTTTTTTTTTTTTTTTTTTGATCTCTATTTTACCATTTGACGGATCCATAAAGCCAAAAAATGAATAAAGGACTTTCGAATCAATTCGTAAACAAAATTTAATCGTATTTGACACGCCATACATTAGATAAAGGCTGTCAAAGTTGGGCCCGAACCAATTGATCGGACCAAGCTGCATCAATTTAGTCTGAGACTGAATCGGATCGAATTGTTAATGGTCATGTTTCGGGTTTAAGTATGACATATTCTTTCAATCCGGGCTAGCCCGATGAGAGCCCGAAAAATTAGACTGATGAGCCAGAACCCGATATTGGACCAGACCGATTTATACCGAATATTAAAATCTATCCTAGCTTCACTGCTTTATCCTTATTGAGTTTCTTACCAGGCTTTCAACAACCCTCGGACCAAACTAGAACGATATTGGCTTGATACGAAAACGAGACTAGACCAGCCCGATTGTTATTGTTCACAGTGCAGGCTATCCAAACCGAATCTTTTATCGGACATGTTTCAGATTGACTCTATAAAACCCGAATATGATCTAGTCCAACCGAAACTACACTGAAACACCCCATTGATACCTTTACATTAGATTATCATTTACTCTATGTAGATTATAAATCCTCATATCCTTTGGTGGTGATCATGGGAGTCGATTGGTAGACCAGATCCGATGATCCAAAAATGTCCAAACTATTTACAACATCTGACCTTTTCCACAAAGAAAACAAAGAAATTAGAGAAATGTCTAATGTCAATCAATTAAGGATCCCTAGTTTGGATTGGAGTTTCTAAACCAGAGTGTTTGGAATCAATGTGATCCCGTTCTCCCTGAATGGCGATAAATCTAAACACCATAAGCCATAAACATAATTTTCATTGAGAGAGTAGGCAAAACTGTAATGGGAGGAGACATTCCTTACTGAATTATGGAAAAAGATCCTCCCCTATCCTAGCTTACCAGTAGTCCTTCGGATAGACTGGAATGGATCGACAAACATACCGATCATCCCAGCCTGTTGGATAGACGACTGACGCGACTGGACTCGACAGATGAAGATCAAGTCTAGGGGTATCAATTGTGAGACCGAACCGGTAGCCTGGATAAAGCCGGCCCAAATTAATCTGAAACCGACCCTGACCAAACTATTACCAGATATGTTTCGGGTTGAGGTATGTCATATCCTATTGGTCTGGGTCTGGTCCTGACGGACCCGAAATTGGCCCAAAAAAACTAACCGATGAGCCTGAACTGGATAATGGCCCAGATCAGACCGATTTAAACCAAATATTACACACTATAGCTTCACTACTTCAGCTTTCTGGATGGTCTTAACGGGTTTCCTGCGGGGTTTTCAACCCGAACCAAATCGATAACAACCCAAAATCGGACCGGCACGTTAGTTAATGTGTATAGTGCAGCCCACCCAACCCGAACCTCTTAATAGATATGTTTTGATCAAGCCTTATAAAACTCGACATCGACTTGGTCCGGACCAACCAATTGACAACCCTAAATTCAATTCCTGAAGCAAGGAAAAAGAATCTTCTCCTTTTGTCTAGCCCGTCAATTGTCCATTGATCGGCCTGATTGGAATGCATCGACAAACGCGTTGACCATCTCAATCCGTCCGATTGACTTGCCTAGAATCCATAGAAGAAGATCAGGTACCTGAATCACTGGTCTAAGATTATTGTGGGGTCACTAATTAGGAATATAATGATTATGTCAACTCCCATAGAAATGCCATTCTGGTGCTGCAATAATTGTTTCCTTGTTGATTACCCAAAATAAAATTTGTATTGCCCATGTTTTTAAAGGAGAGATCACTTTCAGGCAAGAACTTTTGGCAAACAAAGAAGCAACCCTAAATTTATTATGCGGGATTTAAAGTTTAATGAACTAAAAAAAAGTGAAGTGGGAGTTATTATTTTAAGCATCTGAGAAGGAATTTACGGATGTCTTACTCCGCTTATTTAGGAATTTATAAGGACGTATTTGTGTGCGCCGGCATTAACGCCATCCTTTTCCTGCAACTACCTTCTTTTCCTTTGTCTTTGAGAAATGCAAGATAACTCTTGTGAATCCCTTGATTCCTTTTGGTCCCTTCTTTTATTTATTGTTATGTTGTTGGTCGCTATCCCTTGGAGAATTAAAAATAATAATTAGTATTAGGGGAGGATGGAATTGGAGACCCATTTTTGTTTTTTTGTTAACAAGAAACTCGGTCCATCCTTTGGGTGGACTGAGTAAACACCGGGTCACATGTATCAAGTCAATCTAAGGACCATGAGAACCGTCAAGCCTTGCATGGACGGCTTTAGAAAGTGAAGAAAAGTCAAATTCATGACCTCTGCTTCTAAGGCATGGTCGATTTCCAACTGAGCTTCCCTCTTACGTTGATTGTAGATCTATATACTACTAAAACCAAGATAAAAAGATGCTCATTTGATGGATTTTATGCTTTTAACTTAAACTTTCAACCTTAGTATGGAGGGATTAGAATGGACATCGCTGATCCTGAGACAGATATGCTAATCCAATGGCAGGCACGGAAAATAATTTTTTCCGTAACACTCGCATGGAATGAACTTCTACCATCACCTTTAAAATAAGATTTCAATTCTTGTTTAGTTTTTGTTTGTATTTTTCTTTTTTAATACATAGATCCAACGAGATCTGAACTCATAACCTTTTAATTGTGATTTGCCAATATCTGAGCTTCCCATAAGGGTTAACCCCTTTATTTTCATATTTTTTTTATTTTTTTTCTTTAAAGAAGCCTCAGTGTAAACTTTAAAAAATGTAGAAACCGGGTTTTGAAAAAAAAAAAAAATGTAAAAATCAGGTAAACGAAAATTTAAAATAAAATCTTGAACATTTCTTTGAAACAGATAGATGGATGTCAAGAATATAAAAGTAAATTGAAATGAATAAGGCTCTTTCGGTATCATTTTTTTTTTTTTTACTTATTTATCAAAAAAATATTTTTAAAAATCATTTTTGATTAAAAATAAATTGTTGTTTGGTATCTATTATGCATAATGCATTATACAATGAGAAATAAGTTTTGTGTTCTACTAAGAATACAATGAGGTGGTCGAAATCAAGAACAATAACTGGATTTCTTCAAGTTGTAGAATTTTCTAAACATTGATATTTTGTGATCCCCTTATCCAATCAACCTAAAATTTTGACACTTGTACCTTCTTTTTATTTTTCTTGGTATCGACATCCAACGGATTTGATCGGAGGTTGAACGGCCAAAGAAGTACAATTGAAGTGGTCAAATGAAGAATAAGAGTTAGATATCTTCAAGTTGTATAATTTTTCAAATCTTGATATCTAATGAACTCTTCTGATCCAATTGATTTGAAATTTGGAAATCCTTACTGTGTTTTTCTATACTTCATATCCAATGGAACGGATTGTAGGTTAGACGGCTAGAAAAATTATTTTATGATAGTCGAATCCTTGAAACAAAGAGGTAGAAAGAAAGAGGAGTGGATGATACCAAAAATCAAAAAGAGGTCTTGATCTCTTTTTGTTTTTGGGGTTATTTTTATTTTATTTTTTCTTTCCATAAACAATACTTAAAAATGATACCAAACATCTATGAAAACAAAAATATATCACAAAAACAAAAACAAAAATGATACTAAAGAGAACCTTCTAAAAAAGATAGACACAAAAATTCATCATAACTCTTATTTAATTATGATTTTTTATTTATTTATTTTCCTGAAACATCCAAACGTAGGAGACTCTAAATGCTAGAGCTATTTGGAGACTATTAAACTTTTCAGTACATGCTATGTTTATCCCTCGATGGTCATGGGTTCGTTGGGTGAGAAGGCCTCCTATATTTCCATCTCCATAGACAAAATGCAAGTAAATTAATAAAGGATTATGATGTGAGTTTTCAAATTGAATGTATTTATTATCATCATTTGCACACACTTTTGAAGGTTTCTTTTGTTTTACTTCGGAATTGGAATTGATTATTGAAGTGGTCAAAGACATCATCTTTAATTTGCACTTTGATTGAATTAATTTAAGAGGTCCTTGAAACTATTTGTCCGTGAATACAAGAACGAAATGCAATCAAACATTGGTTTTTTCATATTAGAATGTATTCTTCACTTGAAACGTACTCTTGGAATGCATTCCAAATTAAGAACACCTCTAAGAGGATCATAGAATGTATTAACGAACAGCCTATTATAGTACGAGCTCTTCAGCTCATTCTGCATACTAAACCCAATATAGAAATACATTCTCTTTAATTTATTCTCATTCTAAAAACTGCATACCTAATGCAACCAAATGACTACAAACTAAAGTTTCCACATATATATGTTGTACATTATCGGATTTGGGTATGACCCCCTGGAAAGTTTGTAAATCTATTCCTTATTTATTTGTATAACAGAAGGATCTAGCTAAGCTTCTATTGGAATTTTCGTGTTTTTTTTTTTTTTTTTTTTTTTTCCTGTTATCTAAAAAAATCTCTTTTTTAATATTGTCTTTCAATATTTTCTGTTGCTTTTGTTTTTTTTTTATTCTTCCCATTTTGAACTCGAAGGCCCATTTATTGGCAGTTGGAACATCCTGATTTAAGGTGTTTAGGTTTTGATGGTCATCTCCATCCCCTTTTCTTGTATCTCTTCCTCTTGGCATGCAATTGTCCTTTGTCGATTTTGCTTAATGAATTGTTCGTGTTCGGAAAAAAAAAAATTGGCAATTTTTTTCATATAAAATTGCTTATCAATTATAAAATTGATTATCATTTATGAAATCAACTAATAAAGTATATTCACAGCTGTAGATACCCCAAACTTGAAAGTATATTCACAGCTGTAGATACCCCAAACTTGAACAACATTTGATATAACTTAATTAGACTCTCTTTGATATGTATTATAGAATTTATTATATAATACATTAAGACATATACAGTTGTTTGATATAATTTATGATATTTATTTATATATAAAATAAATTTAGAAAAATTTTCATTTAGACCCCATCAAAGATTGTTAACATCATCTACATCCACAAGAATGCAAAAACATCATCTACACTCCAAAACTTTGGCTATGGTAATAAAAGAAGTCCATTCTGTCATTTGATTCTTATTAGATGCTGACATCAGGTGGATTGGAATATTTCAGAGACGAAAATACATTTTTTGTCTATTAAAAAGACCATTATACCCTTTACTCAAACCCCTCTCTTCCACTTGTGCATTGCTCTCTCTCTCTCTCTCTCTCTCTCTCTCTCTCTCTCTCTCTCTCTCTTTCTTACTCTGTTTCTCGACTTGGGTTCTCTTCTCCGGTAAGCCCTTCTTCAGATCTGTGAGGTTCATTTCTCTTCAAATCTTTGAGGTTCCTTTCTCTTCAGATCTGTGTTTTTTCAGCTCTCCATTCTTGTTTTTTCTCTATTGTTTTTTTTCGGTTCTTGAATCTGTTTTCTTTAGATCTGAAGTTTTCTACATCACTCTTAAAACGTTCTTCAGATCTGAGTTTTCTTCTGGTTGCTCTCTTCAGATCTGTTGTGTTTCTCCCATCCGACGGGTCTTTGGTTTTGTGAGATCTGTGCGGACTTGCTCACTGGGGCCATTTTCCTCTATGCGTCTTTGCTGATATTTATCGTTCCTTCTCCATAAGATAAGAGCGAAACAAATTGCTTTGCTTCTTAATTTTTTTTTTCCTCCTATTTTTCATGTGTTCTAGTGATCCAGCCAATGCATCTGGAATGAACATGTGGAATTAAAGTTACAAACAGAATTACAATGGAAGAAACTCCAATTAATCATTCATAGATTCTTACCAAGTCCATGAGGATTGCTTCTTACTACAGTGGATTAGAAAACAAAAATGTTGCCTGGATCAGATAGAACCAAACCTGAAATCAAATCCCAGCGAAGGATTAAAACTTGGGGGGCGTGGGAATACAGAACCGATCTGAGATCCAAAGATGAGAATTGAAGAGCAAGGATTCACAACTTTCCTTTATATTTTAGTAAAAGAAAAATAAATCATAAGGAAAAAAGAAAAGAAGAAGAAGATGGCACCACGGAAAAATAATCGCAGAAATCATATCGGGCAAGGAAGAACCTTGTGATGAATATTTAAAGTTGGGCGGGTTGGGTTGAAAACCATAGCGAAACTAGGGTTTGTCATGATGATCAATCGTTGAATGAGAATATCAAATATAATTTTGATTTGAAAAATAAATTAGTAAATGAACATAATTTTTAATTTTACAATTTATAATTTGAAGGGTAAAATTGTATTTCAATAAATTTAGTGATTTCCGTCAGTTAAGTAGACCTAGGTGATGTTTTTGCATTCTTGTGGGTGTAGATGATGTAAGCAATCTTTGATGGGGTCTAAATAAAATTTTTTCATAAATTTATATAATCTAAAATCTACCATTAGTTTTTCCCATTTATTTATTAGTTTTTCTCACTTAAGGTGCATTTATATCTATGAATACGAATTTTACATTTTTTGAGTCTATGAAATGAGTAGAGTTAAATCCGATTGTGTTGTATGAGATTGGTTGAATGCTGATTATGGAATTCAATCCAAATCTTTGATTTGATTTTATTTGATTTTATTATTTTTGCTGAATCCAACCCTTGAAGTTATTTGATTGGTTTGTATTTGTTCTTTAGTTCAATAAATTTACTATTTACCCAAAAAAAAAAAAATCCTTCAAGTTATCTGATTCGCATTTATTGCAAATTGTAAACCTCCAATGTGAGAGCATTTAAAATGCTTGGTAACTCAACCAAAAAAATAAAGAGCTTGGGAATAGAAATGAGTCAAATAATTGAAACTCCTAGGATGCGTTCTACATCACTAAACTGAGATCCATCAAATGCTGTGTACAGAAACATAAATCCAATGGCTGTAAGTAAGCACCCTGTTTTTTTATTTCCCATTTGATCGGTCCTATTGATATTGATTGTGTTGTAAATACATTTGATTTCCCCCGAATCCCCTCTCTCTCTCTCTCTCTCTCTCTCTCTCTCTTAATAGTCGGATAATGAAAAACTGAAGAAAAAGAGATTAGAACTAGCATATATACTTTGATAGAAGGGGATTACTGTCACGCTGTGTGGTTTACAAGAGTAAGGGCGAAAGAGAGCGTGAGCGGGGCATCCAATATGGGTGGAATTTTTCATTCCACAAGGACTGGGGTGGTCATTTTGGTTTTCCCGTGTTTGGGTATAAGCTCCACATGCAGCCTGAGAGCCTTCTTTTTCCCATAAATCAATTTTTGTGGAAGAGTATAAGAAAACAGCATGCGACCATTGTGGGTTGCTGACTCCTCTCAAGTAAGGTTGTAAATGAATTGGATATGGTCCAGATGTTGTCACATATATCCGCATTTGTATCTGTTTCTATTAACGGATTTCCAAATTCATTTCAAATATCCACCAGTTATCAGGTATCTGGATATCATTAGAGAATTTGATTGTTCCCTTCCATTTTCCTTTTTTAATGCTTTAGTCATCTCTTCTATCTAGATCACTCTTGCATGCCCTCTATCTTTGTCTCTTCATTGTAAGGCTTTCTTATGTTTGTATTATATAATGTATTATGAATTATTTGTGACAAATCAATTATGATAATAGATTATGAGTAATAAATAATGATCGTTTGGTACCACTAAATATAATACATTATATAATGAGAAATATAAACAATCACCTAATAGATTATTCTAATAATGATAAACAGCTACTCACCTATTTGTAGATAATGAATTATATTGATTTATTTTAATTATAAATAGACATTATAAATCATACCAAACAATCATAAATTTTATAATATATTATATAATACATTATATAATACAAACCAAAGAGAACCTTAGTCTCATGATTCTCTTACGGTTTTGCTTGTAACCAAGTAACTGTCTCAGAATTTTTCTTTCCCTATGTAACCCTACTTTATATACAGCTGCTATGTTAACAATAAGGGCATATAAGTCAAATCAATCTTCTATGCCCAGTCACCGAAACCCATTGGCCAATCCGTTCTATAGGAGCAAAATTTGGAATTTTGAGAAGTGAAATTTCATTTATCTGACGGTTACAAAATCGGTGACTAATATGAAAGGGTTACAACTAGACAATCCCCTATAGCTCTTATCCCCCTCTACTAGAATTTGTCGAATTTTCGTGAACAAGATTATTAATTATTTATCTTTATATTATTAATTGGATATGTATACACATCTGATAGATTATGTTATGGATTATCTTAAATCGTATCTAAATATCCTTAAACTAATACAGTTTTCCCTAAACAGATATAGATGTAAATCGAATCCAAATTTTCGACAACCCATTTACATCCATGTAGGGTGTCAGGGTCTCAACTCTCACCTTTGTCTGATCCAGTTAGAGAAAAAGATTGGAATTGTTTGGATAATGGATCCGCATCGTCTCCTCCCAGTGGTCTGGGAGGACAGTGGCAACCTTCTTCGGATGGTTGCCACGTGGCTCTCGGTGAATCCGAGACCCACGTCCAAGCCGACACCCAGTCGATAAGCCAAGACGATAGGGGGGTGTCGGTTCAGATGTGGGCCTCGGATTCACTGAGAACCACATGGCAACCATCTGAGAAAGATTGCCACCGTCCTCCCAGAATGACTGGGAGGAGCCGATGTGAATCCTTGGATAATACTTTCTTACCCAGTCCCCTACTGGTATAGATGCAATGGACTGTCATGACAGTCAGGAAATGGAGTTTCACCTTAAATAAGCGGTACGGCTTCATGTATCTTAGGCCCTATTTGATAATCATTCCCTTCCCAATTCCTTGATTCCAAAACGTCACTATTTTTTATATTAAGATTGTGTTTGATAAATCTATTTTGGGATCGATTCGATAGCAAGATGAAAACAAATTCAGTGTTTGATATTATTGAAAATTCATTACTTGCAATTTGTAAAAAGGACACAACGACCATCGACTTCCCAAGCGATACAGCTTTGTGTATCACACCCCCTTAATCGAAAAGGATCTGGAAGAACGGTGAGATTGTCATGTAGACTAAAAAACCATTGAGAAGACAAAGGCTTTGTAATAATATCAGCCAGATGATCTACTATGGAGCAGATTTGGAACTAGAGAGAATTGTTTTGCTACCTTCTCCCTAATGAAATGATAATCAAGCTCCGCATGTTTGAATCTAGCATGAAACCGTGGATTGGTCGTCAAAATATGTAGCCCTTATATTATCACACCAAAGAAACAGAGTAGCTGGAGTTGGAGATGGAGCTCACAGAGTAACTGTTGGAGCCAAGTGAATTCGGCAGTAGTATATAAGCTAATCCCCAGTATTCAGACTTGGTACTTGAAAGAGCCACCGTTCGCATTGTTTTTTTGGAGCTCCATGAGATCAAATTAGAGCCCATATACATACAGTATCCACTTGTGGAATACCGATCATCTGGGCAACCTGCAGAGTCATCAACCAAGTAGGCCTGTAATGGTAGACTAGGTGTCCTTCGAAGGAAGAGACCACGATCCATCGTCTTAAACCATATGGTCCCAAAACTAGAGATATTGCTTAGAGAAATACAGCCATAAGAAAGAAGAAAATATATTTAAGAATGGGATGTCATAGAAGAGAATGGTGAGGACTTAATGGAGCCAACCCATTCAACAAATCTTCTTTGTGTTTTTGAATGTTCGTTTTAATACCATCGATGTCCAAACAAATCAAGGGACCCACAAATCAATTAAGGACTGAGATTTGGTAGCGAATATATATCTCAGTGGGGCCCATCCAATTAAGGGTCCAGGCTCTTTATGATTATAGAGGAGTCTCAGGACCAGTTTCATACTTCGCAGTGACTCATGAGACTCGGGAATCAGCACCAGCAGTGTAGCTTTAGTAGCTAAAAACACTGCTGAATTTTAAATGTGGAGGACCAATGGTGACTATACTGTGGGGTCCATTATTCATTTACCGAACCATTCTGTACTATACTATTCACAAGCAAGAGGCCATATTCTATGGGCCCCCGGCCCAGCATAATGGGGCCCAAACAGATTGAACTGAACTAGAAGACTTTCTGACGTTATTATTGTATTAAATAGTTTCTTTCAATTTTCAAAGTAGGTGTTTTTATTGAATGAGATGATTAGCTTTTGGAAACATATTTAATGCATGAGAAAAATAAAATGTACTTCAAAGTACCAAACAGAAAATAAAGGGAAATGGTAGAAGAATATTTATTGCGATTTTAAAGTTTGATTATCGTTCTGTTGATGGGTTAGGATCATAGTTTTATTAATCTGTATTCGTTTCAGCCGTGACTGATTTTTATTCGATACCTATTATTTCGTGTTATTTATTTATTTATTTATATTGGCCATATGTCATACAATCATTGGTTCCATATCTGATTCAGATTGGTAAGAAACCAACTAGGTCAGCTAATAAAGTTTCTGGTTTGTCATAACCGAGACCTCGGATTAAATCCTGCCTTCACCCTTAGAATCTAAGTTAGAAGGAATCGGTCGAACCTGCCGATTGATAACAATCCCGACCAGGTACTGATTCCGGTGCCAGTTATTGGGTAATAGGAGATTATGATCAGATTATTATATTTGATTTGTCAATATTAATTATCATCTTTACTTTGACCATATTGATCCATGAAATCACTGGGGAATATATTACTTGGGCTGATAAAAATCTACATATGATATCAACTTTTCAATATGTACTAAGATCAATGACATTTCGGGTAGCATCAATTAAGTAACTTGTTTGTTTCAGGAGAAAATAAAAGTACTATTACATGAAGCCCAGCCCCACCCTAACCCACTAATAAATCCAGGTCTAAGCTGAACTGACTTGTAGAGTTCTGGCCCACAATTAGGCAACCGTGGTTATATGTTGGTAAAATACATCTTATGTCTACGAAGCTCCATTTGTTTTGAGGTAAAATTTTATCATAATTTTACGTGACACATTTTATATATAAAAAAAATTTCAATGTTTGTTTCTGAAAGGTAAAAGGAAGACGAAGTTCTTTTTTCATCCCCTTTAGAGATCACTATATTTTACCTCTTGGAAATAAATATTGAATTTTCTTTTGTATATAAAATGTTACACATAAAATTTTACATAAAATTTCACGTCAAAACAAACAGAGCATAAGGGGAAAATCCCACGACGCTATGGTGAGATTCTTTCACAATCTCTTACATAACTCACATTCTCTCTCCATCTAATCTTGTGGACCTCATTGCAGATATTAGTTCTCTTGTATACCTATTTGTGCATTGTGAGAGATTTTCTTGCCCTGTTGGTGTTTTGGGAACCGTCTCCTATTTATAATTTGAAAACTGGTTATGTGCATGGCTATGCATTATACAGTACGTCATAGTTTCCGCCATCAAACGGAAAGAGGGGAGGATACGTAATACCAAATCTAATTGTATGGATACGGCACACTTATTATTTTTACTAGAAAAAAGTTACATAATTTTTTTTTTGGGTTAATTAACAAAAAGTTACATAATTCTTATCATACTTGAGTAGTTTATGTTATTTTCTTCATGGATTGTGAATCCGGCAAGAAATTGCAATTTGATTTTATCTTCTAAATCCAGAATAGGCCTGTCTGTCAGTTGATTGGGCTGAATTGGGCCTACCCTAGCCTTGCCACAATAATGTATAAATGGGCTTGGGCTGGGCTAAAAAATTATTGTTTAATTTAAGACACCATAATTGATAGCTTCAAATTGATATTAATTGAGACAACCACAGAGACAGAGCTGTGGTGGGTTTTGGGTTTTAAGGTTAGCTTGCCAAAGAAAACAATAGACCCATCACCCAGAAAAAGAAAGAACATCAAAGTGGTCCTTACTCATGAAATAGAAATAAATTACCAATAAATCAATTTGTTTTTATAATATTAATCAACTAAGGAAAAATTTGTACTAATATGAAATCTGAAAAAGATTGCTGATAATTGACAAGCGACAACCCTAGTGAATAGTAATGGTGCCTTGAGCTCAGGCATTACATAATAAATACCATTTGGGATTCGGTGGGCCCAAACCGGATTGAGCTTGCACTGAGCCTTAACAGGGTCAAATCAACCCTACACCCAGACATGACTAGATTTGGGTCTATTTTTTTCCAGACCCTGATAATGTCGAGCCAGGCATGGGTTGAAGCTGTAAGATATTTTATGGGTTAAATTAATTATAAGGTTAGTTGAATTAGTGGGAGTCTAGTTACAGGTAGACCGGTTTAAGTATGATTAGAGATGGACCAACCTGGTCCACTATGAGACTGGTTCAAGGTTGGGGTGGTATTATAAATACCAATGGTTAGAGTCCCCACAACCATGGTGTTATTTTCTTCTCATGTTCCCATATGCAGAGAGAAGGTCAAGGGATCCCGACAGGCTGTGGAAGACTTTGATCCAAGCATTCAAACATTCAATGAAAATGGTCGAAAATCAATCTACAACAAGATGTATGTATCTTATCATCTCTTTTTAATATCCATTGTATTCTAGTAATCTGTGTGGTGTGTTCGTTAAGGTTCATAGAAAATCCCATGGGAAAAATCCAAAAGAGATCTAAAAATTCTAACAGTGGTATTAGAGCCTCTCACACAGACCTAAGATCGATGTGAAAACATTGTAAAGATTGCATGTTTGAATGGATTGGAAAAGGGCGAAATTTTTCTTCCAAAATTCTCTACGAACCTGTTTAGGGTTTGGACCCTTGAAAATTTTTTCAGACCGTTTAAAAATAAAATAAATCATATAGGATTGTAAGTCTCGGAGAGATGGAGCCGGTGACATAAGATGGGTCGCCGGAAATAACCTGACGCGCTCTCATGTGCCGCCTGAAAAAGCACGTGAGATCCACGCGCCGACAGCTATTAAAAAAAAAGAAGAAGAAAAGGAGTAGGGCTAACGTCACCTGATCAGCCCCGTAGTGGACCGAGCTGATCTAGGCCAGTCTAGGACGGAACTTGGGCCCATACTAGCGTGACCGGGCCCAAGGGGACCTGTGAACCCTACTCAGTTGTACGTGCGGTTCGCATGCTTGACCCGAGACCCGATCCATCAATCTGAATGTTTGACCCAAAAACCTGAATCTTGGACCCGAATTTGTGACCCGAGAACCCGACCCAATGACCCAGGAACTGAACCCGAAAACCCGGTTGGGTGGGTTGGTTGGGCCGATGGTTGAACCTCTGGTCTGCGGTTTGGTTTAAAAATAAACTGTTTGGTTCGGTCTGGACCAAAGCATTAAAAAAAGGTTTAATTTGTGGGTTCAGTCCGCCCATAACCGAGCCCCGCCAGACCGAACCGACCTAGGCTGAACTGCTCAGAACCAGTTCAGGATGCAAGAATATAGGTGCCGACTTTAATAGAAGATTGTAGACACTAGGAGCATCGAATTTTGACACGATTTCTTGCACTGTGTTCGTATTTTCGTGCTCTACAGTTTGGTACATAGTTTGATACAGTTTAGTGATTTGGAAAATTTATTTTTGATTAAAAAGTGCCCTAAATTAATCCGATTTGTAGTTTTCTACTTGTTTGTCAGTTATTTTTGTACCAGATACATGTAGAAGGTTATGTGCATGAAATTTTATTTATTGACCCACATGGTGATGCAAAGTAAGATTTAGAAATATCATTGTGGAATTGGGTGGAACCCACCAAAGTGGTACACTTAGTTTCATCATGATGTCTTCAAATTCAAAGTTCATGTATTTGTAAATGCTTGTGTAAGGACGATGTACATCCAAAGGTGGCATTGTCAATTTTAGTTCAAATTAAGGTTTGTGAATGTCATATGAAGATTGGATGAAATCCACCAAAGTGATACACTCAGTTCCTACATGGTGGTCTTTAAACCCTAAATTTGTACATTTACATATACAATAAATGATATATTTTTAATACATTGCTCTCCATGGTGTGAAAAACAGTTAAGAAAGACAGTGTTAACCCAAATGTGGTATTGTCAAAGTTAAAGGTATGTTCATGCACATGAGTTGAAAGGGTTTTGACTTTAGGGGGTCTCATTAACCCAAAGGTGGTAGGATTTTCGAGAGTCATTATTCTTTGGCAGTCACTGCACAAAAACTGAGCACTGTATGTTTATCCCAAAAGAGAATATGTAGTTGGTTAAATCTTGAAAAATGATATTTATTTGCATGAATGATTTATATGGTTAATGCAAGTAAATGGTATGTGTATGAGTTTTCAGTTGTTTGATACTGTATTTAAACTCATACACTGATGTGTTCATCCAAGTATGACTGTAGTTTCGGCCCAGATCCGTCCTATGGGTCCTCCAAGCTGACTAGACCTGCAAGACAAGGAAAGGCAAAAGGGGGGAGGCGGCTGGATGCCCCGGGTCCACTCCGATGCCAAAGTTAGGGCTCTGTGAACAGTCAATGGGCTCGATGTTGAGCCCACGAAGATATTATAGAAAAATGTGGAGTGAGGTGAGATTTTCCATCCCAAGTGTCAGAGCGTGAATCTCTAGGAGTAAATGAGCAGTAAATATTGTGTACCTGAAATCTCAGGATTTGCCCTATTTATAGTGAATAGTGTATATTTCCAAAATACCACTTTTGCCTTTGCTCTTGTGTTTGAGTTGCTGAAGAAGCTTTCTTGCGTCGAATAAGGGATCTCCACGTGGCTCGTTGGTCGAGTCTTACGTGTCGAGGTAATAATGCCAACGTGGCATAATTCCCTAACACTTGCCTCGTTGCCCTGCTGAATCTGTAGGGTTCGACTGAGCAAAAAAATAGAATGACAGAATTTTCCTCCTAACAACTTGCCTTGTTGCTCCGCTGAATCTGTAAGTTTCGGCTTGTGCAAAGAAGACGGACCGGACCTCGCCTCAACAACTTGCCTCGTTGCTCCGTTGTGGTGTTTGATGTGCTGGAGACTGATGGGGTTCTGGAGTCTGTTGGGGGTGAGTGCCGAGGTGGACACTGCGGCTCAGTCACCTCGGTCGATGCGGATATGACAGGGCCGATGCGGAATGCTCGATGTGAGATGGCCGAGATGGGATGCCTGATGTGTGGGAATACCGAGGTGGAGAGTGCCGAGGGGGACACTGCGGCTCAGTCGCATTAGCCGATGTGGAAGGACCAATGCGGAAGACTTTTTTTTTTTACCGAGGTCGCCCAACCGAGGTCACTTGACCGAGCTGGCCACCTCAGTCGGCTCCGATCGGGACATTTTTTTTGGCTTTCCGCCTTCTTTGGCGAGTCAATCTCTTACACTCTTAAATGGAATCCAACAAATGACCTAATGTCATATGGCCTTCTTCTTTTTTTAATTTTTTTTTTGACCGAGGTCACCAAACCGAGGTCACTTGACCGAGCTGGCCACCTCGGTCGGCTTGGGTCGGTAGGTCTTTTTTTTTTTTTTTTTGGGACTCCTATCTGTCTGAGCCAGTGGGGCTGAGGTGGTGTCAGTTCGGTTGGCCCACCTCAAGCTATTCTTTTTGAATTTTCGCCGCTTTTTACATTTTTTTAAATAAATAAAAAAAAACAAAACCCAGCGCCACTTTTTATTTTGACCAAGGCCGGGGTGGCCACCGCGGCCCAAACCCCTCGGTCAATTGTTTTTTTTTTTTGTTTTTTTTTCAACTTTGACCGAGGCAGGGGTGGCCACCTCGATCATTCTTCTTTTATTTTTTATTTTTTTTTATGCTAGCCCATCTGTCATTAGAACCCAAGGAGTCAAGGTTTTTTTTTTTTTTTTTTTTTTTTTTTCTTTACATCACGCCCATGTGAAAAGCTTCCATGAATAGTGTATCTTTCCTCTTTTATTTTCTTGTTTACCTTGGCCACCAGAATGTGTCATCATCTGGGATCCGTCGCCTCTATGAATTTAACCATAGCTCCTATTGTAATACCTCAACTCAAACATGAGGAGCTACCCGGCCATCAATACCGACTTCATCAGGTCTTTCTTTGCATCTATTTTGTATTGATGTCTTATCTCCATATAATTCACCATCTTCATCTAATCTGGGCTTGATGCATGGGAGGTGGTCATGCACGTGACCGCCTCTGTCCTTTGGTTCCATTGAGCTGACCCATGTGTTTTGGGCAAGGTGATTACTTCGGCCAATTTGCATCGGGCTTTATGTGAAAAGTCTTGAGGTACCGGATGTGGTTGCGCACATGACTGCCTCCATCACTTGATTCTATTGAGCTTTAATTTTCGACTGACTGATGTAATCGCTTCGGTCAAATCACACCAGTCCTTGGACGAAATAAATCCTTATGCATGGGAGGTGGTTTTGCATGTGACCACCTCTATCGTGGAGATCCATTTGAGTGGACTGATGTGTTTAGGCCGAGGTGACTGCTTCGGTCAATTCCCGTCGGTTTTCATATGAAAAAGGCTTGAGGTACGGGATATGGTTGCGCATGTGACCACTTCATTCTTTTGACTTTGCAATGTCCGAGCTGTCCACCTCGGCCAATATGCCTCGGTCTCCTGAAGATAGGGGCCTGATGTGAGGGAGGTGGTCTTGCACGTGACCGTCTCCGTTGGTTGGTTTTAGTCTGATTGATGTGATCGGTCCAATGTGACTGGACCGATATAACTTGACCGATGTAACTGACCCGATGTGACTGTACCTATGTGACTGGACCGATGTGACCGATCCGATGTGACTGGACCGATGTGACTGGACCGATGTGGACACTGCAGCCAGTACACATCGATCTATTGAAAGAAATTCACTGATGTGGTCACGGGATTGGCATGTGACTTATGCAGTGGCGGCATCCGATCCGATGTGAATGATCCGATGTGACTGATCTGATGTGGCTGATCCGATGTGACTAGACCGATGTGGCTGATCCGATGTGGCTGATTTGATGTGGCTGATCCGATGTGACCGATCCAATGTGACTAGACCGATGTGACTGATCCGATGTGAACTGATCTGATGTGACCGATTCGAGGTGACTGGACCGATGTGACCGATCCGATGTGAATGATCCGATGTGACCGATCCGAGGTGACTGGACCGATGTGACCGATCCGATGTGACTGGACCAATGTGGGCACCACGGCCAGTACACATCGGTCTATTGAAAGAAATTTATCGATGTGGTCACGGGATTGACACGTGATCTATGCACCGACGGTGACCGATCCGATGTAAACTGATCCGATGTGACCGATCCGAGGTGACTGGACCGATGTGACCGATCCGATGTGACTGGACCGATGTGGGCATCACGGCCAGTACACATCGGTCTATAGAAAGAAATTCACCGATGTGGTCACGGGATTGGCACGTGACCTATGCACCAGCGGTGATCGATCCGATGTGAACTGATCCGATGTGACCGATCCGATGTGAATGATTCGATGTGACTGATCTGATGTGGCTGATCCGATGTGAACTGAGCCGATGTGATCGATCTGATGTGAATGATCCGATGTGACCGATCCGAGGTTACTGGACCGATGTGACCGATCCGATGTGACTGGACCGATGTGGGCACTGCGGCCAGTACACATCGGTCTATTGAAAGAAATTCACCGATGTGGTCATGGGATTGGCACGTGACCTATGCAGCGGCGGTGGCCGATCCGATGTGAACTGATCCGATGTTTGGGCCAAATGGATGTTCAATCGGCACGGGGCCGGGTCGATGTTCAATCGGCACGGAGCCGTGTTCTACCCTCCTCGGCCCTATATGTTTAACACTTGGTGAACTCTTTGGGTCAAATGGGTCTCACGTCGGCACGGGGCCAGGTCGATGTTCAATCGGCGAATAGCTGTCTCTACCCTCCTCGGCCCAATGTGTTCAACACTTGGTGAATTCTTTGGGCCGAATGGGTCTCACGTCGGCACGGGGCCAGGTCGAAGTTCAATCGGCGCGTAGCCGTGTCTACCCTCCTCGGCCCAATGTGTTCAACACTTGGTGAATTCTTTGGGCCGTATGGGTCTTACATCGGCACGGGGCCGGGTCGATGTTCAATCGGCGCGTAGCCGTGTTTACCCTCCTCGGTCCAATGTGTTCAACACTTGGTGAATTCTTTGGGCCGTATGGGTCTCACGTCGACACGGGGCCGGGTCGATGTTCAATCGGCACGGGGGCGCCTCGGCTCTCCCTCTGGAGTTCTCTCCAATGGTGGGGGAGGTAATCTTCTCCGACCTTCGGCCGCGGTGGCCGGCACTCTTGGTGCATTATGGTCCACGTACTGCTTGTAGTAACCTCGTTGGATGAGGTCTTCAATCTCTGCTTGTAAGTTGCGACACTCATCGGTAGTGTGATAGATGTCACGGTGGTACTGGCAATACTTGTTTGGGTTGCGCTTCCTTGCTTCGGTCACAATCTTTTGGGGTCTTTGCAAATACCCGTCCTCAGCTATGAGGGTGTACACGTTGCCGAGGACCTGTTGAGTGGGGTGTAATCGCTGAATTTCTTCTGGAGCAATCCCCTGGCCCATGCCTCTTCTCTCCTTGACCGCTTACTCTCTCCTGGTCGTGTGAGGTCTAGCCTCTCGTCCGTCCGCTTGTGCGAGTATCCACTAGACCCTTGCTCGCTTCGTAGATCTCATTGGGGCTGGCGAATTTCTCACATCTTGCCAGGAGTTCTTGTAGGTCGGCCGGTTCCTTCTTGGCTATGGAAAATCGGAGCTTTGGGTCAGTGACCGCTGCTCTCAACGTAGCGAAATGAACCGCCTCGTCGATATCCTTTACTTGTAGTACCTTCAAGTTGAATCTGGCCAAGAAGGCCCTTAAGGTCTCCCCCGACCTCTGTCTCATGTTCATCAAATGGGCGCTTGTCTTCCGCTGCACCTGGCTTCCTTGGAAGTGCATTCGGAATAGTCTCCCCATGGTCTTGAATGAGTCAATGGACCGCGGTGGCAGGTTATTTAACCACATCCGAACTGCGCCTTTGAGTGTGAGGGGGAAAGCTCTGCACATGATCACATCAGGGTTTGTGTGAAGGACCATTGCGCCCACGAAGTGGTTTAGGTGTTCGACGGGATCGGTTGAGCCGTCGTATGAATCGACTGGCGGCATGCTGAACCGCTTGGGCAAGGGGACCCTCATGATGATATCGGTCAAAGGGTTGTCCGTGGAATAATCCCTATCCTCATCATGGGTCACCCCTGCCTTTTTCATCTTCTCGACCTTTCGATGCAAGACTGCTAATTGGTCCGCTATCTTTGCTGCTACCTCTGGGTCCATGGGAGCATTTGGTTTGTCTGCCCCCATGGCTATCTCTGGTAGCGTTATGTGTCGTGGGACCAAAAGCTCATCCACAACATCTTCGTCAATCCTAGGTGCTGTCCTCGGCTGAGGGCCGAGCCTTTCCCGAGCAGGAATCCTTCCGTGCTGTGATGTTGACCCCGTCCCACTCAACTCTGGGACAGGACGAGCGCTGGTTCCTGGTCTTGTAGGTTGACCTCCGCTCTGTCCAGGCCGATCTCGAGGGAGATCCCTAGGGAAGTCAGCCTCTTTACGTGGCTCCGCTGGGGGGACGATACCAATGGGAGGACGAGACGTGGCCTCTGCAACGGGGGTTTGCAGCCCTTGCACAAACCTAGTCAACACCGCGAGTTGCTCTGCGACGGTTTCGAATTGCTCATATGTGACAAAGGCCTCATGCGCGGGTACTTGGTCGGCCACGCGCTTTCCCCGGTCCCTGTTAGGTCGTAGTTCCGACCTATCTCCTTCCTCGGGGTTTATCCGTTGGTCGAGCAATGGGGGGTTGGGACTAACGATCTGACTTCACGTTCTTCTGGGATTCATGTCTAAAGACTCCTCTCTGGCGTTATCTTACGATGTCAAATCTCAAGGGCCCCACGGTGGGCGCCACACTGTTTCGGCCCAGATCCGTCCTGTCGGTCCTCCAAGCTAACAAGACCTGCAAGACAAGGAAAGGCAAAAGGGGGAAGGCGGGCTAGATGCCCCGGGTCTACTCCGATGCAAAGTTAGGGCTCTGTGAACAGTCAGTGGGCTCGATGTTGAGCCCACGAAGATATTATAGAAAAGTATGGGGTGAGGTGAGATTTTCCGTCCCAAGTGTCAGAGTGTGAATCTCTAGGAGTAAATGAGCAGTAAATATTGTGTACCTGAAATCTCAGGATTTGCCCTATTTATAGTGAATAGTGTATATTTCTAAAATACCATTTTTACCCTTTGCTCTTGTGTTTGAGTTGGTGAAGAAGCTTTCTTGCGTCGAATAAGGGATCTCCACGTGGCTCGTTGGTCGAGTCCTACGTGTCGAGGTAATAATGCCAGCGTGGCATAATTCCCTAACAACTGTCCCAAAGAATGTTTTGATATCTATCTTTTCTATTCGGGACAAAGTATAAATAAATATTACTAAGGGATTATCTAAGAAAAAATCCAAAGGATAAGAATAATGTTTCAAAAGGGATCGGAAGATAGTTTATTAACCTAGCTCTCTAATACCAATTATGTTGAAAATGGTAATGTAAAGAAGTATTTTTGGGAGCTATCAACTATCACTGAAAAGCTCAAAGACAATGAGACCAATGTAATTGATATATTAGATATCTCATTCCTTGCTAGAAAATATATTCAGATCTAGGTGGTTTACATTACCAAAGGGGAGAAATAGCTAGTGATAGGATTGTTGTTGGGTAACTCCAAGGTGGATTGCTCAAAGATGAATAGATTGACCAAAGATAGGTGGTTTGACCAAATACTATTAAGCTTGATAAGCATATCTAGAAAAGGATAATGATTCTAGGACTCCCTAGGTATTTAGGGTAGGAGGGTCTTGAAGACTGTTGGATTGAATATTGTAAAGTTTCTTTTACATTCATCTGCTCTTAGTTTTACTTTGTTTTATGTTTATTGTCTGACTGAACATATTGTTTTTCATATTAAAAAAAATGTGATTGATGTTACTTGAAATATCGAAATGTAAAGTTTTCCTTTTTAACTAAATGTAAAGAAATTATGCTATTATGGTGCTTATGATGTTGTAAGGTAAATGACTACATGTAATGTTGATCATGTTAGTTCTGTAAAGTGGTGAATAGATTTTCAAGGTTAGACTGTACAATCATAGGTTCGACTAGTTGTACCAGTCATAGTTGATCTCTAGGGCAATGTAGAGACAGGTTAAGGTAGTTAATTGGAATGATTGAAAGATTTTGTCAGTGGGAGTCTTTAGATTCTCTTAGTCAGTGGGAGATTTGGTAATTAATGGCTTATCTGTGATTGTTTGTTCTGCTTGTGGTTTAATGGACAGGATTATTGGTGAGCATTTATTGCTTGTATGTATTCTTGATTATTTAAGACATGTCAAAGTTGCAAGGCGGTATTTAGTCAAAGAAGACGGTAAGCCAAAGTATGATATTAGTCTAAATTGGAGGCGGTTTGCCTATATAAGTTAGATAATATTAAAGTGCGTTGACCTATAAAGATTTTAAGGTAACGGGATCATGGTAATTTGATCATTGGACTCAAGTATTCATCTCAAAGTGATTTATGTCATTAAGTAAACCTCTGTATGTGACTGACAGAAGGGGGTACATCGGATGTGTAGGAGTACTTTCCGTTGTTGTTCAACATTGGTAGGCTTAATGACTGGATCAAAGTAAATGATGGTTTTTGTCACACCCCAATTGTGGCTGAACCAGAAGTGTGAGTGAACTGGCTCTAAACCACGGTTCACACCAGGATCTCAGTAGACTGTGTCAACCAATCGTTCCCAAGCAGTCTAACTTAATCAGAGATTAATACATAGCAGTGGAATAAAAATAAATGAACTGAGACCTATGTTGTAATTTAAAATAATTATTCAACTTATTCCATCCATAAAATTTAAATAATAGTTATTACAATGTATCAAAAGAAAATAACCATCACTGATAGAATACACAGAACGAGCACTCGCATGACGCATCAAGCTCATCCTCTATAGTCTGTGATTGCAAAGCCGCTACCGTGCTGTAAGCTGGAGCAGACATGAAGTCTTGCACTGAGTATCCTACATCAAGATCTGAAAAGAAATCAAATATATATTCGGATGAGCTCACAACTTAGCTCAGTAAGTACAAGACCAATGCAACATTCAAAATGCATGAGATAACATTACAATTTGGATCAGGTAAAACTTACAAAAATGCTATGGTAAGGTTTGGTGGCCTCCGCACCTCCATGCACGAAAGTGTGAGCACACCCAACAGTCAGGCAACAATCCATACTATTGCTGTTGCCCCACATCACTCACTCCG
This sequence comes from Protea cynaroides, assembly GCA_028583415.1. Classification (NCBI taxonomy): domain Eukaryota; kingdom Viridiplantae; phylum Streptophyta; class Magnoliopsida; order Proteales; family Proteaceae; genus Protea; species Protea cynaroides. The sequence continues at coordinate 8,781,859 of CM053265.1, forward strand.
GTATAGAGATAGAATTAGAGTCTGGCGGTCAGGCAACAATCCACACTACCACGTCCTCCCCCTGATACCCTACACCGTACCAATACCTAAACCCCTATTGGCAAGGGCTTGCAAGTGGGTTCCATTTCTAACTAATCCTATATGTCAAACAGTATCTATGGCCTTACCCTAGCACGGCTCCCTACGACATAGGGATAGGGCTAGAGTCTGACGGTCAGGCAACAATCCACACTACCGCATCCTTCCCCTGATACCCTACTCGTACCAAGTCCGCTAAGGTAGATGGCGATACGAAAAAGGTGTTAGTTGTGGATATATCCAGGGCACACTCCCCTTCACATTCCACACACTAATGAAAATCATACACATGCCTAACATCCAACAATCCTAGCATATGAAATGCATGAATAGATAATAATAAAAGAAGCAACTACATGGCATGTGAAATGCACATACATCAAGCAATGAATTCATATACAATTTAATCACAAAGGTTTACTGTTAATTAGTTATTTAGAGTTTGGGGTTTTGTCCCTTACCAGACGCGTGATAATAATCTCGTTCTGCATCATAGGGTTTACTCACATTGTCTACAGGTCCTACATAGTCATATTCATAGGTTAGAATTCATTTATTAAGGTTACAGGTGGTCAGCACCATATTCGGCCAGGCAAACCAGGCTCAGAAGACATATCGATCGCGGTACCGGTCTCAGTGGAGTGAGACCGGTATGGTGCCACCGGTATATACTGATTGCGGTACATATCGATCTCAGTCAGTGAGACCGGTATGTGCCTGCGGTATATACCACAGGCCCATACCGCTGGACCTTGCGTCCAACCGGTATACTCCGTGGTTTGGATCCGAGAGCGAGGTCTCGGATCTCCCTTCCTCGTCAGTTATCAACTAGGTTTCTAGGGTTTCTCCTAACCCACACAAAGGTCCAAGTATCCTAATGGCCTTTTGATTTCGACTAGAACGCCGTATCAAACCAGATCAGATCTAAAAGAAAGACTAGGTTCATTGAAAGATCTAGGGTTTTGGATTGCCGTGCCGCTTCGCGGCTCCGATCCGACATCCTAATATTACTAATAGTATGGAGCACTTACCGACGGTGTTCGTCGGTTGACGGCGAGCTCCTCCAATGAAAATCTCCTTCCTAGGCAGCCTCCTCCTCCTTGCTCCTTCTCAACTCTCCTCCAGACGGCTAGGGTTTTGAGAAGGATCAATGGAGTGTCATATTCTCTATTAATAGAGGAAAGCCGTTCTTAGGAAGGTTTCCCACGATTGGAAACTTTCCAAGTTTCCATTCAGAGTGAGGGACCCGCTGGAGTCTGTCTCTAGTAGAAACTAAACATACCGATCGCACATACCGGTCTGGCTGACTCAGACCGATATAGTTAGACTGGTATACACATACCGGTTGCACCATACCGGTCTGACTGACTCAGACCGATATAGTCAGACCGGTATGAAATATATACCATTTTTTTCACAGGTTCTCATACCTGAAAATTGAGTGGTTCGTTACCTGGCTTCGCCTTTCGGTCCGATTATGATTGGAACACCTGTCTCCATATAAAACCACGGGTTAGACCCGGTTTTTAAAACACGGTTCTTACAGTTTTGGGGTAATTAGATTCCATGGTCACATTGGATCAATGGTGAATTTATAATTAATATATTCCAAGTGGAAGATTGTAAGATATTTTATGGACTAAATTAATTATAAGGTTAGTTGGTTAAGTGGAAGTCTAGTTACAGGTAGACCGATTTAAGTATGATTATAAATGAACCAACTTGGTCCACTGTGGGACTGGTCCCGAGTTGGGGTGGTATTATAAATACCAATGGTTAGAGACCCTACAACCACGGTGTTATTTTCTTCTCATGTTCCCATACGCAGAGAGAAGGTCAAGGGATCCTGACAGGCTATGGAAGACTCTGATCCAAGCATTCCAATCATTCAAAACAAAGAAAAGGGTCGAAAATCAATCTACAGCAAGCGGTATGTATCTTATCGTCTCTTTTCAATATCCATTGTATTCTAGTAATCTATGTGGTGTGTTCATTAGGGTTCATGGGAAATCCCATAAGAAAAACCCAAAAGAGATCTAAGAATTCTAACAAAAACGTGAAGTTAAGGCCAGATTCAGATTGAGGAGGATTACAGGGTAATGATTTTGTTCAGTTTTAATGGGGTTTTCTGTATTTGTTGTTTTTTTCTTTTGAACTTTTCTGGGTCTTGTATTTAACGTACTCTTGACATTCTGTTCTATTTCTCAAGTTCCTTGTCCACAGCTTGGTTGTCCCCTTCCATGCATTTCTATTTTTCTTTTATTTAATTTACTATGAATTATCTTTTGTTTTTCCAAACCTAACAAGGTCGGGTCAGGCTCAAGGCTGATTTTCAATGACCAAGGGTAGGGTTTGGGTTTTATAAAACCTGGCCCAGCCCGGCCTATTAACACCCCTAATTTTTATTTTTTTTGGCTAAATTGACACCCCTAAATTACTGTTGTAACATTTATAGTATTTAATAACTTATAACTTCCGCAGTTAAAATTTTCCCCTATTGGATTTTTTTTTTGTTTTTTTTGGTAGAACCCTACTGGATTTATTATGCTTTTTCCTTAGTACATGGGCCTTCATATAAGGTGGGTTTAGCCCATGAGCAACTGAGCCCACTTGAACCAACGTTTCAACTCTCTCTCTCTCTCTCTTTCTCCGTCCCTCCCTCTACAAACACCCCTTGGAAGAGATACACCTTTAGACTAGATGTAGGTATGAGTTGTAATCCTACATATGTAAAGAGGTGTGGCATGTCACATGTAACTATATATCTGTAGAGAGGCATGAGACATGTTCATACGTAGATAATGTTTGTCCAAAGAGTTGTGATTTTTTTTTTTTGGGTAAGAAAATAGTTGTGATCTTAGCCTAAGATCTAATCATTTCTCGAGATTGAAGGAGGGGATTGGGGCCCTAAAATAGGGAGCAGTATGAAAACTTCGTAAATAAGGGATATGATGGAAAATTTGGAAAGAAATGATAGATTTGTGCTAATGTGACAAACACTAGGGGGTCAGTGTAAAAAAAAAAAAAAAAAAAAAAACTTTATAATAGAGGGCACGACAACCTACATTTAAATCTCTCGGATGGAAAAGGAATGTACCCTTTTCCTTATTTCAACAGGATTAGATGGAAGCAATCTGCAATATCGAACTAGGATATTTCCTTCTGAAGACCCTCTTATTTGTGCTGGATCTAATAATGGAATTTTCTCACTTGAATCAGCATATCACATGCTTGCTAATTAACTCGATAAAAAGCAATCTCTTCTCCCTTATCCAAGATTCAGGAATGGAAACTGGTTTCTTACAAAATTTAGAATAATATTTGGCATTGCTCAGCTCTCCCAAGTTCGATCTTTTCTTTGGAGAGATGGTGTACCTTTTAAAGAAGGCTTAATTAAAAGACATCTTCCTATTGATCCTTCATGCCAAAGATGTGGAACCCCTTTGGAATTCATTGATCACATCTTATTAAATTCTCCATTTGCTAGAGCTTCATGGTTTGGATCAACTATCTCGGTCAAGGTTCCATCTTCCCCAAATATTACTATCTCCCAATGGTTGCAGTCGTGGAGCACATTACCTAACATCTGAAAGAAGGAAACCCGCAAAATTTTTGGTCTCATTGGATTCATTTTCTAGTATTTTGGAAGGCGACAAATGACCTTGTTTTTAATTGCAAAAATTGAACGCCTATGGATATTATATCTCATGCAAAAGAGCTCATTCAGATCTTATTAAAGCTGCACGCGTATCATTCCTATTTGAACTCCAGTTCCAAAATTGGCGATAGATGATGTAAGACCCGTATCAAACTAACCGGTCTTACCACCTTGTACCAGGTCTACCTATCATGGTCGAGTCACATGGACCAAGTGCGTGAAGGAAATCACAAGACCAGGTATGAAATTGACCCAAAAACAGTAAATTTGAGGGTAGGGTCGCATGCCTAAATAGGTAGGGTCGACCCCACCTCAACAGAGTCCAACCCATGACTTTTCAGTACTAGGGTCCGATGACTTAAGACCCTAGGGTCGACGGATTCTGCGACCCTAGCATCGACCCTAGGATGACAGACTGAAATCGTAATTAAGAAACATTCCTAATCTCAAGGGGATGCTTTCCTAATCTCGATGAGACTTATTTTGGGAGGTTTTCCTCTATAAATAGGACGTCCCTTAGCCTCTTTCACTCCTTTTGAAACCCTAATTGAAAGTGAGAGAATGAGAAGAGAAGGAGAAGAGAAGGAGAATTGGAGAAGAAGACTAAGGAGAAGAAATTCAGAGAAATCTCTAAATCTCAGCAACCCTAAGGTATGAATACATTCTCCATGAATTATGTAAGACCCTTATTTTGGTTTATGAAGAAGAAATGATCTAGGAGAAACCCAAATCATCCATCCTTGGTCATCTATGGATAGATTCTAATGGAATCCATGGAGGAAATCATTGTAAACAAAGTAAAATGTATAATTTGGAGTTTTGAGCCATAGAACAATCATAGAATGGACTATAAAAGTAAGCCAAAGGATCCAAACATGAAAGAATGGACTGTAGGATCAAAGGTCGACTCAAACTACGTGTGGTTGCACGTAGGGTCGATTGGTAACCGACCCTACCAGACCACAGGATCGATCCTATGCTCTCGGGAAGTCCAGGGAGGCTGTGGTCGCACCTAGGGTCGATGGGTAACCGACCCTATGGCCGACCCTACACCCTGGGGGTCTCAGATAACGGCTACCCTACCTGCGACCCAACCTGCGACCCTAGCTATACAACAAGCTTAAAATTATTGGAATTAATTTTAATTAAAACCTATCGACTTGTTAGGTTCTCCTAGTGAAATAAAAGTGATTCTTAAAGCTTGAAAGAGGATCTACACTCAATTAAAGGTGAGGGAACAAGACCTAAACTAATTAGCTAATAATAAACTGTTTTCATTTATTGAGTCCAATACCATGTATGATGCTATGATTGTATGATTGTAATGTGCATATCACATGTCATCTACTATTCCTGTTGTTACTGTTCATGCATATTTTATTCAGTTTATTTAGAACATGATGATGATGATGATGCTAGGAATAGACATGTGAATGTTTGTGTGTGGTTAGTGTACTTGATGTAAGTGAGGCACCAGGGGAAGTGTGATGCGGTGCGGTCCTAAGCACTTTAGCCCTATCTCTACTCAAGTCTTGGCCACTGACATTGTCGTATCGCCATTACCTTAGCAGAACTATTATGTCGTAGGGCATCAGGGGAGGTGATCTCGGACCGTGTAGTCTCTGACTCTGTCGGGGGGCCCTAGCTCTATCTCTATGGACGTATTGAGGGATGCTGGGGTGAGGCCTTGGATACACTGTTTGACATTAGGATTGGTTAGTTGCGAGCCCAGTTTGTAAGCCCTCGCCAACAGGGGCTTACGTGTTGGCATGGGTAGAGCATCAGGGGAAGTGTGATGCGGTGCGGTCCTAAGCACTTTAGCTCTATCTCTATTCCATGGTGGGGTGGATGTGGACGACAATGGTGTTTGATCCATTGGGTGGGCTTACACACCCTGTGTATAGAGGCGAGGCAGCCACAGAACCATTCTATAGCACATTGCAAACTTATATACCAGACCACAGATATGAATTGAATGCATGCATATGTTTGTTGCATAGTTTTGTTTGCTCACTGAGCCGTGATTTGTGCTCACCCTTTTTGAATTCGAATATTTTTAGTTGATGATGCAGGTATGACTGTAGAAGATTATATGAGTGCTCCCGCATTCGGACATATAGCGACGATGGACGCAGAAGATATAATGGAGACGAATGATTCGTTATGCGAATGCAACTCATGCATTTTTGATTAGATTTTAGTTGGATTATCGAATAAATGTAATTGATTATTTTATTTACTTATGTCTCAGTCAATGATAGATAATTGGTATTTTATTTATGATTATCACATTTAGATTCTCAGTTTATTTGTTATTTATGACTTTCTCTATTGTGTATTTACTCTGATTATGGTTGTGGATGTATATGGTTTAAGCAAACGGACACAACCTATTTGAGATCCTGGTTGAACCGTTGGTTTATTAGCGGTTCATCACACCATTCTAAATAGTGTAGAATTGGGGTGTGACAACTTGGTATCAGAGCTCTCAGGTCCTGTCTATTAAACCGGTATACTTCCACAAAAGTTCGTGAACTGAGTTAGGATAAAATTTAAAAGCTTTAATAAAAACACACTGTAAGCACCTGTATTGTTTGAGACAAAATTAAGAAAGAGAATAATGCACATATAAAGGGAGAAACAAGTTTTATATATATCAAACTAAAAGCAAGTTTATATACATATCCAAAGCAGACTACAGTCCACAATCCGGACAGTTACTCTGTAATACAAAGAAGAATAAAAAGAAAAATACATCATGGAGCTGGAGGTGATGGAGGAGGCGGTGCCTCGCGATCTCTGTCATAGTCCTTAGCATAGACTCTAGTCAACCGGGCTACCTGAGTCTGGGTCGTCTGGAGACTAGCGGTCAACGCAGCCATCCGCTGATCAGACGCACGCTGAGCATCTAGAAACTCTCCCACTCTCAAATCCGTAGCGCGCTGAGCCTCCCTGATCTCATGAAGTAATCCCATCATATCATCAGATGGTGGGCGTGAAGGACCAGCCATGCGTGAAGGAGTCCACATCCATGTACATATGATCCTCATCCTCAGCATCACCCCCGTGAACCCCTGCTCCAGCGGCTGCTGCTGCTGCTGCCTCAGCATCTACCACCTCACCCGAGTACGAGGACGGACCAGAGCGTTCCTCTCCTCATCACTAACCTGAGCATCCCGCATGTCCATCCTACAGATGGCCTCCCAGTCTAGAATCGATGAGAAGGTCTTCTCCAGAACCCTCTCATCTACTAAATCAACACCTAGGTGGGTAAGCAGGGTGGTGATCAGACGTCCATAGGGCAGGTTGCCTATCTGACTAGACAGCGTAGCACAGATCATCGTCCTCATAATAATATGAGGGAGGCAGACAGCCTGCCTAGTGCAGATACAGTAAAGTAGGTACTGGGTTAATTGGGAGATCCTCTCATAATGTCCACTCTGGGGTATCAGATTGTGCTGGATGATCTTACAGTACACCCGAGGTTCTGGACGTAGGTTGATCGCTTTCATCTCCCAGTAATCCTCTCTGATAAGCTTACGGTCTATCTCAGCCCACATCTCCAAGGAAAAGAACTGGGGCTCCCTGGGAGCACAGTATACTAGAGGGCCGTCATGTGATATGTCCAAAAGATCAGCTAACTGCTGTCAGTCAAAGGAAACCTCTACTCCTTTGACGTAGCTCGTGATCCTGAGCTCCCTACCCCTCTCAGTGTCATTGTGATCTCCCACCACCTGGAGATTACAATAGAACTGTCTCACCAGATCCGGACAGGTACAGACGTCATAAGTAATCATGCCCATGTCACCAAATGCTCTCTCCACATCGAACAAGGCTAGACTAGCCAAGTCCACACAATGACCTCCCTCTACCTTCTTACGAGCATAATGAGCATACTGAGCTTCGGCTTCGTTGGAGCGGAAGCGGACTGGGTCACGGGACCTAGGAACCTTGGTACGAACCATGTTATCTGCCAAAACAAAGAAAAATGGATAATAGATCAGTAATGGTGAAAAATCTAAAAATTTTGGCATTATAACGGCATAAATTGGTCAAAAGCCTCACTTTTCACCCATACACTTAGGCAGGAGGACTTACATAGGTTCTAAGCTATCCTACAAGGCTCATACAGTAGGAAACTTAAATTTGAGAGATCGAATGTGAAGAAATTTCAATAAATTCAAAAAATATCAAAAATTAGGGCAAAAATGGAAAATTTCAAGTTTCTCGACAACCAACTGATGAAACTCAAATATTTTGGAGGGCTTTCGTTCATTGGGTGACTAATAGCAAAAGCCCCCAATAAAAATGAAATTTTTACGATTGGAAAAAGTTTAATTTGAAGAAAATGATGTAAATGGGCAAAAACATAGCTAGAAAGCATTAAAAACATGAAACAGTAGAGAACATACCAGTAGAGAAGGAGTGGTAGTCGCGAACGAAGGATAGGATCACCAAACAGGTAGGGGTCGTTACTGTAGCAATTCAGAGAAACGAGTTGAGTTGGAAAACAGAAGAAAGAATGGAAAGTGAATCCAAAATCGGGTTTAAAAACTTGATTCTGGATCGTAGGGTCGCATAATTCGACCAAGACATGCGACCTACCTCCGACCCCCCCATCGACCCTAGCCTCTCGGTAATCTGACAGAGAACTAGGGGTCGACTCTAGTGTCGAACATATACCGACTCTACCATCGACTCTAGGCTCTCGGTAAGTTGACAGTGATTCTCAGGGTCGCATACCCTAGGGTCGCATAAGGATCGACCCTACCATCGACCTTATGATGGAAAATACAGTATTTTGTCAGAATGATTTGAAAATTTTGAAAATTATCTTGATTAGTTGGATTTTTGACTGGAGAACAACTATATTGATTGCCTCACATGAGCTATGATTGGTTACAGGCACTACCATCATCAAAACAGAAAATGGTTGGGCGAAGAGTGACCAGACAGAGCCGTAACTCTATTCCACCACCACCACCTGTAGAGGAAGACAGTCATATACATCCTGAGCCACAGGAGAATCTGAATACGACACCGTCTGTGGTTAATGGCCAGACGAATCCTACCGACTTGCCAGCCCCACCTACAGACCTGGCTACAGCCGTAATGAACTTGGCACAACAGCTGCAGCAAATACAATAGGTACAAGCTAATATGCAAGCTGCCATAGGCATGGCTTTTCCAGCTGCACAGACGACACCAATGCCAGTAGGACAGGCAAGCACAGTACCAGGGGGTAGTAATACGGTACCCCATGCACCTCAAACTCTAGTCATGCAGGCTCCAGTGCAGAACCCTGAAGTAGCTCAAGGTGGTTATCAGTACCAACCAGCTATGTATGGGGCCTACGCTCGGTATTAGCTGGACCACTCCAGGCTGGTCGAGCATTTCTTGAAGATGAAGCCTAAGGAATATAATGGTAAGTCAGCTGATCCTTTGTGGCCAGCATACTGGATTGATGAAATGGAGAGGAATTTCATGATGATGACAGTTACTGAGGAGGAGAAAGTACTGTGTGCAACATTCATGCTGAAAGGCGATGCACACCACTGGTGGAAGTCCACACAGACTTATCTGTTAACAAAGCACGCCCAACTGACCTGGGGTATATATAAGGTGGCATTCTTTGAGAAGTACTTTCCTAGAAGTTTCAGAGATTCTATGGAGAAAGAGTTCCTGAGTTTGTATTAGGGACAGATGACTGTCGATGCATATCAACAGCGTTATGAGGAGTTGTTCTTCTTTGCACCAGTCAGTATGCAAGCGGAAGATACGAAGACCCGAAGGTTCGTCATGGGACTTAGGGGAAGTATTCGTGAACATGTTCTAGGACTTGAGAAGAAAGTCTACAATGAAGCTGTACAAATTGCTCGAGTGATAGAGTCGAGCCAGAAAGAGAGCTATTTTGCTCAAAACAGGGGTATTAAAAGACCAACTGGAAATTCATATAACGGAGGGAATACAAGGACATTCAAATCCTTTCATACTCAAGGTTGTAACGCTATAGCCAAGACTACTCCAGCAGCTCAACCGCAACAAAAGCAAAATAACGAAGGAGTAAAATGCTATAACTGCAATCAAATAAGACATTATTCAAGGGAGTGTCATAAACCCAGGAAGCAGCTACAACAAGGAAAGGTTTATGCTGTTACATCTGAGGATGCTACTGCATCGCCTGATGTGGTCATAGGTATGGCCTGAACCTTTCATTTTGTATTACATTGTGTGAGCATGTAAATTAAATTAGAACAAATCACAGGTATCGTACCTATTAATGGAATTTTCGTCAGAGTACTCTTTGATTCAAGAGCTACTCATTCTTTTATATCTGTATCATTTGGAAAGAAGCTAAACCTACCCCTCAAATCTTTAGACTATAAACTGCTTGTACGATCGTCGATGGGATTAGAAGTGGAATTAGAAAAAGGTTATGGACCATGTCCAGTTCTTATTGACGAGAAAACCTTGGATGCAACCTTGATTCAACTTGAGATGACAGACTTTGACGTCATCTTGGGAATGGACTGGTTAGCTCGGCATTTTGCAAACCTATTATGTGCCGAAAAGAAGCTGACATTTAAAGACAAGGAAGGAGCAGAGTTCAGTTTTACGAGAACCAAAATTCCCCGTAAATGAAAACTCATCCTCTCTGCATTAAAGGCTAAGAAATGCCTCGAGAGATGAGGAGTTGGGTATCTAGTATCAGTGGTTGACCTCACAAAGGAAGCACCACGAATGGAGGATATTGATGTCGTGCGTGATTTTTCAAATGTATTTCCTAAAGAACTACCATCCGACTGAGCTACAGAGTTTGTTATAGATCTGATACTCGGAGCCGCACCAGTATCCAAAGCACCTTATCGAATGGCTCCTACTGAATTGAAGGAATTAAAAGTACAGTTACAAGAACTACTGGACAAGGGTTAAAAACAGACATAGCATATCACCATGGGGAGTGCCAGTATTATTCGTAAAGAAGAAGGACGGTAGTGTTCGACTGTGTATAGACTATCGGAAACTGAATAAGCTGACAATTAAGAATCGGTACCCATTGCCTCGGATCGATGACTTGTTCGATCAGTTGCAAGGTGCCAAGGTGTTCTCCAAGATCGATCTTCGGTTAGGATACCATCAGTTGAAGATTAAGGATGGAGATATTCCCAAGACAGCATTCAGGACGAGATATGGACATTATGAATTTTTGGTCATGTCTTTCGGATTGACTAACGCACTAGCAACTTTTATGGAACTTATGAATAAGATATTCCATGATATGTTGGATACGTCGGTCATTGTATTCATTGATGATATATTGGTCTACTCTGTAAGAACCGTGTTCTAAAAACCAGGTCTAACCCATGGTTTTATATGGTGACAGGTATTCCAATCATAATCAGACCAGAAGGCGAAGTTGGGTGACGAACCACTCAATTTTTAGGTATGAAAACCTATGAAAAAATTATATAAACTTCATACTAGTCTGACTATATCGGTTTGAGTCAGTCAGCCGGTATGATGCAACCAGTATGTGTATACCTGTAAGACCCATATCAAACTAACCCGGTCTTACCACCTTGAACCAGGTCTACCCATCATGGTTGAGCCAAATGGACCAAGTGCGTGAAGGAGATCACGATCCAAGGTATTAAACTGACCCAAAAATACTTAAATAACGGGAGGGTAGCATACCTAGCAAGGGAGGGTCGGACCCGCCCAGTATAGAAGTCAGACCCCCAATTTTATATGGGGGGTCGAACATTTTAAGGACCAGGGGTCGACGGGATCTCTGACCCCCCTATCGACCCCCGGTACTCGGTAAAAACAGAAATTAGGAAACTTTCCTAATTTCAATGGGATTCCTTCCTAATCTCAATGGGACTTATTTTAGGAGTTTCTACTCTATAAATAGGACGTCCCTAAGCCTCTTTCACTCCTTTTAGAACCCTAATTGAATTGAGAGAAAGAGAAGAGAAGGAAGAGAAGAAGAAGAGAAGGAAAGAAGAGACGAAAGCAAAAGGAGAAGAGTTGCAAAGAAGGAGTAATCTTCTTAGGTATGGATACTATTTCCATGAGTTTCTAAAGACCTTAGAGTAGATAATGAAGAGGGTATGATCTCGGAGAAACCCAAACCATCAATCCATGGTTAGGTTTTCATGGAAAACCATGGGGGAAATCATGAAAGCCATATAGGTGAATGAATCATGGTTCTAGGCCACAGAACATGTGTGGAATGGACTGTAGGAGCAAGCCATAGGACCCCAAACACGAAGAATGGGCTGAAGGAAGAAAAATCGATAAAACCCACAGGGGGTCGCATGGGGGGTCGATGGCCAATCGACCCTACCAGACCCTGAGCATCGACCCCTAGTGTTCGGGAAGCCCAGAATAAGGGTGGTCGCACCCAGGGTCGATCATAACTCAGACCCTAGCTCCGACCCCCAGTTAACAGCATGGTTTTTAAATTCAGAATTAATTCTAATTAAATTCTATCGACTTTATTAGGTCCTCTAGTAATATAATAACAATATAAAGATGATTTTAAAGCTTGAAAGAGGATCCACTAACAAGCTAAGGTGAGGAAACAAGACTCTTAACTAATTGGTTAATAATAAACTATTTTATTTCTTTAGTCCAATGCTATGCTTGATTCTATGCGAACATGCTTGTAATGTGCATTCAACATGTCATCCGATATTTCTATTTAATGTTCATGCATATTTACTTTATTATTTATAACATGATAATGATGATGATGATAGGAATAGGCATGTGAATGTATGTGTGTGGTTGGTGTACTTAATGCGAGCGAGTATCAGGGGGGTGTCATAGGCTGGGTCTCAGCACTTTAGCTCTATCTCTAACTCTAGTCTTGTGCATTAGCATCGTCGTATCGCCATTACTTTAGCAGAACTATTACGTCGTAGAGTATCAGGGAGGTGGTCTCGGTCCTTGTAGTCTCTGACTCTACCGGGGGGCCTTAGCTTTATCTCTATGGACGTTCTGAGGGATGCTGGGGTGAGGCCTTTGATACACTGTTTGGCATTAGGATTGGTTAGTTGCGAGCCCAGTTTGCAAGCCCTCGCCAACAGGGGCTTACGTGTTGGTATGGCAATGTACAACAATAAACGTTAACCTTTGTTGTACAATGTTCATGAATTGGGTGCTTGTGAGTCAACGATAAACGTTACCTTCGGGCGGCATCACACACTTGTGTATAGAGGAGGGGTCAATAAACGTTAACCTTTGACCACCCAAACATTTCTATTGCATATTGCAAACTTTAAACCAGACCAAAGATATGAATTGATTGCATGCTTATGTATTGTTGCATTGTTTTGTTTGCTCACTAAGCCATGATGTGTGCTCACCCCCTCGACGTCGAATATTTTTAGTTGATGATGCAGGTATTGCCGTCGAAGATTATGTCAATGCTCCAGTATACGGGCACATGGCGGCGATGGAAGCTGAAGATGAAGTGGATACGCACGACTCCTCTTGCGAGTGCAACTCATGTGTATTCAATTAGATGTTATTTTCAATATTTGGATTTAGTAAAGACATGTATTTGATATTTATTTATGTCTTAGTTGACACAGAATAATTTGTTATTTAAATATTAATATCACAGTAGATTCTCAGTTCATTTTACTATAAGACTTTCGCTATTGTGTACTTATTCTGATTATGAATGTGGATGTATGAGGTTTAGATAAAATGGATATCGTCTGTCCGAGATCCTAGTTAAACCATTGGTTTGCTAGCGGTTCATCACACCATTCTGAAGAGTGTAGAATTGGGGTGTGACAATACCGGTTTGACTATACCGGTCTGAGTCAGTCAGACCGGTATGTGTGACCGGTATGTTTAGTTTCGGCTGGAGACAGACTCCAGCGGGTCCCTTACTCTGAATTGAAACTTAAAAAATTTCCAATCATGGTAAACCTTTCTAGGAACGGTCTCCCACTATTAATAGAGGCTTGGACACTCCTTTGACCCTTCTCAAAACCCTAGTCGTCTGAAGAGATCTGAGAAGGAGCAAGGAAGGAGGAGGCCGCTCAAGAAAGGAGTTTCCATCGTAGGAGCACACCACCAACCGAGAACACCGCCGGTAAGTGCTCAATTCTCTTAGTCATGATAGGATTTCGGATCGGAGCCGTGAAGCGGCACAATGATCCAAAATCCTAAGATTTTAATTTAAAGCCTAGTTTTTCTTTTAGATCGGATCTGGTTTGATACGACGTTCTAGTCACAACCAGAAGGCCATTAGAATACTTGGACCTTAGAATGGGTTAGGAGAAACCCTAGAAACCAAGCTGAAGACCGATGAGGGAGGGAGATCCGAGATTGGGTTCTCGGATCCAAACCACGGGACATACCGGTTGGACACCAGGTCAGGCGGTATGGGCCTGCGGTATATACCTGCGTATGGGCCTGCGGTATATACCGCAGGCACATACCAGTCGCACTGACTGAGACCGGTATGTTTCGTAACCGGTATATACCGGTGCACCATACCGGTCTCACTCTACTGAGACCGGTATACTGAGACCGGTATGCCTTCCGAACCTTGTTTGCTTGACCAAACATGGTTCTAACCAGCTGTGACCTTCATAAATGAATTCTAACCTTAATAAATGAATTCTAATTTAAAGGTATGACTATGTAGGACTTGTAGACAGCGTGAGTAGGTCCTGCGATGCTGTACGAAGTTGTTATCACGTGACAGGTAAGGGACAACACCCCAAACTCTAATTAATTAAATGACAGTAAGCTTTTGTGATTAAATCCATGTGTAAATTGTATTGCTTTGTGTTTGTACATATTCACATGCCATGTAGTTGTTAAATTACTGTTATCTAATCATGCATTTCATATGCTAGGATGTTGGATGTTAGGCATGTGTATGTTTTTAGTTAGTGTGTGGAATGTGAAGGGGAGTGAGCCCTGGATATATCCACAACTAAAACTTTTCTCGTATCGCCTTCTACCTTAGCAAACTCGGTGCGAGTAGGGTATCAGGGGTAGGACATGGGATTGTGGTTCATCCTGTCCACCAGACTCGAGCCCTATCCCTATGTCTTAGGGAGTTGTGCTGGGGTAGGGTAATATCACCATTTACCTTAGCGAACTTGGTGCAAATAGGGTATCAGGGGGAAGAAGTGGGATTGTGGTTCATCCTTCCCACCAGACTCGAGTCCTATCTCTATGTCGTAGGGAGCCATGCTGGGGTAGGGCCATAGATATTGTATTGACATTTAGGACTGGTTAGAAATAGAACCCACTTGTAAGTCCTTGCCAATAGGGATTAGGTATTGGTATGGTGTAGGGTATCAGGGGGAAGACGCAGTAGTGTGGATTATTTCCTGACCGCCAGACTCTAGCTCTATCTCTATATCAGAGTGAGTGATGTGGGGCAACAGCAGTAGTGTGGATTATTGCCTGACTGTTGGGTGTGCTCACACTCTCGTGCATGGAGGTGCGGTGGCCGCCAAACCTTACCATAGCATTTTTGTAAGTTTTACCTGACCCAAATTGTAATTTTATCTCATGCATTCGTGTGTTGCATTGGTCTTGTACTTACTGAGCTAAGTTGTGAGCTCACCTGAATATATTCTATTTCTTTTTCAGATCTTGATGTAGGGTATACTGTGGAAGACTTTATGACTGCCCCAGCTTACAGTACGGTGGCTGCCCTGGATACACAAACAGTAGAGGACGAGCATGATGCATCATGCGAGTGCTCATTCTGTGTTTTCCTTCAGTAATAGTTTATTTTCTTTTAATACAATGTAATAGTTATTATTTGAATATTGTGAATGATGGAATAATTTAAATATTTATTTTTATTTACAACATAGTACTCAGTTTATTTATCTTTCATTCCGCTGCTATGTATTATTCTCTGATTAAGTTAGACTGCTTGGGAATGATTGGTTGACACGGTCTATTGAGATCCTGGTGTGAACCGTGGTTTAGAGCCGATTCACTCACACTTCTAGTTCAGTCGGAATTGGGGTGTGACATACTCCAAGGACAAGGAAACTCATATTATGAATCTAAGAGCCGCTCTGCAGCGATCACAGAAAGAGAAGTTTTACGCCAAATTTACAAAGTGTGAGTTTTGGCTAACTGAAGTCATTTTCCTAGGCCATGTTGTATCCGCTGAAGGAATTAAAGTGGATCCTAGCAAGATTGAAGCCATTGTGAAGTGGGAAGCACCGAAGAGCATTGCAGAAATTAGAAGTTTTCAAGGTCTAGCTGGGTCTTATCGATGATTCGTGGAAGACTATTCCCGAATTGCCGTACCTCTCACCAGTTTGACTAAGAAGGGTAAAAAGTTTGTTTGGACTGATAAATGTGAGAAGAGTTTCCAAACATTGAAGGCTAGGTTGATATCTACTCCGATCTTGACTATTCCGAATCCAGGAACGAGCCTGTATATAAGTTAGATGTTGGAAGGGGAAGCTCCCCAACATATGAGTACTCTTTCAGTCAAGCGCTTTCAGCCCCTTAGCCTTATAGTAGAGTAGCTAAGAGCTTATGGTAATTTAAAAACGTAGGGATCGCCCTTATAGCTTATGGGGGCTTTTGTTATTGGTGTCTCGAGGAACGAAAGCCCTCAAAAATTTTTGAGTTCCATCGGTTGGTTATCGAGAAATTTGAATTTTTTCTCTTTTTGCCCTAATTTGTCGAATTTATTTTGTACACTGATGCGTCAGGATTGGGTTTAGGATGTGTACTTGTGCAAGGAGAACAAGTAATTGCATATGTGTGAGGATAGTGATGTCCACCCACGCTGAATGGACGGTGAAATGATTTGGAGTCGCCACCTAGATTAAGGTCTAGGACCTAATATGTAGCCTCATCCTGAGATAAGACTTCTATTGACTCTTGACCCAACATATCGGCTTTGGTCCAACAGAGAACGGGTAAGCGTTCAAAGTACAGTTTGGGAAGGTGTTAGGCACCCAAAACTGCCCGATCCAAAAATCGGCCTCCTATGTGATTCTACTTTCCTTAGGCTCTATGATTCTGACTGTTCATGGTCAATGGATGATGACTAGGGCTCATGGGGGATCCTATGCCAAGTTGCTAAGTTCTTCTAGCTTAAGTTCAGCCAGAAATGTTCTCAAAGTAAGAAAACAAATAAAATAATATACAATGAACCGAACCAAAGACGGTTCGGTGATGGACTGAATCTGAGATGTCCAAAACGTCTCAAATTGCCTACGTATTCCAATCCTGGAAATCAAGTCCAAAAAACGTAGTTCGAAACAGAAAGTGGTTAAGGTTTATGGATGTGGATTATGAATAAGCTTTCTTAGATTCAATTTATTCAAGTTGAAGTTTATGCTTGATGATGATTGAGATTGAATCTAGAGATAGCCTAAATGGATCGAAGTGAACGAGGATATGGATACGAATATGGATATGGGGGACCTAAGGATACTAAGATGGGGTACCGTACTTGGAGAGTCCTCCAAGTTGCCTACGTATTCCAGAGGTCCTAGAAATCAGGTACAACGTAGTTCGTTTCATGGATTGTACTCTCAGGGAGTAAGGTGTGTCTCTCAGGGAGTAGAGTGTGGCTCTCAGGGAGTAGAGTGTGGCTCTCAGGGAGTAGAGTGTGGCTCTCAGGGAGTAGGGTGTGGCTCTCAGGGAGTAGAGTGTGGCTCTCAGGGAGTAGAGTGTGGCTCTCAGGGAGTAGGGTGTGGCTCTCAGGGAGTAGAGTGTAAGATAGTCTCGCAAGACTAAGGTGCGTACTCGCAAGCACGACTTCAAGATAGGGCCTCGCAAGGCTAAGGGGGGGTGCGTGCTCGCAAGCACGACTTCAAGATAGAGCCTCGCAAGGCTAAGGGGGGTGCGTGCTCGCAAGCACGACTTCAAGATAGAGCCTCGCAAGGCTAAGGGTGCGTACTCGCAAGTACGGCTTCGGGATTGAGGATGCGTACTCTCAGGGAGTAGAATATGTATGTATGACTCGGGGAGTCAGATTTGTACTCTCAGGGAGTAAGGTTGTACTCTCAGGGAGTAAGGATTTGTACTCTCAGGGAGTAGGGTTTGTACTCTCAGGGAGTAAGGTTTGTACTCTCAGGGAGTAATGTAGAGGGCACATTGATTGATGTGTGGAACCGTATCTGGGAGTTTTCCAGACTACCTACGTATCTCAGGGTATTGACCTGAGAATCAGGATCCGCGTAGTTCGAAAGGGTTTGTTCATTGGGTGACCCACTTGGGTCAGAATATGGGCGGTCCAGCCGGACCGAATGATAATCCTAGATGATCTGTGGTTGGATTCAACATTACACCTATCTAGATTCTGCATCCTAGGGAAAATGAACTGAGGGGTAGGGATTGTCCTGAACTACCCTTGTCACTTACAACCCTGATTTTAGAATTGTTGGGCTAGGCTTCATGATTCTTGATTAAGAATTTTATCATTTTTTCATTATTACCCTTCCCATGAATGTGGGTGCCTACATGCACGTCCCCACACCTAGGAGTGTCTTCTATCAGTGTACATGCACGGCAGTTCGACTAGGGTGTAGCGAAAAATAAGTTCTTGCCGACATAAACATCATTCAAGCATAGCATACAGCAGTAGATCAGCATGGTAGTGTGCACAAAGCTAACATTGTAAGCTTCCAAACATGGTAGTGCATAATATGACAGCATAATCAAGGGAACATGATAGATGCATGGATATAACAACCTAGACAATATCAGATCCTCAATCTAACGGTTATATCTCTTAAAAAAAAAAGATGATCATGATCAACACTTAGATTTCATCAAAACAGCCAAGATCAACGGCTCAGATCTCATCAAATAGCTATAATCATGATCAATGACTCATATCTCATCAAAATAGCTATGATCTATGGCTTAGATCTCCTATCATGGTCAGAGCAAGAAATCGATGGCTCAGATCTATCTAAATCAATTATGATCCAGATTCAACAATTTACATCACTCAAAATTTCCACGATGATAATCCAACGGTTTAAATCACTCAAGATCATAATCCAACCGTTCAGATTCATTTAAATCATTTCCAAAGATAATCTAACGGTCCATATTGCTCAATATCATAATCCAACCGTTCAGATTCATTTAAATCATTTCCAAAGATAATCTAACGGTCCATATTGCTCAATATCATAATCCAACCGTTCAGATTTATCAAAAACACTCATGATCAAGATTTATCGATTTAGATTCATTTAGAATCCTCATGATGTGATTAAAATCAACATCCAATGGCATCATATTTTAATCATCTAAAAATCAATGGCCAAATTTCATCACATCCAAATTTATAATAAAAGATGAGGAACCAAACCCAACATGTTAATAAATCATTTCCAGCAAAATGGGTTGAATTAAATTTGAACAATTAAACTAAACCCTCACAGGGTTAGCCCAACCCACCAAAGATAAACCAAACCCACTATAGGATTGAAACAGTCCAATGGAATTAAATCCAATCCTACCATGGAGAGAACCAAATCTCATTAAAATTGGTCCGAATCAAAGGATGAAACATGGGTCAACACAAACATATGGATAGGATTCCAGTAAATTAACATAAGAGATATCGGTTCAACAATAAGGGAAACAAAAAATGACACAACATGGATGAAATAGGTATGATAATGAAAACAAAATGATGACACAATGCAAGCAACAAGACAAAAAAAAAAAAAACACATGCAGAGTAAACAAGCACAACAAGAAAATAAACAAAATGACAAAAGAAAATCTTATTCCAGAAGTGCCAAATGTATGGGAGTTGTAAATATTCAAAACCAAAGAATAAAAAAATAAAAAAATAAAAAAAATAAAAAAGAAAGAATAAAGGAATCATGATTATGCAAAGACAACTTACCAGAGCTGGATGACCTTTGACGGAAGAAGCTGCCAATGAATGGTTGTGATGGTAGCGGGAATTGCAGATGGTAGAATGAACCAACAACGGTGGGTTAATGGGCAGTTGAAAGGATGGCTTGGAGGCATTCCAGATGTCCGTAATAAGCAGCATAGTGCAAGCAGGTCCTTCCGTGAACAGAATCAAACATCAAAATATTCTCCCCTGCTCGAAGAAGCTTCTGCACGCAGGAGATCTTGCCGTGCATTGCGGCCATCATAAGTGGTGTCTTCTTATGACGACTCAAGATATCCGGATGAACAGATCGATCTAAAAGAAAAGAGAGAACCTCGATCCGACCATTAGCAGCGGCGATATGAAGGGCAGAGAGCTTGTCATAGACGGAGCTCTGATGCTAGAGAGTTGGGTCTCTCTCCAAAAGAGCAGTAACGGTGTCCAGGTCCCCAATCAGAACAACACGGAAGAGGCCATGTTCGTCACTGGCTCTGCAACTGAGTCCCTGACCCATATCCTCCCCCACTGTCTCTGTTTCTTACTCTGAAATCGTTTCGCATCCAAAAGCCCAGGCCCAGAGAAAACCCCCTTCCTTCCTCCTTTTATCTCTCCTCTTCCTCACTCTCTCCCTTTCCGGATTCCATGGCTGGGGTACGGGAAGCATGGGCAGCCACTGGGTTGGGCTCAAGGAGATGGGAGAGGAGGCTGACGGTGAGGTATGTGGCAGGTGGCGGTGAGGGGTGATGTCAAGGAGATGGCGCTGCTCGGTAAGGGAGAAGATGGAAGTGGCAGCATGGCCTTGCCGCTCCACTTCTCTCTTCCCTCACTCTTTCTTCCACTCCTTCTATTCGTACCTCTTTCTTCTTCCTCTCCCTTCTCCGGATTTCACGGCTGGGGTTGGGTTTAAGAAAAGTTGATGGCAGCATGAGAGTTAATAGGGGCATGAGGTGGCGATGAGGGGTGGTGAGGGAGTGATTTTGTTGGGCTTAAAGAAAGAAGGAGGTGGCGGTGAGGCATGGAGGAATGGCTTTGTTGGGCTCAAGGAGAGGAGGAGGTGGCGGTGAGGGGTAGCATGATGGATGGAGGCATAGGTGAGGTGTTGGGGGAAATGAGCATGGAGAAGATGGAGGTGGCAGCACCTCCATCTTTTCCTCCGCCGAATCCTATTTCCCTCATTTCGGCCTCTCTCTCTCTCTCTCTCTCTCTCTCTCTCTCTCTTCCTCTTTCTCTCTCTCTTCCTCCCTCTCTTCTTCCATTCTCTCTCTTCCTCTCTCTCTCTCTCTTTCTCTCTTATCGGATTTCTTTTGACCGATTATATATATATATATATATATATATATATATATATATATATATATATATATATATATATATATATATATATATATATATATATATATATAATATAATATACTATAATATAGTATAATATACTATAATATAGTATAATAATGTAATATATATATATATATATATATAACAAGTACATACACATGGGCCGACCCGACTCGACCCGGGCCGGACTGGGTTGGGTCAGGCTGGACTGATTGAGTTTGACGGGGTTGGATTAAATTGGGTTTGAGCTGGGATGGGCTGAGTAAGAATGCACTGGGTTGATTTCTCTCTCTATTATGAGTCCTCTCAGCTTGTAATTCCGCATGAAAATTTTGACGGCCTCTCTCACAGATTTTCCACGTCCACTTTGAAGAGGACGGACAAAGGAGCACACTGGTGCTTGAATCGCCTGATTCGAACGTCAGATGAACAAAGTATGAAGAATTGAAGCTTTGACGATAATTCGGCTAGCAACTTTGCAAGGGACCCGCAGGCGGCTTCTGCCCAAAATTCTTTACGTCCACTTTGAAGAGGACGGACAATGGAGCACAGTGGCACTTGAATCGCCTGATTCGGACTTCGGATGATCAAGATAAGAAGAATTGGAGTTTTGACGATAATCCGATCGACAACTTTGCATGGGATCCGCTGGCGGCTTTCGTCCAAAATTCTTCACGTCCACTTTGAAGAGGACAAGCAAGGGAGCACAGTGGCGCTTGAATCGTCGGATTTGGATGTCGAACGATCATGATATGGTCGAATGAAGTCCGATCGATTTAAATCACGATAATTTGCCCAATAAATCCTTAATTTATGATAATTTACCGAAAAGCCCTTGGATTTAATAAGCGAATTTCAATCCGACTAAAATCGCGACATCTTCTTCGTTTGATATCGGAATTGAATGATTCTGGTATCATTTCGAAGGTATTTTCATGACCTTGCTGTAGGGCCCGCCAACATCAGCTTTGAAATCACCACTTATCGTCCAAACCTTGAATTGACCCGCAACCCTTCTGAATATGCCCATCAAGACTCTTGTTCATGGCTGGGGATGACAAAAATGGGGTGCTTACAATATGCCTCAAGACAACTGAAGACACATGAGAAGAACTATCCTACTCATGACTTGGAATTAGCGGCAGTGGCACATGCTGTCAAGATACGGAGACATTACTTGTACGGAGAGAAATTTCAGATTAAATCAGATCATAAGAGTCTTACTTATCTCTTTAATCAGAAGGAGTTGAATATGAGACAAAGAAGATGGCTGAAACTATTGAAAGACTATGATTGTGATATCCAGTATCATCCGGGGAAAGCTAATGTGGTAGCTGATGCACTGAGTGGGAAAGCAATGATAAAATCTCAAGGAGAGGTTAACACAACTGTCACAATGTGTACTACCGAAAAAGTGTTTAATTACGATAATGAGTAGTTCGTGATAGATGCACCGGGTGAATCCACCAACCTAGGATTTATTCATCGATTTTCAAATATGTTTGTCACATTGAAGATTGTACCTGATATAATTGATGAAGTGAAAACAGCTATTAAATCAGACCCTTATCTAAGAACGGTACAAGAGGACATTGAAAAAGGTAGGACTATCTCTGAGTTCGCCTTGGACGATGAAAAGGTACTGAAGTACAAAGGAAGAATATGTGTACCTGAAACAGAAAGTTTGGACATTAGACACCGACTAATGAAGGAAGCCCATACCACCGCCTATTCGATACATCCTGGAAGTACAAAAATATATCATGATCTAAAGAAATTATATTGGTGGAGAGGAATGAAAGCAGATGTAGCTAAATTCGTGTCTCAATGCTTAAATTGTCAGAGGGTGAAGGCTGAACGACAAAGACCTGCAGGACTGTTACAGCCGTTACTGGAACCAGCATGGAAATGGGACTGCATCACTATGGACTTCGTCACCGGGTTACCATTGACTCCCCGAGTAGTTGACGCGGTTTGGGTGATTGTAGACCGCCTGACTAAAACGGCTCGATTTATAGCTACACGACTTCAGTATACACTGGAGAGGTTAGCTAAGTTGTATGTGGATAATATTCTCAGATTATACGGTGTACATGAAAGCATTGTGTCCGACAGAGATCCACGATTTACTTCAAAGTTTTGGGAAGGATTACAAAAGGCTATGGGTACAACATTGACATTTAGTACTGCATTCCATCCTCAAACAGACGAACAGTCGGAGCGTACCATTCAGATTTTAGACGACATGCTTCGAGCCTGTGTAATTGATTTTAAAGGATCATGGGATGAAAAATTACCATTGATCGAGTTCGCTTATAACAACAGCTATCAGGCTACTATACAGATGTCACCCTATGAAGCACTGTATGGTAGAAAGTATCGAACTCCTTTGTTTTGGAATGAAGTTGGTGAACGTAGCATGGTTGGACCAAAATTTATTGAAGAGACATGTCGAGTAGTCGACATTATCAAGGAAAGAGTAAGAACGGCTCAGAATCGTTAGAAACAGTATGCAGATACTCGACGCCGAAACCTTGAATTCGTCATAGGCGATAAGGTGTTCTTGAAAGTATCACCTATGCGAGGTTTAAAACGGTTCGGACAAAAAGGGAAACTAAGTCCGAGATATGTCGGGTCATATGAGATTCTCGCCAAACATGGAAAAGTGGCTTACTAGTTAGCACTACAACCATCTATATCAAGTGTGCATGATGTATTTTATGTTTCATTATTGAAGAAGTATGTCACAGATCCAACGCATATTTTGACAGTAGATCCACCTGATTTGACTGATGATTTGACATTTGAAGTAGCACCAATTGAAATCACCAGTCGAAAGGTTCAACGACTACGCAACCGTGACATCTATTATGTTAAAGTCACCTGGAGAAGCAGAAATATAGAAGAAATTACATAGGAAGAAGAGAATGCTATGCGAAAGCAATACCCTCATCTTTTCGACTCGGAAGGTATGTACCAATGTCGAGGATAAAATTTTTAATAAGAAGGGGGGAGTTGTAAGACCCGTATCAAACTAACCGGTCTTACCACCTTGTACCAGGTCTACCAATCATGGTTGAGCCACATGGACCAAGTGCATGAAGGAAATCACAAGACCAGCTATGAAATTGACCCAAAAATAGTAAATTTGAGGGAAGGGTCGCATGCCTAAACAGGTAGAGTCGACCCCCCCTCAACAGAGTCAAACCCATGACTTTTCAGTACTAGGGTCGGATGACTTGAGACCCTAGGGTCGACGGATTCTACGACCCTAGCGTCGACCCTAGGATGACAGACTGAAACCGTAATTAAGAAACTTTCCTAATCTCAAGGGGATGCTTTCCTAATCTCGATGGGACTTATTTTGGGAGGTTTTCCTCTATAAATAGGACGTCCCTTAGCCTCTTTTACTCCTTTTGAAACCTTAATTGAAAGTGAGAGAAAGAGAAGAGAAGGAGAAGAGAAGGAGAATTGGAGAAAAAGACTAAGGAGAAGAAATTCAGAGAAATCTCTGAATCTCAGCAACCCTAAGGTATGAATACATTCTCCATGAATTATGTAAGACCCTAGAATAGTTTATGAAGAAGGAAGGATCTAGGAGAAACCCAAATCATCCATCCATGGCCATCTATGGATAGATTCCAATGGAATCCATGGAGAAAATCATTGTAAACAAAGTAAAGTGTGTAATTTGGAGTTTTGAGCCATAGAACAATCATAGAATGGACTATAAAAGTAAGCCAAATGATCCAAACATGAAAGAATAGACTGTAGGAACAAAGGTTGACTCAAACTACGTGTGGTTGCACGTAGGGTCGATTGGTAACCGACCCTACCAGACCACAGGATCGACCATATGCTCTCGGAAAGTCCAGGGAGGTTGTGGTCGCACCTAGGGTCGATGGGTAACCGACCCTATGACCGATCCTACACCTTGGGGGTCTCAGATAATGACTACCCTACCTGCAACCCTAGCTATACAGCAAGCTTAAAATTATTGGAATTAATTCTAATTAAAATCTATCGACTTGTTAGGTTCTCCTAGTGATATAAAAGTGATTCTTAAAGCTTGAAAGAGGATCTACACTCAATCAAAGGTGAGGGAACAAGACCTAAACTAATTAGCTAATAATAAACTATTTTCGTTTATTGAGTCCAATACCATGTATGATGCTATGATTGTATGATTGTAATGTGCATATCACATGTCATCTACTATTCCTGTTGTTACTGTTCATGCATATTTAATTCAGTTTATTTAGAACATGATGATGATGCTAGGAATAGACATGTGAATGTTTGTGTGTGGTTAGTGTACTTGATGTGAGTGAGGCATCAGGAGAAGTGTGATGTGGTGCGGTCCTAAGCACTTTAGCCTTATCTCTACTCAAGTTTTAGCCACTGACATCGTCGTATCGCTATTACCTTAGCAGAACTATTACGTCATAGGGCATCAGGGGAGGTGGTCTCGAACCGTGTAGTCTCTGAATCTATCGGGGGACCTTAGCTCTATCTCTATGGACGTATTGAGGGATGCTGGGGTAAGGCCTTGGATACACTGTTTGACATTAGGATTGGTTAGTTGCGAGCCCAGTTTGCAAGCCCTCGCCAATAGGGGCATACATGTTGGTATGTGTAGAGCATCAGGGGAAGTGTGATGCGGTGCGGTCCTAAGCACTTTAGCTCTATCTCTATTTCATGGTGGGGTGGATGTGGACGAAAATGGTGTTTGATCCATTGGGTGGGCTTACACACCCTGTGTATAGAGGCGAAGTGGCCACCGAACCTTTCTGTAGCACATTGCAAACTTATATATCAGTCCATAGATATGAATTGAATGCATGCATATGTTTGTTGCATTGTTTTGTTTGCTCACTGAGCCGTGATGTGTGCTCACCCTTTTCAAATTCAAATATTTTTAGTTGATGATGCAGGTATGACCGTGGAAGATTATATGAGTGCTCCCACATTCGGGCATGTAGCGGCGATGGACGCAGAAGATATAATGGAGACGCATGATTCGTTATGCGAATGCAACTCATGCGTTTTCGATTAGATTTTAGTTGGATTATTAAATAAATGTAATTGATTATTTTATTACTTATGTCTCAGTCAATGATAGATATTGGTATTTTATTTATGATTATCACATTTAGATTCTCAGTTCATTTGTTATTTAAAACTTCCGCTATTGTGTATTTACTCTGATTATGATTGTGGATGTGTATGGTTTAAGCAAACGGACACAGCCTATTTGAGATCCTGGTTGAACCGTTGGTTTATTAGCGGTTCATCACACCATTCTAAACAGTACGGAATTGGGGTGTGACAGATGAACTGCTCCACCTATGGGTTTCCTTAAAATTAATTTGAATACGGCCTTTCACGAAGGCTCTGTGTATGGTTCGGTTGGACTCATTATCGAGATTCTGATGGTGCTCCTATTAAGGCTACTTCTGGTAAATTTTGTTTTGCATTTATGAAACTGGGAGAAGCGATTGCTTTGGGAGCTTGGTCTTCATTCTGCTGTTAAGGAAAGCTTCAAACGTCTGGTTGCCTTGACCTTATACATCAAATTACCATCCCCAATCACCCAGTTGATTGTGCTATGCAACCAATCATTGAGGATATTCAATATTTTGGTAACTTTATGTGATGATTGTACTTTTCATTATATTCCAAGGGAAGCAAATGAAATTGCACATTCCCTTGGTGGGAAGACCGTGACAAGTACGGGATTGTTCACTCGGTCACTGGGTCTATTTCCTCTCCTTTGCTTCAGGAAATTTTCTCTTCTGAAGTTTCTATCAAGTTTCCAACTCAAAAGTTCGAACTAGTAAGTGGAGGGACTCTCCATATATAAGACCACAGGATTCCAATCTCATTAGCAATATTGGGAATAGTCCCACATTGCTGATGAGATTGAAATCCTGTGGTCTTATATATGAAGAGTCCCTCCACTTACTAGTTCAAACTTTTGAGTTGGAAACTTGACATGGTATCAGAGCTCTAGGTTCCCTCTCATAATAACCCAAAAAAAGAAAAGAAAAAAAAGAAGAGGCCAAGTCACCCGAAAGAGGGACGCTAGTTGCATAGAATAGGGACTATGGTCACCCAAAGAGGGACGATCACCCAAAAGAGGGACTATATGTCACCCAAAGAGGGATCAGTCACCCAAAGAGGGACTATCACCCAAAAAGGGGGACTATATGTCACCCAAAGAGGGATCAGTCACCCAAAGAGGGACGATCACCCAAAAGAGGGGCTATATGTCACCCAAAGAGAGACTATATGTCACCCAAAGAGGGATTAATTGTCACACCCCAATTCCACACTATTCAGAATGGTGTGATGAACCGTCAATAAACCAACAGTTCAACCAGGGTCTCGAATAGGTTGTGCCCATTTGCTTAAACCATACACATCTACATCCATAATCAGAGTAAATAAACAATAGCGGAAGTCTTTATATTAAATGAACTGAGAGTCTAACAGTGGTATCATAAATAAATTATCCAATTATTTTCAAAACAATAAAGACATAGAATAAAATAATTTAATCAATTACATCGTTTGAATAATTCAAATAAAACTAATCGAAGATGCATGCGTTGCACTCGCATGACGAATCATGCGACTCCATTATAACTTCTGCATCCATTGGTGCCGCAAGTCCATACACCGGAGCATTTATATAGTCTTCTACCATGGTACCTGCATCATCAACTAAAAATAATCGACGTCGAAAGGGTGAACACACATCATGGCTCAGTGAGCAAACAAAATAATGCAACAAACGTATGCATGCATTCAATTCATATCTTTGGTCTGGTTCATAAGTTTGCAATGTGCAATAGAAAGGATAGGTGGCCGCCGCACCTCTATACACGAATGTGTAGAACCACCCAATGGAGCAAACACCATTGCCGCCCCCACATGCACCCACCATGGAATAGGGATAGAGCTAAAGTGCTTAGGATCGCACCGCATCATACTTCTCCTGATGCCCTATCAATACCAACACGTAAACCCCTATTGGCGAGGGCTTGCAAACTGGACTCGCCACTAACCAATCCTAATGTCAAACAGTGTATCCAAGGCCTCATCCCAGCATCCCTCAATACGTCCATAAAGATAGAGCTAAGGCCCCCGACAGAGTCAAGAGACTACCCGGTCCGAGACCACCTCCCCTGATGCCCTACGATGTAATAGTTCTGCTAAGGTAATGACGATACGACGATGTTAGTGGACAAGACTTAAGTAGAGATAGAGCTAAAGTCTGGTGACCAGGATAAGCCACAGTGTCACGTCCTCCCCCTGATGCTCCACTCTCATCAAGTACACTAACTACACACATACATTCACATGCCTATTCCTAGCATCATCATCTTCATCATGTTATTAATAAACAGAATTAAATATGCATGAACAGTAATAACATGAATAGTGGATGACATGTGATATGCAAATTACAATCATACAACATGGAATCATTCATGGTGTTGGACTTAATAAACAAAACAGTTTATTATTAGCTAATTAATTTAGGTCTTGTTCCCTCACCTTTAATTGAGTGTAGATCTTCGTTCAAGCTTTATGAATCACTTTTAAATCACTAGAAAGACCTAACAAGTCGATAGATTTTAATTATAATTAATTCCAATATATTTAGACTAACAGAAATTTTAGGGTCGCAGGTAGGGTAGCACCTAGGGTAGCAGTTTCTGCGACACTAGGGTGTAGGGTCGCATGTGGGGTCGGCTACAATTTGACCCTACGTGTGACCACACCCTCCCTGAAACTTTCCGAGAGCATGTGGTCGATCATGTGGTCTCGTAGGGTCGGATACCATTCGACCCTACGTGCGACCACACGTATTATGGTCGACCATTTCACTCTAAAATCCATTCCTTCATGTTGGAATCTTTGGCTTACCATTATGGTCATTTCTATGATTGTTCTATGGCTCAAAACTATAATTTTTACACACTTTCCATTGCCCACAATGATTTTCTCCATGGATTCCCTTGGAACTTGTCCTTGGATGAATGATTTGGGTTTCTCCTAATCCTATGTTCTTCATAACTATTCTAGGCTCTCTTATTCAGGTAGGGTATTAGGTTCATACCTTAATTCAGAGGTTTCTCTGAACTTCCTCCTCTTTCTTAGTCTTCTTCTTTAAATTTCCTTCTCTTCTTCTCTTCCTTCTCTTTCTCTTTCTCTCACTTTCAATTAGGGTTTTAAAGGAGTGAAATAGGCTAAGGGACGTCCTATTTATAGAGAAAAACACTCCATAATAAGTCCCAATGAGTTTAGGAAAGAACCCCCTCGGATTAGGAAGGTTTTCTAATTTTTGGATTCTGTTTGTTATTGTAGGGTTGCATGTAGGGTCGCAGAATCCGTCGATCCTATATTTTTCTAGTTATGCGACCCCACGACTAAAAAGTCATGGGTTGGACTCCTTTGTGGTGGGGTCGGTCACACCTGTTTAGGCATGCGACCCTACCCTCTTATTTGACTGTTTTTTAGTTAGACTCCATACCTGGTCTTGTGGTTTCTTCACGCACTTGGTCCACTTAGCTCGACCATGATAGATAAACCTGGTACAATGTGGTAAGACCAGTTAGTTCGATACGGGTCTTACAACTCCCCCCCCCCCCTCTTATTAGAAATTTTGTCCTCGACGAAATTTACACATACCTTCCGAGTCGAAAAGGAGAGCATATTGCTTTCGCATAACATTCTCTTCTTCCCATATGATCTCTTCTATATCTTGGCTCCTCTAGGTGACCTTAACATAGTATATGTCACGGTTGCGTAGTCGTTGAACCTTTCGGCTTGTGATTTCAGTTGGTGTTACTTTGAATGTCAACTCATCAGTTAGATCTGGTGGATCCACTGTCAAAACATGTGTTGGGTCTCTGACGTACTTCTTCAGCAATGAGATATGAAATACATCATGCACACTTGACATAGATGGTGGTAGTGCTAACTGATAAGCCACCTTTCCACGTTTAGCTAGAATCGCATATGGCCCGACATATCTCGGACTTAGCTTCCCTTTCTGTCTGAATCGTTTTAAACCTCGCATAGGTGATACTTTCAAGAATACCTTATCACCTACGACAAATTCAAGGTATCGACGTCGAGTATCTGCATACTGTTTCTGACGATTCTGAGCTGTTCTTACTCTTTCCTTGATAATATCGACTACTCGACAAGTCTCTTCAACAAACTCTGGTCCAACGATGCTCCGTTCTCCAATTTCATTCCAAAACAAAGGAGTTCGACACTTCCTACCATACAGTGCTTCATAGGGTGACATTTGTATAATAGCCTGATAGCTGTTGTTATAGGCGAACTCAATCAATGGTAGTTTCTCATCCCATGATCCTTTAAAATCAATTACACAGGCTCGAAGCATGTCTTCTAAAATCTGAATAGTACGCTCCGACTGTCCGTTTGTTTGAGGATGAAATGCAGTACTAAACTTCAATGTTGTACCCATAGCCTTTTACAATCCTTCCCAAAACTTTGAAGTAAAGCATGGGTCTCTATCGGACACGATGCTTTCAGGTACACCATGTAATCTGACAATATTTTCCACATATAACTTGGCTAACCTCTCCAGGGTCTACTGTGGTCGTATAACTATAAAGCAAGCTGTCTTAGTCAGACGATCTACAATCACCCAGACCGCGTCAACTACTCGGGGAGTCAATGGTAACCCGGTAACAAAGTCCATAGTGATACAGTCCCATTTCCAAGCTGATTCAGACAGTGGCTGCAATAATCCTGCAGGTCTTTTTCGTTCAGCCTTTACCCTCTAACAATTTAGGTATTGAGACACGAATTTAGCT
Source organism: Protea cynaroides (assembly GCA_028583415.1). NCBI lineage: Eukaryota > Viridiplantae > Streptophyta > Magnoliopsida > Proteales > Proteaceae > Protea > Protea cynaroides. The sequence goes on from CM053265.1 coordinate 8,812,679, forward strand.
ACATCTGCTTTGATTCCTCTCCACTAATATAATTTTTTCAAATCATGATACATCTTTGTACTTTCAGGATGTAGCGAATAAGCGGTGGTGTGAGCTTCCTTCATTAGTCTATGTCTAATGTCCAAGTTTTCCGTTTTAGGAACACATACTCTTCCTTTGTACTTCAGTATCTTTTCATCATCCAAGGTGAACTCAAGAATAGTCCTACCTTTTTCGATGTCTTCTTATACCATTCTCAGATAAGGGTCTGATTTAAGAGCAGCTTTCACTTCATCAATTATATCAGGTACAATCTTTAATGTTGCGAACATATTTGAAGACCGATGAATAAATCCTTGGTTGGTTGATCCACCCGGTGCATCTATTACGAACTGCTCATTATCATGATTGAATACATTTCCTGTAACACACATTGCTGCAGTCATGTTAACCTCTCCTTAAGATTTTATCATTGCCTTTCTGCTTAGCGCATCAGTAGCTACATTAGCCTTTCTTGGATGATACTAGATATCGCAATCATAATCCTTCAATAATTCTAGCCATCTTCTTTGTCTCATGTTCAACTCCTTCTGATTAAAAAGATAAGTGAGACTCTTATGATTTGATTTAATCTGAAATTTCTCTCCGTACAAATAATGTTTCCATATCTTGACAGAATGTACTACTGTCGCTAATTCCAAGTCATGAGTGGGATAGTTCTTCTCATGTGTTTTCAGTTGTCTCGAGGCATACGCAACTACTTGTTCTCCTTGCATAAGTACACATTTTAAACCCAATCCAGACGCATCAGTGTACAAGGTAAATGGTTGTTCTGGAATAGGGATAGTCAAGATGGGAGCAGATATCAATCTAGCCTTCAATGTTTGAAAACTTTTCTCACATTTTCGGTCCAAATAAATTTTTCTCCTTTCTTAGTCAAACTGGTGAGAGGTACGATAATTCTGGAATAGTCTTCCACGAATCGTCAATAATACCCAACTAGACCTAGAAAACTTCTAATTTCTACAACACTCTTAGAGGGTGTTTGGTAACACTCCAGAAGTTGGATTCTGACTTCTGGAGCATAAATGGAGTAGAAGCCTGTTTGGTAACCCGGTTCGGACTTCTGGAGAATCCATGAGTGAACCGACTCCAAATGAGCTTTAGAATCCAATTTTTTGGAGCATCAAATAGATGCTTTTCAACTTCAGAGCACAATTTTGGAGTAAAAATCACCCCACACCACTACTACCACCAACTACCACTACCACTACCACAACCCACCAGTCACCAACCACCACCCACCACCCACCACCGCCACCACCCTCCACCACCCACTGCCGCCACCACCACCACCACCACCATCCTCAATCACCACCCACCGCCACCTACCATCGCCACCACCACCAGCCACCGATCACCAACCACCACCACCTACCATCGCCACCACCACCAGCCACCAACCACCGCCACCACCACCTACCACCACCACCAACTATCACCCACCACCACCGCCACCACCACCACCCCCCCGTCGCCATCACCACCCACCGCCACCACCATCCACTACCACCCACCGCCACCTATTATCGCCACCACCACCCACCACCACCACCACCAACTATCACCCACCACCACCGCCACCACCACCACCACCCCCGTCGCCACCACCACCAACCACCCACCACCGCCACCACCATCCACCACCAACCACTGCCACCTACCATCGCCACCACCACCAGCCACCAACCACTGCCACCACCACCCACCACCACCGCCACCACCCTCCACCACCACCACCCACCCACCGCCACCCTTCACCACCACCTCCCACCCACCACCACCGTCACCAATCATCACCATTCACCACTAGTGCCACCATCCACCACCCACCAATACTATTTTAGAGTTCATGACCAAATTAGGTTAACAAACATGTTTCTACTCTCATATACTCCTGAATCCTTTTGAAGTTGGAGTAGAAATTTGAACCAGAAGTAAGAATTCCAGAGTTGAAGTTTTAACAAACAGCCCCTTAGGTGCTTCCCACTTTACAATGGCTTCAATCTTGCTAAGATCTACTTTAATTCCTTCAACGGATACAACATGGCCTAAGAAAGCGACCTCATTTAGCCAAAACTCACACTTTATAAATTTGGCGTAAAGCTTCTCTTTTCTCAGTCGCTGCAGAGCGGCTCTTAGATTCATGACATGAGTTTTCTTGTCCTTGGAGCAGACCAATATATCATCAATAAACACAATGACCGACGTATTCAACATATCATGGAATACCCGATTCATGAGTTCCATAAAAGTTACGGGTGTATTAGTTAATCCAAAAGACATGACTAAGAATTCATAATGTCCGTATCTTGTTCTGAACGCTGTCTTTGGAATATCATCGTCTTTGATCTTCAACTGATGGTATCCTGACCGAAGATCAATCTTGGAGAACACCTTGGCACCTTGCAACTGATCGAACAAGTCATCGATCCGAGGCAATGGGTATCGATTCTTGATTGTCAGCTTATTCAATTCTCGATAGTCTATACACAGTCAAACGCTACCGTCCTTCTTCTTTACAAACAATACTGGCGCCCCCCATGGTGATATGCTAGGTCTGATATAACCTTTATCCAATAATTCCTATAACTGTACCTTTAATTCCTTCAGTTCAGTAGGAGCCATTCGATATGGTGCTTTAGATACTGGTGCGGCTCCGGGTATCAGATCTATAACGAACTCTGTCACTCGATCGGGTGGTAGTCCTGATAGTTCTTCAGGAAATACATCTTGAAAGTCACGCACAACATCATTATCCTCCATTCGTAGTGTCACACCCCAATTCTGCACTATTCAGAATGGTGTGATGAACCGCTAATAAACCAACGGTTCAACCAGGATCTCTAATAGGCTATGTCCATTGAAATTAAATCATACACATCCACAACCATAATCAGAATAAATACACAATAGCGGAAGTCTTAATGATAAATGAACTGAGTAATAACTGTGATAATCATAAATAAAATATCAAGTTATGTTGTATCAACCGAGACATAAGTAAATAAAGTATCAATTATATTTTCTTAATAATTCAAATGAAAATCTAATAAAAAACGCTTGCGTTGCACTCGCATGAAGAGTCATGCGTTTTCACTAAGTCTTCAGCTTCCATCGCAACGACGTGCCCGTATACAGAAGCATTCATATAGTCTTCCACCGTGGTACCTGCATCAATTCATTCAATTCATATCTCTGGTCTGGTATTCATTCAATTCTTCAACTAAAAATATTCGACGTCGAAAGGGTGAGCACACATCACGGCTCAGTGAGCAAACAAAACAATGCAACAAACAAATACATGCATTCAATTCATATCTCTGGTCTGGTATATAAGTTTACAATGTGCTATAGAAAGGTTCGGTGGCCGCCTCACCTCTATACACGAGTGTGTGAATCCGCCCAAAAAATAAAGTTTATTGTCGTCCCACATGCACCCACTATGGAATAGAGATAGAGCTAAAGTGCTTAGGACCACACCGTATCACACTTCCCCTGATACTCTACCCATACCAACATGTAAGCCCCTGCTGGCGAGGGCTTGCAAACTAGCTCGCAACTAACCAATCCTAATGTCAAACAGTGTACCTATGGCCTCACCCCAGCATCCCTCAATACGTCCATAGAGATAGAGCTAAGGCCCCCCAGCAGAGTCGAAGACTACACGGTCCGAGACCACCTCCCTTGATACCCTACGACGTAATAGTTCTGCTAAGGTAATGACGATACGACGATGTCTGTGGACAAGACTTGAGTAGAGATAGAGCTAGAGTCTAGTAACCAGGCTGAACCACAATGTCACATTTCTCCCCTGATACTCTACTCGCATCAAACACACTAACCACACACATACATTCACATGTCTATTCCTAGCATCATCATCATCATAATCATGTTATAAACAAAATAGAATTAAATATGCATGAAATTAATAGCAGAAATATTGGATGACATGTTGAATGCACATTACAAGCATACACGCATAGAATCAGTCATGGCATTGGACTCAAGAAAATAAAAATAGTTTATTATTAGCCAATTATTTTAGGTCTTGTTCCCTCACCTTTGCTTGAGTATTGATCCTCTTTCAAGCTTTAAAACCCACTTTTATATCAATAGGAAAACCTAACAGGTCGATAGATTTTGGTTAGAAGTCATTCCGGCACTTTTAGGCTTGTTATTAAGCACGGGTCGCAGGGTGGGTCACAGGTAGGGTAGCAGTTTACTGCGACCCCCAGGGTAGGGTCGATGCCAGGGTCAGATGTTCCATCGACCCTGGGTGCGACCACCCCTTTCCTGGACTTCCCGAATATTGGGGGTCAATCCTGTGGTCTGGTAGGGTCGATTCCCAATCGACCCCACGTGCGACTCCCCGTGGGTTGAGTCGAGAATTTCATTCTACAGTCCATTCTTTCATGTTTGGGTCCTATGGCTTACTTTCACACTCCATCCTAAGCTTGTTCTATGGCTTAGAACTCTAGGTTTCTTCCTTACTTTGCCTATCATGATTTCTCCATGGATTTCATTTAAATCTTCCCATGGATGTATGATTTGGGTTTCTCCTAGACCATACCCAATTCATAAACTATTCTAAGGTCTTAGATCCTCAATGGAAACTTGCCCATACCTTAGGTATGCTGAGATTCAATGATTTCTCTGAATTCTTCAATTAGGTCTTCTTCTCCAACTTTCCTTCTCTTCTTCTTCTCTTCTATTTCTCTCACTCTCAATTAGGGTTTCAAAAGGAGTGAAAGAGGCTTAGGGACGTCCTATTTATAGAGTAGAATCTCCTAAAATAAGTCCCATTGAGATTAGGAAGGAATCCCATTGAAATTTAAAAAGTTTCCTATTTACGGTTTCTGTCGGCAAACAGGGGGTCGATGAGGGGGTCAGAGATCCCGTCAACCCTCAGTTTCTAAGTTGTCTGACCCCCAGTTAAATATCAGGGGTCTAACTTCTTAGTGAGGGGGGGTCGACCCTGCCTATCTAGGTATGCGACCCTGCCCTCTAATTTAATATTTTTGGGTCAGTTTAGTACCTGATTTCGCTATTTCCTTCACGCACTTGGTCCATTTGGCTCAACCATGATAGGTAGACCTGGTACAAGGTGGTAAGACCGATTAGTTTGATATAGGTCTTACACATGGTGCTTCCTTGGTGAGGTCGACCATGGATACTAGATACCCAACTCCTCCTTTCTCGAGATATTTTTAAGCCTTTAATGCAGAAATGATGAGTTTTCGTTTACGGGGAAGTTTGGTTCCCGCAAAACTAAACTCTGCTCCTTCCTTGTCTTTAAATGTCAGCTTCTTTTCTGCACATAATAGGTTTTCAGAATACCAAGCTAACCAATCCATTCCCAAGATAACGTCGAAGTCTGCCATCTCGAGTTGAATCAAGGTTGCATCCAAAATCTTCTCGCCGATAAGAACTGGGCATGGTCCATAACCTTACCTTTTTCTAATTCCACTTATAATCCCATAGGTGACTGTACAAGCAGTTTGTAGTCTAAAGATTTGAGGGGTAGATTTAGCTTCTTTTCAAATGACACAGATATAAAAGAATGAGTAGCTCCAGAATCAAAGAGTACTCTGACGGGTATGCCATTAATAGGTACGATACCTGTGATTTATTTTAATTTAGTCTACATGCTCATACAATGTAACAAAAATGAAAGGTTTAGGTCATACCTGTGACCACATCAAGCGATGCGATAGCATCCTCAGATGTAACAGCATAAACCATTCCTTGTTGTAGCTGCTTTTTGGGCTTAGGACACTCCCTTGAATAATGTCCTATTTGATTGCAGTTAAAGCATTTTACTCCTTCATTATTTTTCTTTTGTTGCGGTTGAGCTGCTGGAGTAGTCTTGGCTGCAACATTAAAGCCTTAAGTACGAAAGGGTTTGAAGGTTTTTGTATTCCCTCCGTTGTATGAATTTCTGTTTGGCCTCTTTATACCCCTATTTTGAGCAAAATAGCTCTCTTTCTGGCTCGACTCTATCACTCGAGAAATCTATACTGCTTCGTTGTAGACTTTCTTCTCCAGTCCCAGAACATGCTCGTGAATGCTTCCCCTAAGTCCCATGACGAACCTTCGGGTCTTAGTATTTTCCTCTTGCATGCTAGCGGGTGTAAAGAAAAACAGCTCTTCCTAACGCTGTTGGTATGCATCCATTGTCATTTGCCCCTAATATAAACTCAGGAACTCTCTCTCCATCGCATCTCTGAAATTTCTGGGGAAGTACTTCTCAAAGAATGCCTCTTTATAGATAGCCCAGGTCAATTGGGCGTGCTTGGTCAACAGATAAGTCCGAGTGGACTTCCACCAGTGGTGTGCATCACCTTTCAGCATGAATGTGGCACACCATACTTTCTCCTCCTCATTTACCGTCATCATCATGAAATTTCTTTCCATTTCATCGATCCAATGGGCTGGCCACAAAGGATTTACTGGTTTACCATTATATTCTTTAGGCTTCGTCTTCAGAAAACGTTCGATCAGTCGAGAGTGGTCCAACTGAATATGAGCATAGGCCCCATATATAGGTGGTTGGTACTGGTAACTGCCTTGAGCTACCTTAGGATTCTGCACTGGAGCCTGTATAACTAGTTTTTAAAGTGCATGGGGTACCGTGTTGCTTCCCCTAGTATTGTGCTAGCTTGTCCGACTGGCATAGGTGTCGTATGTGCAGCTGGAAAAACCATTCCTATAGTAGCTTGCATATTGGCTTGCACTTGCTGTATTTGCTGTAGCTGTTGTACCAGGTTCATTACGGCTGTAGTCAAATCTGTAGGTGGGGCTGGCAAGTTTCTAGGGTTTGTCTAGCCATTAGTTACCGGCGGTGTCATATTCAGATTTTCTTGTACTTCAGGATTTACATGGCTGTCTTCCTCCACAGGTGGTGGTGGTAGAATTGGGTTACGGCCTCGTCTGATCACTCTTCGCCCAGCCATTTCCTGTTCTGGTGATGGTAGTGTCTGAAAACAATCATAGAACATGTGAGGCAATCTATATAAATTATTCCCAAGTCAAATCTAACTAATCAATGTAAATTTCCAATTTTTCAAGTCATTTAGTGAAAATACTGAATTTTCCATCGTAGGGTCGATGGTAGGGTCGCTCCTTATGCGACCCTAGGGTATGCGACCCCAGAAACCCTATCAGCTCACCGAGAGCCTAGGGTCGATCGTAGGGTCGGTATATGTCCGACCCTAGGTCGGACCCATGGTTTCTGTCAGATCACCAAGAGCCTAGGGTCGGTCATAGAGTCGCACATTTTGTCGAATTTTACGACCCTACGATCTAAAATTAGGTTTTTAACCCTGATTTTGGATTCATTTCCTATTCTTTCTTCTTTCTTCCAACTCAACTCGCTTCCCCTGAGTTGCTAGAGTATCGACCCCTAGTGTTTGGTGATCCTTTCTTCTGTTCACGACTCCTGCTCCTTCTCTTTAGGTATGCTCTCTACTGTTTCTCATTTTTAAGCTTTCAAAACTAGGTTTTTATCCATCTACATTGTTTTATTCAAATTAAAATTTTTTGAATTTTTCCAATCGTAAAAATTTAATTTTTATTGGGGGGTTTTTCTATTGGTCACCCAATGGACGAAAGCCCTAAAAAATATTTGAATTTCATCGGTTGGTTATCGAGAAACTTGAAATTTTCCATTTTTGACCTAATTTTTGAGATTTTTCCAAATTGTTGAAATTTCTTCAAATTCGATCTTTCTAGATTAAATTTCCAACTGTATGAGCTTTGCAGAATGGTTTGGAACCTATATAAGTCCTCCTGCCCAGTTATTTGGGTGAAAAGTGAGGCTTTTGGCCAAATCATACCGTTATAATGTCAAAATTTTAAGTTTTTCACCTTATCTAATATCTTGTTTGTTTTTTTGTGTCTTGACAGATAGTATGGCTCGTACCAAGGTTCCTAGGGCTCATGACCCCGTTCGTTTCTGCTCCAACGAGGCAGAGGCTCAGTATGCTTGCTATGAGCGTAAGAAAGTAGAAGGGGGTCGCTGTGTAAACTTAGCTAGTCTAGCCTTGTTTAACATGGAGGGTGCCTTCGGTGACATGGGCTGGCTTCCTGTGATTACTTATGAGGCTTGTACCTGTCCTGCTTTGGTGAAGCAGTTCTATTGCAACCTCCAGGTAGTGGAGGATCGCAATGATACAGAGAGGGGTAGGGAGCTCAGGATCACCAGCTACGTGAAAGGGGTGGAAGTTTCATTTAACTGCCAACAGTTGGTTGATCTCCTGGGCATATCAAATGACAGTCTTTTGGTGTACTATGCTCTTAAGGAACCCCAGTTCCTATCCTTGGCAATGCGTGCTGAGATTGATAGTCAGCTCCTTAGAGATGATCGCTGGGAGATGAAGGCGATCAACCTACGGCCAGAGCCTCGGATGTACTGCAAAATCATTCAGCACAACCTGATCCCCCAAAGTGGCCACTATGATAGGATTTCTCAGTTGACTCAGTATGTCCTCTACTGCATTTGCACCAGGCAGCCTGTCTACCTTCCTTATATTATCATTCGGACGATGATCTGCGCTACACTGCCTGATCAGTTAGGCAACCTGCCCTACGGATGTCTGATCACTACATTGCTCACAAGCCTACATGTTGATTTATTGGATGAGAGGATTCATGAGAATACCTACTCATCGGACCTTGACTGGGAGGCTATCTGTAGGATGGGTACGCGGGATGCTCAGGTCAGTGATGATGAGAAGAACGCTCTGGTGTGTCCTCGTACTCGAGTAGAGATAGCAGACGCTGAGGCAGCAGCAGCAGCAGGAGCAGGGGTCCATGGGGGTGATGCTGAGGATGAGGATCGTATGTTTATGGATGTAGACGCCATACCTCCTCCATCACCTCTACATTCTACTGGAGCTGGTCCATCTCGGGCTCCTTCACACACTGCTAGTCCTTCACGCCCACCCTCTGATGATATGATGGGGCTACTGTGTGAGATTAGAGAGGCCCAGCGGGTGACTGATTTGAGAGTAGGAGAGCTTCTAGATGCTCAGCGTGCGACTGATTGGAGAGTAGATAAGCTTCTAGATGCTCAGCTTGCGTCCGATCAATTGATGACCGAGTTGACAGCTAGTCTCCAGACGACCCAGACTCAGGTAGCCTGGTTGACTAGAGTGTATGCTGATGATTATGACCGAGATCATGAGGCACCTCCTCCTCCAGCACCTCCAGTTCCATGATGTACATTTTTTATTATTATTCTTTGTACTATAGAGTTACTGTCTGGATTGTGGACTGTACTCTGATTTGGATATGTATAAACGTTGCTTTTTATTTGATGTATATGAAGCTTGTTTCTCCTTTTATATATGCATTATTCTCTTTCTTAATTTTGTCTCATACAACACAGGTGTTTATAGTGTGTTCTTATTACAGCTTTTAAATTTTTATCCTAACTCAGTTCATGAACTTTTATGGAAGTATATCGGTTTAATAGACAGGGCCTGAGGGCTCTGATACCAAGTTGTAACACCCCAATTCCGTACTATTCAGAATGGTGTGATGAATCGCCAATAAATCAATGGTTCAACCAGGATCTCGAATAGGCTGTGTCCATTTACTTAAACCACACACATCCACATCCATAATCAGAGTAAATAAACAATAGCGGAAGTCTTTATATTAAATGAACTGAGAGTCTAACAGTGGTATCATAAATAAATTATCCAATTATCTTCAAAATAACAAAGACATAGAATAAAATAATTTAATCAATTACATCGTTTGAATAATTCAAATAAAACTAATCGAAGATGCATGCGTTGCACTCGCATGACAAATCATGCGACTCCATTATAACTTCTGCATCTATTGCTGTCGCATATCCATACACCGGAGCATTTATATAGTCTTCTACCGTGGTACCTGCATCATCAACTAAAAATATTCGACGTCGAAAGGGTGATCACACATCATGGCTCAGTGAGCAAACAAAACAATGCAACAAACGTATGCATGCATTCAATTCATATCTTTGGTCTGGTTCATAAGTTTGCAATGTGCAATAGAAAGGATAGGTGGCCACTGCACCTCTATACACGAATGTGTGGAACCGCCCAATGGATCAAACACCATTGCCGCCCCCACATGCACCCACCATGGAATAGGGATAGAGCTAAAGTGCTTAGGACTGCACCGCATCACACTTCCCCTGATGCCCTACCCATACCAACATGTAAGCCCCTATTGACAAGGGCTTGCAAAATGGGCTCGCAACTAATCAATCCTAATGTCAAACAGTGTATCCAAGGCCTCACCCCAGCATCCCTCAATACGTCCATAGAGATAGAGCTAAGACCCCCCGGTGGAGTCAGAGACTACACGGTCCGAGACCACCTCCCTTGATGCCCTACGACGTAATAGTTCTGCTAAGGTAATGGCGATACAACGATGTTAGTGGACAAGACTTGAGTAGAGATAGAGCTAGAATCTGGTGACTAGGATGAACCACAGCGTCACATCCTCCCCCTGATGCTCCACTTGCATCAAGTACACTAACCACACACATACATTCACATGTCTATTCCTAGCATCATCATCATCATCATGTTATAAATAAATGGAATTAAATATGCATGAACAATAATAACAGGAATAGTGGATGACATGTGATATGCACATTACAATCATACAACATGGAATCATTCATGGTGTTGGACTCAATAAACAAAACAATTTATTATTAGCCAATTAGTTTAGGTCTTGTTCCCTCACCTTTGATTGAGCATAGATCATCGTTCAAGCTTTATGAATCACTTTTAAATCACTAGAAAGACCTAACAAGTCGAAAGATTTTAATTAGAATTAATTTTAATATATTTAGACTAACAAAAATTGTAGGATCGCAGGTAGGGTAGCACCTACGGTAGCAGTTTCTACGATCCTAGGGTGTAGGGTCGCATGTGGGGTCGGATACAATTCGACCCTACGTGCGACCACACCCTCCCTGGAACTTCCCGAGGGCATGTGGTCGATCATGTGGTCTCGTAGGGTGGGATACCACTCGACCCCACATGCGACCACAGGTATTATGATCGACCTTTTCACTCTAAAATCCATTCTTTCATGTTAGAATCTTTGGCTTACCATTATGGTCATTCCTATGATTGATCTATGACTCAAAACTATAAGTTTTACACACTTTCCATTGCCCACAATGATTTCCTCCATAGATTACCTTGGAACTTGTTCATGGATGGATGATTTGGGTTTCTCTTAATCCTATGTTCTTCATAACTATTCTAGGCTCTCTTATTCAGGTAGGGAATTAGGTTCGTACCTTAATTCAGAGGTTTCTCTGAACTTCCTCCTCTTCCTTAGTCTTCTTCTTCAAGTTTCCTTCTCTTCTTCTCTTCCTTCTCTTTCTCTTTCTCTCACTTTCAATTAGAGTTCTAAAGGAGTGAAATAGGCTAAGGGACGTCCTATTTATAGAGGGAAACACTCCATAATAAGCCCCAATGTGTTTAGGAAAGGACCTCCTCTGATTAGGAAGGTTTCCTAATTTTTGGATTCTGTCTGTTATCGTAGGGTCGCATGTAGGGTCACAGAATCCGTCAACCCTTCGTTTTTCTAGTCATGCAACCCCACGACTAAAAAGTCATGGGTTGGACTCCTTTGTGGTGGGGTCAATCACACCTATCTAGGCATGCGACCCTACCCTTATATTTGACTGTTTTTGAGTTAGACTTCATACCTGGTCTTGTGGTTTCTTCACGCACCTGGTCCACTTGGCTCGACCATGATATGTAGACATGGTACAATGTGGTAAGACCGGTTAGTTCGATACGGATTTTACATCAGTCACCCAAATAAGGACCAATCACCTGAAAAGTGTCATGTATTGCCGCATATACTACCACAAATACACCACCTAACGGTGGGATTACATGTGAGGGGGAGTATTGGGAATAGTCCCACATTGCTAATGAGATTGGAATCCTGTGGTCTTATATATGGAGAGTCTCTCCACTTACTAGTTCGAACTTTTGAGTTGGAAACTTGACAGTTTCAACTTGTTCCCATGTTATTTTATTAATAAATTTTTCTTTTTTATCTGGCATAACTGGGAACCACGTGCATCTAAAGCATCTTCTACTAAGATCAATGTAGTTGTATGTAAACCTAAAACAATCTCATGATGAACCAAAAAGTCTCTAGGACCTATTGTTAAGAATAATGAATTACTATTCTCATTAATAGCATTTAACCAGCCTGGCAACCATATGCTGCGATCCGCATTGGTGTGTGTGTGTGTGTGTGTGTGTGTGTGTGTGTGTGTGTGTGTGTGTGTGTGTGTGTGTGCGTGTGTGTGCATAGGGCTGCAAGTTTGGCCTTAACAACCCGAACGGCGTAGGGCTGCAAGTTCGGCCCTGATAACCCGAACCTGACCCTAACCCACCCTGAACCATGGCAGGGATGAACCCGGTCCGACCCTGGCAGAGTTGAGTTAGGACCCAAAATTTATTCAACCTTGACAGGATTGGATTGGGTTAGAGTTGACCCCTGGGTTGAGCCCGGACAGGCCCGACCCTATATATATATATATATATATATATGAGAGAGAGACAAAACCTAATCCTGAAACTAAACCTAAATCTGTCTCTCAAACTCTCTCGACTCTCACTCAGCCTCTCAGTAGCGGAGCCTCACGGTCCTCACTTCACGGCCTCACCGGCATCCTGCTCTACTGTCTTCGTGTGCGTCTTACTTGTCTCGCCTGGTTCTGGTGCTCTCTATCTCTCAAGCTCAATCTCCTCCCATTTCAGTCTCAAAAGTGCCCATCTCTTAGGCTTCCAACAGCTGCTAATCTTAGATCTCCAAAGGTTTTCATGGCTCTACCCTTCATTCACCGCTCTCTCTCTCTCTCTCTCTCTCTCTCTCTCACTTTCTCTCTCTCTCTCTCAGTTCTCAAATCTCTTCAAATTTCTGGCGATACTTGTGTACAGCTACAAGCAAAAGAGCGCAAGCCAAATACTGATTTATCAGTAGATCTGGTTCCCGTCTGTTTATGACACAAACTTCATTTGTTTTTACCTCTTCCCTTCTTGGACTTGCCCTTCTCCTGCATCTTCTTTTTCTTTGTTGTAGTTGCAATCCATGTATAGTCGGCTGGTAACACAAATGAGTCTTGAATATCTTCTAGTACTCGATTGGTGAGACCCACATTCATTGAAGAACCCTGATGTTGGTAAGGAGCTTTTATCCATTGAAATCATGATGAACATGAGGACTGCATTGCTGCAAGGCTTTCTCGGCCAATAGAATGAGGACTTGAAGGAGGGGTGCAGAACTAATCTGGTTGTTGTAACTCTTCAAATTTTGTGAAAGTAACCAATACTCTAATAGTAGGAACTAGCAGAATAGCAATCTGGAAATGAACTAAAGATTAGTATCTTAGCAAAAATGAACCAAGAATTAGGGTCACTCAGGGTCAACCCGGCCCAACTTGATCCTATCAGGATCAATCAGGATAGGATTAGAGTTAGGCCCAACCCTGCCAGGGTAGGACACCCTACATTTTCTATACTACACATGATTTTAATTCAAATAAGTTGCCTCACACAACATTTTCTTCCAATAATATCTGTGATCCTTGTCAATTTGGTAAAAGCAAAAAATTACCATTTTCAGTTTCAACTTTTGTTAGCAACTGCCTTCTTGATTTACTATTCATGGATATGTTGGGCCTCACCCCACACACATCTGTCTGTGGTTTTAATTATTATATAGTAATTGTGGATCACTTTTCCAAATATATGTGGATTTATCCATTGTTCACCAAATATAAGATTTTCCCTACATTCATCACCTTTTCAAAACTTGTTACAATTCAATTTCATGCGTACGTCAAGAATATACAAACTAATGGTGGCTCTAAATTTGTACATCAATAAATGCGCAATTTCTTACAATCAAAGGGCATTTCACATTGCCTTGCCTGTCCCCATACAATTCAATAGGTTGGCCAGGTGGAACACAACACTGACATGTGGTTAAAACAGGCCACAGTTTTCTCACCAATGCTTATGCACCAAAGAACCTCTGGGTTGATGCTTTCTAAACAGTTGTTTATTAATGAAACTTCCTATCCTCCAGAACAACACAAATGAAGAGTCCATATGAAACCCTCTTCCAAATTAAGACAACCCGACTACAGTTTTCTGAAAGTATTTGGTTGTGTCTATTATCCTTAATTAAAATCCTATCAATCCAACAAATTGGAGTATCGTAGTACTTATGTGTATTTCTTGGTTACAGTACCACTCATCATGGATACAAGTGCTACAACCCACTCAATGGCCGGTAAAGTCTACATATCCCGCCATGTGATTTTTGATGTAAAACTATACCCATTTCGTAAATCCCCACCACCCCCAAAAGCACCTCACTCACATACGACCCTTCCAACGGGTTGAGCTCGGCTACCTCCCTATGCAAGGGACACCTACCCCTATCATACCCAGCCCCGAGGTCACGGCACGCCATTCTCCTAACCAACTTATACAACCCATGCATTCTCAAAGCCAGCCACCCATACAAATACCAACACCCGCAACCCCAAACCCCACCATCATCCAACCACTACCCACCACATCCCATTCTCCCACTATTCCCCAACCACTACTCCCTCTATTACAATAAACTATACATATGAATTCCACCAATATCTATCCCATGATCACCCCAACCAAAGCGAGGACCAGAGACCACATATGCCACCAAGCGTCCCCTACCCTACAGCTCACGGCCACCCTTCCCCTAGAACCAACTTGTTTCATGGAGCCCAACAAGCCAAAAGATTGGAGACTCGCAATGTCAAATGAATTTGATGCCCTTCATGGAAATGGTACCTGGCCCCTCATCTACCCAAAACCCCAACACAATACCGTCGTTTGCAAATGGATCTCCAGAGTAATACAAAAACAGGATAGCTCAATTGAACGGTTTAAAGAACAATTAGTTGCGAAGGAATTTCATCAACAAACTGGCATTGATTATGATGACACCTTTTACTCAGTCGTCAAACCTATCATTGTGCCCATTGTGTTAACCATCTCCATCAGCTGTTATTGGCCGATAAGGCAACTGGATGTACAAAATGCCTTCCTACACAATGTTTTCAAGGAAGAGATTTACATGTCTCAACCTCCAGTAATTGTGGATCCCCAATATCCCAATAATATCTGTCACTTGTACAAAGCCCTCTACAGCCTCAAACAAGCATTTTGTGCCTTGTTCCAATGCTTTACCAAATATCTTAAGGAACTTGGATTCCTTGGCTCAACTACCAACTCATCATTATTCATCTTCAGTCACAAAGGTATCATCATCTACCTCCTTCTTTATGTCAATGACATTGTCATCACCGAAAATTTCATAAACGTCCTATGCATGTTGCTCCAAAGTTCGAGTGAGAAATTTGCCTACTATACTTCCTGGACATCCAGGCTACAAGAAATTCGGAAGGCCTGCAGACCAATTATACAACTGATCTGCTCAAAACAACCAATATAGATGGTGCCAAACCATCATCTCACTGGTCTCCTTCAGTTCCAAATTATCTCAACAAGATGGTGATCCTATTGATAATGCCACAATACTGTAAGTACTGTTAGCGTACTACAATACCTAGCACTCACAAGGCTGGACATCACCTACTCGGTGAACCAAGTATGCCAACATATGCATTCCCCAACAACAATTCACTGGCTGATTGTCAAGAGAATCTTACGATACTTAAACGGCATCATTTCCTATGGTTTACAAATATACAAAGGCCCAATAGCTCCCCTCCTTGCATACTTGGATGCCGACTGGGCCAATGATGTTGATGTTCATTGGTCTATCACAGGATTTTGTATATACTTCAATCAAAATCTCATTTCTTGGACAGCCAAGAAGCAAGCAATTGCCTCCCGATCAAACACTAAATCAAAATACAAAGCTCTTGCCATCATTGCGGTAGAATTATCATGGATCCGCACCATCGTTAAGGATTTTCACATATTCCTCACAGACGTTCTGATGTAAGCCAACCTAGGCTTATCAAAATAATGGATCGGGAGAATGAATCTATACAAACTTAAAGTAATCACAAGATATGCAGAATTTGACAGATTTACGCAACTTCAGAAGAATGACGTTAACTTCTTTAATATAGAGAGTAATGAACTGATTCCAATGCCAAATGAAAGATAACTCACGGGGATATAAGCTTTGTGAATAATGTGTTCCTAGATTCTGAGTGTATGATATTCCAAAATGGGTTAAAAGTGACCTAAAGTGCAAGAATGGATTCTGAAAAATTTTCAAAATGCAAGAACAAGAAAGTAATCATTGATAGAGTGAAGGTAAAGTGATTTACTTCTCTTTTAGAATGTAAATCAACTCCAAAGGTGGCGTACAACTCTTCTAGGATGTAGGTAAAGAATAAAATTTCAGTTCTTATAGGATGGAATAAAACTTCTTCAAGGTTTTAAGGAAGAATTCTTCTAAGTTTAAGGTATTGCACTTAGGTAAATTTCATTGATAAGAATCACTTCAATTATCTGCCTTACAAGCTAATTTTAGTAGTTTTTTATAGGCATAATAGAGCAATTAAAAAGACAATCAAACCCTTACAATTCCATGACTGAAAATACAAACTTGAAACTTAAAATAAAAAAAACTGTAGATACTTAAATAAATAATGAACTCTTCTAATGCAAGGGGTTGTTCCAATGTGCTTTGATGCAAGTTCTAAGGTCTTGATATAAGTTATAATATCTTGATGCAAACTCTAATGTCTTGATGCAAACTCCAATTTAGAGAATAGTATAGAATCTTTGAATAAAAGCTACCATCTCAGAGTCCACTAGGGACTTGAAAAATCACCAAAAGGGGGTTAGTTTGAAGGGGGGTAGGGCCAGGTTCTTTGTTTCTTTTTTATAGCTTGGAATGATCCTGGGCCAAATGGGATTTGTGGGTTTGGCCTTGATGCAAGCTTATCTCCGCAATGACTTAATTGTGGAACTTGGATGCAATTGGGTTGCATCACGTTCCATCCGAATGGTGTGACAACATCAGGGCAACAAGCCTGGCCGCTAATCCAATGTTTCACGCAAGAATGAAACACGTAGGATTGGGCTACCACTTCATCCATGAATGAATCACACACAAGAATTTGAGAGTTCAATACATGGATACCCACAATCAAATTGTGGATTTTTTTTTCACTAAATGATTGACAACACCGAGATTCACCAAATTACGAGCCAAACTAAATGTGATAGAGAGTCCCATCGGTTTGAGGGGGAATATTAGTCACGTCATTCTAACATGACAATGAGCTAACCTTCTTATCCAAATTTTGTCAAGGTTTTTTATTTTTTTTTCCTTTTTTTAATATTATATCCAAATGGTTTCCTTATATAGAAAAGTAAATTTCATGAATCTTAGAGATCTTATTTCCAAAGCTTGTATCAAGGAAACCATATCTCTTAAATTGTGTAAATAAACACCATTCATACATGAATGAAACTAATCCTTTGAGAATCCCATCTCATTCTTACAAAGGGTCATTCCGGTTTCGCATTTTCTTTTCACAGTCCAAACGGTACAATCATTTGAAAGGAGAAAAGGCTGTTTTCTTGGACTTTTAGATTGCTGAATGGCCTAACCACTGGTCCAGTCATTGTGTTTCCTTGTTTTGTAATAACAATGTAGTTTATGGATTTTACTTTGGGAAATTTTTCCACAACGTCGAGTGAGGATCCATTTATACACCCTCCCACATAATGGATCATGAAGTCCATTACTGACATTGTCTCTCCTTTGATAAAATGTGGACCCCTTATGAATGATTTAGTCGCCCATCTTCTCAATGGTCCAGTTCCCACATTGGCATTGTGGAAAACTCTTGCCCTCTTACATATTAAGCTTTGTTTGTTTTTAGGCTCAATTGAATATTTTGAAGTAAGATTGTAATATGTCTGGGATAGCTTAGTTAGTAAGGCCTCTGGTTTAGTGGTGCCTAAGTCTTGGGATCAAAACCTGTTGTCACCTTGAGTGGGTTGCGATTGGGAGCAACCACAAATTTTTTTTTATTTTGGATAAGTAGATATTTATTGATCCAAATAGGAGAAAGCACAACAAGCTAGAAGCTCGCAAGAGACCCAGCCAAACAACCAAAGGAAAAAGACACACTGGGCCTACACTATAACATAACAGGGCCCAACAAAGAGAAAAACTAGACACTACACAGCCGGCTCATTTTTTAACGTTTCGGAGCAACTTATTAGAGGAGTACCAATGCGGGTACTCCTTAGAAACACTGGAGGAGTAGAGCCAAGAGCTCCCACAATATCCCCATCATACATAGATTGGTGCGGCAGAATATCATTATTATCTTCCCAATCCGAGAATTCGACATTAGGGACCAATATTGAACCTTCACTATCAATATTAAGCCTTCACTATCAGGAGTCCTCCCACATGATTTTTCCAATTATCCGAATGGGGGACAATCACTAGATCATCAAAAAGCAAACATATTTTCCACCCACAATTCCGCCCTTTTTTTTATGTATACTTTCAATACCGCCTTTTTTTTTATGCTTTCAATACCACCCCTTGTTCTTTGTTTCTCATTAAAAAAAATGTAAGATCTTAATATTTTTTTTACTTATTACCGAAATTTTCTTTAATATTTTCTGTAAACAAAGAGAGATGAAACAGAATTTTTTTTTTTTGGGTGCAAGAAATGAAACAAAAACAAAATTTTTGTACAAGAGATTAAACAAAATTTAGTGGGCCATTTTCCAACATGAATAACTTGATACCTTGCCATCCTAGCTACACTGGTTTTAGCTGAAAATTTAATTTAGAACTTTTATAGGACCCTTAAGTAGTTGATAGCCCATTTGTGCAATGACACTAGAAAATTTCATTTTATTTGTATTCTTGTAATCCTAGGCTAAACAGTTAGTCTAATATAAATTTGAGAAGTTGACGAATCATTGTAAGAGGTTGGTGAAATAACTGTCATCCTAACATAGTTCAAACTTAAATATTAAAAAAAGTATATATAGATAACTGCTTTAAACACGAGCATAAATACCCATATGTCAAGGTTCATTCACCTGTTAGATTCTGGTAGAAGATAATTGAAGAAACCACGCCCCTAACTACGGCTGTAATCTTCATTAGATTGTAAGACCCCACCACAAATCAGAGTCCTATGAAGAATAATTTAAGATTAGACGCCACAAACAATTACCTAATGGGAAGCTGTAATGTATAGTGGCCTCAACTCATCCATCGATCCCTCCCATGTCATTGAAAATGAGGAGCATTATCCCGAGATTTTTGCAGTTAAAATATCTAATTAAACTAATGACATTGATGGTGACAAAATGGAGTACGAGTGAGGGTTGGATTTCTCTTTGTTAGGATTTTTTTTGTTAAAGTAATGATGATCATTAAGTGTTTTGGTTAAACTAATGATGATGATGACGATAATGACCAAAATTTCGCTGTAAGAAGTAAGTAGGTTCAAGGAAAAGGAATACTTGATGACACGAAGGACATTCTTTAATCAGGCAATCCACAAAATGTAGAAAACGAGAGTTACAAAGTCAATACACATTAGAATAGTGAAATGAAGTATTATATATATGGATTTATTATTAATTTAATCATGATTAGAGGCTCTAAAAGAGGATAGAGTGGAAAAGCAGAAGCTAGCTTTAGATTACAAAAGGGAAATGACAGTTTGATGTTATTTGTTGTTAGGCTACAAGAAGGCAAGTTTCAGCACTCAGCACATGCATGGAGGAGGAACATGGATGGTGGACATGAACCCCACTCCCTATTAAGCTTGTGAACTGCAGGTGCTTGAACTAATGTGTCACTCAAAGATATTAGATATGGCCGGCATATCTTCTTCCCTCTATTTTATTCTCTTTGGGATGGCCCAGTTATAGGGTTTTAGTATGAGGGCCTCGACTCACAAGTGCAAGTGAGGACGGCATATTCATGATGCTTTGTTCATGATTAAGTTTTCCACGTTGTATGAGGTAATAGTTTGACATTTTCCATTGGCTCGAAGAGAAAAATAAAGGGAAACGGATGGACCCCCCAAGACCATAGAAAAGAAGCATAAGAAGTATAAAGTTCAGTTAAGATGGTTTGGTGGGAGGGAGATATGATATGATAATTTCACATATGAAGGCTACATTCATTTAAACACACCAAACCGTAAATCAAGCAAATAGGGAGTAGGTTGAGGTGGATACGAGAATGCTTAATATGTTTATTAATTTTATGCCTACTTTACTGGTGCCCATGTCCTCGTGGGTGCATGCACTCTACTATGAAGTAACCAACAAACTGAGTAAGATGGTATAACTATATTACACAAACGAAGATAGAAGAATCAAATACATGACCTTGTGAGTGCCTGCATTCTAATACGTGGCAACCATCCATCAGAGCGAAGGCTCTAAGTCTTTTTTTTCTCGTTTGTTTTTGGCTATTGAGAAATGTGTAGGTGCCATTTCTCCATTCTATTGTTTTTTTTTTTTTTTCGCATTTTTTTTTTTAATTTTCTATGAAATTATTTCCCTACTTGGATTAGGGACAAGTTAAAATCACTACAAAAAATGACTTCTGTCGGCGGTTTTTTCCACTGCCGTATGTGCTCAAAACGACATCAATTGCTCAACACGTGCAGAATAAAAGCTGCTGAACATTCCACCGCCGTTGAAAACTGCCTTCTGACTGCAGCATTTTAACTAGCTGTGTATATATACTTTCGGTGGAGGTATATGAAATCGCCTCTGTATCGATAGTATATGGCATCGGTTTTTACAAATTGCTGGCGAATCTAACCGTTACAGGGGCAGTTTATTAACCGTCTCTGCATCATCAATATAGCATTAGTTTTTACAATCCGCCGCTTGTAACAAATACAAAAGGCTATTGAAGTACTGCAGTTGTACTGTTTATATGGCGGCGGTTCTTACCAAACGCCGCCATATATAAGGTTTTTTTTTTAAATTATTGTATTCCTCACCTGATTACATTGCAAATTCCAAAAAAAAAAAAATTGAAATTTCCAATCACCAATTAAAATATCAAAGGGACTCATCAACTTTATAAGCTATCAAACAAGACAA
This sequence comes from Protea cynaroides, assembly GCA_028583415.1. Classification (NCBI taxonomy): domain Eukaryota; kingdom Viridiplantae; phylum Streptophyta; class Magnoliopsida; order Proteales; family Proteaceae; genus Protea; species Protea cynaroides. Next base: position 8,833,918 of record CM053265.1, read on the forward strand.
GCACCAGTTCTTTTTTTTGGTAGAAAGACAAGCACTAGTTAACCCCCTTCAATGAGAGAAGTTAGGGGAGAGAGAGTGTAACAAGGATACCATTTAATGCATAAAATTGGAAACTTAGAGGCAGCTCTCAGTTTTATTACCTTTTCTCTTCGCTAGATACCCACAGTTCATCCGAGGTTAGCAGTGCATGCAAAGTTTGAAAAGAACACTTGGGAAGCACCTATTCATAAGGTTAAGTACGTACATATTCAGTTTAGCTAACATATAGTTGCCATAAACTAACAGAACTTGAAACTTCAGCAACCAAAAACCAAAAATTAAAAAGCAAATTCACAGGACGGACTCTTTAACACCTGAAATATGGCCTCATAGTGAAAGAATAGAAAGTTGGTAACAAATAAGGGCTAGCGTTCGTTTTTTTTTTTTTTTTTTTCTCTTCGAAACAAACATTGAAAAAAAAATTTATATATATAGTGATACACGTAAAATTTTACATTGAAATAAACAAAGTCTTAATGTATATGGATGGAATATTTTTCCCGTACACTTATCATTCAACACATATTCTTATTTACTTCCATAACCAAGATAGGTATTGATTATTGAATGATAAGCATACGTGAAGTGTACACATACAATGTGAGGATCTTGGTTGGACACTACACCCAAATTAATTGTTGTATTCCATGATACAGAGACAGCAGGAATAGAATAGATTGCATAGAGGGTGTTTCAGTCCATGAAACTCTTGTTACTATAAGATCTAAGGGGACTGAAATTTATTATGCATAACGATATTAAAATAAAAAGAACATTCTAACAACTCAGTTGAGGCCCAAAGGTCACTAATGGCGTCAGCCTTCTTTACTTACGTCTCAAATTTGGATCCAAATAGATTCAGAATAGATTGAAATAAAATAAAAAAAATAATTATTTAATTAATTTGGAAGGTTGAAGAAACAAGGCTAGATGAGAAAAAGATGATAAGCTTGATACCTTACCAAGACATATTGTCATCTTTCATTACTAGCAGTTTGAAAATAACCCATTTATATGTCATATGGTAGAAATAAAGGGTTTAGTGTTGCTTTCCCTACCTACACTCAAGTGTTGTTAGAAAAAGAAAAATTTACAAATTTTCTTTCATAATGATGAAAGGTTTTCTCTCTCTCGAAATTTTGAAGGGAAAGAGAAAACTAATGAAGACTTTTACTTTCAACAAAGGACTGGTATTACCAAATCAGGATGCAACATGTCAACCAAAACCGAACTCTAAGCTTGGAATATTTTCTTCGGGCAATAAAAAACTCCAAATTCATAGAATCAACATAGTGAAAATGTCTTGGTTGGTAACTGCTTTTACTAATAAGATATTGCTTTCATTAAAATTTCTTTTCTGCGACTACGTCAATCCATCTTTGATTCATTTTTATTCTTTTGAAGTTTCTTTTTTCTTTAACGAAAAAAAAAAAAAAGAGGCATGGGGATCCGTATCCTTTCCTCCCAGTGGTTCTGGGAGGACGCAGCAGTCTTACCCGGATGGTCGATGCATGGCTCTCGAATGAATCCGAGACACATGTCTTAGCCGACACCCTGTTAGTCGGTTCGGACATGCGTCTTAGATTCACTGAAAACCACGTGTCGGCCATCTGAGTTGCCACTATCCTCCCAGAATCACTAGGAGGAGACGATGTGAATCCGAGAAGTGGAGGCCGAAGACGAGAGAGAGAAAAGGGCCCACATTGACTTGGTCCCAACAGCCTATAGTACATCACCACCCTTCATGATCATAGGTTTGCCGTCTTTGCTGAACCAACCCTCCAATGTCTCATCTCTCTCCGCCTACGTTACTGCAACTGCTCTACAAACCTCTCTCTCTCTCTCTCTCTCTCTCTCTCTCTCTCTCTCTCTCTCTCTCTCTCTCTCCATATATATATATATATATATATATATATATATATATATATATATATATATATATATATATATATATATATATATATATATATATATATATATATATATTGAAAAATAATGAAGAGTTGAACTCATGATTTCTTTGAGATATTGTTCTTGAGTCTTCACCAATAGAGCTATCCCTTAGGGTTACTATAGTAAGTTTTTTTTTACAAGCAACCTTCTACCGATTTATGATTTGTCTTAATAATCTCAGTTTTGATTTAACAAGGAGTTTGATTTATAAAATCAAAACCGCAGTCAATAATTATCATTCTATCGATTTTGGTAAATAATTAAGTTGTTCCTTGATTAAATGACATTTAGAAATAACATGCCTTTTTTTTTCATAGTGCAAAGTAACATGTAAATATTTGCTAAGAAGGCTAGCTAGTTTTTTTGGTAGAATAAGAGAGGAGTCTTATTCAATACATGGTTGGCCGGTAGTTAAGGCGTGCACAAATTATGAATTAAATGTTTTATTATGAATAATAAGAGTTAAAAAAATAAAAAAAGAATGAGTGATAATTCAAATGAATCTATCCAAAACGAGACAAATTAAAAGAATTTATAGAACTTTATTATTTCTGTTCAGTTCATATTATACTATTACAATATTTTTTTATCATTATGTGTCATATTATATCAATATATATTTTTTCTGTTGTTATCTCGTTGTTGCTATTAAATGATAATTACTATCTTGTTTCAATATCATTGTCATGATATTTTAATACTATGATCAATATGAATTGCATCTACTATTTGATGTTACATAGTGCCCACCAAGTATCATCAAATTAACAACCATTTTGGAACTAATGTAGAAATGTAATATAATCAGTTCTCCTACCAAACCATTAAAAAATATCAGATATGCTTTTGAAGCTTCTAATCTTGGGAAGAAGGCAAGAGCTAATAATATATATAATTAGGTGAAATATTATTGTCATAACGTCTGTAATTTTGTAAAACATCACATGGCGTTTATTCTGTCAAGTGGTTTGATAATGCGTTCATTTTGACCATTGGATAGAATGGACATAGGCTAGATTAACCATATATCAAATTTGAGAATCTAATTCAATCAAATACCACACCATATATTGGCATACATCTCGTGTATATCCATGCATATGTACTAGTACTATAGTCATTATATGCATTCTCCTAATTCTAAATGGAACAGTCGATTAAAGTAGAAAAAAATTAAAGTAGAAAAAAAAAACAATGAAAATGGACAGCTGGTCTATCTTGGGACTTAGGGAAATGCTGCTAACACTTGTGATTATATATATATATATATATATATATATATATATATATATATATATATATATATATATATATATATATATATATATATATATATATATATATATATATATATTTGAAGCCATGCTAGTCTTATAATTCAATCAATTATCGACTGATAAGCAGCTAAATATGATGATGGTCAAGCGCCCCAAATGTGATGCCCGGTTATACTCAAATTTTTTTTTTAGGTTAAATGCCCGGCCAATTATACTCATTGCACCATGGGTAAGTGAAAGCAATCTTTTTTGTATACATAAAAGGACAATTTGGTCAATACGAAAAGGGTATTCATATCCTATGAGAATATGAGTTTACAGGAAAAATTTTTCTAGTCAATTAGTATAAGTCTTTTGTAAAGTTTCTATCTTAAAAGTTTGAACTCGTAGCTGAAGCAAGTACTCCTAAGTGTATAAGAGGGTTTGTAGCTAGAGTAGTAATTGGTGTGGGACTAAACTCTCAACATTATCCTACACGTATGGCAATAGATATTGCAAACACACGAAGACAATGAAGACGGTGAAAACCCACTCTGATAATCCATGTAAATTTGCCAACCAATGACAAATGAGTTATTGCAGACTATTTGGTAGTTGGTGTGGACTAAATTCTTACCCTATACGTGTGTCAATAGATATTGCAGATACATAGAGACAATGAAGATGATGAAAACCCGGTCATCTGTATGTACTTGTATCCTTTTTGAAATTCTATCATCATCCATATCCAGTGGATCCTATACTCTAGATATGGGTCCCATATCATATTGATGGTGATGGAATACAATGAAGAGTGTCTGTAAATGCAGATAATCCCAACTCAAAAACCCACTATGATACCCCATGTAAATTTTCCAACCAACCAACGACAGATTAGCGATTAATGCATTTGGGTAAATAACCTATTAGAAATTGTTGAAGTCTATTTTTGGAGACCAGGTCAAAATCTCCCCATATTTCTTTAATTTCTTTCTTCTTGCACGTTCTCGTTCTCCCTCTCTCAGCTCTGTCTTTTTGTTTGTAAGCTAGTGATTAGCTTTCCCAACTTTCTCTGCCCCCACGTTAATTATTTTAATGGTTTTTTAATTAATTTTTTTCTTCTGCAACTTTTTTTTATTAAGACTGTTATCTGTTATATATATCTCCTCCTCCCTCCCTCAAACCTGCCAAAACTATTTCATTTTCTTCTTCACTTTTGCATATTGTTTGATCGATGGAGGGCTCAATGATGTCTTCTATCAACAAAGCCATGTCTTCTAAGGAAAGAATTGATTGCCCTGAGGAGAGCGGTTGGACAGAATATTTTGAGGACTTCGTGAATGATAATAGAGAGAATTCTAGTTGTTCTTCAGATTTTGAGGCATCTTCATTAGTTTCTGATGCTGCTTCTCGTTCTGTATGGAAGTTTGATCATCAACAACAAGTAATTGGCTACTCTTCAATGATGGGACCCGAGAAAAGCTTTAAGAAATTGAATTTCATCAAGAAGAAAAGACCCAGAAAAGTCCTGGATGAAGATGATTTGGAGGACACTGCAAGTTCTCCTTGTAATAGTCCCAAGGTACATACAAATTCCATGCTTTTTTTTTAACTTAACTTTTACTTCGGTACTTCCTTAATCTCTCAATAAAGACTTTGTTTGATTGTAACCAAGTCGATTACAACCGGACTTTGTCACTGGTTTTTGTTAATTGCACCACTTTCGGGAAGTGTGCATGTAAAACTGGTTTGACGTTTTTACCTCCAGAACTACTTGGAAAGAAAATCACGGCCAAAAGTCTATTGTAATGGATCAGTTACATTCAGATGGATTACTCTAGAAAAAAAAGAAAATATGTCAGGATTCGTTTTAATGGTGATAGAGGAGGACTGGTATGTTAGTAGTTTTTACTTCTAAAAATCTAGTCAAACTCTTAATATGGATTCACAAACAAAAAATAATCAGCATATTCGTTTTATTGATGAAACTCTTCAAATTTCTGTCCATAGGTTAGCGAGCTAAGTCAGTACCATATGAACAGAAGAAAGAGAGAAGATGGCATAGAGAGTTTTCAGGTGAGTTTCAGTTTCTTGATCTTTGTAGGTCTTTTGGATTCTCTATTTATAGTTGCTTTTCTTTGTTCATACAATTATATTATGTCGCTAATCAATTCCTTGGGACTTTTTATTTTTTGTAGGAGACAGGAAGTCAACAGATTCATGAGAGAAATCAACTGGGTTTCATTGGTACAGAAACTTTCTGTACAGAATTGAAGAAGAGGGGTCTTTGCTTGGCTCCCATGTCCTTGCTGATGAACCACCTTGGATAATTTCATCAGACATATTCTCTCTCTCTCTCTCTCTCTCTCTCTCTCTCTCTCTCTCTCTCTCTCTCTTGTGCATATCTTGTATATCTATATTAAGTGTAAGAGAAGTGCAAGGCCTATACTTGTATGGAGAATCTCGTTCCCCCTGGCCCCCTGTGCATATCTTGTAAATCTTCTCTCATGTATGAAAGTGTACGAAAAATTTAAGCCTTCAATACATTACTTAAATTTTCAATGTAAGAAAGTTTGGGAAAATGCCAAGTTTTTGGTTAAGCTTATACTCATTCAGACCTTTTTATGTGAGAGAAATTTGTTGAAAGAAAATATGAAAAGGAAACTTAGTGATAGAGTGGGTCAAGATGTTCCCAATACAAATAGCTAATGACATTGCGTAGGTGTAATATTGGTTGAAATTCAATTCAATGGATTATTTCGATGACTCACCCCCGGACCACAAAGACAATGGTGATGTAATCCATTTTTAAATACAAATAAAGTCTTGTTTGATTCGTTGTAAAATTTTTCTTGCAAATGAAATTTTACATGAAAATTTTCGTCCATGTAATATTTTTTTTCATTTTTTCAACGTCTTTCTTTGCATTTTATGTTTTATTAGTGAAAATTCCTATTTTATCGGAAAAATTTTGTTTCCCACCATTTTACATGAAAACAAACTAAGTCTAAACTTCTAAAACAAATCATTTCTCAAGAGTCATTCATTGGACAATCTACATGAGTTAATTGTTGCTAAATAAACACTCCTAGTGGATATTAATGCGCATTCATTACACCTTTAATTGGTTCATCAAATTTAAACAAACTTATGAAATATCCTCCTTAATTATAGTAATCTAGCATGCATTGATACATTATGCATGGTTATTCATGATGAATTACTCAAGAGTGTTTTCTTTGCTTTTGGATTTTTGATGGAGTTTTGCAAATTTCAAAGGTGATAATTGTGCTAACTCTCTTTCTTATTGAGAAGAAGAATAATAATAAGGCAAATAGATTTCTTTTTTTTTTTTTTCTTTTCTTTTTTATTCATGCGTGTTCCCCAATCATAAGTATTAAAAACATAGTGGGAAAAGTTTTAGTAAGCCGGCCGGTTGGTTTACTAAGTGCTCTCTAAGAAATTTTTTATTATATTTAATTCTTTATGAGGCGGCACATGATGTGCGAACAGCTTACAAAAAAACCCTCTTCCAAAGAAAATATATTCACATAGGATATTGAAAATTTAATGGGATAAATTGTAGTGAACCAGTTAGCTTAACATTTGCCCTCTCACAGAAGTTTTTGATTAATATTTTCTTTCTCTTTAAAAATGAATTTTTTTATATATGAGTCGGCACATGATGTGCAAAGCAGCTTAAAAAACCTCTCCCAAGAAAATATAAGTAGTAAAATATTTATGTAGAAAATTACTTATTTTCTATAGCAACATATACAAGTAGATGTGAGAATCACAACTGAATTTTTTTTTATGAATAAAATATATTAAAGGCAAAAGAAAGACACTCAAATAAGCCTTACATTTTTTTAACAATTCAGAAAAATTAATGTAATTTACCATTGAACATATTTCAAAGGATATGGAAGAAATAGTCTAAATCACAACTGAATGTTAATACAACAATTAAAAAACAATACAAGTATCACATCAGATCGGACTATGACAGGCAAAGGCCTTAGAATTAAAGTAATTAGGAACGGCCACTATGTTAGGCCCCTCCATGTGCAGAGATATGAAGATGGGCAATTGGCCTTGTTTTTATATATAAAGTGTTAGAAGACATTCCATCCTTGCGTGTTAAAAAAACAAAGGGCTTAAAGAGATTGTTTAATTAGAGACGTTAAGTAGAATTCCATCTTCAATTTTTTTCCTTGTTGACTCTTCTTCTCTTCTAGAGCATTGTTTCAATCTTCTTCTTTTGTTCATACATTTATAAAAAAAAAAAATTTGTTAGATCCAATTAATCTTCATAATAATTTCTTCTGTGAGTTGGGGGATCAAGCTTTTCCTTTCACGTTTCTATGTATCATATTTGGTGGAAAAATCATATTTGGTGGAAAAAAAAACATTCTTACGTAGACTTCTTCTTCCTGCTCCTTCACCTAAATATGAAGCACTAATGATTTCAAGATTATATTAACACTCAGACTGTCCTAGAAATAGGTATGCACATGGTCTCCTCTCATTCAAGTTGGGCTTTTTTAGTTGGGGACTGTTTGACTGTTTCCCTTGTTTGGAAGTAAGCAGGTCTCCCCTCTTCTTTTGCCCTTTGGGTATGTCTACTTTTCTTTTTCTTTTTTGTCTTCTGTTAATGAATTTTTTATTCACCTAAAAATGAAGGGAACTTATTTGTAAATGGATCTAATACTGGCTGGATATAGCTATATTTGCATTTGAACCATACATTCAAAAATTCGATAGTCTCTGATGGATGTGAAAAGGCCTTATTTGTATTTAGATCTGTTTAAATATCGGGAAAAAAAATCAGTTATCACCCAAAATAGTTTCAAAACATCACCTACCACCTATACCTCTCAAAAAATATCAACTTCCACCCAAACGTTTACCACTGTTAATCAAATAGATCCACTCCGCTAAATGAATCCCTTTAGTTGCTGATGTCATCCAAAATCGATTTTGAATTGGACAATAATACCCTAAAGGATATGTTGAAAGACGGTTTTATCCTCCCTCAGGAAGAAAGAAGAAAAAGAAACATTTCTACTTCGATTGTCTTCGTCGATGACAACGATACTGTTCTTCTTCCCTGATGACGACGACCTCGAGCCGACTTTGAAAGTGTTGTACTCTCCATCTCTCGGCTTCTCTCCATCTATGGTTTTGCCCCAATCTAATTTTAGGTCAGAGAAACCCTAAAATAAAATCCTAATTCACAAACATTATCCATGAGAAACAATCACCAATTCTGAGCACTTTGATCAATTAAAGTTGAAAATAATAGAAATTTGGGGTTTTTTAAGAGAGAGAGAGAGAGAGAGAGAGAGAGAGAGAGAGAGAGAGGAGAGAGAGAGAGAGAGAGAGGTTATCTATTTAGGGTCGGAGGAAAATTGAAGGACTTCGTATTTGGGGGTTTCGTTCTGATAAAAAAAAACCCTCTTCCTTCTTCTTCGCAGACGTCGGACCCTCGTCTTTGTCCCAGCGAACGAAGTGCAGCATCCATGATAAACAATCACCAATTCTGAGCACTTTGATTGATTAAAGTTGAAAATAATGGAAATTTAGGGTTTTTTAAGGGGGAGAGAGAGAGAGAGAGAGAGAGAGAGAGAGAGAGAGAGAGAAAGGTATCTATTTAGGGTCGGAGGAAGATTGAAGGACTTCGTACCGCCGTTGCTCCCTCTTCTTCAACTCGTCGGAGGTTAATCGAAACATCTGGGCACTATTCTGACAGCCAAGAAACGCCACATCTAAGCAAGGTCATCTTCTTCAGAGGAGCCTCTGGGTGTATCTTGACAACACAAGCGGAAACGAGGATGGTGTACTCGCTAAAAGTGGAGGTGTTGAGGAAGTGATAGATGGGTTGGTCGTCTCTACATGAGAACCTAGACTTGCCGTCGTTGAGCATCACCTTCCTGAGGGGATTCACACGAATTTCTCAAACAGGTTCGTCTTCTTTGAGACTACTTAGCGCAATTCCCTTTTACGGAAAAAATTGAAGCAAGAAAGGCAAATTTGCTTTTTTGGTAAGTTAGAAAATGAGAAGGGTTATATTAGTAATTTTACTAACTTTTAAAATTTTCCAACTAAAAACAAAAAGGGTAAAAATGTCTATCGCTGATTTCCATCTCCTCCGTTAGTTACTTGGGTGTAGTTGATGTTTTTTGAAAGGTGTGGGGGGTAGGTGATGCTTCGAAACTATTTTGGGTGGTAGCTGATTTTTTTCTTAAATATCCAAAAACAGATCCGGCACCAATTGAATATCTAATTTTTTTTCTTTTTTTGGTCAAATTGAATATCTGATAAAAATGGGTTATGTTTACTACTTATTTATCCTTTTTTTTTTAAAATCTTTCATCATAAATACCCCTCTTTGTTATGTTAAATGCCATTATATAAGGGTGTTAAATGGTGCGGTTCAGTTTTGGTTCGATGTGTAATGAATAAAACCAAGATCGAACAATTTATTAAACGGTTTCAAATGCTTCCCAAAATCGATTATTAATTGGTTTTGGTTTTTCGGTTTTTAAATGGTTTCGTTGCTGCGAAGGAGAGGAAGAGAATTAGGAACAAAGTAGAGGGAAAGTCAAGGAAATCATTAAAATAATTTTAATCATATATGAAAATAGACTTACAATTTAAAAGCATGCTTTGTGGAAAGTATTAAAATATAATTTATTTCTATAAATATAGACTTTTAGCACTAAGGGATTAAAGTAAAGGTTTAGTCGGTCTTAACGGTTCCAAATAGTCGGTTTAAACGGTTTCTTTCTTGAAACTAGAATAGAATCATTTAATTAAACGGTTTCATTTCTAAAACCAAAACCAAACCATTTAATAATCGATTTTACAATTTCAATTTAAACGGTTTGGTTCGATTTTGGTACACAGTTCGGTTTCATTTTTGACACCCTTACCATTATATAATCTTATATTACATATAATACATTATATATATATATATATATATATATATATATATATATATATATATATATATATATATATATATATATATATATATATTATGGTATTAGGTTTCTTGTCTGGGTACGTGGGTTCTATGGCGAGATCCAATTGGAGGGCAGGGACAAGTATTTAAGATGAGGGTAGGGGGTAATTTTACAACCCATATGAGAAGGCATAGGAGTACACAGCCAGAAAAGAAACTTAGATGGATCTAATGTTAATCGAATCGGATGTGGCCGGCCAATTATTAATGGGTTATGCCACAAACGGACCATATCCAAATATGGATCAAGGTATTTTCCTGTTCATTGACCGCCCTAATTACGTCATATGGAATGGATCACTTAGGCCTTGTTTGATAACTCTTGGTCTCCAAATTCCTTAATCTGTCTCTAGAGCAAATTTTTTACTCCCAGTTTTTTTGAGAGCAAAAACATGTTTGACAACAGAGCTCAGGATTGATCCATCTCCTGTCGGAACGCTAAGGGAGAAGTAGTGGGATTTGTCAAGCTAGACGGCAGCCTCGTCCTTGGCCAGAGGCCACTGGATCTCATCACCAATGAGGGCAAGAACAGCCACGATGTTCTCGCCTTGCCAAAGGCGAACAATTGTCAAGTCACCGTGAGCAAGTTCAACGTTGTACTGTTTGTCAATGAGATGGACAATGGCGCCAAGAACCTTTATTAGCACCTGTTCCATCTATTCAACTGGGGCTCGAGAATTAGGGTTTTGAACGTACATCTACATGGTTTCTGGGAAGAGATTTTCAATGAGATCTCTCACGTCCAAAGGAATAGGGAGAAGAAGAGGAAGAGGAAGAGGGTTTCGGATCTGACGAATCCACCACTGGATACAAAGAAGAAGAAGAAGATTTTGGGGTTAGATGAAAGGAAAGAAGTGGCTTTCGGATTTGATTCGATGACTTGGAGATATAAAGAACTAGGCTTTGAGGGTTTGGATCAAGACACCATTGTTGTTTCCTAACTTCTGCTAAGAACTAATTTACAAAAGCCGGAAGGTAGAGAGCATTACGTGCAATTCATATATAAGGTTTGTAGGGTCAAAGAATGAAAGAGAGAAATAGAAAATGAATGTGATTGTGAGAGAAAGAGAGAGAGAGAGAGAGCATGGAAGAGAGGAAAGAATCATCTGTAGGTTCGTCCTCCGAGAAGGCAGAGAGCGTTACCTTCAAGTTGCTCTGGCCTAGTGAGAGCATATTTTTTTATCTCTCATATTCTAACTTTAGGAGTCAATTTTTAGACCGTTCTACTTCATCGGAACTGGAATCAGATCAGATTTGGTGATTCCACTCCCAAATGACTCCTTGGGAGTCAGAATCATTAGGATCCAGGATCCAAAGAGTTATCAATGGGGTCTTAGAGACTTGGAAAAGATATGAGGTGAAAAAAGAGAATATTAGAGGGAAGTACATACCGGCAGCGTGTACTTCTTTTTCCCTTAGATTATTTCTTCCATTTTTCTCAAACAATGAATGAGTCAAAATTAATAATTATTGGTGTATGGCTAAGGGTGTTAGATGGAACGGTGCCAAGTAATTAGGACAGTTCCTTATTGGTCCCAAGGGAGCCATTCCCAAAATCATGTCATTTACTAAACGGTCCCAAAACTAAAAATCCCTTTCATTTAATAATGGGACAGTCCTGATTCCAGTTCCTTAATGGTTCTGACACTAATATCCACAAGTTCAAAAATTATTAACTCGATACTAATCTCCACAAGTTGTGTACTAGTGTCGGATTGATTTGGTAGTGACCGATCAAAAAGAAATCAAAGAGAACGAGACAATCTTGAAGAGAAATAAAAGAGAAGTATCATGGAGTGGGCAAGTTGAAGAGAAATAAACAGACCAAATATAATCTCCAAAAAAAAAAAAGGAACAGAGTCCTCAAACAAGGGCAAATTCAAATCTAAGAATAAGAAACAGAGAATAACTAATTCAAGAGTAAAATAAGATTTAAAAAAAAAACGTCAGAGAAAAAGGATCTGAACGTTTACCATAACTTTGAATTTTGGGAGGAGTTACTGAGTTACATGCATACTTGGGTTGTATGTTAAACAGTTCTTAAACGGTTTCTTGTTGGGTTATCGGTTCTAGATCCGATGGAAAACCTTCCAAAAGTGGGATGCATATCGTCTCCTCCCAGTGATTCTGGGAGTACGTGGCAACCTATCTTGGATGGCTGCCACGTAGCTCTCGATTGAATCCGAGACCCACGTTTGAGCCGACAACCCCTGATCCCCAAAAGCGTCCCTTCCCATTTAATCTTCAGTTCTAAAATTGATTCCCAGAACCGCCTCATTCTAGGACTAAATTGGATGGTTTTGGGACTGGTTTTAGTGGGTTGGTTCTGGGACGGTTCGTAGTTCCCGGTTCCAAGCCCAAATTGACACCCTTATGTATGGTCTGCACGCATGCTCTTAATAAAGCGTGGCCACATGGGCTTCTTGTGAGGGTTTTATGAAAGGGCCCGATTTTTGTGCACATCTTTGTACACACTTTACATCATTGGCCCCAACAATGGCCCTTCATGCCAATCCCATAAGCTCACCTTTTGTTTTGACATAAAATTTTACATGTTAAAATATATATATATATATATATATATATATATATATATATATATATATATATATATATATATATATCACATAATTTTTTTACATAAAAACAAACGAAAATAAGATCAAGAAGGACATAAATGGTATTGTACATTTTTACCTTTCTCCCATCCAAGGACTGAAACACAGGCAATATACGTATAGATTTATGCACAAAATCTTTCCCCTAAACATAAAATAACCTTACATAAAACGTTTTTTGCGCAAATCTATATGGGCCGGCCGGCAATAATTTCCAATTAAAGAAAACTTTCCTAATAATCATATAAAAAATAAAAAATAAAAAACATTGTTCTGATTTCCAAATCTTTGGCAAACCTACTTGAGAATCTCTCCCTCGCATTATGAGTAAAAAAACTGTATAAACAAATATAAAAGAAGATATGCAAAATGTACAGGGAATGGCCTAGGTTCAGCAATCATTGGTAACATTCAAATGATTGGTACAATATTCTGTTCCAAGTCAATTCAAGGTCTAGATTCTCAGAGGCAGTCTTCCAATAATAAGCAAAACAATGTTGCCACTCCTAGGCGCTTATCTCTCAAGTTATCTTGTTAATTTATCTCATATAATCAAATTAAACATTAAAATCTGAATCATAGGATTAACGTCTAAGCATTTCTAGATAGAAAAATATAAAGGGGAAACCGAGGACCACCTTCGGTATTACTATTAGCAGAAACCATGTGCTCATCTGGGAAAAAAATTAGGAGTCTATTTGGTTCTGTTGTAATTTTGTTTAAATGTGTTCTCATGTTGAATAACAGTTTTGATTTTCCAGTCTCTTTTTTTTTTTTTTTTAATCTTTTTTTTTTAAATTATATGAACATTAGGTGACAGACCAAAGATTACCACTGGATACAGTGATAGATAGGCTAAAGATTACAATTGGATACAGTGATAGATGAGATTTCTAAAATTCATGATGTCGAAGGTGCCTCATCCATATGAATAAACAATAAAATAATATAACACAAGATATTTTGGAAGGTATGGTAGCTACTAGTTGGAAGGTATAACAAACTTTGGAATATATTCTTGACAAGTTTATACACGTGATATCTGCTTTGTTGATTCCTTTGTTAGCTTATATATACTTGTTAGTGTCATCAAACAAGATAAGGTTAATTATGGTGCCTCTTGTCATATGTTTACTTTCCATTTGTTCATTAAAGTAGTTAGGATGTCAAGTTGGAATATTTCAATTACTATTTACTCAAACTTTGGACTTTGGAGGTGTTTGGTTCAAATAATTCAGTGTCCTTTAATTTGTTTTGTTGGTTCCTTTGTCTAAGTGCGTAACTAGTGTAGTGCAGGAGACTTCTATTATTGCGGAGTGTGGGGAAGGGTTTATGTACACAGCTTTATCCCTGTTTTGCGGAGAATCTATTCTCCAATTCAATTCCATGATCATCACTTTATAATGGAACAACCATGTCATTGCACAAGGCCTGTCCTTTGGTAATTCCTTTGTATGCATGATTTGATCCTATGTACTCCATATAGTTGCTCAAGAGCCCAATTCCCGTGAATAAATGTGAATGTGAATTAACATCTTGATGGAATGAGTCCAAAAGAAGAGGGAGAAGGGGGCCAGGGAGGCTTCATCTTCAAAAGAATAGAAGTTAGGATCCATAGAGATCGATAGGGTGTGTTAAATTTCCATCTCAAAAGTTTGAACCATTAAACGGTGGGAATCTCAAGTATATAAGGCACTTAAGATTCTATACTTTACCATGTGGGATTATTTCCAGCACTCCTCTTTACCTGTTACCCCTCTTTTGGATGGCAATACACGTGACTTGTGGTTCCTCCTTTTGGTGGCCGTAGTTGAGGAAGAACCTGAAACTCTGATATCATGTTAAGTTTTCATCTCAAAAGTTTGGGCTATTAAGTAGAGGGATTACCAAATATATAAGGCACCCAAGATTCCCAACATAACCAATGTAAAATTATTCCCAACAGGATGATATAAATTGTATCATGAACAATCAATTATAAGACCCACATCCCTCGTTTTCTGAATCTTTTTGGTTTGTTAGAGCTACTGGTAGTTAAACAACGTCAAATACGGTAGAAGCTGTGGGATGACCAATCGACATGGTCCCGGAAGAAAATGGGACAAAGAATCCATACCCAGTTTTTCGTTACCTATGATGAGGTGAATATCTTCTCCATGGGCTTCAGTGAGTACAACATGGAATTCATTCTATATTGGGGTTGGTGATTTAATGATCATGTCCTTTGGATTTCGTTCACCACCTTACCTAGGGGGATTCATTTAAGGATCATGTTCTTTGGTTTTCATTTACCACCTTACCCAGGGAGAAGAAAAATTTTCTCCATTGAATACTGAGTTGAGTCCTGAGTGAGGTGTTTGGAGTAGGGGTTTGTGTTCAATTAAAAAGATGGAACAGCCAACAAAAGTACATGCTAGAGATAGAGAGTAGCGAGGTTAGGTCATTTGATGTCTTAGTGTAGGAGATTTTATCTCCATAGATAACCCCAATGATCACCAATTAAGTCGTTGAACATGCTATATCTTTGATATTGAATTTGGGTTAATTAACGTAATCCATACCTACCAAACAAATTAAGGCTGTATTTGGGTGCAAGGGGAATTGAAGGGAAGGGAAGTGAAAGTTTTAAACTTAAAAAGGAAACTTTTGTAATGATTGCAACACCTGATTTCATATTAGTATGTAATTAATTCCAGATCATTTCATATTTAGTTATTAACTTACACTTCATTTTGCATTCAAATCCCTTGCATTTAAAAAGTAAAATAAATTTTACTTCTTATTAGTATCATTACTAAATATGTTAAGAAATTTAGATAATTTATACAATTATTTCGTGTTACAACTATAAAAGTTTCCTTTTTAAGTTAAAATTTTTCCTTTCATTTTCCTTTAATTCCCCTTGCAACCAAACACAGCCTAAGAGAATAGAGTCTTAATGGAGATTGCATTCCCTAATGGGAGGATGTAATACTCTGTCTCTATATTTAAGACTCTAGGTCCCCTCTCTACCTCAACTATTGTCAAACCAGTTCCATTGCTGTGACACATTGTGGGAGATCAAGAGAAAGAAATCTGAAAAATCTACTCGCTCGTTGCAAGGACATGTTTATAGCCATCGTCACTCCACAACATACGTAGGTAAACGCTAATGCGTTAAACCCCTTAATTATGTTTATGATTCATGAATGCTTGACAAGATCCTATTTATATTTATGATTGCGGATGTAAAACCCAACACGTAGACATATCTTACCCATAAGAAATGTCTTAAACACATGTCTTAAAAAAGAAATTTTGAGGGGGTGTCGAGGAGGGTTTCATTGAATTGGGTTGGTCAGATGGTTTGTGCAGGCTTGGACCCAAGTCTTAGCCCAAATTAACATTGGGCTGGATTTGTTAGTATTGATATTACTCCTATGTGGGTGATGGAATATTCTAATCTTCAATTCTCATCTTCTGTCCACATTCTTTTGGTGGCTGCTTTGGGCAATTGGGCTTATCTTCTGTCCATATTCATTTTTATGATTTTTTTAATCTAATTCATTCAAAGTTGGGAGAGCCCTTAGTGATGTTTAGATTATAGAATACTGGTATACATGCATGGACATATATAGATAGATGTATATAATATCAATACAAAAGGGGTATGTACGTAATTGAATTAAAACCTGAAATTCGACAAATGGCCATGCATGTATACCAGTGGTCGGAACGAATACATCATCTGCTCACATAACAGAATTGATGCATTGTGACGTTTGAAAAAATAAGATATCATTGTGATAATAATAATTTGTTGGAACCTTATCCAGTGTTGAGCAGATGTGGGCAGTTCAAAGTGAATTGTCATTGTTGGCAATCATTGTAGTGTGTGTGAGTAGAGCAGTGGCAGTATAGGCAATCTCCATGAAGACCAGTACATAATGACAGTGCTTGTGGTAGTTTTCCAGCATGAAGACAGCATCTGAATGAGGAGAGAGAAAGTAGAGAGAAAAAGAGGAGAGAGAATGTAGAGAGAGAAGTGGGTCAGGTGGGTCCCACATGAGGTGGCCAGGCCAGTAGCCAGCAGGCCAAGCCTGCCCAGCAGCACAAGGCAATCAGGTGCACAGCAGCAGGGCAGCAGGCCAACCAGCCATGCCATGCCGCACAATAGCAGGCCAGCTAGCCCGCAAGCAGCACAGCACAGCACAACCGGCCGACAGGCCAGCCGTGCATGCAAGGCCTGCATGGCTCGCACAGCAAGCCCCACAAAGCACATATCATCTGTTCGACGGAATGCCGCAAAGAACATTTCTCTTAAAAGCATACTAGAAATTAAAGGACTTACAGGGCATTACCACACATTGACAAGGGAATTTTGGTCCTAAGAAAAATAGGTGATTCGAAATGGAGGGCTTAGATTGAGCCACGATGCGCAAATTCTAAACGAGTGTCTGAGATTGAGGCGGGATCCAGTGTAGCTCAAGCACTCCGTCAAGATGCTCCCGCGAGCATTCTGATTGGTCGGTTGCAACTTAATTAGTTGCGTCGTAGTGCATGGGGATCACGCCTTGATTCGGTGGTTATGCATATATGGTACTACAGCGCATGTGATCCTAATCTAACGGATGTTAGCTGCTCCGAAGCCACCTGACGCGATGAAGATAGATCGAATGATCCAAAATAGTTCTCGCTTTTATCTGTCGAATCCAACGGTCATGAGAGAGAGATTCCATTTGCGCCAATCGGTGCTCGACAACGCAGTACGGGTGTCAGCAAAGGGGAAGCTCTAGTGTTGCTCGGCGCATGGATAATGTGTTAAAAGATTTCATTTCAAATGATCTAGGTAGCCGATCTTCTATTGGTGATATCTTGGCCGTCCGAGCTCCAATATGAGTGGTTCAAATTCCCACCTTCCTCATTTTTGAAGTAGAATCTAATGAAACAGTGAGAGGGAGCTCTGGTTTGGACAGAGGTGCGATTATGCTTGAAAATCTATTGTTGGTGCACTTTGAGAGCGGTGTGAGTCTTCCACCTATCCCTATTGATCATTAATGCTTCAGTGAAGCTAAAGGAGAGTGTTGTGAGCGGTTATTGAGTCTCTATAGAAGTTGTGGTGAGAAGGAATGGCATGAGTAGCCATTAGAAGTGGTAAACAAGCTCAATAGAGTGCTCCATAGAAGGAGTGATTACATCGGGAAGATAATCTCTCACGGAAACCCTTATTATGATGCACATGCTTAGTGGGAAGGGTTTGTAATCAATACATCCATGTTATTTTTAGTCTATTGAGTTGGGCCTTAGTAGACTTGTGGGTTGTAGCTCATATTTGAGTTGTAGCTCATCTTATCTTAGTGGTGTGGCACCTGCTATTGTAGTAGTTAAATTCCACCTCTTAGAAGTTGAGTATTGGGTATAATACGAAACTCTGATTAAGGTATTATCCCATGGACTAACCATCACAATGTGTGATGGGTAAACCACGTTACATATTATGTTGTGGATGTATATGTGGATGTCTATGTGTGTGGAATAGAAGTTTGTGTGTTGCTGGTCTGGGTGTACACACTTGACAGGCCACGCCATTGGTATGGATATACATGTGGGTGTATGGTTGGTGTGTGCACTAAATGTGTTTGATAATTTATCTATGAGAGAAATCCCTCAAACAACTCAAGACAACACATAGTAAACAATAGCTCTTGACAGCAGTGACCAATGCAATAGGCAAGTCCATCTCAGTGGGATTGTTTATAGTGGAAACTGATTCACTCCCCCCCCCCCTGTTGGGTTTGGTGTCTTGTATTATGTGGGGTCTACGCAGTTATAAGAGTAGTACTTGTATTAGGGTATGGGTGTATTACATGTACGGGGGTAAACTTGTAATTGTGGTGAGAT
The DNA here is from genome assembly GCA_028583415.1 of Protea cynaroides. Classification (NCBI taxonomy): domain Eukaryota; kingdom Viridiplantae; phylum Streptophyta; class Magnoliopsida; order Proteales; family Proteaceae; genus Protea; species Protea cynaroides. The sequence continues at coordinate 8,852,694 of CM053265.1, forward strand.
TAGGATTTTTAAGTTTCTCTATAAATTATCTCTATGTGAGAAAACCTAGGTAATGCTACAAGGGCGGTAGAGGATTCTCTTCTGACAGTGGAGAGCTAAAGGCACTGTAAGACTGACAGATGAGATAGGTCTGTCAGGTAGAGAATTCTGTAAACTGTTCTTGAGAATAGAAGAAAGTCACTCTTTTCTCTGGTGGACGTAGGCATCCCACAATGGGGTGTTGAACCAGGTTAATCTTCGTGTTTTTTTTCTTGTTTGTTTGCGTGTCTTTTAATCCTAACAAGTGGTATCAGAGCCAGATTTAATACATCCATCACTGATCTAATAGAAAGAGAGAGGTACGAAAGTATGAAGAAGAAGAAGGAAAAAAAAAACGATGTGAAAACCGTAAGAGAAAAAAAGGAGGTGAGTTTTTTTGTTTTTTTTTTTTCCTTATATATATATATATATTTTTTTTTTTTTTTTTTTTTTTTTTGATGTAATCATTACAATGGATAGAAAAAAAATAGAAAAAAGAAGTTATGGTTGTCTTCTCTTTTGGTGAATTTGAGAAAAGAAGAAAAAATAAAGGTTAAAAATAGAATAAAAAAAAAGGGGAGAAAAGAAAAGTGTAATGATTACACTTTTGAGGTGGTTTTTTATAGTTTTTTTTTTAAGTTTTTTTGGTTTCCAACGACAATCTTTGAGAGAAAAAAAAGGCAAAAAAAAAAAAAGGGAGATAGTAGGTAGATCGAGGGATTTTCATTATGAAAGGAGTATTCAAAGTTGCTATTTCTGGAATGATTGAGATAGATTCAGTGATGCAGACTTGCAAAGGTTACTGGATATGATTCAGCTTGGTAAGGCAGCGGATCTGTAAGGGAATCTGGTAGGCCTCGAATGATGGTGGAGTGACTACATAAGGGGTATCGCACCTGGGTATTGGTGGTGGTCTTGGTGGTAGTCAAGTGGATGGTCAGTGACAGCTAGGAGACCCTGATCGGATTGATAGGGTGATGGTAGTTGTTCGTGGACCTGATCAGATCTGGTCTTGGATCTAACGGCTGGATTGAATCCCGACATGGTGCGCAATATGGCCAGTTGATGCTACACTGTGGGGTAAATGAGGACTAGCGGGTTGGAACAAGAAGTCGGATCTCTAGGTCTGGATTGGAGGTGCAGAGTTGAGAGGCTTGGGTTCCAAGTGCAATTGGAGTTGCAGAGGCCTGGGATGAGGAGTCAGTTCTCAAGGTCTGCATTGGAGGTGCGGTGGTGAGAGGCTTGGGTTCCAGGTGCACCTGGAGTTGCAGGAAGACTGTGTGTGACAGTGATCTTTTCGGTGATGCTGCAACAGTGGGAGAGATGAAGTCACTTCACATCGTACGGTGATTAGCTGTACGGGACACTCGGATGGGGTGTGAACTATGCAGGTTTGGGTGTAGCGGTTTGACAGAGACAAGTTTACAGAATCAACATCAACGGATTTTCTTCAAGGTGGTTTGAAGAATCCAAGCCAGGTGGAGATTTGTTGGGTTTGGTGTCTTATATTCTGTGGGATCCACGCAGTTATAAGGGTAATACTTGTATTAGGGTATGGGTCTATTACATGTACGGGGTAAACTTGTAATTGTGGTGGGATTAGGGTTTTTAGGTTTCTCTATAAATTATCTCTGTGTGAGAAAACCTAGGTAATGCTACAAGGGCTATAGAGGATTCTCCTCTAACAGTGGAGAACTGAAGGCGCTGTAAGGCTGACAGATGAGATAGGCCTGTCAGGTAGAGAATTCTGTAGACTGTTCTTGGGAATAGAAGAAAGTCAATCTTTTCTCTGATGGACGTGGGCATCCCACGATGGGGTGTTGAACCACGTTAATCTTTGTGTTTTTCTTCTTGTTTGTTTGCATCTCCTAATCCTAACACCCCCCCAGTAACTACCTGGGAATAACATAATTTTCACAAAAAAAAGCAAAATTTTGTAACCATGATCTAACATAGCGTATAGCCTATATACATTGCTTACCATCTTTAGTAAGGGCAAGCAATTTACACACCACTCACATGTAATGGCATCTCTCATGCCTAGTCAATAGGAGCATAGGAGGAGTTGCAGCAAGATTTAATATGAGGGGCCTATATGTTCATGAATGAGAGAGAGTTTCAAAAGAAGAGAGTATGGGAATGATATATTTTTATCATTTAGTAATTATAATTTTCAGGTGTACGCAATCTTTATTTGGCAAAAGGTTTAGTGGACATCTGTATCTGTACACATAATACGATCATCGCTTCAGCCATTGGATAGGAGAGAAAGGAAGGGCGTGTAATACTATATATTTCTACCCTTACGAGACAAAGTGCTGGCCATATGTACATCCATGGTCCATGTGTATATATAAAAATCAAATTTGAAAATTATATAATGATTATAAAAGTTTCTTTTTATGTATATTTATAACAAATATTATATGTATCTCACTGATTTACATTTGGGTTATTGATATAAGCCAACCTAGGTTTCTCAAAAAACAGATTGGGAGAGTAAATTATACAAGTCCAACACAAGCACAAGATAGGAAGAATTGATAGATTTGCATGACTTTAAAAAAAATATTTGTAACATCCTCAATACAAATCGGATTGATTTGATTTTGGTGGAAAATGAAAGACAAGTAACAGAGCTACAAGTTTTGTAAAAAAATGTGTTCTCTTATTACGAGTGGAGGATATCAAAATTTGTGTTATAAGTCACATAAATATAAGAACATATTCTGAAAATTTCCAAGAATCCAAAAACAAAAAAGTACCTTTGATGGAGTGATGGTAGATTCATTCATTTCTCTTCTAGGATGTAAATCAACTCCAATGGTGGTTTACAAAACATCAAGGGTATAGGTGAAAAATAAAATTCTAACTCTTCTTAGAAGGAATGAAAGTATTTCAAATATTTCAAAAGGTGAATTCTTCAAGGTTGAAAAGAGAAAACATGCTTCAATCCAAATTTTCATTCAAAAACCAACTACATACTACATGAGAATTAATAACAACTTATAGGCTTTACAAACCTTTAAATCTCTCAAAATAATCTCAATCATCCCTTATAATCTCAGGGTTGAGAATCTTGAGATTGAACATAAAGAAAATAATAGAAAATGTAAATGATTATATATATATATATATATATATATATATATATATATATATATATATATATATATATATATATATATATATATATATATATATATATATATATATATATATATATATATATCCCAATGTATTGATTTTTGTTCTTAAGTATAGAAATTTACTTCAAGGAGAATACTCTAGAAAGACTCTTTTAATCAATTCATATGAAAAGTCACACTAGTGGAGAATGTATAAACAAGCTTCAAGAAGAGTGTCTATATTATCATCCACCAAAACACATGAAAATATTGTTATGCACATGCTCCATAAAATGTTATAAATTTCTAAATACAACTTGGATTGATTAAAAATACAACATGGATTGATCTCATTCAAATCCATATATAATGGATCTCATAAGGCAACAAATATTATGTTTTGAGAATTTTAAAATTCAAAATGTTAATATCCTGAAAATACTCTTGAAGTTAGTACATGTTCTAAAAGTTGGTTTCACAGCATGGATCATATGGACTGGTCTAGACTTAGTTGTACTGATTACAAAATGGGGTGTGGTACTTGTGGATCATGATTTGAGCTTGGACTTTACTTTGGGCTGTGGCTTAAATATTGACTGACCTTCGAAGAGCATGATGTTAGCCCACTTGAATAGAGAGTTAATCGAGGTTGGCCACATGGGTGTGGACATGACCTGCATCAATTATTTTTGCCCGCTATCCACAATCCATGTTGCTATGAAGCTCCCTACTACAGCAATATTTACAAGTCAAATTTGTACAATAATGGTCAAAAGGTAATACACCGACGAGTTCATCCCTCTATAGGATATAGATGGCTCTTTTGGGTGGATTGGCGTTTGGGGAATTTGATGGTGTTAGACTTGGACTATAACAATTAGAGTTTACATGGGAAAGAATGGGATGTCTTAACGCTCAATGTGAAACAAAAGATTTGAATCCATGACTCCATGGGTGTTTCTACTCAACCGTTAGGACCAATTGCACTAAGGACTTTGTTCACAGATTATGGTAGTTGATTGATTAGTACTTTTCTTATCCTGATTACTCTAATTGATTGTATCATGTAGTAATTGGTCAAATTTGGGACTGTCAAGATTTCTTGCCGGTATACTAGAGGATGTTCCTCTGCATATTTGTGTATTCTTCATGGAACTTGATTATCGTTCATGAGATGTGGGATCCACCTCTAAAATATAAGATCCAGTGGATATAGATTGTGATGGAGTCCCATGGAGAGTATACATACTGGTAGATGATCTATACTCGGTGCACTTTACATACATGGTCATGCACCAAAACTTTTGTTCAATAAGTAAGGACATATTTGGTATTACATACATCCCCTCTCCCCACCAGAAAGTGGAAGCCACTCCATGCCATGCAAAAAATGGATAAAAATCATCTTCTTTGGCCAATTGCATAGCTGGTGCCTCCTTAACGACTGGAGGTGATTCCTATCCACAAAAAATCAGAGTCCTAATTCTTTTCCCATGGGAAATAAATCCTCTGTAGTGACTGCTACTGTCTAGCAGTGAGGATCTTGATCACTCATAATGCATCGGCACAGTCCCGATACACTATGAGCATTTAGGATCTTATTGCCGTTCGGCAATTCCTACAGAATATTCTGATCCCTCCCCTTCAATCTCAGTGTCTAGATCGAATGGATCCCACATTCCAAAGATGGGTCCTGGACTATGAATGTTGTGATATCCGAGGGAGGAGTACCATGCATGTACGGAGAGGATCTATACTCAAAATATTTTGTAAAAGAAAATATTTGAAGAGAGAGAGAATTGATTTTCACACAAACAGAACAATATGTTTATTCCTTCATATACATTTATCCCACATGTGCAACCAAATAACCTAGTATCATATGCGACTGTCCAAATATTATTTTCCAAACCGCAGCAAAAAAATACATTAAAACCAAGCAAGCAAGTTGAAGTCTGACAGAAAAATTATGAACAGAATCTTCTCAAGGAGAACAGAAGGGAAAAAAAATAAAAAATGGAATCGAACTCATGCAAATCTTGTAAACCACTCAAACGAATTACAGAACTAAGAGCAGAGATGAACCAGCAAAAGCTCCAATAGAAGCAATTGCATTCACGAACATCGAAGAGGCTCCACTTCGATGGGGAGGAGTAGAGGGAGAAATCTCCATAGAAGGAGAAGGAGCATTCTCCATAGCTGGAGAAGGAACAGGAGCGTTCTCAATGTAACCTGAAGGTGAAGGAGGGGATGCCATGCTCGTTTGATTTGTGTTGGAAGATGTGTTCCTTCGATCTGCCATGACCACAACCACTATCTTCTCATTCTTCTTGCAGTTTTCTGGAACTCCACTTATGAAGTAGTAGGGACCATTTTTATCAAATTTGAATGCAGTGTTGCCATCTTTAAATGATGCAATGGGTGATGTTGAGTTGCAGCTGTCGTAATCCTCTTTCTTTACTTGAAGAACTGAATCCTTGTCAGCTGGGTAAACGAACACTGCAATAATAAAACAGTTTATGTAATCACATTTAATTGATTAAATCGTTTCAAGAAAACACTTCTGATCTTATGTTAATGTGTTTTGATCATGGTTTAAGGACTCAGCCACGGATCTGCCGAATCAGGCTTTTTAAGCCAATTCTGTGACACGGAAGCCCATTATAGCTAATGGTGTTTTTTTGGGCCGATCTTTGTCGATTCAGCCCGATCCAGCATGGCATCAGATTGGGATCTCATCACCGATCCCATATTTTTGAACCATGGTTTTGATGCATTAACAAGACAACTATGATGGCTCAGGGTTTATTCACTCACAGCCCCTCCTGCCATTAGGTTTTTATTTACCAGATATTCTTATTGACACCGAGTTGATGTCAACAGACTGTTGACACTGGCTATCAGTGTGCGTCGAACGCATTACCCCCTCACCTCTCTCGTCTCAAATATCAAAATGCCCCCTATTTCTATTTTGAGATTTATGTGATGGTCCAATGACATCCAATGAAAGGGAATGATATAAATGGACCATTGACACAAGTCGATGTCAAGTAGAAAGACACTTATCTAGTCTTTGAACTGGACCATGGAACTGGCATTCCACTTCTTGGTTGGGCTTTCCTAATGAGACTTCTATCTCAACAATACCAGGGAATGTTCATGTCCATGGGACATTATGCCATCCAAGTAGTGAAGAACAGAATATCCAATTATCCATCTTGTACGTATGATCAGTAGTACTGCTGCTTGTTTGTGACAAGACAAATATACTGTTGCTATGCATTCATGAAATGCATTCTAAATCAAGAATGCATTCATTTTGAGATGAAAAATAAAAATGTTTAGTATGCATTCTGCTTCTTGAATCATGGAATGCATTAGAGAACGCAGTCCATTTTGGAATGCGTACTTCAATCCATTTCTACATTCTGAGCCCAAAACAGAAATACCTCACTCGTTAACCTATTCTCATTCTATATTTGGAATGCATTGGATAATCAAATAATCAACTTACATAGAGAATCTCCAATTTGGAACCTTTTACTTTCTGCCCATTGATTGTAGGTGTTTACATTTGGATCAGCCGGCACGGACCATCCATTGTTGCCTCCAACCGGAAACTCAGTTGCACCAACCATTTGCATCAGAAGTAGAATACCAAAGAGACTCAAAGCAGGAAATGCATTTCTATGGTATTTTGATCTTAGGATGGTGTTGGCCATGGAAAAAGAACAATGGGTACTCTTTACCTGAAGGGGTGGAGTCTTCAGCCAAATCTTGTTGTGATACTTGATTAAGGGTTAACAGGAAAGGGACAATGGTGGGGGATTTTATAGCCACTCTACTGGAGCTTTACAAGTTGTAGCAAGGAAGCAGCTTTCCTTCTTTTAGATATTCCTCTTTATTTGGATATCTTCGCTTCTAGTGCAAAGCATATATAAGCCACTTTATGATGTTCTAGAGCACTTTTGATCTCTACGTGGTAATACTTTGCTTGAACACATTAAGAATATTCATGTCTTGTCTGCTAGGTTAGAATTTTATCGATGCTGGCTAATGAAGGAAGTAAACACAACACTTTTTCCCTTGTACGTAGTACACAAACTTTCTGGTTTATTAGAGAGAGAGAGAGAGAGGGGTGCTGACAAGGGACAGTTTTGGTATTTTATATGGAAACTGACATGAAATTTATTACAATTATTAAAAACATCCTCCTTAAAATTATATATATATATATACACGTTGTCTAAGCTCAGATCAAAGGATTCACAATCTTTCTACCATATTGTCATTGGAGCCTAAACTCCAATTGCAATCAGGACTTTATTAGAAAAGAGAGAGTGTCTGGTTGTTTTTGTGCAGCCAATCCAACCCATACAGCATGCCGAGTCAGTAAGGAAGTATTGATTTTTCATGCATGAAAAGACTATTCTGGGCTGACCTAGGCTGATCCAATCCTTGAGTCCGTGCTCTTGAACCTTATCCTAGATGTTGTGTGATTAACACCCCCTATAGGTTATCTTAATCTCATTCATCTGCCATCGTTTGCGATAATATTCGTAATATCCCCTGAAGACACCCAAACCTTTTTGAAATGTTAAAAAGATTTTTTTACCCTCAATACTTTTCAATTTCAATTTTATGTTTTCTTTTTGAGATTTCCCTTTTTATTTTTTTTATTTTTTCTTTTTTATTTTCCTTTTTGGTTTCCTTTTTCAAGTTTACCCTATTTATGTCTTTTAGTTTCACCAACAAATAAAACCAGTGTGTACTAGTTTCTCTAACATCCAGCGATGGGAGTAATTTGTCTTCTCCGACCAAAGCTCTTTCTTATCCGATCGGGGACTGAAACCAGAGAAGGTAGGTTTGTGTCTTCATCACCAAAGGTTAGGCTTAGTTTTCCTCAACTGTGAAGCGAAACCCAAGTGAATCGATCTTTTTCAAATCACTTTGTACGCTTTCCCATTGCAGAGAAGATAGCAATGGAAAGTGTAGTAGAGTCAGCTTCGTCAGTTTGCCCTTGTTTTATTGACATCTAACCATTAAAAATAGGAATAAAATAATACTAGTGCTTCAGAGAATCCCACGTAATCTCTTCCATAGCACTATTGTTCCATTTATGACTTTTAATTATTGATAGCAAATGAAGAATAGAGAGAGGGGAAAGTAAGTCTTAATGATGGAGACCTTACTGCAATAAAAACGAAAACCCATTACAGAGAAAAAATCCAAAATAACAAAAAAAAACTATTAGATCATCAAGAAAGCCAATCAGATAATGATTCAGCAAAATAGAGAGGGGATTAAATCTCCATTCATCGATTGATTTGATTCAATCACACCCAGATCACAAACCAAATGGTAAAATGTTGAAAAAGATAGAAACGATGAAAATCAATCATAAACCAAGACAACATGATGAATAACTGAGTAGGAGATGATGATGACACAAAGGCATCGAAGGTGAGAAGTATGGTCGTCTGCCTAATAAAACAGATACTTCAGATCCCACTTAGACGAAACGAAAGATATTGTCAATAAATAGAAGTACGTCTTGTTCATTAACATCCCAGAAATGGTTAGCCCATTTTTCTGTAAGGTATATATTCACTTATGCAGCTTTATTGATTGCCTCTACATTAGGCAAATTTGGATAATTCACCTTTTTTAATATACTGTATCCGCGATAATCTCATTGATTTCGATGGAGAAAGGGGCGATGGTAAAACGGAGAAGAAGGGTAAACTGTGAAAACCTAACTTTCGTGAAAATGAAGAAACCGAGTAACTATAGTGTTTTACTTTTTCCTTTTCTTATTTTCCTAACATGTAATATTACATATCTTTACCAAAAAAATAAATAAATAAAATAATGGTGCCACGTCATTGATTGAGGAACATATTTTAAAGGAGGGGGTTTGATGGATACAACTTTTCAAAAGTAAGGGGTGTTACGGATATTATCGCAAAAGTTGGCAGATGGATGAGATTAAGATAACATACAGGGGTGTGGCAAATATTTTCCCTATAATTTTTTAAATTTTTTTTATGATATTATTTTCTAAGTTGTAACAATATGTAACTAGAGCAATGTTCTTTGGTAGGGTCTGTTCTATGTTTTGTAATATAAAAGGTTCCACAAGGAACTTACACTGAAATGAAGAATAATATGCCAATTTGAATTCCAACGATACTTGATGTCAATATGATTTTTATCTGGCAAACTCATTTAATCCATTAAACAGGTTTAGGGGGCTGCTTTTTGGTAAGCATTCTTAGAATGCATTCTAAGTTTAGAATACATTAGGTTTGGTTTTTATTTTCATTCTTGGACCATGAAATGTGTTTAACACAGTCCATTCTAAAATGTGATTTTTAATATATTCAAATTAGCATAGATATGTCATTCTTTTGTCCATTCTCATTTTATTCTAACAAAACATTTTTTATTTTCATAATACATTCTTTATTCTAAGATGCATTTACAAAAATGCATTCTTCATAATGCAACTCTAAGAATGCATATGATCCTTGTTTCATATTTTCTCTCTTCTATAGCATTCTCTCATCCAATACTTCATGTCCCCCGTATATGATCCTTGTTTTGCTTCCATTGGGTAAACGTGATCATTTTAGGTTTTGGATCGTTCCTATCACTAGAGTCTATTCAGTCGCAATCCAATGGCTGGAACCAGTGGAGTTATTCAATACGCATATTAGTATATTGGCATACATGCTAAGTGAACTCCAACCATTAGATCACTCCGGAATAAACGAGACAATAGGAGATGTTCTTTTTCCAATATTTTATTCATTTTTCCTTTTTAAAAAAATACATTTTCAGTGAACATATTTTGAAAATATTTCCTAGACGTTTACCATGAAAACAGGTTTCGCCAACCCCAAAAGAAAAAAAAGCTTTTTTTTGTCTATAAAGCTGCACGAAATACAACCCAAGTCTTTTCTTCAAAGTGATCATCAGCATATGACAGATAAAGCGACACAAAATGAATTTGAGTATCCACCATCCATTTTAGGACCTTGTGTTGGACGTGGATCCCCTCTAGCTAGAACTGACCTGTTTTTGTTATTAATGTGCCAACTGGTGCAAAAGCTAAAGTATCAGAATCAATGGATTCGGATTCGATTCTTTTCAAGTCTAATAATTTTTCAGATCCAATTGCTGGAATTATTCTTGTGCACATACCAATACTGTATTGGTTCATTTATAAAAAAAAAAAAAAAATAAAAAAAAAAAATATATATATATATATATATTGGTTTATGTGTAAATTTCAACTGTTGGATCTCAACTTGAAGAAAGATTGAACCGGATTCACATCCTCTCCTCCCAGTGGTTTTGGGAGGATGGAGACGCCCCCGTCAGATGATCGACACGTGAATCTTGGAAGAATCAGAGCCCCACATCCAAGTCGACATCTAGCCGACAAACTGAACCGATAGGTGGTGTCGGCTCGGACGTGAGGCTCGGATTCTCCCAAGAACCACGTGTTGGCCATCCAACGGGATCGCCTCCGTCCTTCCAGTGGAGAGAATGTGAATCCCATTAAACCTCAGAGAAGCTTAATCCGAATGGGATAGGTTAGTATCGGCCAACACTGATCTGATCTCTTCCTTCTTTTAGTCCAATACAGACAAGTGGCAAGTATTCATTTGTCCTGAGTTGCCACTTCAGGGAGTTTCAGTCGGTATTAGCAATTAATCAAAACCGCGACTGATGAGTCCGACTTTGACTAATTCAAATTTTCTGGAAATACGCCTCTTTTGGTTGACCCCACCACTGGCTGCGGCTGGGCTTGGGATTGAACCTGTTATCATAGTATCTTGGGTCCCTAGTATCTTTATCTATGTTTGGCCAAACCGGGCTTGGGCTTAAGGTAAGGTGTAAATTTGATACAGAAACCGGTGCTATTACAAAACAGATATTCAGTTTTCTATTACTATGGTAATGGTTCGGGTTTTGGTACCATTTTCTATTCGGCACAGTAATGGTTCATATCGGTTTACCGACAATTCATACCGTAAAGATACCAATTTGTATACCGTCTATATACCGATATGTATTTCATACTAGCTAAAAACCTTACTGAGCAGGTATGGCAAGTGTAAGGGAAAATCATATTTCTGGTGGTACGGTACGGTAATGGTAAGGGTTTTTTCATGTCTTGTACCCTAGGGGTGTCAACAAGCTGGTTTCGGTCTCGGGATTTTTAGGGGCAGCCTGAAACGTGTCCAATATGAGATTTGGGCTGGATGGGCGGCACTGTACATGTTGGTTAATGGGCTAGTCTGGTGTCAGTTTGTTATCGGATTAGCTTAATGGACTCCTATCGGTCCGCTATCGATTCCGTTTTGGTCTACTGTAGGTATATATAATATAAAAAAAAAAAAAGTTAGATTAATGGGCTCTATCTGGCATTAACGGGTTGATTAGGTTTCGGTGTTGGTTTCATACACGTATATTTAATAAAATGATGGCTTAATGGAATGGACTTTTATCGGGCTGGTTTGGTCTTGGTCTTATTGGCCCAGTTTGGATTAGGCTTATCAATTGTTCCAGTCCTGTTTCGATTTTTCATCTGGCTCTAAAAACACAACCCAAATCTTGAACCATACCTAACTAACAATATTGCACTGATTGACACTCTTACTCTCGTCGAGCTTCTTAATACCAAATCCCAATCAAACATTGAACTACGCGAAATGATAAAATTTAGTAAGGCTCTATTTGTTTAGAAGTATAATTTTACATGAATATTTTACGTGTAACATTTTACACGTTAAACATTTTTCCAATGTTTGTTTATCGGAGATAAAAAGAAAGACAAACTTCTTTTTCCCTCCTTGAACATCACTATATTTTTACCTCTTGGAAATAAACATTAGAAAAAAAAAATTTAACATATAAAATGTTACATGTAAAATTTTATGTAAAAACAAACAAAGCCTAACCACTCAAAAATTAATCCACTAATAGTAATTATTTTCATTAGGAGCCAATGGGCATCCTGCATTGGGCTATCTAGCCCAAGCCCAACCCTGTGGTCTAGGAAGTCAGGACCATACCAAGCCCATCAATTCATTAAGCATGCATCCAGGGTCGGGGTTTCTAGGGTTGGGATAGGGTTGACACATGAAACCAAAAACAAACTTGGTCTTTGGATTTCTTTATGCTTTAGGCTTGAGCAGGTTTCAAGTTTCTGAAGTCAGTAGCCTGTTGAGCCCAAACCCATGTTTTTTGTTTTCTTAGCCCAAGACCAACCCAAGGCCCAAAAAGTTCAATCCAACCAAAAACCAACCTCTAATTTTAATGATGATTTGCGTTCTAGCTGTCGGATAGAATGGAATTTCCTTCATAAGAATTTTTTATGGTCTAATCATATGGTTAAATGCGTTTTCTATTTATATTTTCAATTATCCTTATTCAAGCAATCCTACATTATCTTCTTTAAAAGCTCAAAGCATTTTAAGGGCATGTCAAGTTTACGTATTACCTCAAGGGGATAACTCCGTTGGTAAAAGACCAACACTTCAAAATGAAGAAATCATGAGTTGAATTCTCCTTGGGCTCTAACTACCAAAAAAAAAAAAAAAAGATTACATATTATACAGTATTTTCATACCTATCTTACTGGCCAAATTTTAGCCTAAAAATTGAAGAATATATAATAAAAGAGATATAAAATTTAATAAAATTATAAGAATGACATTTCATACTAGTATATATGTTCGTAATCACTATTGACCTAAGACAATTTCATTATTTGTTAGGAGTTAAATTTTGCTAATGAGATAGGTGTCCGTCACATAAGCCCGTTTTGAACTGGATCACTATGACCTGGCGGTTGACTCATAAAACCGGTGTGAAAATAAATCCATGTAACATCAATGCCGTAGAGGCCAACCTTTCACTGTAGCAATGGTAAGAACTATCCTTATCGATGCCGGTTTGACGACTAGACTAAAAGTTTTCTAGAAATCCACTCCCTCTTTTTTGTGAATAGTCCTTAGCTACTAACCTAGCTTTGAGGCATTCCAATGAACCATCAGATTTTAGTTTTGTCTTGTAGACCTAATGACATCCAACAATGTTCATGTCTGTTGTGTTATTGGCCTTAAGAGCGGCCCTTTCTGCATTCATTGCAGATCTCCAACCAGCATGTGATAAAGCCTCTGTTATGGAGCACGGTTCAGAGAGAACCGTATCAGCTGCTAGAGCATATTTCGGGTTTGGTTTAATAACCCAGCTCTACCACGTGTGACCATTGGATGGAGCACTGTATCATTAACAGGTGTTGTGCTAATTTCCAAAGAAACTGTGCTGGCCTGCTCACACACTGACATAAGTAATGGGCTGGACTGCTCACTCACTGAACCATTAATTAATGGGTCGGACTGCTCACTCACTGAACCATCAATTAATGGGCTGGGCTGTTTAGTCACTGAATCATTAAGTAACGGAATTGAAGCTGCATTAACATTATTCTCAGTGGATCTTGGTGCAACGTGAACCATCTATTGTATTATCTGATACTGACTTTTGAACCAACTCAACCCTTGTTGGATCAAGCCCATTAACAAAATTTGAACCATTAGAACCAGTTTGAGCATCAGTAGAGCATTCTGTTTGATGATGAACATCACTATCTGGGTCAGCCGAGATGGGTCTTGCAGATGTATTGCCCAAGAAAGTGGATTCAGAAAAAGAATCAACTGGAAATAATGAAAGTGAAGTGTTTGAAACTGAAGTTAAGGATGTGAAAGAAGGAGAACAAAGATCTAACCATCTTTCAAATGTGCCCATAGTAGTGATTGGAGGTGATAATAAGGAATTAGTGGATTCACAAGGTTTTAAAGGGAAAACTGACTCACTAAAGACTACAACATGTCTAGACACATACACTCTTCCTGTGGTGTTATCAAGACATTTATAACCCTTGTGATTATCACTGTACCCTAGGAAAATACAAGCTAGAGACCTAGGTTCGAGTTTATTTTTCACATATGGTCTTAGATAGGGAAAACATTGACATCCAAAAACTCTCAACATAGTGTAATCAGGATGCTTAACTATCAAGGCATGAAGTGGAGTATCCATAGGAAGAACTGTTAAAGGTAATCTATTAATTAGGAACACAGCTGTACTAAAGGATTCCACCCAAAACTGATGAGGAAGTGAGGCATTGTACATCATAGCAAGACCCAGCTCCTCCAGATGTCGATGTTCGTTCAGCTATGCTATTCTGTTTTGGTGTTGCAGGACAGAAGACTTGACACAATATACCAAAACTTTTAAGATGATCTCTGAACTTTTATGACTTCCATCACACTGAAATACCTTAATGGGCTTTGAGAACTGTCGTTCAACCGTAGCCTGAAAATTCTGAGACTCTAAAGAAATGAGACTTACATTTGACTGGATAAAACCAGCTGAACCTTGAGAAGTCATCGACAAACAAAATGTAAAACCGAAATTCTGTACACTGGTCACCGGGGCTGGTCCCTAAAGATCACAGTGGACTCTATCCATAGGAGCAGCACAATGTGTATAACCAGAGATGAAGGGCAACTTACAGCTCTTGCTGAGCTGACAACTGGAACATGCAGAGGTTGTTACTGACTTGGTTGGAACCACACTAATCACTCTCGTTTTGGACAAATGTGAAGTTATAAGTTTCTATGGATGACCCAGGCGTTGGTGCCAAATGTCTTCAGTGGTTGATTGAAAACATAAAGAAAACAGACTTTCAAAAACAGTGTCCATATTACCTACGGATTCACATCCTCTCCTCCCAGTGATTCGGGAGGGGGGAGACGCCTCCATTGGATGGCCGACACGTGGGATTCGGATTCACCTGAGCCTCAGGTGTCAGCCATCCATCCAGGCCACCGCCACTCCTCCTGAATCTCAAGGAGGAGAGGATTTGAATCCTATCACCTATTGTGTTATTATAGAAAACATTATCGCAAAATGGAATTTAAATCCTTTCAGGTTGGCGTTTGAACATGAGGAAGCGAAGCTGCCGCTCGATGAGCAACAGCTGGCGTTCTTTCATCGTGTGGTCAGCTGTAGCCGGGAGTAATATAATTGGTAAGGATCGAAATACACAGAGTGAAAAAAATCATTTCAAAATCCTGAATCTCTTCTTCCCTTCGTTTCACTCTCACTCCCGCACGAAGCGCTCAAACGCATTTGTGTTCGGTTTCCTGTAGACCATGCCCATTTCAAATAAATCGGCCGCGGCGTCAAAATCCCACCCGCCTGATCTCGTTTGGTCGATTATCAACTTCATAAAGTTCCAAATGGATTTTTCGGCAAAGCGTAGGACCGTTATCAAGTGACTAGGGTTTAAACTTGAAAAACGGAGATCGTCAAAGAGAACAAAGAGAAGTCCACTGGAAACACTTGGGTTTCGGTTTAGTTTCATTTCTAGTGCTCTATTTTGTGCCTCGGATTCCTACCATTTCTCCATGAGGAAGGTTATTTCAGAGTCCTTGAGCTTCATCTATGACTCCAACTTCTTCCTCAAGGACCAGAGCCAAATCTAGAAATCACATGCTTCTTGGCATTTTGGGCAAAGAAAAAAAAAAGGGAAAATAATCTTAGAATCAAGAAATACCATTGATTTTCTATAAGAGATTCTTCACCTTCTGCTTACATCCATCACAGTGAACTCAAATTGCCAAAGAAAAAAAAGGAAAATAATTTTAGAATCAATAAATACTATCGATTTTTCGTAACAGTTTCTTCACCTCTACTTACATCCACCGCAGTGAACAAAAGTTTACAAGTAACCAACATGATAGGGAAATGCTGAAAATTTTGAGGAGGGTAAATGCTGAAATTCTTGTTTCATTGAGGAAAAAAAAAAAAAAGGAGTCTCCTTTCTTTTTTATTTTGTTATTACTATGGTGAACTATTAACGAATGCCATTCATTTTTACTTTGTCTCCTTAATGCTCTAAAAGTTCACTTTCTTGTCTGTGGGGCAAATTTTTCCTTCTTTTCAACATTTTGTCTAGGCTTGATGTTAGGGTTTTAGAAACGAGAAGTTAAGCTGTCATTGGTCAATTCATTGTATGCCTATCAATTCAATGTATGCCTAGTACTTAGGATTTCTCTTTTACTTTGTGTGTGGAATTCTGCAAATGAGGAGGGCTTCTTTTGCTTTAACTGCGCTTGCCTCCATAGTCATAAAGCTGCCAAGGTTACTTGTTCCTTGTTTAGTCCTGCAAATATGGTGAGCTTCTTCTTTTCAATTGTAGAAGTTCCTTCGTTTCTGTCGGATAGGACAAACTCTCAATAGATTTTGGGGAATCTTGGTACATTGAAGCTTGTTGGACATGGGGCTAAGGATAATGGTGATTTGGGCTTTCAACGGAGATGTGGTGGCGGAAGTGAGAGTGAAACGAAGGGAAGAAGAGATGCGAGATTTTGAAATGGTTTTTTCATTCTGTGTATTTTGATTCCTACCAATTATATTACTCTCGGCTACAGCTGACCACACAATGAAAGAATGCCAGCTGTCGCTCATCGAGCTGCAGCTTGGCTTCCTCATGTTCAAACGCCAACTTGAGAGGATTTATATCCCATAAAATGTACTAACAGTCCCATTAACAGTTTCAGTATTACTAAGAGTTTTAGTATTACTAACAAAACATTGTCTAACATCACCATCAGTTGCACTAGATGTATCACAATTATCACAAACAAAACTATTCGGAATTTGAGCTGGATCAGATAATGCATAGATTCCCCTTGCATACTCCCAGATGCCAAAACCATCTTAGTTCGGTTGTCCTTAATAACAAAGCCATTAGAGTCAAACTCAATATAGCAAGGAAATCCGAAGTAAGTTTAGAAACTGATAGCAAATTTTTTGGTATTTCTGGAACCATTAGTTAATCATTCAGAGGTAAGGACACATGAATATTTTGAAGAGTAGCAGTTTCGGTATGAGTAATGGGAAGAAGACTACCATTACTAACAAGTACTGAGTCTATGCCTAAATAAGGAATGGAACTTAGTAATAGTACCTGAACCATCAGCCATATGATGAGTTGATGCACCAGTATCTAGAAACCATAATTGATCCTCTGATTTTGCCTGATGCTGAGCAACAAGTGCCAGAGGAGTATCATCCTCTTGGTAGCTATTGTAGAAGTGTCACCAACACTACAGTTCTGTATGTCCCAGCTTCTTGCAAATTTGGCACTTGATTGTATTAGAAGATTCACCTCCAAAATCAGAGGAAACACTTACAGAAGTTAGAGCAGGGGTGATGCTTGGATCTTTATTCTCACGAGAGACACTAGACTGTGTTAAGATTAGAGATGCAAACAAGAAGAAACACGAAAATTTAACGTGGTTCAACACCCCATCGTGGGATGCCTACGTCCACACCAGAGAAAGACACCAGAGAAAGATAGATTTCTTCATTCCCAAGAAAAGTTTACAATCTTCACCTGACAGACTTATTTCCTCTATCAGTATTTTTACCTAGGTTTTCCCACACAGAGATAATATATAGGCAAACCTAAAAACCCTAACTCCACAATTATCAATTTATCCCCGTACATGTAGACTCAAACCTTAATACAAGTACAATCCCAGTAACCATGTGGATCCCACAGAATATAAGACACCAATCCAACAAATCTCCACCTGGCTTGGATTTTGCAAACCACCTTGAAGAAAACCTGTTGATGTTGATTCTGTAAATCCGTATCTATTAAACCGCTACACCCAAACCAACATAGCTCACACCCAAATCGGGTGTCCCGTACAGCTCGCTGACATACGATGTGATGTGACTCCATCTCTCTTATTGCTGCAGCATTATCGAAAAAATCACTGTCACTCGTAGTTCTCCTACAACTCCAGTTGCACTTGGAACCTGACCCTCTCACCTCTGCACGTCCAATGCAGACCTAGAGATCCGACTCCTTGTCCCAGGTCGCCAGTCCTCCTTTACCCCACGGTGCAACATCTACTAACCATTATGCGCACCATGCTAGGATTCAAACCCGCCGTTAGATGTAAGAGAAGACCTCCCTGATCCGACCCTATCCAAGAGATCCTTCTTCCACAGCACCTGATAAACCCCCACATGCGATAACACCATCGCATTGTTCTGCAATTAAAGAAGCCCTACGATTGTGTCCGATGACCCCTTCACCCCAGATCTCTGACCCAAATCGACCTCCATCATCCCAGGCATCACAAAATCTTTTACAATCCTCTCGTAAAACAGCAACACCAGATATTTGGTAGACCCAAATATTGACCCATATCCACCTTGCGATGACCTTTCAAAATAGAAGCACCTTCCTTACCTGGCTCCACGATCACAGTACCTTTCTTCAATGGCACAATAACAGGTTTCATATAGGAAACCCAAGAAGACTACCCAAATTTACAAAAGAGCCTTCCAAATTGGGTGTCATCTCCTTCAGACGAGATCCTCCAGCAACACCCTCTGCCACCATTTGAGGTCTGTGAGAGCTTTCTTGGTCCTCTATCCAACACGCAACACCTTCTTCCAACGTCTGCAGCAAAACCACTTTACAAACCTCTTTTGTTTCTTTTTAGTATAACCTCAAATCGTGAGACGAATCTCACATTCTTCTACCTCACAACTAGAAACCGTGAGAAACAGAGAGGAATTAATATATATATATATATATATATATATATATATATATATATATATATATATATATATATATATATATAAGGATTGCAATGGTGATTCCTTTTTATTGTAATGATGACAATCATTTTTTTTAATAGTACCTATCATTTTTCAAAAGGTACTCAAGGAATAAAAAGCAAAGCTAAAAACCTCTTCTTACGTCAATCGATTTTTTTTTCTTTTCTCAATTTCACCAAAAGAGAAAAATAATCATTAACCATACCTTTTTTTTTTCTTTTTCTTTTTTTCCTTCTTCTTCCTCATACCTTCCACGCTCCTCCCTCTTTCTCTCCCTCCTTCTCTCCCTCCTTCTCTCATATTAGTGATCGATCTGTTAAACCTTAGCTCTGATACCACTTGTTAGGATTGGAGACGCAAACAAGAAAAAACACGAAGATTTAACGTGGTTCAACACCCCATCGTAGGATGCCTACGTCCACACCAGAGAAAGATAGATTTCTTCATTCTTAAAAAAAGTATACAATCTCCACCTGATAGGTTTGTCTCATCTATCAGCCTTTTTACCTAGGTTTTCACACACAGAGACAATATATAAGCAAACCTAAAAACCCTAATCCCCACAATTATCGATTTACCTCCGTACATGTAGTAGACCCAAACCCTAATACAAGTACAATCCCAGTAATCGTGTGGATCCCATAGAATACAGGACACCAATCCAACAGACTGAACAAATTCACGCCCTCTGGAATTGAAATTAGTACCTGGTCGCTAAGATCCTGTAGGTCACTGAGAACTATAAAAGGCCATTTTAAGATTCACAGAGTCAGATTGATGGTTACGCAGACATAAATCATGACTCTGTAATAAAGGGATTAGATCAGCATTAGAGGGAACCGATGGTTTAAACATTGTTGTGGCGAAGGTTTTGAAAGATGATCCAAGATTCGTAAGCAGATAGAACACCTTTCTTTGGTGTGGTATTGACTTGCCAATAGAAGAAAGCTGATCACAAATCTTTTTAAACTCAAGAAGAAAATCAAATAGAAAAGCCCCTTCAGTCTTTTTCAAGAAGTGCAACTTGGAGAGCAACTCAAATTCTCGCGCTTTGGATGCCTGAGAAAACTTCGACGACAAAATCTTTCAAGGTTGAGAAGCAGTCTTGATTCCCATTGCCAGACCAAGAACCTCTTCAGAAAGGGTTGCGGTAATCCAGGCTTTTACCAGCCGATCGGTTCTCACTCATGATACATAATCTAGGTTGGAAATCTGATGTCCATCTGCAGAAAGAACCGTACGAGTAGGTGCAGGAAGGTCACCATTGACAAAACCTAAGAGATCTTGACTCTCAATCAAGATGAGGAGCTGCATTTCCAGAGAAGGAAATTTTCGATGTTAAGCTTCAAAGAGACGAAATTGGAGACATTCAGAGTTGAAGGATACGGAAACGTTGAAGGATCTGTCGTTGAAGATGACATTGCCAGAAGAACAAGAAGATCAGAATAATAATCAGAGTTGTTGACTGTATGGTTCTAATACCATAAGAGAAAGAACAAAAGAGAAAGAAAATGTATATTCGATAATAGTCTGGAACATCTACATTATTCTATTTATACTATGACAGTTATATGACCGACTCTAATAAGTGAATCCTAAATATCTCAATTGGTATTACTGGTTACACTAGTAATGGGTTGTACCACATACTGAACTAGACTATTCTTCTATAAGTGCTCCACAGTCAAATATTTTGCTATGTGTGAAATCCATTGTTGGATTCTTTGCTGCTCTCTCTCTCCTCAATCTGCGAATTCTAATCTGCCTTTTGAATTCATTGAGGAAAATGATTGAGGAGAGAGAGAGCAGCTAAGAATCCAACAATGGATTTAAGTTTCTTGGATAACAACCATATTTAAGTTTCTTGGATAACAAGTAATAGGACTCTATTTGATTCAGTTTATCAATTCCATCCTCATCAGTCATCACAATCTTCTAAAATGGTTTTGAATTCAAATTCTACCCGCCCACGCTGCATCTCTAGGTTCCTGACACCTCAATCATAGGAACCACAATCTTCTCATATGGCAGTTCTCTCTTCTCGGTAAGGAAAGACACCCTTTTTCATTTAGGCTGCTTGATCAATAGGTTGTTGCACTACCTTCTTCCTTCTCCACCTGGCCTATAAAGGAGCAATCCTTCCATCTCTGCCATCCAGTGTCGATTGATCAAACACCGAACAACTAGAGCATTGTGAAGGTTTCCACTCAAACCAGAGCATCTTTGCTTCTCTGTGATTTTTTTTCTAATTTTAATTTTTGTTGGTTCTCTGTAATATTTTTTGACAGTAACTTTGCAGATTGAGGAGAGAGAGCAGCAAAAAATCCGACAATGGATTTTGCACACAGCAAAATATTCGACTGTGGAGCACCATTGTCTCTAATATGTTGGTGATCAAGACCTGTTTGTTCATACTATGACATTTCTCTTCATCTTCCTTCGTTTTCATTCGTCCCCTTTTTCACTGGATCCCTCATTCCTTTCTATATTTCTGCTCTTCGTGTGTTTTTTTTTCCATTTTGGTTATGTCTGTAGGAAACATCAACGGCGCCGGTGACAAGCTTACCGATGACGAGCTCAAAGAAGACGAAGTCATTTTTTCTAGTGGTCTATCTGAATCTAAAAAAAAATCGAAGGGGTAAAAATAATATTTTACAATCTCAAGGGTAATATTGCTATTGAAAATAATAGTTACGATTCATCTCATCACTTAATGGACTAGGATCGGGCTCCTCTGAATCACCAATAAGTGATTTAGGGGGTGGAGCATCCTTTGGATGACTACCACATGCCCTCACATATATCCAACGAATCAAAGATCAAAATCAGTAAAATAAGAAGTTATGTAATAATACACCAAATCATATGGGAAAAGGAAAAGAAAAATTAGAAAACTCCATCATGTTGGAGAGTGAGGAAGATGAGAGAGAGAAAAAAAATCTCCGCCAGAGTTTAGCTGGAGTCTCCGGCTTAGCCGGAGTCTTGTTACTACACTTGCCGGTGGCCGAATTCGTTCTCTTTGCAAGGAAAATGGTTACAAAGCGCCCAAGCAGATCAATGATCAATAGTTTGCATCAATTAATTGCACATAATTAAAATAACAGGACATTTAGTAAAGCTCCCCCTCTTCCGCTCCTTTATGGGTAATAGAAAAACTCACCTTCAACATTACATGTCCTAAATGAAGAGCAATAGATGGTTTTGTACTAAACCTATAAGCTGGCGATAGAGGTCAAATGGCATGCTTATTACTATAAGTCCATGTTGGTTGAAAATGGAGCAGCCTCCTTTTGATTGAAAGCCTATTAGACTCATTCATGGTTAAATCATAATTACATAGTTGAACATGGTGGGTGCAAAGGTGAACCTGATGGTCTATTTTAGGTGATGCTGACTAGGAAAGTAAAGAGTTGCAACCAAGCTATAGCAGAAGCATACAGTGATTATAGCTCTGTTTCGTTATTCAAAACCATTGATTTCATTATTTTTTGCTGTTTCTTCCATTCCAAAGCCCAAGATCAGCAAAGTGATCTCTTCATGAGAAGTTGAATAAAAAGATCAATGAATCCAGGTGCTGGCAAGTGCGGTAGCAGGGGACTCCGGCTGAACTCCAGCGGAGATTTTTTTCTCTCCCTTGTCTTCCTAGTTCTCCCACCAACATGATAGAGTTTTTTTTAATTTTTTTTCTTTTCCCATATGATTTGGTGTATTATTACATAATTTTTTTATTTTGCTAATTTGATCTTTGATCCGTTAGATATATGTGTGGCTATGTGGCAGTCATCCAAATGATGTTCCACCCCCTGAATCACTTATTGGTGATTCAGAGGAGTCGTGATTCAGAGGAGTCCGATCCAATGGACTAATCAGGGGGTGTTGATCCTTATTTTCGAAAGTAAAGGAGATAGTTGACATTATAAACTAAATTGGGGGGTGATTGATTTAAAGATATACCTCAAGGGAGATGGGAGAAATTTTCCCTAATATATATATGTTCGTAATCATTATTGATCTAATGTAGTTTCATTATTTATTTGGAATTAAAATTTGACTAATGATATAGGTGTGGTCTACGATGTCACATAGGTTTATACATGTGCACCTCTTTGCAAATAAATTGTGATTTGGTGCTGCATCTGGCATACAAGCCCGTTTTCACTACAATAAAATAGTAAATATTTTGATTTTAACCACAAAATTCATCCCCACTTTCGATATTTTTTCCTACATGTTTGAATGATTAAATTAATCATTTTCATTAGTTATTTTTCCCATAAAACTGTTAAATCTAGGGGTGCAAGTTTCGGCCATGTTGGCTTGAGACCGAACATGACTTGAGCCGAGATTCCCTGGCTCTAAGGATGAGTTAGGATTGGGAATATTTGGTCTTAAATTAGGACCGGGTCTGGCCAGGATTGAGGTCTTGGTTGAGCACGGTCCGACTTATCCCTATATTTTTTTTTCTATTTTTCTTCTTCTTCCTCCCGTGCTTTCTTACTCTCTTAGGTATAGTTTATATTTATGTTTATGGATTATTTATTATAAAACATTTATGAAAATAAATTATGAGTTATAAAACCATTAGGTATAAAGAAGTAATAATAGATTACCACAATAATGACACACCTTCTAATTTATTTGTAGATTTTAAATTATATTAATTTATTTAAAATAAAAATAAATACTATAAGTCATACCAAACAACTACATATGTCATATTATACATACCAAAAAGAGCTTATTCTTCTTCTTCTTTTTCTTCTTCTCCTTGGCGTAGCCAGCCTTTGCATCTTCCTTCCCACCTCAATGGTCAATGTCAATCAGTAGGGGTGTCAAGAGTAGGGGGGCGGATATAGCCAAGTGGATTAAGGTAGTGGATTGTGAATCCACCATGTGCGGGTTCAATTCCCGTCGTTCGCCCATTTCATTTTTTCCTATTTAGTACGGCGACGAAGAATTTAACTCTCACTATATTTATTCACTCCGAAAGCCAAGTCTGAAAGCTGCAAAGATACGGCTCACAACAAAGCCATATCGCACGGTGATTTAAATATCATCAAAAATCTGAATGAGAAGATTGGGGGTGCGGGTCCGGACTAAAATGCTATCTATGAGTTTCATAGTTATGTTGAAAATCTGGGGCTAGTGGATGGTGGCTTCCCTAGTAGAAAATTGTGGGGTCCATCAAGCAGAATCAAGTTATTTTCACATACATGATTTGGAGAAATGCCTCTTATTTTGCTTAAAAGAGAAGAGTCGATTCAAACAATAAAAATTCGGAAAAAAAAGCTTGTCATAGTAGCTCAAACCTCTGGTTGGGAAATAGGAGTTCTAACCGGCCCTAGCCCTCAATTCCAAACAAAAGCTTTGATTGGACCGAGGTTCGTGCAGGGAGGGAATAGGAACTAATAACAATGGTTCGAGGTTGAACTCACCGGCTGCCCCCCTAAACGAGTAAGTGTTGTGGTCCCCCTTTCTTGCATAAAAGCGATCAGAATTCGAACACATCACGTTTTACTGGGAAGGATCGAACCATGGGAACGAATCTACAGGGCTGTCACCTTCTTTGGCCAGATCTTCCAACCTTTTCACAATTACAACTCCGGCCCCAAAGCCTGAGGTGAATTCGGCAAGGGGAAGTTAAATTTCGATGTTGCAACGAATGCTTGACAAAATCGATCCTTTCTTTCATTTGTGGGATCAGTCTACGCTGTCGGGAGGTCTCCCACGAGACGTCACAATCTACCAAAGAATTTGTGTTAAGCATATATCTATTGACCCAACACGAAATATCGACTCTCAAGGATTTTTTGAAAACGAATGGTCTCTTTGTCTATCTAGTTGATGTTCCCACAATTGGTACTGCTTTCTCTTTCCCCCCTGAAAAGCAATTATATAACCTTTTCAAGCTATCAAACCCAATCGGCCAGTCTCAGTCGGTCTTGGTTGAGCCTAATCAGTCTCCACCAATTTAACGCCTCACACCGTGATTGACATGTTTAACTAATTGGTCTTGATTTGCGATACATTGACTCATTTATATTCGGTCTGATTGGTATGTGTCCCTAATCGATCTTATGTTAACCGGTTTAATCGGTCTATTAACATCCATAATCGATTTTCTTATTCGGTCTTATGTTCTGTTATACTATTCGATTTTATGCACAATTATAATTGGTCTATTTTGTTGTAGATCTAACCCATTGATCACAACCTAAATTTCAAATTTCATGGTCACTAGTAAAATGATGCACTGGTGACTGGTCACCTCACATCGGATTGCTCAATTGTCACTCAGACTTGAACTACAATCTATTTCTATATGTCCTAGATTTGAGAAAAAAAAAGAGAAGGAAAAAAGAAAAAGTATAAAGTTAGAAAATAAAAGAGAAAAATGGGTGAGAAAAATAGGTGGAAAAAAAAAAAAAGAAACTTAAGTCGATCTATAATCGGTTTTTAGTAGGGGTATATTGACTCGGGCTTTAATCGATTGGTCCAGTCAGGCGATCATCGGATTACACTCCTACACCGTAAACTATCTATTATTAATCGATTCGATCATAAAACTGACACGTTTATTAAAAGATTCATTGGATGCGATTTTTAACCGGATGACCCGGCTCGAGGATTCGGTGCCATCCTCGAATTGACACCCGTATCAATGAGTGAGAGTTAAAAGTTAAATTTTCAGGTCCTGAGGAGGGTCAAGCTGGACTGGGGCTCAGCGATAGGGTCCGTCAGCCCGGCTCAGCGCAGCGTGTTGTCAACTTGTCACGTACAGGACCTCGATACCTCCCCCCTCTCCGGGCCCCGCGCTGTTTAATAAATTGATTTTAATTTTTTAAGGCAGAAAGCAGCAAACAAGGAGCCATGAGCCAATGGAAATCGGAGGGAGTTAGTTGGTCTCTGATCACTGGTGCTTGTTTGATGCTGAGGATTTAAACGTTTTTAACGGCCCTTTTTGCGTGTTAGGTCCCAATTCTTGACTCTTGTTGTGCTGGCCGTTATCGTCGTGGTCGTCGTCTTCGGCGACTGTAAAAACAGAGGAAAAATCCCAGTGTTGAGACCACTTCCTTGGGGAATTGACGCACACAATTTCCATGAACTCGTCAACGTTCCCAACGAATTATTAATTATTTTGTTTTTCTTTTGATTATTGGATTCATAAATGAGTAATAAATAAATAAAATCCCTCATTTTCGTCTTCTTCTTCTTCTGCTTCGCTGCAGCGATTTTACATTATTCTGGGCCAGCAGTCGGTCTGGATCCCCTAAAGATATTCTACGAATCCTTCTCGGTTTATCCTTTCAAAGGGGATCCAGCTCACGTTCTGTTGTATATCCAAATTCAATTGCTTTCTGTTCGGTGATCCTTTTGTTGCCGGATTCATTTCCAATCTCTGTTCTGATCTCGCTGGAAGCACTTCTGTTTCGGTATGTGGAAGGACTCTGGTGCTCCTACAGATTCCTTCTATGAAGTTCGCCCTGAATCCACTGATGTTCCTAAGACTCGCTTCAAGATCAAGGTTCCGTTTTCTGGCTTCCTGCACTCTTTGTTCGTTTTTCCGGCTCTTATCGGCTTCTTTATTATGATTCTATAGATGCCTCATATTTTTATCCGCACATTTATTATAAATCAAATTTGCTTGGCAAAATTTATTCATTTAATATTTATTTCCTATTTCCAAACGAAATAATTGCTTCATTATGTTACTGTTCCCAGTTCTTCTGATGTTTCAGAGTTTTTTCTGCTGCAATGTTATTGTCTGAATATAATGTCAGTTCTTTTTTGTGGTGTGGTAGCGGGCTTGGGTTGGGGAAAGAAAGGAAAGGGGAAGGTTCTTGTAAGACAAAGTCCAAAACTGGTCGCTTAATTAGTTAATTGTTAGTACAGAAGCTGTATTCTTCTGCTGTTGTTGCATTTGTAGGAGATTAAGAAAATCAAATCGATATAAATGGAATTTAGTTGTAATTCATGGAACCTAGGATGGTGGAATATATGAATTTTTAATATTGTATTTGACTCCAGAACATCAAAGCACGAGGCTCCAACCCAACCTCTGAAAGAACTTTCTCAGCTCTGTAGTGTAGCAAAAAAAAAAAAAAAAAAAAAAACTGAAGCTTCATTACAGACATAAAATGAAACGTGTAAATAAAAATAATTGCAGTAAAATCTATCAGAAAACTCCTGGACAGATTGTTGGGAGTTTAGCCCCACACTGGCCACATAAAAGCCTACAGCCCCCCTTATATGCATGGGAGTACCCCCCTACCGCCCCGCTCTTACTAGTTCGATTTTTTAGGATGGAAACTTTACATGGTAGCAGAGCACGTGCCTGTGGACCGTTGTATCTACTTCCAAATGTGTGGGGGGAGTGTTGGGAGTTTGGTCCCACACTGGCCACATATAGCCTACAACCCCCCACCCCCTTATACACTTAGGAGTCCCTCCACCTACTAGTTCGAACTTTTAGGATGGAAACCTTATACAGTTGACACCTCAAACTCCTGAAAAATGACCATGAGTTTCAGGAAGACATGTTAAATTCAGGAAATTTTAATGATAGATTATCCAGATGGAACCATTAATTCTTTTCCAAAATTTGGATTATTTTACATATAAAAAATACATGTTATCCTATTGGAACATGGGAACTATCCCTGGTGGGTCATTGTGATTCTATCTTCTCTTCTTCTTGGATGTTTTATTTCTTGCTTTAGATCATGTTCCTGGAACCTCCTGTTCTAAACTTTTTTTGCAGGCAGGGAAAACTTTAAGTGCAAGGAAATGGCATGCTGCATTTTCTCCAGATGGTTATCTAGATATTTCAAAGACACTTGGCAGAATCCAGCATGGGGTAAGGACATCATTTATGGCTGAAAACTGTTATACACTTGTTTTAGATAATCTGTGGATAATCCTGCTCTCTAATAATTACCTCCTCTGTATGGAAATATTCTACTAGGTGGCCTTGAGAAGCTCATTTTTTTAATTTGACCCCCAGGGACCTTCACACACTCACCCATTCTTTTCTTATAACATAGTTCCATTGTAAATATAATTTTTCTTCTTTCTTTGGGAAAAGGCCAAATTTTGGTCATTTCTATTCTGAACTGCCATTACAGACTACATGAATATGCTGTGAGTGATGGAACTGATGGAGCCCAAAACTTGGCTGCAAATCAGTGAAATTGAAATAAAATCACCTTCAAGTTTCTTCTTCAATTATTGGTTTTTTTCTTTCATTTGATTTTCTACTTCTTGTTCTCTGTTTCTCTTTGTCCATTTTATTGGAATCCAGTTATAGTAGAGTGGAATTACTGAACTTCTTCAAATCTTTTGCTTCTCCTTCTTTTGTGTAAATAGTTAATTGAGATCTTGATTCTTACCCTTTTCTTTTTCTCTTTTGCAGTTTGCTTTTCCAAAACAATTCTTTGCTTTTCACTCATATATCGGATCTTCTTAGATCTGATGACCTTTTTACTAAATTTATTTTAAAGAATCAAAGAGTTACTTTAATTGTGTTTAATTCCAAATGTTTTTAACTAATTTGAAAGATACATATTATATATTGTTTGTCTTAGGCTGTCTTGCTGCCATCACAAGATATCTTGGATTTTTTTTTCATGATAAAAATAATTGTGTTGCATACTTGCATATTCCGCCCCTCTTATGCTCATTTCATCATGGATCTACAAAAGCATACCATACACAATTGGAAATGAATACATCATCTGGGGCCTTGTGGAAATTATAATTGTGGAACTGGAGTTTTGAAAGCATATAAGCCAAATCACCCTATTTCTCTACAAGTACCATTACCATTTGTAAATGGATTACGAATCAGTAAACTCTTGAATTCTTAATAAACTGTTATGCCCTCTCTCTCACACCGTCCTTTTTGGAAGTTCCCAATTTTCCCAAATTATTGGGTGGAGTGGTTAAAGCATTAAAGACTCACTTATCTGCCAGTATTGTCCTACCACATATTTCAATGTAGGGAGTCCTCTCCCATTAATTTTCCAAAGTTGGAAATGTGATGGTAAACTTATTTAAAGTCCATTACTTTTTTTTTTTTTGAGTAGGTAGAGCCCCAAGGAGATTTGAACTCATGACCTCTTCATTTTAAGGTGTTGGTCTTTTGCCAACTGAGCTATCCCCTTGGGGTTTAAAGTCCATTACTTGATTTGTACAATAGACTCACAATTTGGGTAATTGAACATGGGAAAGGGCGAGTCTGGGATGGAGGTGTTAGTACATTTTTTCATTATCTATGGATAAAACAAGTTCAAGTTCATTGGTTGCTTAAATTTTGATTTTCTTCTTTAATCTGCATCCCACAAAATCACAAATTAATGAATATAGTGTAGTGAAACTTGTTATAAAAAGGATTTATTAACTCTAAGTGTGTTTACAAAAAAATTAATGTGTTATGTGTTACTGTGCATTTTCAATCAAACAGGGAATTCATCCCTCAATTAGAGGAGAAGTTTGGGAATTTCTACTGGGTTGTTATGATCCTAAGAGCACCTTTGCTGAAAGAGAGGAGATACGAAAAATCCGAAGGTAATTATTTTCCCTTGACTTCAGAATGCTTTTTGGAATTCCGAATCCTTATGTTGGTTAACTCTAGTAGTTAGTGGTCCAAGAAGAAGGAAGATTGTAGGGAGAAAGGTGCAGTGATAGGTCAGGAGTTGGGAGATTTAAATTGTGGGGGGCTACTTGCATCTGGACAAAGTGGCAGAAGCAATCTCTCATGTTTTATAGGTCAACCTCATTATTTGGCAGCATTGTTCTGACACTACCTAGGTACTCTGGATAGAAACATTGTTTCATGATTCTGACCACCAAAAGAGTGAATTGGGTTATGTTAGCAGTATAATAATAATAACTAAGTCAATGCAGTTAGCAATATCATGTGGACTTAGTCTAGTCTAGTTTACTTTCTATTTGTTAGAGTCTTTAGTCTAATTTGCTTTCTATTTGTTAGAGTCCTTAGTCTAGTTTACTTTCTATTTGCTTCTAGAATCCTTATGTAACTAGGATTTTTCTATTTTTACTTATTCTATTGTTAGTATATAACTAGGACTGCTGACATGTGACAGTCCCCTTTTACCATTATAAATAAAGACAGCAGGGAGGGAGAGAAAACTACTCTCTGTTTTGCTCCTTCTAACTACTCTCGATTCTCTTCTCCATTTTCTCCATCTTCTTCTCCTTCTCTCTTTCTTTCTATTTTGTTACATGGTATCCGGGCCAAGTTGATTTGATCTGTCGTTTTAAGAGTCGTCTAAGTTCATCGTTCCTGTGTGCAACCACCAAGGATCAAAATCTCAAATCTCGAGGTCATCTTGACCTTTGGCCAAACCGAGATTTCTGAGATCTCGGACAAAATCTTGGCGAGAACTTGCAGAAAAGCCGCGAATGCTTGAAATGGGTATTTCGAGCCTGTAATGACCATTTTAAAGCTTGATACTCTAGAGAAACCTTATTTTATCATATATAAACACATTTAAACCATAAAATTATAAAACTAATCACACATTGTAGCAAAATCATAAATTCATAATTCATAATTCCATACAAATACTCAAATAATCAAATACTGAAAGAATCAAAGTCTCAAATACTCAAATATAATGATGCCCCAGCCCCAACTCCCAAGTCCCATCGCTCCATCATTCCATCTCAATTTCTAAGGAAAATAGTGAAACAGATGATGAATGGACGTTCTCCTCTCTCGTACCAAGGTGCCCCGACAATCTCGTGGAATGATTTATCAAAAACCTCAAGATAATGGAAGTTTTTGAAGCTAGGATGCCAAAAATGGGAGAAGGAGAGCAAAAGCATCAAAAACAGTGAGAATATCAAGTTTCGACTGAGACTTGATATATATATATATATATATATATATATATATATATATATATATATATATATATATATATATATATATATATATATATATATATGAAATTTAGACCAGTCTTGGTCAAGACTAGGTCGAGACCAAGGTTCCAAATTTCGGTTTTGGTCCGAAATGTTTCAGAAATTGGCTGGTCCAAAACAAAATTAGGACTCAAAATGGAAAGTGCTAAATTTCGGTCCCAAATCTTGGTTTCGGTTCAAATTTTGATCGAAATCATTGTTTTGGTCCACATTTCGATATAAATATCCCTAATTTCGATCCTAATTTTTGGTTTCGGTCCAAATGTAGGATTTTTTTTAGTGAAAATAATTCAATGGATATGTGAAAAAGGTTAAAAAAAACTATCACTAAAAAAAATTGGGCTTAAAAAATCTTTTTTTGGTCACTGAAATTACATTTCGAACAAAAAAAAAAAAAAAAAACCAGATTTCAGCCATTTCGGCGGAGAAACCAAAATTCTGAACCTTTGGTCGAGATGAGTCGAGACCCAATCTTGTCTCATGTCTTATCTCGACCAAGTCGAGATGTTCGAAATTCTCGAGATCTCGCCAAGATCTCTGCGAGATATAAAAACCATGGCAGCCACCTTAGCTGCCCCTGCTACTTATGATCTACTACTACAACAACAAACCCTTATCACAACTAAATGGGGTCGGCTACATGGATTTTTGTCCTCCTATCAGCTCTGTTCGATTTACTTGAAACAAGGCCTAAGCTATGCATGTCTCTCCTCACTACCTCCCCTAGAGTCATCTTAGGTTTGCCCCTAGTTCTTTTAGATCCTTAAATCTGAATCAAATCACTCCTCCATATTGGAGCATCTAACGGCCTCTGTTGAACATGGCCATACCATCTCAAGCGACTTTCTCATAGCTTATCATGCATTGACGCTACTCCCAAATCAGCTCTAATACGATCATTCCTAACCTTATCCTTTGTAGTGTTTTGCCACACATCCTTCTCAACATCCTCAGCTCAGCTACACTAAGTTTATATATATGATGCTTCTTTACTGACCAACATTCTGCACCATACTTTTGATCTACTGCTGATCTGATCTGCCTATCGATCTGATCTGCTACTGGTATTGTATTCTCTACTGCTACCATCTAGATCTCCTATCAAAAGTTCTACTATTGCTGCTGATCTAGTAGTTACCGTCACTATTTTATTGCTGCTGCAAGGGATATACCTATTGCTGATCTGGTTCTCTGGTCTACTATCTCTTATATGTTATTGATCTTCGATCAATCTGATCTGCTGCAGGTACATAATCTACTGCAAGTACCTAATTTACTGCAAGTACCTGATCTGATGCAAGTACCTGATCTATTGCAAGTACCTGATCTGATCTATTATTTTTCTGTTGATCTGATCTGGTCTATACTGCTTTCCTCCATTAATGGCTGCTTTAATTCCTGCTTTTGTTTTAGTATCTGGTGCTTGCTGAATCTGCAAGTCAAATCTGTCATCTACCTGGTTCATATTGTTGAATCTGTTAGGCTATAATCTGTTATCATTGATGGCTTCATTAACCAGTCATCAACCTGATTCCATTACTGCAATCAAAATCTAGTTTCTGGTTTCCTAGTACCTCAAGGACCCTATTTATTAGCTGCCATAACTGAATCTCTTACTGCAGTACTGCTTCTGAATCAAGGAATTCTACCTCAACTAGGATTTCTTGATCCCATCATCGGATGATCTGCTGTCAATAAATCACTAACATACTTCTCTGCTGATCTCTACTGCTGCTGTCCTGCTTTGCTACTGTCGACGCTGATCTGATTAGATCTAATCTGCTCCTCTTTGCCACAAGCTGCTCTGGTGTTTGCTGATCAACCTGTTGCTGCTGTTACTTTATTGCTGTCCATATTCTATCGATCTGTTGCTGCTACTGTTCTTATTGATTTCCTGGTCTATCAACCTGCTACTGTTGGTATCAATCTGTAGTGACTCTTACTCTCCTATACTTCTTTGCTCATGTTGGAACCTACTACCTCTTTGCTTGTGAAAGAGCTTACTACTACTACTTGGTTCGAAGTGACCTATACTGCATTGCTATCTACTGCTACTACTACTATTACTATTATTACTAGTACTACTACCACTGCTGCTGCTACTACTGCTACTACTGCTACTATTGCTACTGCTACTACTGTTACTACTACTACTACTACTACTACTACTACTGCTACTGCTACTGCTACTGCTGCTACTGCTACTGCTACTACTACTACTACTGCTACACTGTTGCAAGCTAGGCATGGGTGATTTGTATGCTCCATCTTGTGAGGGGGGGTGTTAGCGACATAGTAATAATAATTACTTTGACTAAGTCAAACAGTTAGCAATACAATGTGAACTTAGTCTAGTCTAGTTTACTTTCTATTTATTAGAGTCCTTACTCTAATTTACTTTCCATTTGTTAGAGTCCTTAGTCTAGTTTACTTTCTGTTTTGCTTCTAGTGTCTTAATGTAAATAGTACTTTCTATTTTACTTCTTCTGCTCTTAGTATGTAACTAGGACTACTGACATGTGGCAGTCCTCTTTTACCATTATAAATAAAGGCCGCGGGGAGGGAGAGAGAACTACTCTCGATTCTCTTCTCCATTCTCTCCATCTTCTTCTCCTTCTCTCTTCTTTCTATTTTTGACAGGTTAAATGCTTACTGTTACATTAGGTCGATTCTGGCACAAGAAATCTTGCATGTGGGACCATAGTAACTTCAGTTTTATTGAGTGGTTTCAGTTTTGGTTTTCGGTCCTGATCCAGGGTTGACACCCTTAGTCCAAACTATTCATTTGCCTAATTATTCATAAATTACTATATCTGTAACCCCCTATTGGTGGCTCATAAACATATGGGCTCCATATGTACAATGCAAATAGTGTGGAGGATGACATCTCACATTGTGCTCAACTCGACTAAGCCTTACCCCAACTACTTGGGGCTGGCTGCATAAGACATATTCTGCCATCCCACACTTACCTTGGCCATGTCTTCCTTAAACCATTAACACCTCATTTCAATTATCTTTTTTATATTGTTTTTTGGATCAGTAAATAAAGAAATACAGATCTTGATAGGATTCTTTTCTGATAATGCAATGGTGGAATTATCCATATCAAGTTGTGGAATGGGGCTAAAAAAGGCATCCCCAGTGCACGAGGTTCCGGCCACTGCGGGGTTTGGAGAGGGGTTCATATGTGCAGCCTTACCCCTGCTTCATGGAGTGGCTATCTCCAGATTACCGTTGCACCAGGGTCCACCTTCTAAGTTGTGGAATGGAGATATCAAGTTTTTATATATTTATTTTGCTTATGTTCTAAATTTTAATGAACTGGAGCATCAGCTGAAATGCATCATCAGTTACTGCCTCTTACAAATACAACTCACTACAGGAAACTAATAAATTTCACTATATCTGTTAGTATTATAGTATTGAATTGAAAACATTGCACAATTTGGTATCTACTTCAAAGTACAATCAAAAGGGCTGTAACCTGGTGGAAGTTGTCCTGGGTGTAAGAGGACTAGAATCTGTCCTAACCTTTTGCATATTTTGCATGGCATTTTACGCTGAAATGAAGAAGGGTTTTAGAGAAATGGATATTAGGGAAGGTAATAAAGACCCATATTAAGGCCTGGTTTAAATTTGAGCCAGAATATGGTATAGGTTTGAGTTGGGCCTTAAATTTTGTGTTTTATTATTATCATGGGTTTAATTTGTAAGTCCAAAAATGGGAAACTAAGAGAGCACAAGAGTTATTATTTTACTTTAGTGGACCCCATGCTTTAATCAATAACGTAGTTGGTAAGGTTTAGATAAGACTCAGTTTCTTATTTTGTCTTAATCCTATGGTTGGCAAGAGAAAAAGGTTAACAACTGGTGATTACAAGGATTCCTAAATTTTAGGAACCTAATCTGCACACAGCCATGGGCTAGTCTGCACACAACAATGGGCTAGTTTTAAGTCTTATCTCTTTATTTATTTAACAGTAAAGTGTCCTAGATATATTGGTTATTTATTCCGTTATTAAGTCAATCTAGACATCCTCTTTTTTAACCTACGGCTGGAAGAGGGAATGAATGTTAGTTTTGGATGTTTTTGTTATATACTTAATTGTGTTTGAGTCTATCTAAGAGTCCATGTCAGCATTATTTAATTCTATAAATACATGTAAAGGCTAGGAGCTTCCCTACAGCTTTGTTTGGTTGCAAGGGGAATTGAAGGGAAGAGAATTGAAAATTTTAAACTTTAAATGGAAAGTTTTGTAATGATTACAACACATGCTATCACATTACTATGTAACTAATTCCAAATTATTCCATATTTAGTTATTAATTTACACTTCACTTTGCATCCAAATTCCTCCCATTTGAAAAGGAAAATAAATTTTACGTCTTATAAGTATCATTACTAAATATATTAAGAAGTTTAGGTAATTTTTACAATCATGTTGTGTTATAAGTATAAAAGTTTTCATTTAAACTTAAAAAATTTCACTTCCCTTCTCTTCAATTCCCCTTGCAGCCAAACAAAGCCTACGATTTGAAGAATGAAAACTTATTTTGGTTTAGTTTTATTTTGTGGAGGCGAGTTCCTCTTTTCTATTTGTCCCTTCCCACGATTTGAGGCTTTCTTTCTTCTGTCTCCAGTTTTGCAATATAATCTCTTTCCTCTTTCTTCTTTCCAACTTGTGATCTGAAAACCTACCACAGCAGATCCATCTCTCCGATTTGCATCAGAAGGAGAAGAACAAAAAGAAAAAAAAAGGGGGAAAACTGGAAAATCAAAATGAAGAAGGCATTCTGAAGAAACCAAACTCAGAAAATGACAGAAAAAGGTGAAATTAGGAAGGGGTCCTACAGAAATGGAGAGAGAATCTGGTTCTCTCATCAATTGTCTTTGGGGAACTTGAGTTCTGATGTTGGCAAATCTTTTTCAAGAAAGGATGTATGCATATTTTTTTTTGAAAATTAAGGTAAGTACAGGGCAAATTGGATGTAGAGTATGTATACGTCTACAATTGAACCATAATTTTTTTGATGCTTATAGGTAAGTAGAAGGAAACTTGAAGTTAGGGCATGTATATCTCTACCAATCTACCATCATGCATAATGTCCTCATCTATCTCATAGACAGAGGATATTCACCCAAAACTTGTATGGCTACCACTGCCTAATATAGTGCTTAGGGCAAGAATCTGCATGATATCTCAATTCAGTGTGAGTGCTCTTATATGACCCATTGCTTTACCACTGCTTTACCACTGTTAAACTGATGGCAGAAGGAAATCATGCCAAATCATGTCGTTTGTGGGTGTTAATCAATTTCCTCTGGTTCTGATTTCACATCCAAAAGTAACACCTTACATCAATAGCAGTCCTTAACTTTAATAATCTTATATATGCCTTTCAGCTGTCATACAACTTTAATGGAATATTTTTTTTTTTTC
The DNA here is from genome assembly GCA_028583415.1 of Protea cynaroides. Taxonomy (NCBI): domain Eukaryota; kingdom Viridiplantae; phylum Streptophyta; class Magnoliopsida; order Proteales; family Proteaceae; genus Protea; species Protea cynaroides. Next base: position 8,888,965 of record CM053265.1, read on the forward strand.
ACCTTCCTAATGAATAGAATAATGCTAGAAGTTGAATTCTTGGATAATTCCCCTCTTTTGGCTACATGATCTCCTAGGTGGGACATTCAAAAGTGGGTTATGATCCTCTATACCTGGAAAATGAATGTTATAATGTTAAATTAAATCAAGTGTATAATTTACGACATAAAAGATTAATTTTTCCCTCTCAGTTGTAATTTGATGGTATTTTCAGGTTTATTTTTGTTTATGTTTTATAGTTTGAAGAGACAAGATCCAAATTTGTTCATTGACTGGTAGAAGCATAGTACAAGTAGCTAAAGCTGTTGATTTGCATTTATTACTTTTTCTGTGAAAAGGTTATCTTAATCTTTCATGGGTTATCCATGCATTTGCATGTGTATCCACTATGGGTCTCTTAAAACTGAGTAATTGACACTCTCAGTGATTCCAATGCTTTAATCCTTGAATAAGTTTAAGATAAAGAATGCCCGAAGATTATTCCTTAGAAATCATACATTTTCGTAAAGGAGATGGACCAAAGTAAATCACATCCATGAGCCTTGACAACCTTGCCAAGTATGCATATTTCATTTCTATCATTTTGTAGATATGCTGATATTTAGTTATTTCTCTTAGAATGTTAGAGTGCGCAATTTGGAGTTCCCAAGGATGTCATCTGTTGAACTTCCTTCTTATGAATGCAACTTTAGGGTGAAATATGCTATGTGGAAAGAAGAATGCCGTCAGATGGATCCCGTTGTTGGCAGTGGCAGGATTATCACGGCACCCTTAATCACTGAGGATGGTGTGCCCCTTCAGGATCCTTTAAATCTTTTGGAAGCCCAAGGAGATGGAAATGCTTCAAGCATGTCTAATGGACCAAAGGAGATAACAAGTCATGTTCCTCTGGACAAGAAAGTAATCCAGTGGAAACTTACACTACATCAAATAGGTAAGTATTTTTGTTTGTGAGGATTTGTATGGATGATTCAACCTAGGTGTTTTTGTTGCCTTCTGCTATACTAATTACCATTAAAGTTGCAAGATGTCAGGGAATAGAAATCATAGTCTGTTACGTCTGTATATAAATCTACTCGCATAACTATTCAAATCAATTTTTTACTTTTGGGGGGGTGGGGGGAGGGACAGCGTGGGCAGGAATTTTTTTTTTTCTTAAACATCCGTATGTATGAGTAATGTACTTACCATTTCCTTTAGCAATTAAAATACCAAAATCTGCTTTAGAAAATAAGTAATTCATCATGCATGTAATGCTTTTTTTTGTGTATTTTGGGGATATGACTTTAGATCCTATTTTGTCAAGTTTCATGTTCGTATAGAAAGTTAGCTTTATAGCAGTGAATTCACTTTTTAATTACAAATATCCGTGGATCATGAGCATAAATTTTAAATATTTTAGATCTCCTTTTACTGGTTATATGCTCTTAACAAGATATGTTTAGGCATTATGTACCTCTTAATTTTTTACTGATTCCAGGCAATCTTGGATTTCAGATCTGATCTTGGTTTTGCAGGAACTAGTTCTCTTGTCAATCGTATGTGCCACTTACATTTTTTCTTTTTCTTTTTTTATTTTATTTTATTTTATTTTTTATGTTGTTTATTGATTGAGTCAGAGAGAGGGAGAGAGAGAAAGAGAGAAATCATGATTTTGAAGTGTTGTGAATGTCGATAAAAGTGTCATGGGAGTAGATTAGTAATTTATTATTAGTTGCTTTATTTCGTTTCTTACTTATTGTCATTAAGGGTACTATTGTAATTCTGGTTTTAAGCGTTTCATTATAAATATATGTGGGAGTGAGGAGAATCATAATTGTCTCCCATTCTTTTTTCTCAACCTGTTATCAGAGCTGGATTAGCTCTATCGTCCCCAACCCCACTCTTCTTCTTTTTCTTTTTCCCTTAAACCTGTGCCGCCCCCATCCCTAACCTGTCACCATAGCTGCAACTCCTCCTTCCTCAACCAAAAGCCTTACTGCCTCAGCTATATTTCATCTAACCCTGCTGCCAACACCTGTCCTCACCCTTCCAGCTTTACCGCCACTCATATAACCCACATAACCTTGCTGCTGAAACCGGTACTCATCCTCCCAGCCTTACCACCACACCTATATTCTCCACAAACCAGTAGCCGACATCAGAATACCTGCTGCTAAACCTAACCAGTCCTAAAATCATTACTATAACCTCCTGCTGCCAACAGAAAAGCTACCGCCAAGGAAAAAAAAAAAACTGTAAAACTTTTTTTCTTGCCCAAAACCCTTGGTTCCCTTCCTTTTGTCTCTCACCTATTGGAAGGGATTGAAATCCCTTTCCCTTCAACATATACCTGCTGCTGGCAGCTATCCACCTCTATTTCATTCCCCTTGAGATAGTTCCTATGATCTGAATGTCTTCCTAAGGATTTTTTTTTGATCTGGCCGGGTATCCTTTGGTTATGGGATTTTTTTTTGAAGGAGATCATACAAAGCCCTACATCGAGTCTTCTATACCTATCTAAAGATCGAACCTTGCTACAGGTGTGTTCTCTACTTCCCAAAGGATTGATACATCCAAGGTTTAAAATCTCGCGTCTCCGAGGAGTCTCGGCCTCCTCCGAAACCGAGAACTCGACGAGATCTCGGCGAGACAGTGTAAAAAGGCTGTCTCGGTGGCCAAAACTCATTTTTTAGGCTTCAAACTTCAGGGGAACCTCATTTTTGCATACATGAACACATTTATAGCCTAAAATTGTAAAAATAATGACTTTTTGTGGTTTGGGTTTACACTCATTTTTTGGCAGTAAACGTTGAAGTCTGTTGTAAACTTAGGCTAATATTGGTTATTATACTCAATCAAATATGGCAAATGAGACAATAACATAATGCATTAGGGGAATGAGAAACAAAAAAATATTTCATTATAAATCATTACATCATAGTTTAAATGTTCAATACTGGATGATCCCATAGTCCCCATGAGCCCATAGTCCACAACTCCACAATCCACATACAATGTCTAATAATACGTAGAGTATCGTAGATGATCCATCCTATTATCATCATACATTCTACAAACTTTTGTTTTTTTTTTCTCTCATAACTTCGTGTAAAAATCTCATTTTTGAGCAAGAATCTTACCTTCAACAGTTGATACAAAGCTCCCACAGCAATCTCCGCAGTCCGAAGCACCACTGGAAGCAAATTCAAAGTTCAAACCAAGAGAAAATGAGGAAGAAATCAAGTTTTCTTCAAAAAAGTAGAGAAAACACCAACTTATCTGTTCTTGTTGAGTTCTTTACCGAGAACAGGGCATAGGCCATTTTATTCATTTTGATGAAATTAGTCGAATACACCGAGATCTCACCGAGATGAGTTATCGACCTCAATTTAGTCTCGGCTAGTGTCGAGACTAGCGAGATTACCGAGATCGAGAGATCTCGGTGAGATTTTAAACCATAGATACACCGCACCATGGGTATTTAAATATTTTTTCTTTGGTTTTTACTATGTCTTTGGATATTACATCTGTTAGAACTGATTTGTGCAAGATGTAAAACTTTACCGTTCCCACAAATACCACCAAACTTGATGGTGATAATTATCTGATGTGGTCTCGGGCCACATAACTTGCCATTACAGCTAGGGGATTATTTGGTTATCTCACAAGCACCAAGACTAAACCCATCACTACAGATGCTACTTTGGATAAATGGAATGCTAGAACTCTTTGGTAATGCAGTATTTCCTTAACTCTATGCAATCTGCCCTGGCAGAGGGCTAAATACTATTGGATACTGTTGCCCAGATCTGGAAATCGACAAAGGATACTTATTTTCAGATTGAGAATGATGCGTTGATCTATACCCTACAGAAAAAGGATCATGGAACCACTCAGAAGGAGTTGACAGTGTCCCAGTACTATACATAGTTACAGAGTCATTAGCAGGCTATTGATTTTTATGACTCCATTCTTTCCAAGAGTGATGAAGATGCCACAATGTTTAAGAAAAGAGAAGAAAAATACAGAGTTTACACCTTTCTGGCTAGACTGAATGTTGAACTTGATCCTATTCGATCACAGATCCTCAGCAATGACCCTTTTCCTTCTTTAGAGCAAGCATATGCCATGGTTCAGCTAGAAGACCAATTATGTACTACCATGTTACCGCCTGCTGTCTCTGATAGGTCTGCTCTTCAGACAAATACTCAGCTTTACAAGGGCACTACTGCCTCATCTAACCCTGTCAAAAGCAAGCATTGTGGTAAACCATGACATACCAAAGACACATGTTGAAAGTTCATGGTAAACCTATCGACTTTGAAGCTAAGAGAAGGGAAAAGGGATTACAACATTCCAAGAACTTCAAGGGCCCAGATAGAAAGTCTACTTCAAGATATTGTACCTTTATTGGAGGGAACCTGGTGACTTGGCACAGCAAGAAGCAGAATGTGGTAGCCCGTTCAAGTGCAGAGGCTGAGTTTAGAGCTATAGCTCAGGAGATATGTGAGTTGTTATGGTTGCAGGGATTACTCAAGGATCTGGGTGTCTATACTACTCTGCCTATGAGGTTATTTTGTGACAATAAGGCTGCAATCAGTATTGCTCACAACCCAGTACAACATGATAGGACCAAACATGTGGAAATTGATCGTCACTTTATCAAAGAAAAATTGGATAGTGGACAGATCTGTGTTCCATATGTTCAGTCCAGTGATCAAGTGGCTAACATTTTCACCAAAGGACTTCCAGGGAAACAGTTTCATCTATTATTGTCCAAGTTGTGCATGGCTGATATATATGCACCAACTTGAGGGGGAGTGTTGTGAATGTCAATACTAATGTCATGGGGGTAGATTAGTAATTTATTATTAGTTGCTTTATTTTGTTTCTTACTTATTGTCATTAAGGGTACTATTGTAATTTTGGTTTTAAGTGTTTCATTATAAATATATGCGGGAGTGAGGAGAATCATAATTTTCGCCCATTCTTTTTTCTCAGCATGAAGAAACTAACTGTACGAAGATATACTGTTAAGGAATTGGATGCCATTATTAGGTTTTCTAATGAACCTAAATTGTATGAAGGCGTATATCTTGCTGTGGATTTATATATATATATATATATATCTATATATATATATATATATATATATATATATATATATATATATATATATATATATATATATATATATATATATATATATATATATATATATATATATATATATTCTATTTGATGCTTTTGTATTTGAGTGTCCACATGGTTTTTTTTTCTTTTATCAATGTATTCTTTTTCTTCTAATGCTAAAAAAGGGTAAAAGGGAAAGTTTTGTTATGTTTGCCTTGGTTCTTACCTATTTGAGAATCATTTCCCTGGGACAGAAACATTGTAATCTTATAATCTTTGTTAAACTTAAAGAATCGTGGTGTCAACTTGTAGCTTTGTATCAAGTAATTTCAGGTATGTTTTAAAATTAATGAAGAGATTCTTGTTTTTGCTAGGTCTCGATGTGGTTAGGACTGACAGGATGTTGGTATTTTATGAGAAGCAAGAAAATTTATCAAAGCTTTGGGACATTCTAGCTGTTTATGCCTCGAGAGATGAAGATGTTGGCTATGGTCAAGGTGGGTAATCACATATTCTACCTTTTTATGATAAGCATTTGAAACTGGGACCTTGTCAAATTCATGAAAAAAATCTTGGTTTTTAAAGATGGCTACAGGATCTAAGAAACTCTCTTGAGTTCTCTTCCCTATTGTAGACCATGCCATTGAAGTTTGTACCTCATCTGACTAGAGATAATGGCTAACATTCTATTATTGTGATATCTTGACGAGATTTAGTCAACCATAATTTTAGATGTTGAAATCTTGTGAAAGATTGTTGTTTCTTAGCTTTTCCCTACTCATGTTGACAAAAATGATGGTTTGTATTGAAAATTTATGTTCAGGGGTAAACTGGAAAAAAAAGGAAAACGACAAACAATTGAAATATAAAAAGGAACTAGGAAAGCAATGACTCTTCAAAGTACAGGACAGCTTACCATTTTTGTTAACTGTTTTACCCAAATTCTTCAAACTGAGTCCTAGTAATGTAGGACCAGTTATCAACAATTTAGGAACCATTCCCACAGTTGGATCGATTCGCTAACATAATCAATAGGTACAGCAAAGCACATCTCACAAATCAGAAAGCAGAGCATTGACTAAACAATGCAATTACAACCTGGCCACAGGGAATTAGAATAACCAGAAAATTTGTGTTGCTTAGATCTGTCAAACTACTAGTTGGATGGAGCTGAAATTATGATCAAATGTAGGGTTTGATGAGGAGAAGATCATACCAGAAATTGAGCTTGATATGATGGTCAGATCTAGAGTTAGTGAACTTGGATTGGGCAGCAAGATATCACGTGAACAGTATATATCGTGAACAGTAGAAACAGAAAGAAAGGAAGAAGAATAAAACCTTAGGAGTACCACCTAAGGTTGGCTGAGTCCCATAACCTAGGAAGCCCACTTGGCATTGCAATGACAAGCTTTCTTTTTTTCTTAAATCCTCTTGTCCCCTTTCATTCATATAAATAGCCAAAGGCTTTGGTTACAAAAATAGAAGGTAGACAATGACAACTCACCTAGTCTTCTCAAAATAGTAACTCTTAAAAAAAATAGAAATTCTCTAAAAATTCTCTAGGTAATGGCTAAACAAAAACTTGCCAAAACTGAAAATTAGAAACTAAGAATGATAGAAAGTAAGAAAGAGGAAACTTTCGTAAACATAATTTTCTAAAACTGAAAATAGAAACAACAAAAAATAGATTAAATAACTTTAGAAAGTACATATCTTGGACAGCTCTCAAGGATCTTCTAGAAGGGCAAGACTGGTCAAGATTCTGTCCTCCAACTGTCCTACTGCTGTCCAGCTGTGCCTGGGCTAGTTGGCTAGGCTAGCCATAGGAGGTTTGGACTTGGCTTGGCCCTTGCAAACATGGGTGGTGGTCAAGAGATTGACCTGATAAACTTGATCTGCATCACCTAGTGCACGTGGTTTGGGGAGGGGTAGAATGTATGCAGCCTTATCCCCGCAATGCACAGAGGCTGGACTTCTTCAAACTTAGTGGAGTGCCTATTTCCATTTTGTCAATTTGAAGAATATATGTTTCTACAGTATTGCTGCTCCAAATCCTTGGTGTAGCTGGGTAATATGGCTTCTCTTTTTCAAATGCATAATGGCATTTATTGAAAAAAAAGGAAAACAGTAATGCAAGAGAAACATCTTTCTCAGGAACTTAGTAATTGAGACCTTTCAGTATGTAGGTAGCAACCGTGAGAACCTATATTCTATCCTGCCATCCCCCTTCCCTGGATTTGCTGCACCAGTTCTCTAGTTTTAGGCAACATATGGTCAGTTTATCCATTTCCCAACCTCAATGACTCATTCTATATCTCCAAATTTATAAGTATTTATCTAATTCTTAATTAAGAAAACTTTTATAATGATTTCCATGTTTACTGTTTGGGATAAGGTGCTGAAACATGTGAACTTCATGAAATTGCTGAGCAGGGATGAGTGATCTTTGCTCCCCAATGATAATCCTTCTTGAAGATGAAGCAGATGCATTTTGGTGCTTTGAGCGCTTGATGCGCAGATTGGTAATATTCTTCTTCACCGAAAATATGAGATTTCTTCTGTTAGGCTGAGAATGATATGAATCCGATGCACTTCAGTGATTTATGGGCTAAAATGATGGTCTTCTATACTCTTTTTTAAAATCTTAGTTTCTCTTTCACTAATTGGATATTTCTTAGTACCTAGTGCATAAATCATCTCTTTTCTTTTCCTGATTAAGATTATTACTGCGACTTACATGGAGTTTTCTACAAGAAGACTTCTATTCTAATAAAACTCAACTGAAGATAAACTTTAATTAATTCCTAATCTAAAACCGAAGTATAAATCAAGTTAAACTCAAACTAACACTAAATTAGACTCTTAACTATCCTAATACCATATGCAAATTTAAAACTCCTAATATATGGGCTTATAAATGAGGCTGATTACATGATTAACCTAAAAAATAGAAGGCCTAATGCCCATAAAACACAACCATAGGCCAAAATAATCATTCTGAGGCCCAACTGACCTGATTGGGCGGTCCTAGCTGCATCACATATTCTTTTGTTAGGTGATGAGTAGTTCATGCAACAACTCAGAGCCTTGGACTTCTGTAACGGCTTCACCTGCTTGGGGAATTTTTTGTGGCATGATGATATAAGGTTGAAACTTGAAACACACTGCTAAAAGTTTTGACTTTTAAATTGCTAAAATCTAAAATATCAATGTTTTTCTAAGCCAATGCCTTTAATTATCAAGTGGTTTGTTACTGAATGCATGCTCATACTGATCAATCAAAAGTCTTGTAAAGTTAGAAGTTTGAGCTATAGATATGTACGTGAGCACTTTTATGGTTGTTGTTTCCATGCCTAATCATTTGGTCCCTTAGAATTTTATTACGTAATACAAAAGAGTTCCTCAGAAAATTTTCTCCTACCTACTGCAAAATTGTCTGTTCCATGTTCGGTCAACAGTTGATCAATAGCTTTAGTGACTTCAGTTCTTTCTTAATATGGGCATTCAATTCTTGTTATTTTTAAGATTTGTTTTTTCCTTCTAATTAAATTTCAAGATGCTCATGATATGCATTGTTATTTGAAATTTCGAAGCGAGGGAATTTCAGATGCACAGAGAGCTCAGTTGGGGTGGAGACACAACTTAATAATCTAGCATCAATTACTCAAGTTCTTGACCCAAAGCTTCATCAACACTTAGGTATTCACTTAATCCAAATACTTGACCATTCTTGAAATCTGGTTCATTGCAAGCTTTCTTTCCATTGTATGAGTTTCATATTCTCATATTTTTCAATATTCCACTTGTTTTGTAAATGATAACATGTTTCCTTTCCATTTAATCAGAGCATTGAAAACCATTATAAAAATGATGCTCAATATAACATTTAGATATTGCTAGGTTACAAAATTTTTTGATTTTTCAATTGAAAAAGCATAGAGGAGGTTCCTATTCTCTTGCCTCAGGGTGGGTGGGGGGTGGGGAGGGGTTATTACAAAGTAAGTGTTGGCTATAAAATGTTTCACTGATAGTGCACATCCACTACATGTTCTCAAGGTTTGTGTAATAAAATAGAAAATAAGAGAAGATGGAAAGAATCGATGTATCTTCCTCTCCTCTTAGCAGTCACTATTTATAGACAAAATAAATTGGGTAAAGTGATAGGTTTAGGATTACAAGATAAGGAGTCCTAGTTACAAAGTAAATAGGTTTTCCACATGTCAACATGACAATGACTCTCATGACTTAAAAGGATAAAAAAATAGTCCTATTCTAATAAAAAAAAGCAGTTCTATTATAATTAAGGAGAAGGGAACTTCACAAGAGAAGATGGAGTTTTAATTACATTAAGAGAAAAAGAGAATAAGAGATAAGATACTAATTCTCTGTTGCCACCTGTCCAATATCAAGTCAAACCAGCAACCACTTATCTTCTGATGCATTTGGAATGGGCCTACGAATGGGCCCATATTCTTCTATTTCTGTTGTTGGTAAGTTGGTTAACAGTTTGTATCCTAGTTTCCTGGCAGTAGAGAGTTCATAATGTCAGCTTGCTGCTACTTTTCTATTTTGTGTGGTTCAACACCTAACAATGTAACCATTACTCCTTGACTTTAGGTCATTATAACCTGACACTTCAAAGGAGGAGGGATCTCCAATTTTGACACTTCACTTGGGTACAAATATGTTCCAAACCCTACCCTTGCCTACCTAGGTGACACCCTATAGATTAAGGAAAATTTGGCAAGGCTTTACATTCATCCTTGCCTAATTGTGTCAGAGAGGAAAACAACGTTTCATGTAAATTGTGCAATTGGTTTGGTTGACGTTGTGTCAAATTTTCAGCTTTGTTGGAGTTACTTCTGAGCATCAAAAGATGAGTTTTATTCTATGTTATATAGCAATCACTACCATTGTGATGCGGGACCTGGGTTGGAAAACTTTAATTGAATCCGCTATGGACCCACCCAATATTGTAGAAGCTTTAATTGCACAAACAGTGGCAATTTCGTAACTAACCAGAACTATCAAAAGTCTCTTAATGAAACAAACAAAACCTTAGGATCCTTTAGGATGAAACTGAAATTAGGGCTAAGGGTTGGGGGTATTGGGGGTAATTCTGGTAGTTAACATAAGAAATGACAAAATAGAATTTATATAAAGAGAACGGATATTTTTGGAACTCCAATTAAATACCTTTCTTAACCCATTTACGATTTTGGGAAAGAAAAGGGGCTCGACTTCAACCTTGGGCTCGAAACAGAGACAGAAAACAAGATTTGTTTGGAGAGATAACTCAAATGACCTGAAATTTTAGGGGTAGCTTCCTAAACCATAGGTCTATTGAATCCAACTAATAGATACTCCAAACAGCAAGGAATGGAAGAGTATTGAAGATCTAAAATCAGATCTGGCGGTAGGAGAGAGAAGAGGTAAGTTGCAGGTTTCAGTTCTCAATGTTGGACGTATTTCTGGTCATGGGTTTCGGCGATTTAGGTCACCCATGGGAGTACTCACGCCCAGAATTGTAGGGGTGAGAGGGAAAGGGGTGAGAGAGATCGAGGGGCTTTTGTTGGGATGCAGAATAGGGAAGCATAAAGAAGAAAGAAGAAGTAAAAAGAGAGAAAAAGGAAAGAAGGAGGGAAATCAGCCTAAGGAAAAGGCTGTTCCTGATCACCTGCAAAGAGAGAGAGAGAGAGAGAGAGAGAGAGAGAGAGAGAGAGAGAGAGAGAGAGCATAACTTCGGCCTGCAGGCAACCAACTTAATATTCAATCTATCCTTTCTTTCTTCAAATCTTCTCCCTTTCAATGGGTTCATTTACATATATTTAAAGGAAAAAAATATAAAACTTAATTAAAATAAAATGACTGAAATAGAAATCCTAAGTTAGACCCTCTAATAACTTTTTTTTTTTTTTAGTAAATAGACACTCTAATAACTTATCAAACTTATAGGTTACCTACTAAGACAGTAAAATAAAGAAGGCAACTTATTAAAGACTTAAAATAAAATCTTACTTAAATTTTCCACCTAAATTTCCCAAGATAAAGATTACAAATATATCCCAATTAAAATTAAATCCTACAAAGATTCCTCTCCAAGCCCATCTCATCTTGTGGGTCCGCTGTTGCATCACATTGGTTCAGCTTTGATACCACATATGTGACTCATTTGACATGTACCGTTGAGTAAACCCTAGAAATGTTTATGTTAACAATATTATTGTAATGGGATGGGTCTGATTAGCCTGTTATAGAAAAAGAAACTAACACAAAAACTGTAAAAATAAAATCGAGAGAAATAGAGAAGAAGAAAAAAGTGAGAGCAAAGGCAGAATTGATGTGAGTATTGCTCCCCTCCTTGTAGCTTGTATTTATAGAAATTGAAAACAACTAATAGGCAGGTCTAAGACTCTAAAAGTCAGGGTCATAGTTACGAATTAAATAACTAATAAACAGATCTAGGACTCTACAAGTCAGAGTTTTAGTTACAAACTAAACAAAAGAAGGATAAGAGATAAGTAGCAAAGGAGATAAGCAGGCCACATGGGCACTGATCCTACTTTTTAGGATCAGTGTCCTTGCCTTCTTACTTGTCTCAGTATTGGGCCTTTAGTCAGGCCCACCATTAAGTAATTAATTTACTAATGAAACTAATTGGTAATGGGCCTGGCTAATCAGGTCCATCCAATTTCAATTATATTGTTAACACCCCCCTCAAGTTGGAGCATGGGGGGTTTGAATGCTTCAGCTTGAAACAGATTAAGCCTTCTACCAATCCTGGCTTTGGTCTTGAAGCCCTATATGGGCTAAAGTAGCAGTGGAAGATGAGTCAGCTTTCTCAAGTTGTTGTATATGGGAAACATAGTTCGAAATCTCGATTCTCGAGGGTGTCTCGACCCTCTGAGAAACCGAGATCTCGGAAATCTTGGTCGAGATCTCGGCGAGACATTGTACAAAAGCCGTGAAGGCTTAAAATGTGTATTTCGACCCTATAAAATGACAATTTTAAAGCTTGATACTCTGGGGGAACCATATTTTAGCATATATAAACATATTTAAATCATAAAATTGTATAAATAATCACACATGGTGGTTGTTTGGGTTTACACCCATGTTTGGCAGTGTCGGCTTGAAATTCAAATGTAAACCTAGGGTAATATTGGCTATTCTACATAATGTTACACTACTAGAAGATCACAGAAGACCAAATGAGCCGGTAAAATGATATATTAGGAGAAGAATAAACATAATAACACTTAATTAGTTAATTCTCATAGTAAAAAAAACTCATAGTAGTCAAGTAGACTATACAATCATAATTCATGCATTATGTCGAGACCAGTCAAGAATTAGTCGAAAAATGGTCGAGAACTGGTCGAAAATGTCGAGAAATGGTCGAAAATGTCGAGAAATGGTCGAAAATGTCGAGAAATGCTCGAGAACTAGTCGAGATGGTCGAGACACTGTATCGAGGCGAGATCTCGCCGAGATCTTCGAGATCTCGCCGAGATTTAAAACTATGACGGGAAAGTAACTGTTTAAATTCACGAGACGAAGACCCGGATGAAGATGCGGCAGAGAGAGGTACAGGTGCCAAATTGATATCAGTAGGGTCAGGGTTGGTTGAGTTGACTAAAGAATCAACCCATTCAGGTCACCCATTTTGGCCCAACAAGTATCAACAAGATGATTTGTCTTCTCACAAAAGGTACAATATTGAGGAGATTTGTCAAAAGAGGAACCACTAGTGCTACGACCACGTCCTCGCCCAGTACCACAACCTTGACCTGAGAAGGAGCTGCGGCTGTAGCAAATATAGAGAGCAGAATTATCTGTGGACACGGCAATAGTGTCACCTTTAGAAGTAGTATCCAACCGTTGAAGACAAGAAAATGTTTCCGGAAAGGTAGGAAATTTTCGCCAGTTAAGGAGTTGCCTTTTAACAAAGAAGTAGTCAAGATGCAGACTGGCCATGAATTTGGCAGCATAATACTCACCTCGTTAAGCCTTGAGTTGGTCAAGATTGGTAGTCAAAGGCTGATGTACTTGTAACTCCTTAATGATGCCTTTGTAACTGTTGTGATACTCATGAAGAGATTTGTCACCTTGTGAGAAGGAGAATAGTTGCTCATACAAATCATAAATACATGAGATATACTTATCTTGAGCATAGCTTTCTCATAAATCTTCCTAGATATCTTTGGAGATGCTATGGAACATAACATTAGCTGCAATTGTAGGATCAATAATATTCCACAACCAAATTTGGAGTGTGAAAGATTGACGCATCCAGTCATCATAGGCTTTAACGGAAGTGGCATCTTTGGAATCAATATATGGAGGGACATTAGTGAGATACTTCAATTTACCCTGAGGGCGAATATAGGCTTTGACTGCTTGAGCCCATAATAGATAATTGGAAACACCATTTAGTTTAACGGTAGTATTCTATACTAGAGTATGAGTATGAGAACTTTGGATTGGTGAAGACGAGGAATCAGCCATTGATTTAAAAAATAAAAATAAATAAACAGTTGTAGTAGAAAAAGAGGCAATAGAAAAAAAAAAAATAGAGTAAGAGCAGTAGGACTCCACAAGTCAGAGTCCTAGTTATAAACTAAATAAAAAGAAGGATCAGAGATGAGTAGAAAATGAGATAAGCAGGCCACATGGGCACTGATCCTAAAAGGGATCAGCACCCATGCCTTCTTAGTTGTAACTTATTTAGGTATTGGGCCTGTAGTCAGGCCCACCACTAAGCAATTAACTTAATAATTCAACTAATCGGTAATGTCCATTCCATTACAATAATATTGTTAATGGTTTAGGCTACAAATGCTGCCTTAAACGTTTTGATGGATAAAAGGTTTCTTGTTTTCTTTTTAGCCAAAAGGCTAAATTTCTCAATTCCGTATTTATCTGAATCCGTAATGTACAAGAAGTCTTGTAAGTTGGTGCTTCCAGTCAATGAACTTTAAAATTTAATGCCTTCAGTCCCATAGAGATATAGGCATTTAGGTTGGCAGCTTTAGTTTGTTTTAGTGGTGCAATCTATTTGAAACAGAGAGGTAGATATCATTAATCCGGCTAAGTGGCCATTGCTAGATTTTCTACCTTTTTGCATTTGTATATCACCTTAATGATTTGTTTGTCGTCACTAAAATCATTATCTAATCCAATTGCCTATATTGTAGTATCATTTTGGTGATTGAAATGACCTAAGTTACACATTTACTTCATATCTTCATGCAGATCAAGAGCTATAAGAGAAACTTGTTGGAAAAATACTGCAGGACTAAGTTTAGTTGCTAAGTTCTAATGCTTAAAATCAAGGGTGCCAGTTCTGAAACAGCCCCCTCGCCGGAAAAGAGCCTACTAATTAATCTGTTTTTATTGGTTATGGTCTGCTAGTTTGATTGGGCTTAAGCATGAATGAACCCTTGCCCATCTGATGGACAAGTATGCCCCCAAGTCCTAGCTACAACACTTTATATACTCAATTCAGCTTTATCCCAACTAAATGGGGTTGGGGTCAACAATATGGATCCTCTTTCTCCATTTAGCTCTATGGAAGCCATAATTGTTTCTAGTGCTAAGCTATGTATGTCTTTCCTCACCCTGGCTCTTTTGGTTCCTCCAATCTAAATTAAATTACCCTCCATAATGGGGCATTCAAAGGCCTCTGTTGCATATGTCCAAGCCACCTCAAACAACAAAGTCACAACTTGTCATGTATTAGAGGCTTGGAGCTACTCCTAAATTAGCTCTAATTTGTTCATTCCTTATTTTATCTTTTCTAATTAAACCACTCATCTATCTTAATATCCTCATTTCAGCTACAATAAGTTTGTTTATATGTTGTTTCTTTATTATCCAATCTTTAGCTCCATCCATCATTGCTGATCGTATAAGTATAACTATCCAATAAAATTTCCTTTTGAGTTTTAAAGGAATTCGCCGATCAAATCACACAACACTCCAGACACAAAACTCCACTTCACCTACCCTATGTTAATAGTTTCTGTAACATCATCCTCTATTTCTCCTTCTATATTTATGATTGAACCTTGGTACTTATTTTTACTTTGCGGCATCTCCTTATCATCAGCGTTCAACACCCTACTTTTAGTCCTATTATTAATAAAGTTACACACCACGTACTCTATTTTTATTCTCTTATCTTAAAACCTTTTGATTCCAAGGTTGATCTCTATAATTCCAACTTTGCATTTATCTCGGCTTTTGTTTCATCTACTAAAACAATATCATCAGCAAAAAGCATATACCAAGGGATTTGATATTGAATGTCTCTAGCCAGTTAATTTATGATTATAGCAAAATAAATACAAGCTTAATTATTTGCTAAAATGATTTTAATTTCTCTCTTTTTCTTATGTTGGTCATCAAAACCTGACTAATATATATATGGTTTGGGCTTGGGCATGGGTACCGTGCCCACCTAAATGATCAAGTAGGTCTAAGCTAGGGATATGGCCCCAAACAGCCAAGCTCAACCCAGTGAACCTGCTCAACTGCCATCTACATAAAATACTACCATCTACCATCTTAGAAGAATCCACGTCTCTTCCCCAGACAAACAAAAAAGGAACGAAAACTCAAAAAGAAAAAAATGGAAACCATGCGAATTCAATATTTAGCAGAATTGTAGAACTATAGAAACTCTAAATTTTACAACTTAGTACTTCCTATTTTAAAATTTTAATCCATTCTTGACAAAACCATCTTAGATTGTAATAGAATAACTTAATTTTCCTAACATTATTGTGACAGGAAAAGCTCGGTAATGAAAGTTGTAACAAAATATAAAGAAAGAGAAGAAATAAAGGAAGCGAGGAATCAAATTGTGCTGCTCTCCTTTAGAAAAAATAACAACTATTAGATAGGATCTAGGACTCTACAAGTCAGAATCCTATTCACAATCTAAAGACAAGTAAACTCAAAATAAGAAAAGGAAACTAATAAAGCAAATTAATAAACTAACTAGGAGTCCGTCAGTCTACATGATTAACTTTTATGACTAGTCAATCAACAATAGTGTATTTTATATCATTACATTAACACCCCCTCCAAGCTGGAGCATGGGAATGTGAGAGGTTCAGCTAGAAACAATGAAGCAACGGAAGCAGCAACAGTAGTAGTAATAAAAGCAACAGTACAGTATAGGTCACTGTGAATCAAGCAGCAACAATAATACAGTATAAGTAACTATGAACCAAGTAGTAGTAGCCACAACAGTAGTAGTACTAGCAGCATAGTATAGGTCATTATGAAATAAGCAGCAACAGCAACACAATATAGGTCACTGTGAACCAAGTAGTAGTAGCCACAACAGTAGAGTAGACACCTAGTAGAAATGGCAGACACAATATAGGTCATTTTAAAACAAGTAGTAATAATAGCAACAGTAGCAGGAGCAGCAATAGTGGTGACTCCAACACCACCGAAGAGGTAGTAGAGGTTGCATCACGTGCAGGTAGTAGTGGTTGCATTAAGTGCAGGTAGTTGAGGTTGCATCACATGTAACTTTAATAGACTGCAAGTAGTAGAGGTTGCATTTGGTGCAACTGTAGTAGGCTGCAGGTAGTAGAGTTTGCATTAGGTGTAGGTAGTTGAAGTTGCATCACGTGCAACTGTAGTAGGCTGCAGATAGTAGACTTCATCATGAGTGAGGAGGTAAGCTCCATCACGAGCAAGGTAATAGTAGGCTAAGCTCTCTTCAATGAGAAGACACAAACTTATATATATATATATATATATATATATATATATATATATATATATATATATATATATATATATATATATATATATATATATATAAAATCTCCCCCTCATGTGGACAAATTACGATGGGAGACCTCAATCTGTAGGATATTGATTAGGATATCAATAAACACAAGGTATCCAAATTCAAAAACATCCAACGGCCCAATCAAGAAATATGGTGAAAACCTAGTATAACTAGGAATAAGGTAACGATGCAAGTGGGCTTTTGACATTAATTAAAAACTCAAAGATCCAGTCAGCAGATGAGGACCAAAAATGGTAAGCAATCAGTTAAATACAACTAGGATAAGTCCTTACAATAAGACGATCCAATGGTAGATATGAGAGATATCAAGAAATCCTAGTGAAGGTTGAATTCCTTGATTCAGAAGCAGGAGGCTAGTAGCAATAAATCAGATCAGATCAGTATTGTAGGCAGCAGATCACCAGATTAGATCGATAGCAGTAGTAGAGCAGCATTAGCAGATTAAAACCATATTAGATAATAGTAGTAGTAGGAGAAGGAACCAGATCTTGATAAAAATCTGATCAGCAGTAGTCAGCCGCATATCTTGAAGAGGATCTTGATCAGCAAGATTTAGTGGTATCAGTCACAATTAACCAGATCTTGAAGAAGATCTGATAAGTTGTAGGCATTGGCAGATTTTGAAAGGATCCTTGATTAGCAGCACTCGATAATGATAACAGCAGTTGAAAGGAACCTTGATCAGCAGCATTCGATAATGATAACAACAGCAGTAAATATCAAATTTTGAAGAAGATCGAGATCTGATTTTCAAGAAATCAGAGTTCGACAATAGCAGTAGGTAGTATCATAAAAAATCAGATCTGATTAAATCCGAAATTCAACTATAGAGCAGCAGCAACAGTAGATCAGGTCAGTAACACAAGCACTAAGTAAAGTACAGCAGCAACAGTAGATTGAGATCATTAAAATAGTAGACTAGATCACTAGTAATGAGAAGTAGATCAGCATAGATGATGAGTGAATTGTTGTGAAAAGAACAGAATAGAAAGAAAAAAGAAGAGAGAGAGAGAGAGAGAGAGAGAGAGAGAGAGAGAGTTGGTGCTGCTCTCCTCCTTGTAGTTTATATTTAAAGAAAATAGAAAACAACTATTAGATAAGTTCTAAGACTAAGGATCAAAATCTCGAGTCTCGAGGGTGTCTCGACCCTCTGAGAAACCGAGATTTTCGAGATCTCGACTGAGATCTCGTCGAGACATTGCCAAAAAAACCGTGAAGGCTAAAAAAGTGTGTTTTGGCCCTAAAATGGCCATTTTAATGCCTAATACTCTAAGAAAACCCTATTTTAGCATATATAAAGGCATCTAAACTATAAAATTATAAAAATAATCACACATGGTAGTTGTTTGGGTTTACACCCATGTTTGGTAGTGTCGGTCTGAAGTTTAAATGTAAACTTAGGGTAATGTTAGTTATTCTACATAATGTTACACTACTAGTAGAATCAAAGAATGCCAAATGAGACAGTAAAATTATATTTTAAGAGAAGAATAAATATAATAGCACTTAATAAGTTAATTGCCATAGTAAAAAAAAACCAAAGGTGGTCAAGTAGACTGTAAACCATACAAATACAATCATAAATTCATAATTCATACAAATACTCAAATAGTCGAATACAATGATGTCCCAAGTCCCAAGTCCCATCTTCCCATCACTCCATCCCAATTTATAATTCCATGTAAAGTGTCATGGAGGATCTAAATCGAAAATTTGCAGACACCAATTTTTCTCGGACTGAGCAACAAAGTAATGTCATGACATCCTGAAACGGAAAAAGCACTCATAGTCTTCCACATGTATCCTAAATATGGAATCTTCAACGTCTACAAAGACACATTTCCTTAGGTACATTTCACCAAACTGTGTACTATACCTTGAACTATAACCATAGCATGAAGATCCAGACACAGATCCTACATGACTAAGTGGTGTCTCTAGTAGTGGCAGTTGCGCCGTGAATGTCTGGCCAGTCGGGAAGGAGAAGAGGTGTCCACAAAGTTGGATCCAGTCTGTGAATGAGTATCTATGGAAGAACCATATGAACTGGGAATGATGCGGTAACCACCACCACCATATGAACTATACTCCGACTCCGTCTTGGTGCCATATCCGGGAGCGGGAAAAGATGGGGCACTCCTGTGCCTATGTCCATTGCTATCCTCAATAGTCATTCCTCTAATGCTGGAAGATAGACTCTCTACTTCAGGCATAAAGTCAATATAATTGTCATCCTCTGAAGGTTAAAAGCAACGATAAGGCCCCCCGCGTATACCCAACCCATGATAAGTCCACCGTGGTCTGGATCCTGTGTGGCGTGAGTATACTGGGTCTCCCTAGTGAATCTAATAACTAATACCAATGGCCTTAGCTCCGACTATCGCTCATCAAGGAGATCATGTTGCTCATATGTGGCTCCACCACCACCATGATCATCCCCGTCATCATCACTACTGGTAGCAGAGCAATCGTGCTCATTATCCCCATCATCACCGCCAGTGCCACTACTAACAAGGGTGTCAATGGTCTAAGCGACTGTGTATATAAGCAACCCTCGTTCGAGGACAAAAACTAGTAGACATCAACACCCAATTGACTAGCCAAACTGACGTCGTGCCTCCCTTTTGCCTCATCCATCGCTAGTATTGCTCCGTCCCGCACCCACTCCACTAAGGGATCCTCTTCATTTGAATCTACTTGGAAGATGTCGACAAGCTAGATCGGGCTATTACCAATTTACTGTAATTGGCGTATGGACTACATCCTCAGCCTCATGTTGTAATGCACATATACCAAGTCATTGAGCCGTTCAGAGCCCAATCTATTATGCCTATTGGAATGGATGAGGGAAAAAGTACTCTAATTTTGCTCACAGCCAAATGCAAAACATGTCTGAGATAGTACTTCGATTGCTATTTTTCTCAACTTGGATGCATCTCCACCATACAACCCACCATTCAACTGGTACGAAGAAGAACACATTTTAATTATCATTTACTACTAAATTCTAATACGTTATACATATAAAATTAGATATGTTACTTGCAAATTGCAATTTCCATACCAGGATTAGTAGTTTCTTGGCCAGCCATTGCAGTGGAACTTCCAAAATTCCCGAGGCCATCTCTGAATGTTTTAATCTATACCCGTTTGGAAACTTATAAAAATTAGCAATTAGAATATATGGACTTTCCAACTTTCCAACAATTAAAAAATTAGCAATTAGAATATATGGACTTTCCAACTTTCCAACAATTAAACATACAACTCACCTCCAAGCTCGCAAGTGATTGTAATGTCGAACTTGGCTCCAACTTTGCCACAACATTTTTGACATCATCGATAAGGTTAGAATTCAACCAAAGTACATGCGAGTATTCGTACTTGGGATTCAAATAGTATGCTGCAAATTGTGACAATAGACACATTGTTAAAATCTTATACTAACTAATAATTGGTTTGTATATAAATTGAATTAAATTAAAAACATTATCAAATTTACTCACCAGCCTTATGCGGTGGATGCATAAGTTGGCTCTTCCATTGATCCTTGATAATCTTAAGGAAATTTTTGCTATCACGTGGTAGCATAGCATAAACCCGTTCTTTTAACATATCAATGGCAGCATATAGAAGTGGCATAGTGGGCTTCAATGATGTATCTTCCAATCTAAGCACCTTCACTATTGGCTCCAACATTCTGACTACCTCTTATAAGTTTTTCCAAAACTCATCTGAAGCTTCGGTAGTCTGCTTCCACCCCACTAGGGGAATCTGACTCCCTCCAACGAAACCAATCCTCTAATGCAAACATCAATTTGAGGCCTACCTTCTTTGTCTCAAAGCTCTTCAATGCTATGTAGTTGGTACCGAACCTGGTAACACCGGTACTGATCAAATCCCCTCCACATTTCTCCCTAAGAAAGTTCAATGGATAGCCATGGTTGTATATAAATGTTGTCACTTATCTAGCTTTATCAACTACTTGCTTTACTTTGTTAAGCTTGCCCATGTCCTTTAACATTAGATCAATGCAAATTGTGACTCCATGGGCTACACATGGAGTCTATAAAAGGTTGTACATGGTTTTGTTAATCATTATCTCCCCTGCCTTCTTATAATTACTGCCCCATTGTCTGTCACAATTTGGACAACATTCTTGGCCCCAACACAGCCACCACTTTCTTTTGAAGACCATAAATATAGTCATCTTTCTTCTCAGCAAATGCATCCACAGATCTGAGGAACATTGTCATACCATAATAGTAGACCAGGAAGTTGATGATGAACTTTTTGGCAAGGTTCAAGGTGCTGGTTTCAAGGTCGACTTCGATCAGCCTCGAAACCGAGTTGTCTTGTGTTTCGATCAGGTTTTGGTCGAAACCCAGGATTTTTCCCAGGAAGGTTTTGAGGCCCAAAAGTGTTTATTTTTATTATTAGATTTTGTTTATGTAGTCAATTTTAACCATTTTATACCTATTTCCCACATTAGTTTTAAGAATAACATCTAATATAATAATATGTAGTGTGGACCCAAGTTTACTAGTGTATGCGGAGACCTAAAACTATGTCCAGAGTTAAGAAGGCAGCATTTATTTATGACCAATATCATTTAAGTTAATGTTTTACTTAAGATATTATTCATAAATAAGCAAACACCCCCCATTTGAATCCAATAAAAATAGCATAAAATTTAAATTCCAAAAGGATAAAAAGTTAACTTTTTAATTCAGGACAGAAACCAGATTTATGCCGGGGCAATTTTAAACTTCCAAATGTTAGGTTTTTTTTTTTCAAATTTAAAAATTTCATAAATCTTATTATAGTAAAGCATCACTAAAAACCAAGAGAAATAATCTCTTACTTGATGCCCAAAATTTATTTTCATTCAGGACAACTTTAAACAGCATTCGTGTATTTCAAACAATGTTAACTGGAGAGTGACTCTTTCAATATAACTCAGATTTAAGTAATTTTGGATTTGTAGCAAGGCTAGCATAATCAGCTTTCCAACAAATCCAAGTTATAGTGAAGAAATTACATTCCGGTCAAACCTTGTTCGGATTACGCGAATGCTGTTTAAAGTCGTTTTAATTAAAATAATTTTTTGGGCATCAAAGCAAGAGATTATTTTGGTGCTCTCTTAGTTTTTAATAATGTTTTACTATCATAAGATTTATGAAATTTTTAAATTCAGTAAAAAGCCTAGCATTTGGAAGTTGAAAATCGTCCCCATACCCAAAAATTCTGTTTTTTGTTCTTGAATTGGAGGGTTGACTTTTTTTCCTTTTGGAATTTGAATTTTATACTCTTTTTGTTGGATTCAAATGGGGGGTGTTTGCTTATTTATGAATAATATTTTAAGTAAACATTTACTTAAATGATATTAGTCATAAATAAGTGTTGCCTACTAAGTGTTGTTCCTGTGTACTGTTCTTGGCTTTGGAATCCAAACCTAGTTGATTTAGGTCAAAACATGTCAAAATAGATAGGTTTTGATCAAAACCTTGCATTTTATATAAGGGGGTGGACTAAAACCAAGTCGAAACCTAGTCGAGTTGGACCAGGTTTCAATCGAAACCTGGTATTTTTTGGGTTCGAGCCTTGGAGTCATGCCGACCCAGCTCGAAACCGAGTTGTGAGGTTGAAACCAGTGGTTTCAATCAGCACCTTAAACTATGCTTTCTGGTAAGGCCAGTCCAACCGTCCCACATAATGGTTACTATATATGTCTGCCACATCCTCTTCACATTGTCTATCCAGTCTTCTAATTCTTTCTTGTGTTTAGGCAAGTACACATTCATGTTCTCATAGGCATTGGGGCCCTTAACCCCAGGACCGGCCTCACCAACTGCATCAAGCATCGTCTGATAGTAGGGGCTAGTGGTGGTGTTTGTTGGGATGCTGTAGTAGAACATCTACTTAGCCAGAGCATCCCCAACCCCCTGTTTTGTTGTCTGCCACATTTGCCTTATTTTCTTTTGCTTATTACCAGACTTCCTAAAAATTCTAGGATCTTGGCATAAGATCTCAACATAATCTTCATTCCGTGGTGGTAGCTAGGCTTGTGCTCTTGTACTCTGTAATTTTCTAAACATACCTGCCAACCCCCTGCCCCGTGGTTGTGGATGAGCTGATCTGCTATCACTGCCACTTGCTCCAGATAGACCTGTCCTCCCGCAAACTGCCTCAAGCTCTTCTATTCCATATCATGAGGGACTTTATTAGCCACTCTCACCTATCTCATCTGTCTAGCTTCAGCCTCAGCCATATCAGTAGTGTCAAAGTCATCATGAATCAAAGTCATCCATAGGTCCACCCATGGTGCCTCGAACTATCTCCTCAAATTGCACCCTAGCTTTATCTTTCTTTGCCTTCCTCTGCTGCCTCCCTATATGTGCTTGTCTATGGCCTTGGAAATCTTTACAGGAACCATATGACATTTCACTACATCAGTACTGGTCCCACTCAAGTGTTGCTTAAAGTCTTGTGATCCCACTAGACATACACATTTTCCCACAAAATTTACACTGGGTCTTCCGTTTATTAACTCCAATGGCCATCCCATACTACCATGCCATGTCTATACGTCCAGCCACTCTGATGGCCCTGTCCCCGAATCAACCATTATCTTCGTTAGCACTGTTGCATAAAATAAACAAACTTACATTACTTTACACACATCAATAGAGAACTAGACTAAAATTGAGTTTCTTGTTTTTTTTTAATATATAATAGGCTTAATATAACAAAACATAAAATAGTATAATATTAAAAGCACCAAATACAATTCAAAAGACATCAAAATTACATTTCAAAATTTTCTTCTTTTTTCAAATGAAAACAGAATATTTTCCTTATTTCCCCCTATTTTTCAGAATTATTTACATAATATTTTTAATTTCAGATATTACATAAAAATATTTTTTTGGCAAAAAAAAAATCTGACACCATGGAACAGTAGATCGGCTAATGGTGTTCCACATATAAAATTTCAAAAACCAATAGATCATTATTTATCATATTTTTTATTGCTGGAAAAAAATATATTTTTTAAACAGAAAATTATATATATATATATATATATATATATATATATATATATATATATATATATATATATATATATATAAAATTGAAACCATGACCGTGTAGATCGGCCCACGGTGTTCAACATATAAAATTTTGAACCCCAACTGATTAATATTTTGGAAAATTTTCATATACACCCCAATAAGGATTGGAAACATCATCTACCTCCATAAAATTACAAAAACCTCATTTAGTATCCAAAAAGTTTGTTCCGTTAATCAACGAAGTCCACTCCTTTAACAAAATTCCGTTAGTTGCTGACGTCAGTTGCGCTGAACATTTTAACGGACCATACTACCCTTTTAGGTTTGTTAAAAGACTAAAATACCCTTTTATTCATTTATTACCTTACCCCCAAATTTCCATTTCCTTTCATAACAGTGAAATTGGAAAAAAAAAATCGAAACCACTCTCAAGTCCTCTGTTCACGAATCCTAAGAGGAGTCCAACGCAAGATTAAAGTAATCGGTATCTGCAAGCTATAGAACGAGATCCGCATTCAGAGAGTAGGGCATTTCGAGCTTGAGTAGTAGAACAATGGATACGATTTCGATGAAGAGGAAACCAGGCTTCACTGTCCACATAGCCGGCCGTCTAAAAACCATATCTAGTTGATTTCTGAAACAAATCAACCATCTTCTCTTCTTTAAATTTTGGATTTTGCATCTCTCAACACTCACCCCCTTTATTCAAGATCTCTCTCTCTCTCTCTCTCTCTCTCTCTCTCTCTCTCTTTCTCTCTCCTTTAAATTGATATAGCAGTTGCAGATGAGAAAAGAGAAGGAGAAGTGAACCTACCAGTGACTCATTCGAAAACAATCAAAAACTCAAAACGATGGTAAAAACAAATATTGAAATTTCTATCAAAGAAAAAAAATACAAGAAAACATCGAATAAATCCTTAAAACTGAACTCCCTTGGTGTCCCTGGTATTAGGGTTCACTGAAACTAAATACAAAATGGGAATCGTAAATTCCGACAAATAAAAAAACAAGAGTTGCAGTGGTGGTGTGCGGGCGTCGAAATCGGGGATGTCAAAATTTGAGTCTGAACTTGGAGTCGAGCGGAGCAAACCATGAGCGGAGGAAGGGGAAAAGTGAAAGCCGACGACAAGGCAGAGGGGACCAACGTAGAGGGGATTAGGGTTTGGGACCTTGGGTGAGAGTGAAACGGAAAGAAACACAGTTCCATTACAAAGGTTAGATTAGTCATTCATTATATTATTTTAATTTTTAATTTTTAATATGAAGGGTAAAACTGTATTTCAATAATTCTATCAGTTAGTTGGATGTGATTGAGGTTTTTGCAATCTTGTGGGGTTAGATGAGGTTTCCAATC
Organism: Protea cynaroides; assembly: GCA_028583415.1. Taxonomy (NCBI): domain Eukaryota; kingdom Viridiplantae; phylum Streptophyta; class Magnoliopsida; order Proteales; family Proteaceae; genus Protea; species Protea cynaroides. The sequence continues at coordinate 8,914,349 of CM053265.1, forward strand.
CTTAATGGGGTGTATATGAAAATTTTCCTAATATTTATTATATTTATTTTAATTTTTATTTCTGGAAAATAGATTTTTTAAACAGAAAATAGAAAATATATATATAAATATATACAAAAGAAAAAAACTGAAACCATGACTGCATAGATTGGCCAATGGTGTTCAACACATAAAATTGTCAACACCAACTGATTAATATTTATCATATTTATTTTAAATTTTTATTGCTGGAAAATAGATTTTTTTTAACCATAAGAATAAAAATATATACAGATAAAAAAATCGAAACTGTAAGCTTGTTGATCGGGCTCACTCACATATAAAAATTTCAACATCATTGTGCATAAAAAAAAAATTTCAACATCATCTACCATGTAATGTTTACGTAAAAAATTGAATTTTTGCAAAAAATTCTTACCTTAAATAATATAATCAATGATCTTCACTCTCGTACCAAGTTCCTCTGACGATCTCGTGGAATGATTTGGCAAAAACGCCAAGATTTGAAGGTTTGAATGGAAGATGGAGACTAAGGAGTGAAAAAGAGACAATATGACAGTCTCGGTCAAAATCTTGACCGAGACTGTCTATTTATAAGACAACTTAAACCAAAATGGTCGAGATTGGTCGATACCAGTCAAGACCTTGTCGAGACCCAGAGATCGTAGTCTAACTCGTTTCGAGCCCTTTGAAATATTCGAGAACTTTGAGGTCTCGCACCGAGATCTCGGGGAGATTTTAAACCATGTCTAGGACTCTACAAGTCAGAATCCTAGTCACAAACTAAAGACAAAATAAACTCTAAATAAGATAAGGAAACTAATAAGCCTAGTTGGTAAAGGAAACTAATTCATCAGTCCACATGATAACTATTTTGACTTCAGTAAGAAATAGCATTATATCATTAGGCTAACAAAAGTAAAGCCATTTAGGACATAATTTTTCTGATCAGGAAGGGAAAAGTAGCTTTTGCCTTTTGGTTTTGAAAATTGAAACGATGATGTTTGATCCCAGGTATTTTGACCAATCAGGCCAAAAGTTTGTTTTGCATCAATGTGAATGTTGGGAGATTTTTTTGTGGAAAGGTAACATTGCTTCTCTTTGGTGCATTTGGGAGGAAAGAAGGCTAGGCTTTTTCATGATCAAGGTCTAAGCTTCAGGGATAATTGATAGTACGACAGTGGCAAATGAGGCAGCAACAGATTAACTGTTTAAAGGTGTCAGAAAGCCTTCTATCTAGGGAATGTGATCCTTTGATATTTTCATCAGTGACAGCTGATGTAATTGTACTTCTCTGCAGCCCTGATGTGAATGAATGGCTAAACTGAATATGGATGGATGCTTTTTAGGAAATCGACCCCCATAAGGTATTGGAAGCATTAGTCTGATAAAATTTGAAATCCATGGGGTTATTCCTGGCCATCTTAGAGTAAGTGACTCTATAAAGTGTGATTCAGATAATGTTATAGGCAGGATGAGGAATACAACAGAAGAGCCTTGGTTCTATGCTCATGATCTCAGGCCCAAACTTTTATCTAGCTTTCTAAATGTTAAACTACACTACAGTCCACACGATGGGACCTGCTCACAGTCCTCATCGTGTGGGACTCTTTGACCTACATAGTTGGTGTAGGACTCTTTGACTACAGTTGTTGAGTTGGAATAAGACTCTACAATTCTATTGTGTTTACAGTTCTATACAGTCCTATTGTAATTAGATCTCCTATTAGTATATAGACTCATAATTAGTTTATTAGTTTGCTTTATTAGTTTCCTTTACCAATTAAGCTTGTTAGTTTTCTTTTCCTATTTGGAGTTTATTTTGTCCTTAGTTCGTGACTAGGAATCTGACTTGTAGAGTCTTGGATCATATCTAATAGTTGTTTTCTATTTTCTATAAATTCAAGCTACAAGGAGAGGATCATTTATACTCTCTCCCTCCTTTCTTCTCTTATTTTTTCTATTTTGTTACACTAGATGAATTTCCAGTTTCAGTGAAAGTCAAAAAGTCTAATGAGATTGGCTGATGGGCTTTCAAAACATAGGGTAGTCCATCATAGGCAATGTTATGGTAATGATGTACCTGTGTGTGTGTGTGTGTGTTTGTGTGTGTGTGTGTGTGTGTTTTGAATTTGTGTGTGTGTGTGTGTGTGTGTGTGTGTGTGTGTGTATGATTTGAATTTTGAGGGTGGGGAGTGGGGAGGGATTTATGCTTGCCAGTGGTTTAGCCCTCTAACACTTTTCCCTCTTGGATGATTGTTCTACTGTATTATTTTTTTTCCATATTAGTAAAGCACTAGACATTTAAAAAAAAAGTAATAATAAAAAAAAAAAAAAAAAAAAGAAGGAAGCCCGAATAGAATTAAAAAACCCATCAACAAGATCAATAGTAAAACCATATTTTTGGTCTCAACCGTAGTCCATAGGTAGAGGCATGGAGGTACAGATAATTTCGTAGTTTTAAGTTTCAAACGTAATAAATGCATATTCCCTCGTGGTAGGGGATTGAGATATTAATGACTTTTATTACATCCTTTATATCTGATAATATCATATATGGGTGACCTATAACTGAATCACATGTGTTTGTCTCATTTTAACTTTTAAGCCAAACAATTTGGGTATTGTCTATCAGTTGTGCATCTCTTTGTTTAAGTCATTGCTCAAATTGCAAAACAAAGAAGTTAATTTTTTGATCTTCTATGACATTGGAGCACAGAAACTCTGGGTGGAGGTGACTATCTATTTGCATTCCGTATGCTTATGGTCTTGTTTCGTCGAGAGTTCTCATTTGGTGACTCATTGTTCCTCTGGGAGGTATGATTCAATCACCACAGCTTTCAAAATCTCTATCCTTTCTCCTTCCTCCCTCTCTTCTACCTTCAATTAACTTTTCATAGTAATCATAATAATATTAATTTACTTACCTGTGACACTTCGAATGAATTAATTGGGAAAGATATACCTTCAATCAAACATTAGACGATTGACAGCAAACTAAAGCTCAACCTAGAGGTATCTACTTTGATGGTATAGCAAACTTGGAATTGGAAGGTCACTTCCTAGCTGAAGAAAAACTTGTCGAAGAACAAATGCAATATTACATGGTGCAATGGTGATGGGGATGGGATACCCTAAACCAGGATCACACTAACTTGTAGGACCAAATTCAAAACCAAGACAAGAAATATAAATCTAGGCCATAGAATTAAACAAAATTTTAAAGTAGTGTAATCAATATTAATAAGAGCTAGGTGTCCAAATCTGGGACTGATCCAACGGTTGGGTCTTGACTTACGGAGATTACTTGTTGAAGTGAAATTGCTCCAAAACAGAACCAGAAAACAGCAACCAACTCAGAATCGCAGGCAGCAAGTAAAATAGTAAATCAGTAGTTGAAACTGAGTTAAGATAGAGAATAATATATCAGAAATTAATTGCAAATAGGAAAACAGATCTAGGTCAAAACATCAATCGAACTCAACCCAAATCTGGAATCCAAGAGCTAACATTAACCCCCAAACAGCAATTTGCATAGCAGCAGCAAACAACAATCAATTAAACAATATAACCAAATCCGGGAGCAACAGGGCTGCAGAATTCAAATCAGAAAATAAGTCATGCATGGACTGACAGAAAACTGAGAACAAGATTAACCCTGAACAGCAGCACATGGACACCCTAACGGCGAGAGATATGGAATCAGGAAATAAACCAGAAAAATAAGAATCGATGGACTGGTGTTTCAGATCTGATTTTTTTTTTTTTTTTAACAAAACCCCAAAGAAGGAGAAAACAGACTTGGGTATCCAAAGGATAGAGCCAGGCTCCTTACAAAATCAAGGGAGAGCCCCAGAGAGAAATGCAAAAGCACAAATCACAAAAACAAAGACAACCACCTCATGTGGTGGCGAGATTCCAAGAAGACAGGATGTAGCTATTTTGGATAGACATTGGCGGCTGAGAGGCCAATGGCATGATGCTTCCTCAAACATTGAAATATATTGCTTCCCAAATTTGGTTAAAAGATCTCGATCTGGATGTCCACTTTCTCAGATCTGAAATTAAAGGCATGCAACAGTATACTTGTTAGTGTAGGGGAAGAGGGAGAAGAAGAAGTGTACATGATCCTTGGTTTCCCACCTTGGACCTAATTGAATTCTCATCAACACATTACAGCTTCTCACTAGGTAGAACTGAATCTCACAGTAAAATCTGAATCACACAGAAATAAGAGGCAGCAGCCATTGTATTCATTATCATAATCATGTGGAGCTAGTGAGGCTCTTTACAACTTAAATAGAACCGTAGGAAGGGTTATCGGTTAGGAGTAGTACTCCTTACAGATTGTGGACTTAAAAATATGTAAATGGATAGCTGAAAATCTGGATTTGATTTGAGTTCACATCCGTTTAGGGGAATCCGAATTTGACCAATCGGATTCGGAGTCGAATTCCGATAGCTGGGGTGGGATTTGGATGCGAAATCAGATATTAGTCAAACGGATCGGATTATGTCCGCTCTGTTTAGCCTAGTGTTAAGACGCATATAACCTTAGGTTTTTAGAGTGTTAAGATGTATATGGCCTTAATGTTTACATAGCCATTTAGGATTTTGTTTTTTATTTTCTTAGGGTAGGCTATACTTTTGTTTTAAACTAGGGTTTTCTCTCATTTTCCTTGCAATTCGTATTCTAATTCCATTTTTCGGATTTGAATCGGATTATCCGGTTAAAATCCGAATTGGAATTTTATTTTTATACATCCGGTGGATTTTGGATCGGATAGGGTAGTTGGTAGCTAGTAAACAGATTGAAATTCGGCTAGTGGTGTGTCCAATTCAAATTTGATCCATTTACATCCCTATGTGGACTGCTGTTACATGGAAATGAAAACTGCTAAAATCATAAAAGGCTTAATGACCTAGTAAATCCTATTGGCTGAAATTAGAACGAACTAGATCTTGCTTGAAACAAAAGGAAACTGAATTTAGAAACTAAATAAAATCTAAAACCCAAATGAAAACTCAATAAAAGGAGACTCCACACATGGATGACTTGCGGTTTTTCTTGTGGAGCACCTTTGCTTGGAAAGCAATCAACCTTGAAAAAAGAAACTGCTTACAACTTGGATCTTGAACAAATCTTCTTAATAGCTTCATGAATCTTGATTCTTGCTGGCCAAGTAATATCTTCCAAAGACCTGCTACAGTCTTGTGGGACCCATGCCACCTCAGCCATCAATGTCTTCTAAAACTCTAGCTGTTGGCTGGGCTGATTAGATGAACATGAGCTTGCAGCTAGACCAAAATTTGGCTGTAAACCTTGCAGCCCATCAATCCAATGGCCGCTCAAACCCCATTCATGGGCTACCCCATGGTGAACTATATCAGATGGTGAATAAATATCTTAATACAAATAAAATAAATTTTTTTTTCCTATTTCAGTATGTGACTACATGTAGCTATGCAATACTCTCCTTTGTTTCTATTGGTATGGATGGAGTCTATGGACTCAAATTCGTTTTGTTACATTCTGCCTCCTTCCTAGAGACCCTGCAGTAGCAGGAGCCTCGTGCACTAGGACTCCCTAATGACCCATCTGATCAATGATTCTTTTTCTACCTCTTTTTGTCCCTTTGTTGTCTTGGTCACATGACAACAAAGGGACTTGAGAGTGATGTGGAACTCTCTTATTTCATACATGTTACAGACATACTGAATCAGACATCACAATGTTTATTTTGACACTTGGATGCATGGATCAACAACATCTAAGAATATATGTTGCTTATAGATATAACCATCCAATCAATCAACTTAGTTGAACACAAGGTTGTGATGCTCAACTGGGTTACAACCCTCGGTCTAGATGCGCTATGGGTCCATACGAGAGTTAGATAACTCAGTTGGGACAAAATATCCAAATTTCAAAACGATCCAACAGTCAGATACAAAGTTTTGGAAGAGTCCTAGTTGGAGGGGAATATGGTAGGTATGCAAGAATATTTTCTGACAGAATTTAGAACTCTAGATCTATCCAATTGTTGTGGATCAGATTAGGTAGCAATGCATTAAATCAGGTACAGGCAAGGTTCGAAATTTCAGTTTTGTTTCGGCCAGGCCAAAAGCCGAAATTTTGCCAAACCATGGAAAAAAAAAAACTATCAAGTTTCGAAATCAGTTTTGATGGGAAAAAAAATTGATTTTTGAGCCCAATTTTTTTGTATGATGCATTTTTAACCTTCTTAATATATCTATTAAATGATTTGCGCAAAAAAAAAAATCTCAAATGATATTTCTATGTCTTACCATAGTATGCTAATGTACGCTGGAACTTAAGGATTGTATTCAAAGTTAAATAAGCAGCATTTACTTAAGATATTATTCATAAATAAGCAAACACCTCCCATTTGAATCCAATAAAAATAGTCTAAATTTCAAATTCCAAAAGGATAAAAAGTCAACTTTTTAGTTCAAAAACAAAATCTGGATTTGGGACAATTTTCAACTTTCAAATGCTAGTTTTTTTTCTCCAATCTAAAAATTCTATAAATCTTATTAAGGTAAATATCATTAAAAACCAAGACTCCATCAAAATAATCTTTTGTTTTGATGTCTGCAAAATTATTCTCATTCAGATGACTTTAAACAGCGTTTGCATACTCTGAACAAAATTTGACCGGAGCGTAACTCCTTTAATATAACTCGGATTCAAGCAGTGTCAGATTTATTAGAAAGCTAGCATAATCAGTTTTGAAACAAATCCGAGATTACTTAAATTTGAATTATGTTGCAGGGGTTACGTTCCGGTTAAACTTTGTTCGAAGTATGTGAATGCTGTTTAAATTCGTCTGAATTGAAATATTTTTTTGGACCTCAAAACAAAATATTATTTTGGCGGACTCTTGGTTTTTAATGATACTTTTACTCTATTAAGATTTATGAAATTTTTAGATTGGATGAAAAAGTCAGCATTTGAAAGTTAAACATCGCCTCACAATCGAAAATCCAGTTTTTGTTCTTGAACTGGAAAATTGACTTTTTATTCTTTTGAAATTTGAATTTTAGACTATTTTTATTGGATTCAAATGGGGGATGATTGTTTATTTATGACTAATATCATTTAAGTAAATGTTTACTCTAATAAATATTGTGTGTTGTATATTGCCCCTCCTGTACACTGTTCCCAGATCAAATTCGCGTCAGAGGTGTTATGAATCAATTGATATTTTTTTACCAAGATCCAAGGTCGGCAGAAAGGGGTAAAAAGATGATGAAATCGTCTCATACCAGATTAATGAGGTGGTCACACTCCTCTTCTGATAGAAATCCCTCATGTAAAGAAGCCCTACAGAGCTCCAAATATTAATGAAATAACGAGCTTAGTAACTAAGTTCAATCCTGACTACGAATCTGGTCTTCTTTGCCCACAACGGTACCTCTCTCCGTCGTCTGTTCAGTGTTTAAGTAAGAAGATTCAAGAACTGCAGCAACCTGAAAACAAGAAGAAGAAAAAAAACAGTGTTATAAATCTCTCCAGTTATCTCACATGGCGAGGCGACCGCCATGTGAGATAACTCAATATAAAATTTGAGTTTTTTAATCTACAAAATCCCAAAATCCCGGCGATAGACTTGTCGAAATCCATTACCTTTTATGTATCTCACCTCTAGGACTCCACAATGTTTTTTCTCGGCAGCAACAATAACAAAGGACCTGGTTGAAGCTTGACTGTGAAATTCTTGAAATAAGGAGAAGAAGTAGTGGTGGCTTAATTGGGTCACAAACTCTTTGCCACTTGCTTCTTCTCCCACTTTCTCAACATTTTAATATTCAGTAAAATTATGAGAAAATGGGAGAAGAAGCAAGTGGCAAAGAGATGATTTGCAACCTAATGTTAGGTTTCTGCTAAACAGGGGTTTGGGGTTTCGGGTGATGGTGTTGATCCAAGAAGGGTTTGGGGTGATGGTGCTTGTCCCGGGTGGGTTTATGGAGAATTATGAATTCACGGCAGTTCCGAGCTTTTCTGGTGGTTCCTTGTTTCAGACCTTGGAGATGTCTGGAATTACAGAGATGCCACAAGCTAAAGCAGCTAAGAAGAAATTTGCAGTTTTAGAATTCACAGTTTTAGAAACAAAAACATTAGAAGAAATTCAAACCCTTGAAAGTCGAAGTTCATATCTTTTCCTAGAATCCAAATCCGGAGGCTAAGAAGAAATTCAAATCCAAAAACTTTCCTCATCCAATCGAAAGACTTCAATATTTTCTAGAAATCAAAATAATATAAGAGAACAAATCACTTCATTCCTAGAAAGGAATTTCTTCCTAAACTTTAAATTGATCAGAACCCAAAAAAAAAAAAATTCAGAAAATCTGTTCATCTATGTTTGCCGAGAGAGAGAAATACTGCAGTCCGATAGAAAATTTCCTCACCGTGGACGCAGCTACAGCAGGAGAATGGTCATCGGCGACTCTCCCTTCTTCCTCTTTCTTCCCGGTCAATGTTTTTTAGATTTAGGGTTAGGGTAATAAGGTGCATGGTAAAATGGTCTTTTACCCTTACACTAAGGGCAGTATTGTCCATCAATAAATCGATTTGAACTGACATCATCATCTAACAGAAGTCTCTTAACAGAGTGGATCTATTTGATTAATGGTGGTAAATGTTTGGGTGGTAGTTGATGTTTTTTGAAATGTATGGGTGGTAGGTGATGTTTCAAAACAATTTAGGTAGTTGAAATTTTTCCTAAAAATAAAAGGTCCATGGCCTATAGATGGTCGTCCATAGGCCGAAATAAAATATCTCAACGCCCAGATGGCCAGATTGGCTGCACGTAGCTGCATCAGGTTGTCACGCCGGCAAGACGTTGGAGGATCGGTGGACACTCAAGGCGACCAAGCCACCCAACTAGGGGACCAAGGCGCCAACCTAGGCACCCAAGGTGCCCTCATTTCCAAGGCGACTTGACAACCTTGGTCTAACATCTGTAGAACATGGCCAGCAGTTCACCCATTGTTGCACCAAGAAAAATAAGGAGAAGAATTTTTTTTCTTTATTTTTTATATTAGATAAGGAACATAGTTGTCAAGGCGTCACTTAGGCGGCAATTCTTAAATTAGGCGACTAGCCGCCATAATGTTCAAGGTACCTAGATAGAAAATAGGGTGAAAGAAAGGGAAAATTTGAGGAAAAGTGGGGAAGAAGTGGAAGAAACATAAGGGAAAAGAGGGGCAATGGGGAGAAAAGCCAATAGAATTGGGAAAATAATAAGAAAAAAAATGAAGGAAGAAGCATTAGCCGCTGACAATACCACCAGAAAGGTTGCAGAACCAGAAACTACCACTACCATTCACCGCCATCAAGAAGAAGAAGACTCTTATTTTTATAGAATATAAGTCAAAGGAAATGAATCCATTAGTTTACATAGTCATCTTGTAAAATTAAAACTAATAGAATGTAAGTTTAGTGGTTTACACAAAACCATCCTCTTTATACAACAAGATTGACCATTGCCTAGGTGCGAAGTTACCTAGCCACTGCCTAGGCTCTCTTTGCCCCATGACAACTATGGTAGGGAAAGAAACACCTTAATGATGCCCCACTGTATCTGACTCATTTCGGTTTCACAACTTTCACACCATGCCCTTGTTCCTCCTGCTATGGCTTGTCTAGCCGCCCCCCTCCGAAGGGACTATCCTTTTAGACTTGTGCATTTTGTAGAGAGCCTAAGATGTGATTTGCAGTCGGAATATCTTTGTCTGAATATAGTTTTCAGTTGATATAGCCATGTAGGTGTACTTCCAGTTGGATCTAATATCTGAAAATGCTAGCTTTTGGAAAGCTTTTGCTAGAGAAGCCCATAGCATCATGATATTGTTGGCCTTTGCAGCTGTTCTGTACACCTTATCATTATTTGACATGTGATTGTTTTAATCTGGCTTGATTGTCCAGCTAACTGCAACTAGAACAGGCCTACCCCTTCTTCCCCATGCAGAACAGTAAGATGAACATGGCGACTGCCCGCAAGAGGCAGGCTTCATTAACCTATTTTTTTCTTTTCGCATAGTAAAAATCACTTATTTTGGGTATTTGTGTAACTGTGCCAAAAGAATTTATTTTTCTTTTCATCTATTTCAACCAAAATTAGTATTGATTAGTTTAATAGTTTGACCTTTATTGCAGAAGGCTGTTCATATGTGCCGCAGTTAGGGTGCCCATTGTGTTAGTTTTTTTGGTTTAAGAATCACAAAACAGAGCACCAGTTTTTAGTTGCTTATTTGGGATTCTGAATATGTTATGGATTTTTTTTTCCTATAAATGCACCATTGCATATGTTTGTTTCATTTGCCCTTTGAACTTGAATCTCAATTTTTTGTGCATTATTTTTTTTCCCTCTTTTATTGGGTGGGGAAGTGGGGAAGCTCCCTCCCCTTGGGTTTAAGGAGGTGGGATTGGCAATTTGGATATTATTACAATCCTTAATCCATCATGCTTTGTGGACTCTGGCAACAGTGCCATTCTGTTTTTTGTGACAGAGCCTTGATATCTGATGTTCAAACTTTGTACAGATGATGTGGGCCTTGGAATATGATCCAGACTTATTCTCAATGTATGAAGAGCCTGATGTAGCTAACGGAAATGGAAAGGGGTCTAAAGGAAAAGTGAAATCAATACGCCAATGTGGGAAGTTTGAGAGGGAGAATATGAGAAGCGGATCAGAGGCTCCTCTTCCTATTTCAATTTTTCTTGTTGCCAGCGTCTTGAAAGCAAATAGCTCAAAGCTATTGCAAGAAGCACGTGGCCTGGATGATGTTGTTAAGGTAAGCACCATGCTTGAACTCCAACCTGAATTCAGTTTCCAACCAATATACTAGTTAATAGGAAAGAACGAAGTTATCCTTTTTTTAAATTGGGGTGGGGGGAGGGGGATTGCTGGTGCAAGTGGAGTCATCTCTATTGCAGCAATAAAACAGTGTAAGTGAGAGCATTTCGATTCTTATTTTTATGAAAAGTCATTTTGGCCAGTTTCTAACAGCCCAAAATTAAAAAACCACCATTTGTGGTCACCCATAATGGGAGTCCTTGTATACTTCGGCACCCTTATTATACCAAATACTTCCATTTTCAATTAGAATTAGTGTAGCTGAGATAAAGGTATTGAGATGGATGTGTGGCAAGACTAGGAAGGATCAAGTAAGGAATGATAGTATTAGAGCTGATTTGGGAGTAGTGTCGATACATGATAGGCTACGATAAAGTTGTTTGAAATGGTATGGCCATGTTCAACAGAGTCCATTACATGCTCCAATACGGATGAGTGATTTGATTCAGATTAAAGGATCTAAAAAGCTAGAAGCAGACCTTAGATGACTCTAGAGGAGGTGAGAGGAAAGACATACGTAGCTTCGGCCTTGTTTCAAGTATGACATTGAACAGAGTTAATTGGAGAACAAGAATCCATGTACCCGACCCCATTTAGTTGGGATAAGGTTTTGTTGTTGTTGTTGTTGGTTGAACGCCTAAAAATTGATGTCCTTGTATCTGGGTAGCATGGCCTGGAATTGAACTCTCCCGTTCATATGGCACAAGTGGCTTAAGATATTAAACATTATTTTAAAAAACCTGTAGCTTTCTTTGAAGTCGTTTTTTGGCAATACATTGGGTGCATCCCTATAACTGATCTGTTCATTGACTTCTTCCTTATCAGATACTGAATGACATAAGTGGAGATCTAGATGCCAAAAAAGCATGCAGCGGGGCAATGAAACTTCATAAAAAGTATCTAAAAAAGGTATTGAATCAACCACTTTCTTTGTGCTTTTGAAATAGTGTTCTAGGTGTCACATCCATATTTTTAAAAGTTTTCCTAGGATTGGAAAGATGAAATTTTTGCACTAAAGTAATTCAACGAATTTTATATTGGGAACTTGGTTATGAGGCATTCTTGGGGACACATACGATTCAGCTTATTACATCCATAATTCATCCACACACTATATATTTAAATCCACAGGCTTATTGATTTTCTGACCATTTACTTAGCCACAATGTTAACCTATTATTCCTGCAGGCTAAGAAGACATAGTGGTTCAGTTGAAGCAATTTTCAAAAGATACCAATGTATTTTCCCACCTACTCAAAGAAACCAAGGGGTGGAATTTTTGTACTCAACAGTTGAGTAGGCAGAAGTACATTACTTTGCCTATTATCAGCTAAGGAGGGAGTTCACAGATTTGTAGTTTCTTGCAAAGTAGCAATGAATGAAAATTCTGACTGAAGCCTACTAACAAGAACTCTGGCAGTCATATTGGCAGTCGTATTGTTGTTTGTGAAAATCATTCTGGCTGAAGCCTGCTAACAAAAATTCCGACAGTCATATTGTTGTATATGAAAACCATTGTTTTGTAAATCAAATTCTATTTATAAGGTGTTCAGTCATTCTATATTGTATTACACTCTGCTGTTTGGAATGGTCGGTGAAATACCAAAAAGAAAGCTTGCCCCTTTTAAGGCTTCTTCGATATCAGAAAACTTTCTCAATATTTCTTTACTGGAAATGGGCATTGGTTTTCATCCTTTACTTTGAGCGTTAGAAATGACTGTGCAGTGGTTGCTCCAGCTTCTAAGGGTTCTAGGGATTTTACATATCCAGCACTTATTGTAAGATTAAAACAAGGTTTAGTGCCAGTTCTACCCTTGAAATATGTGCTTGATCTCCCTAAGTCAATTAAACAAAACAATCTTGTTAATTAAAACCAAGAATGGCAATGTGGAACATTGCATTGAGCTCTCCTCCACTAGTTGCGTATGGTGCTGTAAACTGAGTAGGGAGGCGAAATTTGATGTCTTATCACAAACTCCTAAACATTCAAACTTTAAACCAACTAAATGAGGTCGACTACATGGAATCTTCTATGCCAATCAGCTCTGTTTGATGTGATACTTGAAACAAGGCTCAAGCTATGTATATCTTTCTTCACCATCTCTCCTAAAGTTATTTTAGGTCTAACCCTAGCTCTTTTAGATCCTTCAATCTGAATCAAATCACTCCTCCATATGGGAGCATCTAACGACTTCTGTTGAATATGGTCATACCATCTCAAATGACGTTCTCGTAGTTTATCATGTATCGGCGATACTCCTTAATCAGCTCTAATACGATTATTTCGTTACCTTATCCTTCCTAGTTTTATCATACATCCATCTCAACATCCTTATATCTGCTACACTATGTTTATTTATATAATACTTCTTAATTGTCCAACATTCCGCATTATGCATCATAGTCAGTCGAATAACTATCCTGTAAAATTTTCCTTTAAGTTTTAAAGGAGTACACCAATCACACAACACTCCAAACACCTCTTTACTTCATCTTGTTGGGTTGGTGTCTTGTATTCTGTGGGGTCCACACAATTAATAGAGTTGTACTTGTATTAGGGTTTAGTCTATTACATGTATGGGATAAACTTATAATTGTGGTGGGATTAGGATTTTTAGGTTTCCTTATATATTGTCTTTGTGTGGGAAAACCTAGGTAAGGTTATAAGGGTTGTCAGAGGATTCTCCTCTGACAGTGGAGAGATGAAGGCGCTGTAAGGCTGACAGATGAGATAGGCCTGTCAGGTAGAGAATTCTGTAGACTGTTCTTGGGAATAGAAGAAAGTCACTCTTTTCTCTAGTGGACGTAGGCATCCCACGATGGGGTGCTGAACCACATTAATCTTCGTGTTTTTCTTCTTGTTTGCGTTCTCCCAATCCTATCAAGTGGTATCAGAGCTAACGTTCGATAGATCGATCAGTGATTTAGGAGAAGGAAGGAGGTGCGTCGATGGTATGAAGAAGAAGAAGAAGAAAAGGAAAAAAAAAAGGGGGTGTCGTCAAGAAGAGATGGAAGGGAATCTCAGGCTAGGAAGATGATTCTTCCTGTCATCGCATGTGCAAGTAGGGATCATGGATTTGCAGAGTTCGACTCAGGTGCGGCGGCAATGGATCTCAGTGGCTTGGTGGACTTGGTCGGATCGAGTGTTGGATCTGACGGCGAGTTTAAATCCCCATACAATGCACATAATGGCTAGTTTATGTCGCACCGTGGGGTAAAGGAGTACTGGTAGGCTGGGACAAGGAGTCGAATCTCTAGGTTTGCATTGGAGGTGCAAAGGTGAGAGGCTTGGGTTCCAGGTGCAATTGGAGTTGCAGAGGGCTGGGATGAGGAGTCGGTTCTGAAGGTCTGCATTGGAGGTGCGGTGGTGAGAGGCTCGGGTTCCAGGTGCAACTGGAATTGCAGGAGGACTGTGAGTGACAATGATCTTTCTGGTGATGTTGCAGCAGTGGGAGAGATGGAGTCACATCACATCGTACGATGATGAACTGTACGGGACATCCGGACGGGGTGTGGGCTATGCCGATTTGAGTGTAGCGGTTTAGCAGAGACAGGTTTACTGAATCAACATCAACGGATTTTCTTCAAGGTGGTTTGCAGAATCCAAGCCAGGTGGAGATTTGTTAGGTTGGTGTCTTGTATTATGTGGGGTCCACACAATTAATAGAGTTGTACTTGTATTAGGATTTAGTTTATTACATGTATGGGATAAACTTATAATTATGGTGGGATTAGGATTTCTAGGTTTCCTTATATATTGTCTCTGTGTGGGAAAACCTAGGTAAGGCTGTAAGGGCTGTCAGAGGATTCTCCTCTGATAGTGGAGAGCTGAAGGCGCTGTAAGGCTGACAGATGAGATAGGCCTGTCAGGTAGAGAATTCTGTAGACTGTTCTTGGGAATAGAAGAAAGTCACTCTTTTCTCTGGTGAACGTAGGCATCCCATGATGGGGTGCTGAATCACGTTTGTCACACCTCAATTCTGTACCAACCAGAATGGTGTGATGAACCGTTAATAAACCAACGGTTCAACCAGGATCTCGAATAGGCTATCCCCACCATGTTAAACGAAAACATATTCCACATTAATCAGAGATAATAAAGTAAATAGCGGAAGTCTTACAGATAATGAACTGAGGTCTAGTCATGATAAATAATTAATATTCCATTTATCTCCAAGTAACCAAAACATAATTTAATACATATTATAAATATCCAAATACGAGAATTAAACACTAAGCATATCCACAGTTGAAACGCTCGCTTAACGAATCACAATAGTCCTCCACAGCTTGCTCATCATAGTCGCCACATGTTCATATGTTGGCGTGTTGACAAAATCTTCAACCGTAATACCTGCAACATCAGAAACTAAAAATAATTACGCGCGCGACGGTCAGCTCTCCAACTTGAGCTCAGTGAGTAAACAAAACAATGCAACAAACATATGCATGCATTCAATTCATATATTTGGTCTGGTTCATAAGTTTGTAATGTGCAATAGAAAGGTTTGGTGGCCGCTGCACCTCTATACGGGTGTGTAAGCCCACCCAATGGATCAAACACCATTGTCGTCCACATCCACCCCACTATGGAATAGAGATAGAGCTAAAGTGCTTAGGAACGCACCGCATCACACTTCCCCTGATGCCTACCCATACCAACACGTAAGCCCCTATTGGCGAGGGCTTGCAAACTGGGCTCGCAACTAACCAATCCTAATGTCAATCAGTGTATCCAAGGCCTCACCCCAGCATCCCTCAATACGTCCATAGAGATAGAACTAAGGCCCCCCAGCAGAGTCAGAGACTACACGGTCCGAGACCACCTCCCCTGATGCCCTACGACGTAATAGTTCTGCTAAGATAATGGCGATACGACGATGTCAGTGGACAAGACTTGAGTAGAGATAGAGCTAAAGTGCTTAGGACCGCACCGCATCACACTTCCCCTGATGTCCTACTCACATCAAGTACACTAACCACACACAAACATTCACATGCATATTCCTAACATCATCATCATCATGTTATAAATAAACGGAATTAAATATGCATGAACATTAATAGTAGAAAATTGGATGATATATTAAATGCACAATACATGCATACAAGCATAGAATCATTCATGACATTGGACTCAATAAATAAAAATAATTTATTATTAGCAATTAGTTTAGGTCTTGTTCCCTCACATTTGATTGAGAGTAGATCATCGTTCAAGCTTTATGAATCACTTTTAAATCACTTGAAAAACCTAACAAGTTGATAAATTTTAATTAGAATTAATTCTCATGTGTTTAGACTAACAGAAACTGAGGGGTCGCAGGTGGGGTAACACCTGGGGTCTCAGTTTCTGCGACCATAGGGTGTAGGGTCGCAGGGTAGGGTAGCACCTGGGGTCTCAGTTTCTGTGACCCCAGGGTGTAGGGTCGTAGATAGGGTCGGACATACTGCGACCCTACGTGCGACCACACCCTCCCTGGAAACTTCCCGAGGGCATGTGGTCGGACGTGTGGGTCTCGTGGGGTCGGACATCATGCGACCCTACGTGCGACCACACGTGTCATGGTAAACCTTTCACTCTTAAGTCCATTCCTTCATGTTTGAATAATTTGGCTTATCTTCATGGTCCTTCCTATGATTGTTCTATGGCTCAAAACTACAATTTTATATGCTATCCATTGTCCACAATGATTTCCTCCATGGATTCTCTTGAAATTTGTCAATGGATGAATGATTTGGGTTTCTCCTAATCCTATCTTCTTCATGAACTATTCTAGACTCTTAAATAAATCATGGGAATTAAGTTCATACCTTAGGTTTGCTGAAGATTCAGAGTTTTCTCTGAACTTTCCTCTTCCTTAGCCTTCTTCTTCAATTCTCCTTCTCTTCCTTCTCTTCTCTCTCTCACTTTCAATTGGAGTTCTGAAAGGATGAAAGAGGCTAAGGGACGTCCTATTTATAGAGAAAAACCCTCCATAATAAGCCCCAATGAGTTTAGGAAAGAACCCCCTTCGGATTAGGAAGGTTTCCTAAATTCGATTTCTGGCTGTTTCCATGGGGTCGGAGGTAGGGTCGCAGAATCCGTGACCCTAAGTTTTTAAAATGTGCGACCCCACGACCAAAATTCATGGGGTTGGACTCTTTTGAGGTGGGATCGGTCACACCTGTTTATGCATGCGACCACACACTCATATTTGATTGTTTTTGAGTTAAACTTCATACCTGGTCTTGTGGTTTCTTCACGCACTTGGTCCACTTAGCTCGACCATGATAGGTAGACCTGATACAAAGTGGTAAGACCGATTAGTTCGACACGGGTCTTACAACATTAATCTTCGTGTTTTTCTTCTTGTTTGCGTTCTCCCAATCCTATCACATCTATCTTATTTTAATCCTCTGTGAAACATCATCGTCTATATCACCTTCATCCATCCTATTTTATCACCTTCTTTGTTTATGCTAAATCTGGTTGGACCGACTGTTACATACCACTAGTTATGTAAGTTTCGAATAAATAATAAAATAAGTAATATAAGTTTGTAACTTGCTTTTTGTGCCCTCAACATAATCACATTGTGGATATGTGGTTGTGTACAGGCACATTTCGAGGACAGAGGGCATATTTTGTAGTTTCACTTAGGTGTTGTAAGCACCCCATTTTTGCCATCCCCAGCCATGAACAAGAGCCTTGATGGGCATATTCAGAAGGGCTGTGGGTCAATTCAAGGTTTGGACGATAAGTGGTGATTTCAAAGCTGATTTTGGCGGGCCCTACAGCAAGGTCATGGAAATACCTTCGAAATGATACCAGAATCATTCAATTCCGATATCAAACGAAGAAGGTGTCGCGATTTTAGTCGGATTGAAATTGGCTTATTAAATCCAAGGGCTTTTTTGTAAATTATCATAAATTAAGGATTTATTGGGCAAATTATCGTGATTTAAATCGATCGGACTTCATTCGACCATATCTTGATCGTTCGACATCCAAATCCGACGATTCAAGCGCCACTGTGCTCCCTTGCCTGTCCTCTTCAAAGTGGACGTGAAGAATTTTGGACGGAAGCCGTCAGCGGGTCCCATGCAAAGTTGTCGATTGGATTATCGTCAAAACTTCAATTCTTCATATCTTGATCATCCGAAGTCCGAATCAGACGATTCAAGTGCCACTGTGCTCCATTGGCCGTCCACTTCAAAGTGGACGTAAAGAATTTTGGACAGAAGCCGCCGGCGGGTCCCATGCAAAGTTGCTAGCCGAATTATCGCCAAAGCTTCAATTCTTCATATTTTGTTCATCTAACGTCCGAATCCGACGATTCGAGCACCAGTGTGCTCCTTTGTCCATCATCTTCAAAGTGGATGTGGAAAATCTGAGACAGAGGCCGTCGAAATTTTTCATGCGAAATTGCAAGCTGAGAGGATCCATAATAGAGAGAGAAATTAATCGATCCAGTCCATTCTTACTCAGCCCAACCCGGCTCAAGCCCAATTTAGTCCCCAATCCGACTGACTCAACCGGCCCGGCTGACCCAACCCGCACCGCCCAGATCGAGTCGGGTCGGCCCATGTGTAACACTTTATGTACTTGTTATATATATACATTTATATTATATAATATATGTTTTATGTGTGATATATTATACATATATATATATTATATTATTATACTATTTATACTATATTATATTATAGTATATTATATATATTTGTATGTATATACTATATTATATATATATATATATATATATATATATATATATATATATATATATATATTATTATACTTTTTATACTATATTATATTATAGTATATTTTATACTATATTATAGTATATCATGTATGTTGTCGGCCAAGATGATGGAGTCCGACAAGAGAGGGAGAGAGAGAGAGGAAGAGAGAGAGAGAATGGGAAGAGAGAGAGGGAGAGAGAGAGGAAGAGAGAGAGACAATGGGAAGAGAGACAGGGAGAAAGAAAGAGAGAACGAAAGGAGGGGATGTTAGATTCCTGATTTGTGGGCTTGATCAATTACCTAACCAGTTGTTAAGTGGGAGTTCAATTACTGGTTTGACCGGTTCAGGTCTGGTTCGTCACTGGTTAGAGACTACTAACCCGGTCCACTGTGGGAATGGTTCTGGGTTAGGGATTGTATTATAAATACAATGGTTAGGGTCCCTGCAGCCATTGGTTTTATCTCTCTGTTGCTCCCATACGCACAGAGGCAAAAGGGATCCCAACGAGGCTGTAGAAGACTCTAATCGAAGCATTCAAGGTACAGGAAACGGTCGGAAATCAATCTACAGCAAATGGTATGTGTTCTATCATCTCTTTTATTGCCCATTGTATTCTAGTTATCTGTGTGGTGGATTCGTTAGGGTTCATGGGAAATCCCATTGGAATAACCCTAACCTGCATTAAAAATTATTACAATTGGTATCAGAGCCACCCACACAGAGCTAGGATCGTAGGTAAGGAATGGTAGAATTGATTGAATTGAAAAAGGGAGAGTTTTTCTCCATAATTTTTTCGACGAACTGTCAAAGTTTAAAACCCTTCAAAAATTTTTCAGACCGCTGAAATTCAAAATAAACTATACTGGGTTGTAGAACTCAGAAAAACAATTCGACCGGTACTAAGCTGGTCGCCGGCGGTAGCCGGACGCGCCTCCACGCGCCGCCTGAAAATGCGCGTGAAAGCCACGCGCCGGCAGTTGGATTTAAAAAAAAAAAAAAGTTTTCTGACGGCGCCGAGTCTTCGCCGGGTCGACTCGGCGCCGGATCGCTAACCCTAACGGGTTCTCGCTGGGTTGACTCGGGCCGAGTCTACCCAGCCCAGCGCCCCAGGCCCCGACTAGACTCAGCCAGGGCTGGCCCAGGCCCAGGCCAAGCCAGCCCGGCCAATCAAACCTAGCCCAGGCCTGGCCCAGCCCAGGCCAGTTAGAACCAGCCCAAGGCTGACCCGTAAGGCCGGGCCGACCAGGGAACCCGAGTGGGTGATCCGGCACCCAGATCCGTAACCCACAAACGGGTGCCCCGATGACCCGGACCTGGACCCGAATTATTGACCCGGTAATGTAACCCGAAAACCCGGAAAATTTGACCCAGATGGGTATTGGTTGAACCAGTCAGACCGGTTTACTGGTCGGACCGCCGGTTTGGCTCAGATTGCGGTTCGTACCGGTCCAACTTTTAAGGCCTGTTTGCCTTTCAATTTTTGACTGCATTCACAATCCGACTTTAAACTGGATTTGTGGGAGCTAGGAAGGTCGGATTGACCTCCGGTTTGTTCCGTTGGATTTGGTTTTCAATGCTCTTCAATCTGGAATAGATATTGATACATTTTGATACATTGGAAATAGTATTTTTCCTAGTTAATGCTCTTTTAGAGCTCGATTTGCAGTGTTTCTGCTGGTTTTTCTCAATATTTTTGTATCATAATGATTGTTGAGCTAAAGTGCATGTTTATTTGAATGTTTAGACTTATAAAGTTGATTTTTAAAAAACATTCATGGTTATATATATCCCACTAGAGCTGCAATTTGGGATTTGTTCATATCATGGTAGAACTTGGTGGATTCCACCAAAGTGGTATACCTTGTTTTGTCATGATATATTCAAATTCAAGCGACTGTGTTTGTAAATGCTTTAAAGAATGACAGTGTTCACCTAAGAGTGGCATTGTCCCAATTTATTCAAATTATGATTTGTACATATTGTGTAAGAATTGGGTGGGACCACTAAAGTGGCAAGCTCAGTTATATCATGATATGCTCAAATCCAGAACTTATGTATTTATAGACACAGCAAAGAAAGATAGTGCTCACTTAAATGTGACATTATCAAGATTTTCACTTTTGTGGAAGCAGCAAAGAGCGGCATTGTCCACCCAAAGGTGGCAGTGTCAAAGATCATGTAAACTCATGCACATGGATGAAGGATCTTGACTTTAGGAGTTTCATACACCCAAAGGTGGTGGAATTTTGAGAGTCATTATCCCTTCGCAGGTTATGCACAGATTGTAGAAGGACCAGTGCACTCTTGTCCCAAAGGATAAGGGTGTAGTTTCGGTTGACTCTACACAGATAGTAAGAGGACCAGTGCGCTCTTGTCCCAAAGGATAAGGGTGTAGTTTCGGTTGACTCTACACAGATAGTAAGAGGACTAGTGCGCTCTTGTCCCAAAAGGATGAGGGTGTAGTTTCGGTTGACTCTTCAAAGGAAATGGACTTGCATATATATTGTAAGTTTAAATTATCTTGTGTGTATGTTTGCATTATATCACACATATTAGTGAACATATAATGATCAAACACCTCATGATGCCTGTTATGGCGAGCCAGTTCTATGAATTGGCATGAAAAAGTGAAAGCTAGTCTAGGAATGCTTAACCTAGTACTCAGCGGAGATTCTATTTTGATCTTTAGGAATATTCAATTCCTAAGATCAGGTAAAAGAAAATTCAAATAAGGAACATTGAAAATAAATGTTCATAGTGAAATCCAAAGAAATTTTGGTCTTTAAAATGGGTGGAGAGATGTTGTATTCTCAAGGTTGTCTGTACCAGTTTTGATGGTATAGGATGATAATGGTGTGTGAGGAATAATGGTGTGTGAGAAAACACAGGTTAGAGCTATTAGCCATCACTAATAAGCTCTGAGATATGTGAATCTCTATAGGTAACTCATTGGAATATTATAGATGATTCACTTGACTTTCACTTCCTCACCTGAACTGCAAAGTTAGATCCCGGTGACCCATAAACCCAATGGGCGAGAAGATGAGTTGATTTCCTTTACACTAAGAAAGAAATTTCAAAGCAAAGAGAAAGGATTGAATGCCAATGTTATGACGTGTGAGTCATACTCGACAAATGCGATAAGTGAAAGGTAGGGTCTTCGGGAAAGAAAAACAAATTTTCAAGGAATAGTAAGAAACTTCTGACAAGAAAAATGATTTTATGGAGCTACAGGAACTCAGAAGAAACATGTGGAAAAGGTTATAACTGAAAGAAAAGTAGGATCATGAAACTTTCGAGTAAGAAGGTAATGGAGATTGGAGACTTAAGTAATAGAAGTAATCCAAACCTATAAGAGTAGCAAAAACCCTTATTTACTCTCTGTAGTTTACTTGGCTATAGAAGTTAGACAGTATATCCTAATTCCATCCTTAGCATAGATATTTAGGACTCTTATCTAATGAAAGACTGTAAAAAGGTTGTAAAGAATAGAATTCTGGAAACCCCTAAAGTTAATGACTTGTTTACTTGTAAGGATTGTTTAAGGGAAAGATGACAAGATTAAGAAATATTAAAAGATATTTACAACAAGGGAATTGTTGGATCTTGTGGACATCAAAATTTTATCTAGAAAATTCTTGTCATAATCGTTTCACTGAATGAGATTCAATAACAAAGAGTGACAAATAGATGTGATCAAGAGAACTCGAGAGTGTATTAGCTCATTTAAAGTGATCAATTCTGCAGCCTATAGTATTAATAGGGTGCCATGTAAGTAGGTTTCAGTTCAAGTTATCTTCTTGATTGGAACTGTGAAAGTAACGTATTTTCATAACACTCGTGGGAGAGTAATTATTTTAGGAGATTGAGTTATCATTTTTGGGATATCCACTCATGTCTGAAGGATTCAACAAGATTCATTGATGATGTTGGTTAGCAGTCACATCCAAGAAACATAAGTTTAATGAAATCACATGGAAATTATTGTGGAACAATTAGTTGAGGTATCAAAAGTATTATCAGAGTGTAATGAGATAATTATTGAAATTATCTTCATTCAGGTTGATGCATAGCCAAGATACCAGAGCTAGATAAGGCAATGAGGAGATATAATAGACCTGTAGATCTGTGATTTCATCACAAGTTATACCTCAAAAATAGATATTATGGCATTGGACAAGATAAAGATCCCAATAGTTTTAAACAAGTTGTCAATAATGAAATTGTTTTTGGATGGTTACCAGTCATAATTGATGTATCGTTATTTATGAACATCAATGAGATTTGGGATTTTATGCTCTTGTCATGAGCGGTGTATTCATAGGCTCAAATGGATATGTAAGAAAATGTGTGATTCCAGTGGGAGAATTGATTGCTACAAAGTAAAACTTGTAGCGAAGTGAAATCACACAAAGAGAATGAAAAGTATAGACTTCAAATCTTTGAGGTCTTAGTTATGCATTTTATTTTGGAGTTGCATCAGATAGATGTAAAGATCGTTTTGATCAAAGAAAATTTGAAAGAAGGTGTTTATAGGCTTTACCTAGAAGGTTTTGAGGTAAAGGAAAAAGAAAATCTATTTTGTAGACTTATAAAGTCAATATGTGGATTAAGCAAGCATCCAGGTAGTGATACCTGAAGTTTGACAGAGTTGCATCTTCTTAAAACTTTGTTGAGATTATCATTGATCATTATGTATATATAGAGATCAGTGGGAGTGGATTCATTTCCTAGTCATATATGTTGATGGTTAATCACCGACCAGCAAGTGACATGATTTACCCCGTTGAAACCATAGTTTCAATGTCCGATAAATTCGATATGTAGAATGTGTGAGTAAGTACCTTTGTACTTGACATTGAGTTTCCTCGTGATAGGAAAAATGAAACTCTGGGTTTGTCTCAAAGGGTATACATTATTCATGTTCTTGAATGATTGAATGTACATGCATAACGGTTAAGTTGCGGATGCTTAAATCAGTAAATGAGACAAATTGACGAGTTATGTTTAAGAAATGATGTTCAAAGAGAGCATCCAAGTACGGAGCTTGGTGTATGCTCAAGATTATAGTTATTCTCACATAGCCCTTGTTTAGAGTGTATTGAAACATTTTTAGTTGGATCCCGGTATAGCTCACTAAACAACGAGAATATAAAGGTCATGCGGTACTTGCAGAGGACCAAAGATTATCCACTCATTTGTGGCAGTAGTGACACTCTTGGCTATTGTGATGTAGTGTTTGGTGATTGCATTGGTGGCATGAATCCCATCTCAGATTTATTGTTATGATGGTAGATGTATCATTTGAGGAAAAATGTAAAGAAGTTTATCCATGCATCACCCTCTTGATAAGGTAAATTTTATAACTATATGTGAAACTAATAAGTAGCATATCTGGTTGAAGAGTTATCTTTCAGACCGGAAGGTTGTAAGTTTAACTTAGGCCTATTGAGATGTATTGTGACACGGTTTAGCCGTGTTGTTCTCAAATAATAATGTGAAATCTAGTAATTCAAAGCATAATAGAAATCGGATTTCAAATCTCTTTAGGTGAGAGAAAAAGGTCAAAGAATTTATATCATGGTAGAGCACATTCGTTAAACATCTTGATTGCAGATTCTCTGACGAAGGTTTTGTCAAGGGGAGTCTTCGAGGGACTGTATGTTTAATATAGAAATGGTTAATTCATTAAATGTGCTTGGTTAGTGGGAGACTCTTCCCACATTGATAATGATTTATTTCATTATGATTATTTACATTGCCTATATTTTTGGCATGGATATTTATTACCATGGTTATTTTTATTTCAAGCATTCATTTATTGCTATGTTGCATATTCATTGACATGTCATTGACAAAGGCGGTATTTAGCCAAATGAACAAGGCGGTATTAAGCCAAATGAACGGGGCGGTATTTAGCCATAGTTCACGGCGGTGTGCCAAAGTACGATATTGACCAAAAGGGTATGTGGCGGTTTGCTACGGTCAATATCAAGGTTTATTGTCTCTGAGGTTTTATCAAGGCAATTAGATTGAAGGTTATTCGATCTGGACCCACATGAAATAACATTTTCATGTATACATGTCTCTAGGCGATTCATATCATTAAGTAGACCCTTGTATGTACGAGGAAGGTAGTACACCGGATATGTTGGAGTATTTTCCCATTGTTGCTCGACATTGGTAGGCTTGATGAGTGGATCAAAGTTTGATGACGGTTTATTATGTAATAGGATTCCATGGCCACACTTTTCGACGGTGGTTTTGTAATTAATCTAGCCCAAGTGGGAGATTGTTAGATTCCTGATGTGTGGGCTTGATCAATTACCTAACCAGTTGTTAAGTGGGAGTTCAATTCCCGGTTTGACCGGTTCGAGTCCGGTTCGTCACTGGTTAGAGACTACTAACCCGGTCCACTGTGGGAATGGTTCTGGGTTAGGGATTGTATTATAAATACAATGGTTAGGGTCCCTGCAGCCATTGGTTTTATCTCTCTGTTGCTCCCATACGCACAGAGGCAAAAGGGATCCCAACGAGGCTGTAGAAGACTCTAATCGAAGCATTCAAGGTACAGGAAACGGTCGGAAATCAATCTACAGCAAATGGTATGTGTTCTATCATCTCTTTTATTGCCCATTGTATTCTAGTTATCTGTGTGGTGGATTCGTTAGGGTTCATGGGAAATCCCATTGGAATAACCCTAACCTGCATTAAAAATTATTACAGGGGAAGGAAGGGAGAAAGGAGGAGCGGCAGAACCATACTGCTACCTCCTCCTTCATCCAGCCACCTACCTACCCAGCCGAATACCCACGTCTCCTCTCCTTGAGCCCACCGACAACACCTTCCCCATACCCATTTGCCTCAAATCATCACCAACTACCCCATCTTCTCCATGCCCCTCCCTCACCGCCACCTGCTACCTTGAGCCACCCGCCTGAAACTCCAACCGTAGCCACCCTGTCCGATTTTCTCCTATAAAAACCCCCTAGTCCACCGAACCGGAGGAGGAGAAAAAAAAAGGGAGGGTGAGTGAGACCCGAGAAGAAAGAGAGAGAGGCAGAGAGAAGGGGGAAGGCGGCGCAGCAGCAGAGCTGCCGCTGCCGTGGAGAAAAAGGAGCAGCAGCCTCGCTGCTGGTCCATGGAGTAAAAAAAAAAAAAAAAAAAAAGAGGCAGATGAGCAAGAAGAAGATGGCAGCAGCAGAGCCGTCGCCACCGAAGAAAGAGGGAGCAGCAGCTCTGCTGCTGGTCCATGAAGAAAAAAGAAAAAGAAAAAAAAGAAAGCAGAGAAGAAAGAGAGAGAGGCGAGAGGCGGAGAAGAAAACAGTAGCAGCAGAGCTGCCGCTGCCGTGGATGAGAAAATAGAGCAGCAGCTCTGCTGCTGGTCTGGTCCATAGAGTGAAAAAAAAAAAGAGTGAAACCGGAGAGGAGAAGAAGAAGAAGAAGCGGTAGCAAGCAGTACCGGCAAATGGGGAAAGAGAAGATGAAGAAGAAGA
The DNA here is from genome assembly GCA_028583415.1 of Protea cynaroides. Classification (NCBI taxonomy): domain Eukaryota; kingdom Viridiplantae; phylum Streptophyta; class Magnoliopsida; order Proteales; family Proteaceae; genus Protea; species Protea cynaroides. The sequence goes on from CM053265.1 coordinate 8,940,463, forward strand.
AAGTTGAAGGAAAGAAGAAGAGGTAAGAAATTTTTACCCGTTACATACCCGAATTGATCACCTCATCAGCTCTATCATCAACCCTTGATCTAGAATCTAAAACTGGTTATATATTTATTGTGATGATTGAAAATTAATCTGAACTCTTGATATGATGAGCTGAATCCTTGAATGATGCCATGCAATCTGCCCTCTTTATTCCAACCATGATTTATTTTATCGATCCGATCATGAATGTTTGGAATCGTTATGAAATTGATGAATGTTTGGAATTGCTATGAAATTAATGAATTATTTTGAAATTGATCCAGTGGATGCTTGAAGTAATTGAATGAAATTAATCCCATCACTTACTTGGAATTATTTATGGAATTGATCCGACCATGATTTTCATGTAATTGGTCCGATCATGTGATGAAAATTGTAGTTGGTCCGACCATGTGATGGGAATCTTAATGTGATTGGTCCGACCATATGATCGAAATTTTAATGTGGGTGATCCAACCACATGATCTGAATTTTACGAGAGTTGATCGTGACCATATGATTAGAATTTTAATGATTTGATCATAGCCATTGATCTGAAATTTTGATGTGATTTTAATTAATTTGAACCGTTAGATGATCTTTGGAAGTGATGTTAATCAATCGAACGGCCCGGATTGTGATCTTGACAATCTGAACCGTTAGATGGTCTTTGGAAGTGCTTTTAATCAATTTTAGCGGTTAGATTATCATGATGAACGATCTGGGCCATTAGATTATCTTTGGAAATGATTTAAATGAATCTGAATGGTTGGATTATGATCTTAAGCAATTTGAACCGTTGGATTGTCATCATGGGTGATTTTGATGAATCTAAATCGTTAAATCTTGATCATGAGTATTTTTGATGAATCTGAACGGTTGGATTATGATCTTGAGTGATTTAAACCGTTGGATTATCATCGTAAAAATTTTGAGTGATGTAAATTATTGAATCTGGATCATAATTGATTTAGACGAATCGAGCCATTGATTTCTTAGTCTGATCATGATAGGAGATCTAAGCCATAGATCATAGCTATTTTGATGAGATATGAGTCATTGATCATGATTATAGCTATTTGATGAGATCTGAGCCGTTGATCTTGACTGTTTTGATGAAATCTAAGAGTTGATCATGATCATCATTTTTTTTGAAGAGATATAACCGTTAGATTGAGGATTTGATATGGTCTATGTTGTTATATCTATGCATCTATCATTTTCCCTTGATTATCTTTGTCATATTATGCACTACCATGTTTGGAATGCTTACAATGTTAGCTTTGTGCACACCGCCATGCCGATCTGGCTCGTATGCTATGCTTGAATGATGTTTATGTCGGCAAGAACTTACTTTTCGCTACACCCTAGTCGAACTGCCGTGCATGTACACTGATAGAAGACACTCCTAGGTGTGGGGACGTGCATGTAGGCACCCACATTCATGGGAAGGGTAATAATGGAAAAATGATAAAAATTCTTAATCAAGAATCATGAAGCCTAACCCAACAATTCTAAAATCAGGGTTGTAAGTGACAAGGGTAGTTTAGGACGATCCCTACCCCTCAGTTCATTTTTCCTAGGATGCAGAATCTAGATAGGTGTAATGTTGAATCCAACCACAGATCATCTAGAATTATCATTCGGTCCGCTTGGACCGCCCATATTCGACCCAAGTGGGTCACCCAATGAACGGTTCTGTTTCGAACTACGCGGATCCCGATTCTCGAGGTCAATACCCCGAGATACGTAGGTAGTCCCGGGAAACTCCCAGATACGGTTCCACACATCAATCAATGTGCCCTCATACCTTACTCCCTGAGAGTACAACCCTACTCCCTGAGAGTACAAACCTTACTCCCTGAGAGTACAAATCCACTCCCTGAGAGTAAAAACCTTACTCCCTGAGAGTACAAACCTCACTCCCTGAGAGTACAAACCTCACTCCCTGAGAGTACAAACCTCACTCCCTGAGAGTACAAACCTTACTCCCTGAGAGTACAAACCTCACTCCCTGAGAGTACAAATCTCACTCCCTGAGAGTACAAATCTCACTCCCTGAGAGTACAAACCTCACTCCCTGAGAGTACAAACAAACCTTACTCCCTGAGAGTACAACCCTACTCCCTGAGAGTACAAATCCAACTCCCTGAGAGTACAAATCCAACTCCCTGAGAGTACAACCTTACTCCCTGAGAGTACAAACCTTACTCCCTGAGAGTACAAACCTTACTCCCTGAGAGTACAAACCTCACTCCCTGAGAGTACAAACAAACCTTACCCCCTGAGAGTACAACCCTACTCCCTGAGAGTACAAACCTCACTCCCTGAGAGTACAAACCTCACTCCCTGAGAGTACAAACCTTACTCCCTGAGAGTACAAATCCAACTCCCTCTATGATGAAGTCGTACTTGCGAGTACGCACCCTTAGCCTTGCGAGGCTCTATCTTGAAGTCGTGCTTGCGAGCACGCACCCCCCTTAGCCTTGCGAGGCTCTATCTTGAAGTCGTGCTTGCGAGTACGCACCTTAGTCTTGCGAGACTATCTTACACTCTACTCCCTGAGAGCCACACCCTACTCCCTGAGAGCCACACTCTACTCCCTGAGAGCCACACCCTACTCCCTGAGAGCCACACTCTACTCCCTGAGAGCCACACTCTACTCCCTGAGAGCCACACCTTACTCCCTGAGAGTCACACCTTACTCCCTGAGAGCCACACCTTACTCCCTGAGAGTACAATCCATGTAACGAACTACGTTGTACCTGATTTCTAGGACCTCTGGAATACGTAGGCAACTTGGAGGACTCTCCAAGTACGGTACCTCATCTTAGTATCCTTAGGTTCCCCCATATCCATATCCATATCCGTATCCATATCCTCATTCACTTCGATCCATTTAGGCTATCTCTAGATTCAATCTCAATCATCATCAAGCATAAACTTCATCTTGAATAAATTGAATCTAAGAAAGCTTAATCATAATCCACATCCATAAACCTTAACCACTTTATGTTTCGAACTACGTTTTTGGACTTGATTTTCAGGATTGGAATACGTAGGCAATTTGAGACGTTTTGGACATCTCAGATTCAGTCCATCACCGAACCATCTTTGGTTCGGTTCATTGTATATTATTTTATTTATTTTCTTACTTTGAGAACATGTTTTGGCTGAACTTAAGCTAGAAGAACTCAGTAACTTGGCATAGGATCCCCCATGAGCCCTAGTCATCATCCATTGACCATGAACAGTCAGAACCATAAAGTCTAAGGAAAGTAGAATCACATAGGAGGCCGATTTTCGAATCGGGCAGTTTTGGGTGCCTAACACCTTCCCAAACTGTACTTTGAACGCTTACCCGTTCTCTGTTGGACCAAAGCCGATACATTGGGTCATGAGTCAATAGAAATCTTATCTCAGGATGAGGCTACATTTTAGGTCCTAGACCTTAATCTAGGTGGCGACTCCAAATCATTTCACCGTCCATTCAGCGTGGGTGGACATTTGTCCTCACAGGTGTGTTTGAAAAAAAACAAAAAAGGGCATAATACAAAAGTAAGCATATTTTGTAGCTTCATGGTTGGTTCACGATTGAATTTGTACATCAATCCTCCCCTCATTCTCTCATTCTTATAAGGTTAAATGAAATATTTTACTATCTCATGTTAACACTGTTAGTTCATTGGAATGGAGTGTAATTTTGAAACTAACAAGGAAGGTTCGTCTCATTTAGCCAAAGTACAAGGGAGTTTAGTGTAATTTATCCTATTTATTTTTGTTTTTCTAACATGTTTTTGTTTTTATTAGTGTGGTATCATTTTTTGGTATTGGTTTTTTAAAAGAAAAAATAAAAATAGTCCAAGAAAAAAACTTTTTTTTTTTTTGTACCAAAAAACACTTTTTGGTAGTTTTTGCCCAAGAAGTTAATGAGCATGTGTTTTAAGTGAGGTTAAAATAGAAAAACCAACATATTTTTATAACCCCTCTTCTTCTCAGCCACTGCTCTCTTTCTCCCTCCTTGTTTCATGGATTCAACCACTGTAAAACACTTTTTTTAATTGTCCAAACTTCGATCAATTCCGTTCGCTATCAACTATAGAAAAAAATGGTAAGGGTTTCCAAATTTTAAGTCGATCAAAGAAGAAGATCACTAGGTATCAAGATTTGAAAAATTCTGCAACTTGAAGAAATCTAACTTATGTTCTTGATTTGGCTACCTCAATTGTGCTTTTTTGACCATCCAACTCCGATTAGATTCGTTAGATGTAAGGCCAGGAAAAGACGGTAAGGGTGTCCAAATTTTAGGTCGATTGAATAAAGGGATTACAAAATATCATGGCTTGAAAATTCTACAACTTGAAAAAACAAAAATATATTTTTATTCTTAATAGAACACGAAACTTATTTCTCATTCTACAATCTATTATGCCTAGCAGTTACCGAACAACATTTTATTTTTGATAAAAAAAATGATTTCAAAAATAGTTTTTGATAAATAGGTAAAAAAACAAAGCAAAATGATATCTAAGAGAGTCTAAGGTGCAATCTTTCTCCTGATTCTTTGTATGTGTCCATTGAAAGAAACTTTTTCCATAAAAATGTATACAATTTTTTTTTTAAGGTCACATTTAGTTTGTCTTTTTAATAAGGGATTTTCTTATTGACAGCTCTTAAGTGTCAAATAATTTGGAATCTTATTTTTTTCCCCTCTTAATACAATACACTTGTTTTTTTTGTAAAGAGAAATTTTCATCATTTCACATGTCTATTTGAAAAACGTGCATAATAATGAATGACATAATTAAAGTCGTTTTAAATTTTTTTGTAAAACCCCCTTTTGTCCCTAACACTAAAACCTTTCGAGAGTAAGATAATAATCAATTAAAAGGTGTTATCTTTTAAATACACCTATTCTAAATATACCTATAAAAGTGTCATTCAGATAGTCCCTTTCAATTAAAAGTGTCATTTAGGGAACTGCGTGGATTTAGAGTAAAGTTCTGGAGAGGAATGAATAATGATGTGGCATGGGAGATTCCCCCACACTGGCAGAGGAAATCCTCTCCCATACTTTAAGATCTACAATCAAGGATTATGTTTAGTATGTGTTAAAAGCATATTCTACGCACCAATTAAGAAGTGACACATCTATGCATCAATTAAGAAGTGACACGTGTCAGGACACGTGTCTTGCTCTCGATAGTCCTATTCCTCCGAGGAGTCTACGTATCCACTATTACATGTTGGATTCTGGGGTACATTACGTACAGCTGCTAGAATCTGGTGTGAGGAGGAATCCTATTGCTATTCTATCTAGGGGAGATATGAGAATCTAGAAGGCATTCTAGACCATCCCTATTACCTTCAACGATGCACATCGAGTCCCTGGGAATGCGATAGACAAGTCGCAATATAGCTTTGGGATCTCAATCTAATGGTCAATGGTCAAACTAATAGACCCCTTCTAGGAGTCAGTTACCTACAATGACTCTCTTTCCTCAATGGCGTATACGCCTCCATCAGGACTCGACGTAAGTCTATATATACACTCATATATGATCATAGGTAATGGACTCACTTCTTTACACCCTTAGAGAATACTCAAACCTTACCCACACTCTAAGGAGCCTACAATCTCTCGTAATCTCCATTCTGTTAGCTCTATTATTGACTTGATCATCGGATTGTCTGCCGGACTACCCAATCCGACCCCTGGTGATCCTTCTTTGGTTTCAGCTTGCGGGGCGCCACGTCAGCATTCCCAGTTTCAGCAGCAATAATATGCATTCTTGGAATACATTCTAGGTCAATAACACATTATGAAATGATAAAAACTCTGTTTATAATAGGGGACTAGGACCAGAAAATCAAGCAAAGCATCTTCCATGGTTTCTCCCTAACCAAGACAAGAACCCTGTCCACCTACAAACTTATTGCAGAAACAAAAAGATGAATTATTCTATGTACATCCATGTACATTGGGAAAATTCCCTGGAAGAATCCCTTTTTGCACACCATAATATAATAATCCATTTTCATTTGAATATAGAACTTGTAGTTTACAGATTGTCATATTCCTTCCTTGAAAAGGTTATATATGTGCTAGAGTCTCTTGCAATTGTGCTTCAGGGAATCAACTCATTATCAAAACCCTTTTAGATATCTAATATTACTCATGGTTCAACTGTTCTTCCTCCACTCCCTCAAATTCACAACCTTTCTCCCTTTTTCAGAGATATCAGATTGAAGTTCCTGTGGGTTGAGTGAATTCTGTAACTAAAATCCGAATTGCTGAATAAATAAATAAATGAACAGAAGAACAATACCGAAGAATCAAGCTCTGAAAGTATGATAAAAATCTTAATGAATGATCATCAATGTAGGTGTAGATTGGTCAAGAGCACAAAAGTCATTGCTGTAAGGAAAAGTATGGGTAGAAGGCTAACAAGAGATCGATGGGCATCTGATGCTTTAGGAAATACAGTAGGAAGATCACATTCTTCTCCATTGAAATATACTTTTGAAGGGAACCCATCTCCTCGAACTATATTAATTCCTGGTGTCTTTTTCTTGGAGAATGATATTACTGACTGTTGCTTACCTGGTACCCTTGGACTATGTTTAGGATCTGTTCCATTTGTCTCTCCCATCAGATAAGTCAAACCAGGTAAACCTTGGAAGAAGATGGTATTGTTCAGTTCTGGAATCCTTGTTCCATTGAATGAATACACATTTTCATAACCTGGGTAAGCTTTGTTCATTTGGATTGCAGTAAACCAATCTTCAAAATTGTTGTCTTCCCAATTAAAAAGAGTAATCCGAGCTGTCCATCCTTTTCTATAATCAGCTGAAACGTGCCAATTTATACTAACTCCACAGTTATCACCACAAGGTAATGGATTTGGAACCCCAAGGTGCTTCATTGTCGCCCAAGCTTTTGCTTTCGCGGTTCTGTTGTCAAAAGGAACAAGAAGGGCTTCACTAGGAAGAAGCATAGATCTGGCATTTGGATTGCAAGTATCAGTGTTAGGACAACCACAAGCACAGGTGTTGCAGGGGATAACTGAGTCATTGTAGAAAGCTGAGAAGGAGACACAACAGTGAGAGCTCTTTCTCTTAGGCTTAGTTATGTTGCAAACTACTTGCCAACTTGCAATAGCTTCAGTTGTCGAAGCAAGCCCACTTGGGTCTGGAGTTTCTGTTGGAGATACTCTAATTGGAGCACCACACTTGTAATCTGGATTCAAAATGCCATTAATTTTCCATTTTTGAGGTGGGTATATAGCAGTTCTATTCAAATCAGGTGGGAGCTTAAACACTTGCATTTGAAAGGCTGCTTTGGTTTTGCTCTTGTCCATGATGGTTGGTAGGAGAGTACCATTTCTACAACAGTTTGGAACATTTCCAACTTTTTCATCCTTGATTCTATCAGGTGGAAGATCAGATATGATTGGCTTCTTTTCGCAATTCATCACAGGACTGAAGTCCAAGGACGTGTAGTATTGTCCCGCGGCGCCGTAAATGCAATCCGAAGGATCCTTGAGGTGAGTGTAGGCTCCTTTCATTGAGTATATGAACTCTCCTCTCATCCATTCCCAAGTTAAGTTCCAATGGTCAAGACGTCCAAGAGGGTGGTTGTTCTCAATGGTTACCTGAGCAAAATAATTGGCTTCGTTTGCTTGGATAACATCATAAATGATAGAGAGGTCACCAGCCTGTCGAGGCAAGAATTTTGTTGCTTTAGGCTTCTTCACCTTGAATTTTGGGTCCCTCACACAACATACATGCATTGAGCTACCTGTAGAAACAAAAAGGCAAAATCCCAAAGAACATGTTTAGTTACAATATCTGAAGTTCCTAACACAAAAGACTCGAAAAGTTCTAACTGATAGGTAGAGAGACTCAGGGATTCCATCACCGTCGATGTGATGTGGGGTTTACTTTTAGAGTGCAGGACCCACTGGATATGAACGGTGATGGGATCCCTATACAAGGATATGCAAGTGAACTATTCTCGTTGTGTGGGACTAGAAGTCTCAATATAATATTAAATATAACCCTAAAGGCGCCAACATACTCGATTTGATTTCGATTCTTGTCATAAATAGTAGAAACCAAAATCGAACCAAATAAGAATTAGTTCTTAGTTTCAAAACCAAAACCGGTTTATTTGGTTCTTATTCGGTTCTGGTAATACGATTTTAAAATAAATAATATTATATTTGTTTTAAAAAATTCCATAAAAACTAAATAAATCCTATCGAATGAAATATAGTCAAATAAAGAAGAATCCAATATGTTACAGTTTCCATTCAAATAAAAATGTCGCATGGATTGCTCGATTTTCTATTATACGGTTTGAATATTCGGTATAATGATTTCCAAACGGTTCAAAATCGACGGTTTTTTAATTCTTAACCAAATTGAACCAGAAACTAATATATACAATCAGAACCGAACCAATTAATTTCGCTTTTGGGTGCAACCATTGGGCCTTGACATCGTTTCCCTTTTAGGGGTATTTTTGGTATCTAAGTCGGGAGGGATGAGGGAGATTTTGGACCTTCGGTGTCAATTAGAATAGGAACAGAAGAATGAGAATAGTTCACCTCCCTGTACTTGTATCCTTCCTGTCACCATTCATACCAAGTGGATCCCATGCTATAGAGTGGGACGCTAGAGGTGGGGTCCCATACCATATCGACGGTGATGGGATCCTATGGAGAATACATGTGAATGCAGAAAGACAACGACAAAAAGGAATGGAGAAAAAAACTAATGGAGAAAAAAACTAACTCTTTTTGGTTGCTGCCGGACACTTATAACCATCCATTACGAGTTTAATAGTCTTAGGCATTGGAATGGCAGGAGGCTTCACACCAAACTGGGTACCAGTCATCTCAATCTGCACCTGAATCTGAGATAAATCATTTGCAGTCTCAATGGATGTCTTCAAATCAGTCTGAGGATATCCAACCAAATGAGTACCATTGCCAACCGGAGCCGGGAAATCATCACCATCCACAAGAACAGCATTACTCGCAGAAACTAGAATCTCTTTATGCTGAAACCCAATAAATATCTCCCAACCTTTGAGTTCAACATTCCCAGCATTAAGAACAGAGGCCATGGACTTAAAAGCCCATGCTTGAGCAGATGCATTCTTAACATGGGGATATTCTTTCACTCTAGATATGAAATCATAAGATAAGAAGATCCCATCACAGTTATCTTGTGCAGCTGGTAGTGCTGCTTTTTTGGGTGCATCTGTGTCGTCATAATCCTGGGCTCTGCATTGATGAACCTGGCAAGTGAAAGAGAAGAAGAAGAGAGAGAGGAAGAATGGTGCCCACGACATTGCCCTGTTGAACTTGCCAGGGCTAATGGAACCCGGTGTGGGAACGGGTCGAGCAGAGGAGGGATTGGTGAGTTTTATGGGGATTCAAGAGTAGTTTCTGTGAGAGAGAGATGGGTGGATGGATTGATCACCCTGGTGCTGCGTCGGCAACACAGCACAGAGGGTGGTGCGGGAGGGAATGAGGGATTTGAGGGCGTGAAAAAACCTTAGAAGATACATTCCCATTTCAGATCAGCGTTGGAATCGCTAGAAAGCTATTGAGGGGAGAGACTAAGTCAGCAGTCAAACTCCATTCTCCTCCTCTAAAGCTACCGTCTGTTTTGGAGGAGCAATGGTCCAATTCACTTTCCATCTTTGGGGTATGGGTTCTCCACGCTGCCAGTGTGGGGAATCTCATGCATCATACATTCATACCACACCAATCAGCTTGAGAGAATCAGTATCTTCAATCTGGGAATATTTTTTTTTTTTGAGTTTTTTTAATCTAATAATTCTGGTGCATTTGTTATTTTCGGATGACCATAATGCCCCTTGCCAGAAAGACAGGACTCTCTTGTCTTTTGAGTTAAACACCTCAAGTTACTGTTCCAATCCAGATTCAACAATGAAGATTTCAACGTACAAACAGGACAGGGCCTAGGAGTCAATATGCTTTTCTTGATTCTCGCATTGTCTGGGTGCTGGGGTTGATGATTTGCCAAGTGGCAATTTAATTAGACTGTGTAAAAAATTATGAGAATAGTTCATCTATGTGTTTTTGTATCTTTCTTGAGATTCTATCATGATTCATATTTAATTCAATAGGTCTCACACTCTAGAGGTGGGTCTCACACATACCATATCAACGGTGATAAAATCCCAATAAGAGTATATGTAGATACAGATGATCCAAACTCAAAAACCATTGAAAAGAAGAATGTGCAAATGTCATTCCAATTCGTTGTTAGGGTAAAATTCTGTAAGAGGATGTGAACTTTGATCCGAAGATGTTCAAATCTTAGGATTACCACCCCCCTCTCTCTCTCTCTCTCTCTCTCTCTCTCTCTCTCTCTCTCTCTCTCTCTCTCTCTCTTAAATACATCTGAGTTGGAATCCGGATACAAGTAACACCCTATAACTGCTGCATCCGAGATTATAAGTGTACAGATCTAATCAGAAATTGACATGTGTTTGATCTTTATTAAAATAATATTAAAATAGATTAAAATTGAAGATCGACGAGGTCCAAAACAAAAAAGAATCAACTGATCCAATCAATCTAATACTGATTACTTGAACCATAGCTGCATCCCTTATAATATATGCATCTAGAAGAATCGAAAGGTCTCCTATTATGTTTCTCTTAAGAACTTCCTTCTACCAAAATCTTATGAACTTGCACTTTCAATTTTCAGACATCATACCCACATATTTAACTTGCAATGCCAACCCTTTCTTCTTTAAACGTAAAATATCAAACCTTATTGAATCATACAAGGTATACCCAGTGCACGAGACTCCATCACTAAGTGATCTAGAGGACGTATGTACACAGCTTTATCCCTGGTCCTTAAAAAGACGGTTTCTAGAATTAAATCCATGAGCACCAAAGTCAAAATGGAAAACCTAGTTGAATTATGAGGACCCAAATTCAAAATCAAATTCGTGTATAAATATCGTCCTTTAAATTTTTTTTAGTCGAAAAACCTTTTCAATTATCAACCCCACTTTTCACAAACTTTTAATAGGAGAGGAATTCACATGCAGCCAATGTGGGGAAATCTCGCCGGCTATATACAATCGGTTAACCACTTTTTTTTTTGGGAAATTTACTCTGACACCCCTTTGACAATTGATTTACTACACAAAACTCTCTTAACAAAAGTTACTATGACAAACCCTGAAACAATGTTTTATCACAGTATAATCCACACCAGGCATTAAAAACTGATAGGAAAAATTCAGAAATTTTTTTATTATCAATACTATCCTTAATGTAAAATTACATAAATATACTATCGTCTATCTCTAGAACAAAGCCTCTGTAAGTTCTCTTACCTGCAATTGAAAAACTTACAGAGACCTCGTTCTAGAGAAAGATGATAGTATATTTATATAATTTTACATTAAGAGTAGTATTGTCTTAAAAAAATTTCACCCTTTCTTAAAACCCGATGTGGACTATACTATTATAAAACATTATTTAAGGATTAGTCCGTGTAACTTTTGTCAAGAAACGATAATTCTATATAGTAAACCAATTGTCAAGGAAGTGTCTAAGTAAATTTCCCCTCCTTTGTTTTTTGGATAAAAGACAGTTACCTCCCCTGTAACTTACCTTATTGACCGTCGACCCCCAAAGGTTTCAAAAAAGACAGTTACCTCCCCTAAATAACTATTAAAATCCATATAACCCCAATTTTTAACGGTGTTAAAGTTAAATTTTTTATGGACAGCTCTACCCTCAACTTTTTATCCATACTTTAAATCTTATTACTGTTAAAAAACCAATATAACCCTTTTATATCCAACTAAAATAAACCCTAATCTCATATTCTTCTCATTCTACCTCACGACGTTTCCTATGGGGCGAAGATGATCTGTTGGACATAACTGTAAGCAGAGGTATTTCAAGCGACTAGTGAGGCATCTTCTTCTTCTCATCTTATAGTGTTGTGTTTAAATAATCCCCAATCGCAGACCAGATTACTAAAAACAATAAAAAAAATGGGGGCGGGTGGGTTAGACTGTGAACCTCAAAATCGATATTAAACAATCCCAAAATTTGGGGGTTTCGAAGATGAAGCATCCTACTACTTATTAAAAGCTAATTAAAAGACAATCCTTACAATGCTTCAGTGCTTCAGTGCTTCAATGTTTGCAGCCGCAGATAGGGTTTCGAATGGTGGACAGTGCTTAAGGATTTGCAGCGGTCAGTGCTTCATGCTTGGAACTGGTTTGTGTTTCAAGAATTGAAGTGGTCAAATCTCCCAAAGATTTACAACAGTTTGTGCTTCAAGATTTTGGAGGAACATGAAAACTTCAAGCTCCTTGCAACGACAGGATGAAACTGCTTCAAGATTTCAAGGAAAACATTTCGAAGACTCCTTACTGCTTCAAGATTTCAGAAGAAACATTTTGAATGATGAGCTGCTTCAATGTTCAAGGATTTGCAACGGTGGAAAACTCCGAAGACGACGACGATTTAAGGGTTTGAAAAACAGAATAACAGTAAGTTCGTTTGTGGTGAGCAAGCAAGGAATCGAGGAATCGTTCGACTGGCAAATAATAACCTTCCTAAATAGTAAAGATAAAATGGGTAGTTCATATCTCTAAAAGGGTAATTTGGTATTTAACAAATTATTGGATTGCCACCGTTACTATATAATAAAATATTCCTAGTAAGTGGGGTTATTTGGATTTTAATAGTTATTTAGAAGAACTAACTGTCTTTTTTGAAACCTTTAGGGGTCAACTGTCAATAAGGTAAGTTACAAGGGAGGTAACTGTCTTTTACCCTTGTTTTTTTTCACAAATCCGTTTAACCAATTTGCAATGATAGGAATTATGAGAATCGGATATTGTGTGGTTAAATATTTACATTACATGCAACTAATCCATAATTATAGGTATAGTTTGGGAAACAACACTAGGCATTTCCCCCCTCTATGTTGAACACATGAATGCTTGAATTTTTTTTTTTTTTCTTTCAAAAAACGCATTAAAAGCCAAATTCCATTACGATCAACAGCCCAGAAGTGCTAACTGTACACTGAATTAGGCAACAGTAATCCCCTCTGAAGAACTGATTTCTTCATCTAACTGAACTTTTGGCTCCAAATCAATGAACTGGTTAGACTTGCTGGCCAGGTGTGAAATGCTAACCCTCCCTTGGCGCTTAATGTAATCAGCAACTGCTTTCATTTCTTCCTGTGAGATGTATATGTATTTTCCTCGATCATCCATGACCCCAGAGAGACGACCTAAAAGAAAGCACAAGAAAATCAAGGGAAAACGGAAACGGTACATGTTATTTATTTTCCATTGGCAATGTTCACAAGATGACAACCCGAGGAGTAATATAAGCAATAACATGGTGTTTTTTGAGGCTCTAGACACCCTTTGCAATGGAGACAACTGTAGCAGAGTGTATGCAATTCAAAAAAAGGAGGGGGCAACAAGGTTACAAAGCCAAGACCATGGAAACCTCCAAAGGTGGATTTGGATTTGCAATCCCAATATTGATGGGTGAAGGTCTGGAAACAGTGAATATGATGAAATGTTAGAAACATACTATCCATCTAATGATAGTAGTGGTAGAAGTTTGGCCCTCTAGTTCCCATTACCGTGAAACTACTTCAACTACCACCAAAATAAGGTTCATGAAAATAATAGTCACTTCCGATTCTGAAAATGCTACTTGTTTCTGTTACCAGAAAGCAGATTATACCTTGGATTTAGATGCCCTGTTCTTCTAAGCACTTGAGCTTATTTGCACATGGAGGCAAGTTTATATGCAGCTGACTTATTTATGTACACTTATGGGTACTGTATCTTTGAGCCTGTTGAATATCCTTCTAAGTAATCTAGAATCCTCCTTAAGAAGTCTTTCACGTTAATAAAGGAGAAGTCTCTTATCAGAGTTATTTCTCCAGTCCAGGGTCCCGGATTGTCTTTTTCCGTGAGTTACAACATAAATCAATTAAGTACTATTAGTGCTTTTCCCATAAGTGACAACGTAAACCAAGTGCTAGAATGCGAATCAGAACATACCCATATTTTCCAGTGAGTTGATCCGATTGATGCAATCCTGCATTAACAAGAGAACCAATGCACTGTCAGATAATTTTTTAGGGGATACAACAGCCTCCCTTTTAAATGGTTCAATTGATGGACAAGAGCTTTAGGTCCTAAAAACGTTGCCATATCTAAAAGAACAACATTTCTGTCAAGTCCTTGCAGACTCTGAAGTCTGAAGTCTGAAGCCCATGTGTGTAGGGCGCTTTTTTGCCACAAGAAGGAATGACATAGCAGATCCAAACCATCAACTTTGTAGTAGGCCCTCTGAGGTTAGTCATATCTACAGTTCACTTCCACATCTGACCCGTAGATAAACAGCCACCTTTTTAATATAATGAAAAGTCACAAGGCAAACAAGATGGACAAGTAGAGAATTAAACACACATGACACATCAAGGATACACCACAGAATAAAGTCCAATATGCCTTTCCATGTCACCACTCCTATAGTCAATTAATCAGGATTTCAAAAACATTGACCGCCTTTAGCACCCCTTATTATAAGCACTACCAATGCACAGTTATGCCCTTTGGATTATGTAATGCACCACAAGTCTTCCAGAGATGGATGGATAGTATTTTCTCGAATCTTGATTTTTGTGTTGTCTATATTGATGATATATTGGTCTTCTCTAAAAATAGTGAAGAGCATACAAAGCATCTTGAAATAATGACAGATTTATTCCAAAAACATAGAATAATTCTTTCTCCCAAGAAAATCGAAGTGGAAAAAACTACTGTCGAATTTTTAGGATTAACCCTTAATTCAAATGGTATTCAATTACAAGACTATATTCTAGTAAAATTAAAGGAATTTCCAGATACTCTAGTAGATAAAAAACAACTACAAAGTTTTCTTGGAATTCTTAATTATGGTCAACATTTTATTAAAGATATCTCTAAAAAGGAGATACCTTTGCAATGGTTACTCAAAAAAGATCAGCCTTTTGAGTGGACTGCTAACGACACTGCAGTAATTCAGTCCCTTAAAGAAGAAATTTAACATTTACCCCCACTATATTTTCCCAAAACAGGAGATCACATGATCCTTGAGATTGACGCCTCCAACGAACATTGGGGAGTTGTTCTCAAATGCAAACCACTGAAAAATTCAAAAACTGAAGAACTTTATGGTTATAATTTTGGCAAATTCAAACCTGTCAAAATTAATTTTATTATTTATGAAAAGGAAATTTTAACTATAATAAATGGATTAAAAAAGTTCAAAGGTTATATAGCATCTGACAAATTTCTTATAAGAACAGATAATCAGGCCGTTAAGGACTTTCTAAAATTTAAAAAACGGGAGGAAAACCCTCGCCAAATAAATTGGTTTAATTTTGTCAACCAATTTCCTTTTGAAATAGAATATATCAAAGGTTCTAATAATGTTTTGGCTGATTTTTTTTAGTAGGGAACCTAAAACCGTATCAGCTAACAAAAGCACCTGATCAGATTCAAAATGTTTGGTAAACCTCCAGATAAATTTGATAAAAGTCGTGGTAAAAAGCCATACATTCAACCAGCCATGCCCAAAAAAGGGGAAGCTACCATTTTTTTCCCAATCCCCGAAGATGTGGCAGAATTACTGATCCAAACTCTCCAAATCAAGAATTTACTGGAACTTATCCACAAAACACTGGATATCTTGTTCCTACCTTTAATCATCTCTTTAGACAACCATTCGGAACAAATGTTCCCCAACAATCCGAATATGGAGCAAAAATCCTAACCCATTTTCAACACTTCCAAAATTCTTAGGGGCAACTAATGGCAGGATATTCTCAAAACCCTTGGGCCACTCTGTTTCAAGAAATATCATATTCTCAGGTTCTAAAAACCCTAAACCCTGAACCTTTATCAAAAAATATGGTTGCTAATTTCTTTAATCTAGGAGTTTCAAAAGCTTTTTAGGATGAAATTAATGGTGCCTGGAAAGCACATGTTATGGAACAGAAAAAACTGTTTCGAAAACATTTGAGTTCTCTTTCTAACATGTTGGCACAATATTGTTTTAAACAAAAAAATTTCAAAAACTCATTCTAGGAATCATTAACCAAATGAACTGGAATGATGATTATGATTTAGATAAAATCAATATGTTTTTGCAAATTACGGAATATATAGAACCCCCTTATTCCCACGACCATGTTTTTAATAAAATAAAACGCATTTGTCTATATAAAAAAAGCAGCCAGATTCTCCCTGTTGATCTCTTCAATTGGATTAAAACAATCTACAATAAAGAACAATATACTGCCTTTAATAATATCTAAACCCAATATTTTGAGCGACTGTTTGAAAATAAATTCAAATACATGCGTTCATGTTTTTATTTGGAACTATACCCTTAGGATGAAACAGTATTTTCTTGGGGATTAGTCTCTAAAGTTTATTTCAAAAATACTAGTGCCGATTTAATAAACCATTTCCCTAATATGATTAAAGTCATGCTTTATCATGTTGCTAGCACATGGAAATTTGATAATTACTTAAAACTAAATAGGAAACTATTGGCTGGCGGAGAAGATAAAGGTTTTTTGCACCTTGTCAAATCTAGATGATGCAGTCCAAGAAGGTCCAAGACCCAATCTCAAGTTGGTAATGGACCAGCCCAAAGAACCAATCGATATTGGTCCATTGGACCAGCCCAAAGGCCAAAAACACTGTTCACGATACTGTTCATGTGAACAGTACCAACAGAATTTTTAGAAAGTTTTTTTCTTCCTAAGTTCAATTAAGTTAGATTTATTTCCATAAAATTAGTAATTAATTTTGTTTCCTAAATTTGTTTTGTTTTCTAAGATTGATTGTCATATGAGTTAGTTATAGATTTTGGAAACTTCCATAAAAATTATAAAGGAAAGTTTCTCTTTTTTATTTTTGGACATTCTTTCTAGGAACCAATCCTTCTATCTTTTGTATTTCCTTTCAACATTATAAATAAAGAAGAAGAAAATACTGGCAGTAGAGTTGGTCAGAGTTTTAATTAAAAAATTCTGGTTGAATCTCCCACGGCTGTGAGACTCAACCGAAACTCCTATTCTGTTCATTCCCGTTTTCAGATGATAGTGGTTTTTCAAAAATTCATAACTTCTTCATCTATGGTTGGATCACCTTCAAATTTGGGTATGTTATCAAGCACAACCTAAAGTATTTCCCCTCCAAGTTTGAAGATCTTTCAACGGCTGAATTCTGAAATAAGTAATTTTTACTACTATTATATAATTCTGATTCTGTTAATATATCTATCTGAGACCTACAACAAGAATGGTTTCGATCCCACCCGTTAAATCAAACTCATCTTCTGGGATATCGTTCATCATATCCTAAGGATCATAGTTTTCAAGTTTCGAGCATTCTATTGGATAGATTTGAAGTGGAGTAATTATTTGTCAAATTCAATCATTCTTACTTGTTGTTAAAGTATTAAATTTGGGTTGGACTGTGATAAGATCTTGAAGCAAAGAGGGGTAATTAATTTGAATGTGTTGAAAAACTCCCTTTGCCATCACTGGACCTTAACCAGACCATCCAACATAGATCTATTCGGCCCTCTACAAATTGAAGCCGATGAAGCATTAAAAATTGCCCGACAAATCAAAGACAAACAATTCTTCATCAACTCGATAGTCAAACTCCACGATGCAGCACAGTACGCTCAACTCTTTGACTTTCAAATCACTGATGGATAAAGGGTATTTTGTACAAATATGCACATTACCAGATCACCCCTCAATAAGAAAGCGAGGTTCATCAACGGTTAGATCAGTTCATCAAACTGAATTTTCTGGGCCTTCCTTTAGAATATTTAATTGAAGCTGAAGAAATCATCAATCAGCGTCAATTAGAGCAGAGATATCTGGGAGATACCGACTCTTACATGTCTTCACCTGACAATAGACTTAGCATGGGAGGTACCTGCTCACATAATCAAGTCTCGAGATAATGACCAACTGCACATGTTAGCATGAATGCCTGTTACGAGGCTACGTGCTAAAATCCAGCATACGACATCTCTGAAGACTTTATTTTTCTATTTGGGGTTACTATAGCAAGTTATTGTAGCAATAAAAATTGTTCAAGTTACTAGTGCAGTAATTACTATTCATGACACTGTAGCAATGAATAATGCCACCGACAACATTATTCAAAAAGTAACTTAACTTGAGTTACTATTAACCCAATGATAGACTCATGTGTTTTCTATAAATAGGCACCTACCCTCTCCTTTAAGAGCATGCTTACCTTCCTCCTCTCTCTCTCTCTCTCTCTTGTAAGGTCTCTCTCCGTCTCTTCCTCTTCTCTTCTTTCTTACTTTCTTTTGAGTTCTTAGAGTTGAGTTCTCTCTTTATGTAAATAAGTTGAGTTCTCTCTTTATGTAAATAAGTTGAGTTCTCTCATGGGAGTGAAATTGTCCTAAGTATAAAGATGTGACCTGAAGTGGAAGAAGACAAGGCCTCCAAGAGTTGCAATCCTATTACAAAACACAAGAATCAGGCCTAGGAAAGTGGGTATTTTTGCCACATGACAGAGACCTGTTGATGAGGGATGGAACCCCAAATAACCAGAATCATAGTGAATGGACAGAACCAGAATTCAAATAGTAGCAGTAGCAAGAAATCTAACCCACAGATGCAAACCAGATTTGAAACACAAGTAGATAATAAAGTAACGAACAATATATTCAAAGATGGAAGTAATCCAATGGTCGGATTCTGAAATACAAACAAGTCTTTGTACTACTAGGGATATGGAAGACAAGCAAGTATGGTTTTTTAAGTATCGATACAATACGCCCCATATCACCCAATACGTATCCATATCAACCAATACGTATCCATATCAATTGATACGATATGATACTCTTCAATAAATATCTCTTTTCTAAAACAAAAATTGCATCCACATGTATCGACCGTATCGAACCGATACAATCGATACAATTAAGTTTCCATTTTCTCTCAAAAAAAAAAAAAAAAAACTTGATTCAAAGTGTACGAACCGATACACTTCGATACGCACATATAAAGCTTGATACAACTGATTTTTTCCACTTTTCTGGTCTTAATCCTTGCTAAAAATCTATAGTTCATGGAAACCAAATGTTGTAACTCATTGAATATCATCAAATATATCTTTAATCCTTGGAAATACTTCAAGATTGTTTATAATCCTAAAAATTGTGTTTTAAATATTTTCTAATCATTCTCGTGCGTATCTTGCCCCGTATCCTAGCGTATCCACCATCTCCACGATATGATACAATACGTATCTTGAAATCCCCCTATCGATACGCTACCGATACACAATACTTTAATCCTTGCAAGCAAATATATTTTTAACAAAATTCAAAAGTCAAAGATCTGACCAACAGATGTCAATCAGAACTTTGCATGTGGTAACCAACATAGTTGGCAAAGTGCCAAGGCAACCCAAGGTGTCGGAGGGGGCGTTTGGGAACCTAGGCATACCTAAGGCGTACCCAATGCGTTCCCAAAGCATTATAAAGGTATATCTTCCATAAGAGCATTTATACTAAAGGGATGGAGTTAGAACATCAATTTTTATTGTTTCTAATACATAGGCATGATTCCATGCATTATGATGTATACATGTACTTTATACATCCAATAAAAATGCTACAAATGGCATCAATTAAAAAAAGTCAATAAATAAAACAATGGGTGATGCAATAAGACGACCAACCACCCAAGGGTTTGAAAAAGCCTAGACGCCAAGTTGCCAAGGCAGCCTTAACAACTATAGTAACCACCAGTAGTAGGAGTGTGCTACCCAAGTTTGGGAGGAATCCAACGGTTGGATAAGGAACTAGAATACACTCCTTGAAGAATTAGAAGTTTCTAGTCCAGGTCAGCAGCAGCAAAGCAGTAATGGAAAACCAGTTTAGGAGACGGAAAAACTGGGCAGCAATCGATTGAAAAGAGAACGGTTATCCTAGGGGAAAATAGTGAGTGAAAATCAAGCACAAACGAGTAATTTGAAGGTGGAATTGGATCCCAAACAGTAGCTTGAATTCAGCAATCAACAGTCAACAATAATCCCAAACCCAAAAGCAACTTAGATTGAAGAAACAAACCAGAAATTAGATCTGTGAAGAATTTGATGGTGCCTGGACAGAATTGAAAACAGATCTGAATAGAACTTAATACAAAACACACACTTGTTTAACGAAGGATAAGATAGAGGAAGAAGAAAGGAAGGATATGACCAAAGGAATCACCACCAATAGCCTGAAGTGGAATCACCACCAGTCAACCTATTGAATCACCACAACAGGATTGATACTGAATCACCACAGTATCGTGTCAAATCTAAATCACCACAGAACCAAAGGCAAAAGTCAAATTCATTCATCAATTTCGTATTAAAGGCTGTAGCCCCTTACAAACTTATACAGAAGACTTAAAACATGAATTAATCTACTCCAAATACTCCTCCAAACAATAACTTACCTTGGAAGTAGTCTTTCTCTACTAAAAATCAATCTAAAAAAAAGCAGCTTAAAACAACTTAAAGAAATAAAAGATCAAACGCATTAACAGTCTTATCCAACTAAATAAAAACTTATGTAACTAGACTTCAGTTCTAAACCCATAATCCTACCTTCTACCAATAGTTAGGCCCATTACAATGAAAACCCATGGGACCAAAGGTCCAACATACATATAACCCAACCCAAGGCTTACTTCCACTAAAATAATCTCAATTATGTGTCTATCTGCATCACCTATTGATCAGAAACACTTCAAGTTCCATTCCAACCGTGAAAGGGACCCAACTGCTACTTACTAAATACTTACACATGATTTAAATTATAATCGCAGTTGATATCATTAGATCAATGCTCAAATTCATACCTGGTTATCATTCAGAAAATCCAAAACTATCCTAACCCAAAACCACAAGTATCCAGTCATCCAGATAAATATTTTTCAGAAAATAAAATTAATTATCCGAATAAGTATCCAAATAAATGGGAATGAAACCTGCTCAAGTCCAGATTATCGGCCATCCATTTACATCTCTAATGAGACGGCATGTAGATACTAGAAATGCAGAAATCAGTACTTACGTAGTATACACAGCTAATGCATTGTTGAATACAACAATTTGCCTTTTCCCTTCAGCCAGTAATGGTTTAAAAGAAAATGAATGAAAATTAGGCATCTGGGAAATACCTGAGTCCGTAGTTTGAACTCTGCAGCAAGATCTTCTAATGGAACACACTTGTGTTTCTGCATATGATATGCAAACAATTAGCTTTTCCACTGTTGTATATTTATGTAATAGCTTCACATTTCTTCTCCCCCTCATCTCCAAGTTTCTCTCTTGCAAGAATGAGCTTAAGGTTTCAGAGAATTGAAGATTGATCTCAAAAAACATGTATTCAGTTGATGATCCAGTAAGATATTTACTTCACACTAATGAAATCCAACACTAAGTATAGGAACATATCTAGTACAGACCCAATTAAGGATATAATAAAAGTGTCAGCAAATGTAATGCATGACTACCAGAAACGTCAGATAAACATTCCCACCTTTTTTTGTCAAGAAATGGAAGTGTAGCCTAGTAAGACATAAAAATACAAGTTGATGGAAGACATTAAAACAGTAGAAGAAAATAAAAAACTACCTTGATGTATTCCACAAAATCAAAAAGTAAGCCCTGGCTCCCATCTTGTATTTCACTCCCTGTAGTACCTTCTTCTTCAACAGAAAACTCTCCTTTCCAGTTATCAAACTCCAATGCCGCAGCTTCCTCTTCCTTAGCCTTCCGAGCCTCGGCTTCTTCCTCCTAGAAACACAATGGTCAATTGTAGTAATAAGGAACCAGCTGTATCAATATATTCAGGAAATCGAAGGTTAGATGGCTGATCAACCCACCAGCAAACGCTCCTGTGCTTCACGTTCTTCATCCTTCCTCCTCCGCATTTCCGCATATCGGTCTTGTTTTGTTTGCCTTGATTCACGTGATGCCTCTTCAGCCTTCCCAAGGAAATGTCGACAAAATGTCATTCAAAACTCATGAGAAAACTCAATATTGAACTATATCAAAGAATAACATTCTAAACGCAATGTGATGGAACTATGAGAAAGTTCAAGGTGCATCAGCAACTTAGTTTCAAAACTTCTGGAGAAAATAAGAGAATACCATTCATTCGGAACAGTATAAAAACTTCACTACCAAAATGAATTAGATAACTTAGTGGTTCATTGGGAGTTAATCTTCAGATATTTACAATAAGTGATATATCTAAATAAATAAATAAATAAGAAGTATACGATAAAATATTCAAGTATTTTCCATGGTATAAAATAACTCATGAATCAATACTTGTGGCTCAGGATACTGAGTCTTTCCATAACTCTCATAAAAAAAATGTCATGCTAGTGTTATCAGCACCTACTCAGCATAATAAAAAGTAATTGAAGTGGGAAGAAGATAGAAAAGCAATAAGAAGCACCTGTCGTTGGGCATCCCGCTCTTGCCGTCTCTTCTCTTTTTTCTTCGATGCTTTAGCAGCAGACATGTCACCCTCAAGAACGTCCTCATCACTTCCATCAACAATCTCTGTATGCCACATATCATATCATAATTAAGTGAACACTATGGTTTTGGCATCTCAAAGTGCAGAAAAATATCGGATTTTTCTTTATTTTTATGGATAGGCCCCCAAGGAGAATTGAACTCATGACATCCTTGAGGTGATGGTCTTTAGCAACTAAGCTACCCCCTTGGGGTAACATCTGAATTCATTACTTGATAATTGGAAAGAGAAAGATTGTGGCTTGGATACAAATACATCTTGTGAAGCACAGGTATGAAAGTTGAAAAGAAGAAATCTTTCGAACATTTCTCCCAAAATTTATCTGGTGCTGGTTAACTAATTAGATTATTGTTGACTATTCTTAAGCCATAACATCTTTTATTTTCTATTTGTGTTTGACTGTTACTTATTATGTACACTCACATTAATGATCTTGGTTCTGCAAATTTGATGGGCATACACATGTATGCAGCACATATGCACACATGCACACATGCACACATGCACACATAACAAGGGGAAAAAAAAAGATAAGCTTTTTCAGTAAGCTGGACATTATGAACTTAGCATCGAAAAGAAAATAATTAAGGACATGTAAAAATGCTGAACTAGGAGATGACAATTACACTTGAAGAACCAATTAAATGCATTATGTGCATAAGCAACACCAAGGAAAACTTAATACTCTAAAAATCCAAGATTTCTTATAACTTAATGGAAATGAACAAGTATTAGCAATATTCACCCAAAAAGAAAAAAAAGAATAAAAAAAGTATCATTGATGACTTTTTTTTTTTTTTTGGTAGGGAGCTATTTTATGATCTATTATTATAAGGAGATACTTCGCTACATACATGGCAAACAACGATTAGGAGTTGTAGAAAACCTCACATTGGGAAGCACAATTGAATGTCAAAGAGCAACTGCATGCATACAAAAGTGTACAATCGTGATCACATGTACTAAAGATTCTGATTACCAATAGATAGAGGTTGATAATTTAGGACTTCAGTTCTATTGCATGTTTCCACTTTCATTCACATAAATGAGATTGCAAAAAGCAGAGCCATACCAGATCCAGTATTCATTCAAATCATTTTGGAATTACACATACATATTCCTTTTCTCTTTTCCCATGACAACGAACAACTACACAAATGAACCCCATTGGCCATTAATAATCACCAAAGACCACATTGTATGCAGAAACTTAACATGTTCACAATAATGTTACATTTTTCCTTCCTTTTTTTGGATCAGAGAAATAATACAAGGTTCCTCTTCTTTTCTTTTCTTTCTTTTTTTTTTTTATTTTTTTTATTTGCCCCAATTGAACATTATACTAGAGAAACAGTAAAAGCTTGAGCAGGCAAAGAAAGCATACAGAGCTTCAGCTTTCATCATCAAATAACAATTTACAGCCAAGAAAAAAAAGGTGGTTTTTTTTGGGGGTGGGTGGGGAGTTCATATTATAAAAATCCAGAGAGTTATACTTCTTATAGAGCATGTGGTTCCACAAATAGAAGAATCGTGGGACAAAGCTTGAATGGCAAACCTTCTGCAGTCGCAACGGGGGCTGCAGACGTGCTAGCGGCAGCTGGTCTCCGCCGCATCCGGCGAGCTCCAGACTGGCGAATTACAGTTTCTCCCCTCGGAACCTGAGACTTGATTAGTCAGATACGTTTCGGAGCTTAAGAGACCATTAATTTGCAAATGGAAGCTCATTTCAAAACCCTAATAAGAGAAAGAAGAAAAAGATGGATAGGAAGTATCACAAATTCACAAAAGACATCATCTGACAAGCTATCAGAACGCAAAATCTCCACTGAAGCTAGGGTTGAATTATCTAAAACGATAAATAAACTGTAGCAAATCACAGCTATTGATGCATGTGTTCATAAAATCAAAGAACCGACTCAGCTCCAGAATGAACTAAGAAGTGAGAAGGGAAACAAAATCACCTGATCCTCTTCGCTGCGTTCGACAGGCGATCGAGGAATCTGACGGCGTTTCCACAGATACAGTGGGATTAGCGCGACAACGAGGAACATGGAAAGAAATGCCACAAGGATCTCCTCCATATCTTGCTATTTCCTGTTGCAATTTCGCGGGAGATTCGAGAGTGAATTACAAACTTCAAGCCAAAGCCCTGGTTCTGGTTCTCCAGACATGAGACTTCGAGAGGGAACAGGAAGCATGGGCAAAACGGACCTAGATCGTCTGCAGCAGCTGCACAGTTGCAGTCCCATCTGGGCCGTTGAAAATGCATCTCGCTTCATTTTGTTAAGATACACTCTCAACGGTCCAGATACAGCAGCCGCAAAAAGCCATGAGAGTTTGGATCACCTGCATGTACAAGTATTCTATATGGGATCTCATCACCATCGATGTGGTGTGGGACCCATCTCTAAAACGTGGGACCTACTGAATATCAACGATGATGGAATTCAAGCGAGGATACAAGTACATGTATATGTGCCATAAGTTTGATATGTATTTCTTTGAGGAACACTGTGTGTATGGCTCTTTGGTATTTATATTTGAGATATATGACTTTTGATTGATTGTTGTTGTTGTACGTATCTTTTCCTTATTGTAAATATGTCACTGGGCAAGAATTGACACATAGACACGAGTGATTCACCTTGGCGCTTAGAGACAACGAGCCAAATGAGCTTTTGAGCCTTTAGGCCAGGGGCCCCTTAGCTAGAGCAGCTGAGATGAGACCCTTTATAGTCGAACATGATGATTTCCCCATCGTCATGTAGCCTGTATGTGGCGGAATGTGAGACTTCAGGCAGGCGCTGCTATGAGGGGCGGCTGGGCTGAATGACTCAAACTAGATGCTTGAGTGTCATGCCCACTTCAATGGAAGTTGCACCATAACATACATTTCATATTGTATGTGCATATTTCGATCGTTATTGGGAGTAACTGAATGGATCCCTGCTTCGTCACTTTTGTGAGCCACATGGATCATGTTGAGTAGATCCTATGAATAACCTTTTACTTAAGACCATAGTTATTTAATTCTTCGAATTATTCGTGAATTATTCTTTCAAACAGAATAATACAAATAATTCTCCCCAATTTGAATTATATTCAATGATTCTGAAAAATTCTCGTATTTTTATTTAAAAATAAATATCACAAATAATTTTTTCGAATCCGAATTATACCAAATAATTCTGATACTTAAAAGAACTATTAATATCCTAGTGAAGGACTTAATGCCTTAATTACCATTATCAAACAAAGTTTTTCAAAAAAAAAAAAAAAAAAAAAAACTTAATGCCTTAACTATTTGTATCTTTTCCAATTTAGGATTAATTATAAGTTTAAAAATCACGTTATAATATAAAGCAGATCATTAATTTTATTTTTTTCTTATGTGAGATTAAATATGAGTATGAAAATCATAATACAAAACAAATCATTAATTTCATTTGATAATGTGAAATTAAATATGAGTATAAAAATTATACCATAATATACAAAGCAAGTCATTACTTTTATGTGTTTTTTCAATTGGGACTAAATATAGTCTAAAAATAAATATTATAATACAAACCATGAGGAAGTAATTAACAAACATTAAAAAGAAATGGATTTCATGAGGATGATTGGATGAATTTATGAATATGTTTGATTTTATGAACATCAACTCCATTAAATTGATATTCCAATCACAAAAAAAATCTAATGATCCACATTATAAATTATAATGAAATCTAACGAATCTACCTCTATAAACACATACACATGTATTATATTTTATATTATTATTTATAAATTAAGTATTATTCTAATATCCCTTATATATTATGTAAGTGGTAATTGATTAATTGTATGAAATAGGAGCATCAAATATTAAAAATTAACATCCGAATTTTTTGTCCAAATTTTTTTTAGACAAAAGAATAATTTTCTAACCGATCCGAATTCGAATTTTATTTTTTAAATCTGCTTTTTTTACGGCATCTTTGACCGAATTCTTAAATTATCAAAACGACTCATTCCTATAACTATTCTCTTTCTGAATAATTCCCGAATCCGAATTAAATAATTATGCTTGAGACTATGTCATGAAGAGAATACTTAATGATGCTACTCTAGTCTAGCATGCTCCTTAGGATTATGCACAGATGATGCGATCTTGTGGGACACAACTTGGAAAGCAATTGGGAGTAATTGATTAACATGAGAGCTTAGGGAAAATCATTCAATAATACATATTTGTTTTGTGACTCGTTACCTGAGTGATTAGTCGTATTTGTTTTTTGACAGTCATTAGTATATTATATGTTAGGGGTTACAATTGCTCTTCATGAGGGATCGAGAGTGTTGAATCCAAAATAGTTGGATCGTTTGAGGTGTTTCGAGGTTGTGTGTAAGTGATGTGCTATTTTAGATAAATCGAAGCATAATATAACATTCCTCTTCTTGTATCGGCCACCATATTGCTAGTAGAGATGTTTTAAGATCACTTTACCTTCGGCTACAAATGTTAATGAGCTTGATTTTCTCATGAAATTTGGGGTCTTTTGTAAATGCCAAGGCATCATGAGATAATGTCCATTATCAAAGTACACCTCCACTGACCATGTCCACTTAGTATGAAGTAGGAGATGATTTAGACCATGCTATTAAGCAACCAAACATTAGCCTATCGGAGTTCTGCAAGAGCCAGTAATTAATAGTACCTTTACATTCACCAACTACAGAAAGCCATGGGAATTCCACCAGTTAAGATGCACATAATAATCATACACGCATAAAATCAATCACGGCATTGGACTCAAGAGTAAAACAGTTTATTATTAACCAATTAGTTTAGGTTTTGTTTCCTCACCTTTGTTTGATCGTAGGTCTTCTTTCAAGCTTTAAGAATCAACTATATATCGATATTATAACACTAGAAGACCTAATCAAGTCGATAAAATTTAATTAGAATAAATTCTGATTTTAAAAAGCATGCTGTTAACTGGGGGTCGATGCCAGGGTCGGAGGTTCCATCGACCATGGGTGCGACCACCCACAGTCTGGACTTCCCGAACACTGGGGGTCGATTGTTAGGGTCTGATAGGATCGATTGGCCATTGACCCCCCGTGCGACCCCCTGTGGGTTTCGTCAAATTTTCATCCTTCAGTCAATTCATTCGTGTTTGGGATCCTATGGCTTGCTTCTACAACTCATTACATACCTGTTCTATGGCTTAGAACCATAGTTTATTCACTTATATGATTTTTATGATTTCCCCCATGGTTTTTCATGAAAACCTAACCATGGATGGATGATTTGGGTTTCTCCTAGATCATTCTCTCTTCACTATCTATTCTAAGGTCTGTAGAATTTCATGGAGATAGTACTCATACCTGAGAATTAGGTTTGTCTCTCTGAAGTCTTCTCTTTGATCTTCTTCTCCACTTTTCTTCTCTTCTCTTTCTCTTCTCCTTCTCTTCTCTTTCTCTCAATCCAATTAGGGTTCTAAAAGGAGTGAAATAGGCTTAGGGACGTCCTATTTATAGAGTAGAAACTCCAAAAATAAGTCTCATTGAGATTAGGAAAGAATCCCATTGAAATTTGGAAAGTTTCCAAATCACGATTTCTGTCGACAGACTGGGGGTCGATGAGGGGGTCGGAGATCCCGTCGACCCCTGGTGCTAAAATGTCCGACCCCCGGTTAAAAACTCAGGGTCTGACTTTCTATCTTGGGGGGTCCGACCCTGCCTAGCTGGGTGTGCGACCCTCCCCCTATTTTTAGTGTTTTTTAGTCAGTTTAATACCTGGGATCGCGATCTCCCTCACGTACTTGATCCATTTGGCTCGACCATGATGGGTAGACCTGGTTCAAGGTGGTAAGACCGGATTAGTTTAATACGGGTCTTACATAGTCGGCACCGTAGGGTTCGGTAGAGGAGTAGGGGAAGGCGCAATAAATGGAAGCCACTCGAATTGTTGTTAGGGTAATAAATGCGGCCTGCTCGAACTGGCACATTAAATGCTATATACTTTGTAGATTGCAAGTGCCATTATTAATGCTACATGTTCAGCTATAAGACGCATTAATTATTGTGTACTTAGCAAGTTGGCGGCAGGCAGGCTGAGCAATATGCCACTGTAAGTCTGAGGCTTGCGAGAATCGACGTGTCAAGTTCTCCATGGCTGCAGTCTTATTGTACCCAGGTTGACGTGTCATGTTCTCTTTGGCAAGCATTATATCAACGTGACACATTTCTATCGATCGGTATTATTTGTACCCAACAGAGATCATTCTCGAAGTATATCGCACAACAGGAGATTGAAAGGGCGATGTTTGACCAACCAATGAAGCGAGCCAAGCTTTTTCACTCTGTTCTTGTGACGAGTCAAGCCTTGTAAGTGCTCTCAGAAACCTCACATACCATACACAGTTGAACCGAGTTGGATTGGCCATAGTAACTACATCTTCTACCAAGGGAAGTTACTCACCGGTTCTCCCTTCCCCAGCGGGTTCGGGAAGGGAATGAAGTTTCAAATTATTTTGAAGATCTAAAGAAGAACACAACTTCTCAATTAACCATTTTGGTCACAACAAGATACATCCCAAATAATAGAAGTAAAAATCAAATAGAAACAACTTTTAGAAGGTGGGGAGATATACAAGTAAAAAAGAAAAAAGAACAGAAAAGTTATTCTATCAAGTCTAAAATCACAAATAGGAATGAAGGTAAGAGAAAAAAGAAAAAAAATAAAAAATAAAAAATAAAAAATGGAAGCTCTATTCATTTACAGAAGGAAATGTATCCACCTCCTTGTCTTTTGCAAGCTTTGAAAAGTTCTCTTTTTTGCTCTCATATGTTCTCAAAATCTGACAAGGAGATTAGATTTTACATCTCCATTTTTGTTATTATATTTCAGAGAATTAACCCTTGATGATGATGATTGGGAGTAATCTAGATTTCAGCTACAGTGGCAGCAACAGTAGAAACAAAGGAAGATTTGGGTTGAGCTGCTCTGGAACTCCTTGATAAAAGCGATGAAGTCGACGATGCCGACGTCGACTTCGTTTTCTTCCGTTTATGTTTCTTTGGTGCTTTTGGAAGGTCTTTCGGCTGTCCCGCATCGTTTGAAAGCTCCGATGAATGTGGTTGCCGCGCCATCGACTGATCAAAATCTGTCAAAACAGAGGATCAGTTGCAGACCAATAAACAAAATTCTTCATTTACATTGCTAATGCAGTTTCCTCCAGCTAGGAGTGTCAATTTGGGATCGAACCGATCTCCATCGAATTAATCCAAAATTTGATCCTGATCGAATTGTTATTGGACATCTTTCGGGTTGAGGTATGACATATCCTACCGGATTAATTTGAAACTTACCCAATCGAACTGTTATCTTACATGTTTCGGGTTGAAGTATGACATATCCTACCAGTCCTGATATGGTCTGGGTTAACTTAAAATCGGCTCAAAAAATGGATTGATGAATCCGAACCAAACCGCTTTAGACCGAATATTAAACCTAACTTCATTATTTTAGCCTTCTAGATGGTTTTAACAGGTTTCCTATAGTTACTAGGCTTTCAACCCGAATCAATCCGAACCAACTCGATAACAACACGATAAGCTAAACCTGATAATATCTCAAAATCGGATCGATCCGTTAATTAATGTGTATAGTGCAGCTCATCCAATCCAAACATCTTAATGAATATATTACGGTCAAGACCTATAAAACCTGACATTGATTTGAATTCAATTAAAACCGATCTAGACGGATCCGTTGACACCCTTGTACTCTACTAACTCGTTATAAAAAGTTTTGATTGTTTTGGAAAGTACTTCTTTGGATGTTGCGAGTAAATTTTTTACTGTAATCGGTCCTTCAAATTGACTCATTCCATCACCGTCCACAGTCATGAGACGTGGGACCCACTAAACAGACGTGGGACCCACTAAACAAATGTGGGACCCCTTGGAGCGTTGAGCTGTCGGGAGAGAATATGTCTCTTTCTTCCCTCGACTCACGAGGTGAACAGAAACATCCTCCACCTGATATTCCATCACCACATCTTATGGACGGTGATGGAATCACGTGGAGGGTGCATGTAATTGTAGAGGAACAGCACTCTGACCAAAACTCTTTCTCTAGCCAAAAAAATATCAGATCATTTCCAATTTACAAAAATAAACCTCGAATATTGATGCCACTAACAAAAATTATATTCGATTTTACCAAAATAATAATGATTATTCCAATGAATTCCCACCGGATTCCAATCGGACGGTTGCAATGTCATGTTGAGAGAAAGGACAAAAGTCAAAGAAACAGACATACCTAAGGAGCTCCAGGAGGAAATAGGAACGAAACTGGGGTCTGATTCTCCTCCAAGACTACCCAGAGACATCGCAGAGAAATCTGAAGGGCTTTTGAATTCATTCATCTGCTAACAAAATTCAGAAGAAAAAAAAAAAAAATAAGAATTGAAGAAAAATAAAAAAAACCAAGGAATCCATCAGAACAATGGAAACCCCCTTCCCAAAATCAAAAAGGAAGAAGAAGAACATACCCAACCAGGTGGATTTGCAGATTGGTCGTCCCATCCGATATGGGCAACATGCTTAACATCTGTTGGGTAGCCAATCTCCATCTCACGCTGCTCTTTCACTACTGCAACGTCATAAAACCAGATTAGTTCCAACATGAACAGATTTTCAACAAAAATGCAAGAGTTTTGATCTTTGGAGGAGCATTACCGAAGAGATGCGAGATGCATTTGAACCCTTTATAGATCCCTTTCATCTTGGTCGACATGTCGATGATGATGGACTTACCAACAAAAACAGAGCCTTTAGAGATACAGGAGAGGAGGAAGAGAGAGAAACAAATGGATTTATGGGTTTTGGGAAGTGTGTACAAAATGTATCAGAATCAAAGGAAGGAAATTTTTTATTCTGGGTTTGTTTTTAAGAAGAAGATGCTCAACCTGGGTATTCTAAGGTTTGAGATTTACAAAAGAAGCTGCTTCTTCTCCACCACTCTTCATCAGGGTCCTTCTTCCCCCTCTTTCATCATTTCTTCCCAGATTGTCCAGAGAGACGTGAAAACCTGAAAAGACATCTTTTTCCTTTCCTCTGTTTCTTGTTTGCGGGTAAGACTGAAGAGATTTGGGGTTAAGGGCACCTCTCTGTTTCTGAGATTGAGAATGGGTGAGAAGTACAGAAATATTGGCTGAGAGAAGACAGGAAAGGAGAGAAGAGAGAGGAGAGAGAAAAGCTCTTGTGGAGAACCACGTAACCTCCAAAACAGATAGGAGGGATAGGATTTAAAGTGGTTTGGAGACCTCAAGCTGGAGTGTTTCTGTTTCTATTTCTATTCTATTTTTGTTTATAATTCTTTATCAGTCCCCTTCTGAAGAGAAAGCAATAAACAACTAAAAAAAAAAAAATGTGAGGCTTCAACTCTTCCTTTCTGGAATCTTGAAACTTGAGATAGTGGCATTGTCCTCAAAATGCTCAGCACAAAGGTTTCTTACTTAATGACACAAATACCACTGAATCTAATTAGCCAAGGAAATCTAGGGTTCGGATCCTCTCCCGGCGTTGGAGGGTTTCAGTCATGATCCAATGGCTGAAATTCACTTGATGCACATATCAATAAATCGGTATATATACTAGGTAAACTCTAATTGTTAGATCAATGCTAAAGGAACTGGACAACAAGAGAAGATATTTTTCTGAAAATCTAAGTAAAGCATTTGAGAACCAACCTGGTAAATTGTATGGACATTAGATGATCTATGTTGGGGCTGATTGAATCCATTTAACAGAGCAGCAGTGCGTAATTTGCCATTGGAATCACATACATGGTTTTAACATTCGATATTGGATTAGTCAGGTCAATTGATTCGTATTAGTTTTGATCTAGACCGATCTGATTATTTTGTATTCCTTAATCTTTTTTATTAGTATTGGCCATGTCTAAACAATCATTGGCTCTATACCCAACCCAGATTGATTTCTACCATGATTGATACCGTGTCTGATACCTAAAACTCGAGGGTAATTCAAACCGACACATGGATCCATGCCCGCATCATTAAACCATGGCATCACATGTTCGGTTACGAGTCTTATGACTCATGAATCCCAAAGAAACTAAAAAATGTCAGATTGTTTTCACATGCCTTAATTCATGTTTAAGGATTATAAAAAAAAAAAAATTAAACTAGTAAGTTTGGATGGCCATGTGATGCATAGGCTAAAGTTCAGGCCTGGATCGTCTGCAGTAGTGCAGCCTTTGCAGTCGCATCAGGAGCTGTTGGAGTGCATTAGCGTATGTGCAGATGCACCCAATGGCTCGAATGCAACTACAGGGACTGCACAACTACAGAAAATCCAAATCCTTGAAGTTTGTGGGCAATTTCCAATCAAATAAACCCACCATGAGTTCCAAGATATCAATCTAGATTTCATACGTCATATAGGATGTTAAAACTTTGTCATGCCTAAATGTAGTTATATGGGTCATTCACCGAATTCTTTTCATCAATTATCAGCATATTTTTGCCGCATAATGTTTTACCATCTGGGAGCCCCATTTTTTTTTTTTTTTGGTTGAAACTGCTTCAAAAACAAAATGTTCTATGATCATACACCAAAAAATAATAAAAGAACAACGATGAATCCAACCATTAGATATTTATGGAATGGTTCATATTAATCATGTATTAAATTTTAGAACCATTCAATTACTTACCCTCCAATGTAAAACCAAATTCCCTTAGATATTCTTTTTCTTTCTTTCGATTAACCATATATTGGCATGCCTTTGCATACTCCTATATTATGTAGTACTTTATTTTATCACGTGGTTAATTCTTTTTGTGTTGAGACTTGACATATGAGCAAATAACCTTTGGATAGAAGTATCGGTGTAATGGAAGGACATTACATGGACTACACAATCCAAAAAAAAAAAAAAAAAACCATTATTGATTCTAATATTTCACCTAGTTTATCCATTGATAAAGCAATTTTTTTTAACATAATAACATCATTTGGAGAAAATAGATTGGTGTATAGATAGATTGATTATTAGATGATGACATGGACAATGTATCTATTAAAATTTTACCCCATTGACATGTGTGTTGCTTGCATTGTTACTTTGTTTCATAATGTGTACAAGTACAGTCGATGACAGCCATTCGATATTCCCCATGTCATTATGAAGATGAGGGGATTATTTTTCCTATATTAATTGGAGTACTAGGAATGATTCGAATTAGATTCTTCAGAGGTGTGAAGGACGTAAATGCTGCTGGCACTTCCTTGAAATCTAAACTCCTTCTCTCTTTCTCTCTCTCTCTCTCTCCAAATGATTGATTTATGGTTCTTTTTGTACTCTCATTTTCTCCATTAACATATAAGATGTTAATATGGCCATTAACTTATAGATCCTCTTCCCTTATTTATAATCCACAACCTGACCAATCTAGAGAATAGTTCATCTGCATGTACTTGCATCCTCCATGAGATCCCATCACCGTCCATATCCAGTGGGTCCCACAATCTAGACGTGAATCCCACACCACGTTGACGGTGATAGGATCCCATGGAAAGTATATGTACATGTAAGTAATCCAAACTCACCAATCCACGCCATGTCAATGCGAAGTAATCCAAACTCACCAATCCACGCCATGTCAATGCGAGAGATTGGAACCAGACAAGTTGGGTAACTAATGGCGACCCGATTTTTTTTCTTCTTTTTCTTAAAGGAGTACTGGACCAAGGTTTAAAAACCTGCAATTTGAAATAGGATACATGTCCATCAACTTTGCCTTGATTCTCATTGGAACTACTGGGAATCGATTAGAACCCGAGTTGAGAATTGAATGAAAGATTTCCATAGATCTTGGATTTTTTTGAAGGTTTTTATTCCAAAGACATGTAGATTGTAGAACAATAGCTAAGTTTCACTGGTTCTTTTGTTATTTTATTGATTAAAAAAAGATTGAAAATTAAAGATATATATATTTTTTTTCCAATAACAAAGAAAGTTTTTCTTCTGCAATAGTGACATTCGTCCACTGTTGAGATGTCATTATTATTCTCATATTAGATAAATATCTGAAATGCATTTTTCACTATATCAATTCCTGTAAAATTAAGATCCCGATACAAATCTATTCTACTCCGGCCGATACTTCACCTTAATCAAAACTTCTGGTTTCTTTTTTTAGATAGTAAAAAAAGTTAATTTATTATTATTATTGGCAGGTGGCAATTCTATTTTTCAATAGTTGACACCTTACATAAAATATTAAAAAAAAAACAGATATCAATTCAGATCAATCTAATTATAGATCCGATACCAAGGCTAATCTTTGAATTCAAAGGATAATTGGGTATCAACCTTAGCTGATATCGATATGAATCAATCAATCCAACTGATCAGATTTCGACTATTAAATCTATGGTTCCGAAAATTCCATCCAATGAAAAAAGTAGTGGATGAAATGATTACACTCTTTCACAATAGGTGGAGAGAAATGTGGTCCATAATGGTATATTTGGTTAATCTCTTTAGACTGTCTGGTCACCTTTTATATGCTTCGTGCATTCCACCCGAAAACTTTTATCTTTATATATATTTTTTATATTAAGTATGAAATATATTCTCACTGACTATTGTCACAGTCACTATTCTTAAGTGGTCACCCATGGTTTAATCCCTTCTTAATTTATAAAAGAAAATGTGGTTCAGTACATTTCATCTATTCATTTGGTAAGCTTTATCCCATTGAATGATCAAATTTATAGCTGGCACTGAGTTATCACGTTAGGGTCAGTCAACCATATTTTCTATTATTTTAAGCTAATAAAAAACGTAAAAAAAAAACAAAAAAGGAGAAGCTTTGGATTATGTGGAGCCCTCATTGTGAATGGTTGGAGCCACGTTTTTATGATTTTATTGCTTTCTTGATGATAAATTTTTATTTTAATATTTTTATTTATAAAATATATTGCTTCATCCCAAGACATTCCAAGTGGCTTTTGGGGAAAGGGAATATTTTTTTTTATAATTTTAGCCAGCTATTTTTTAGATTTTGAGATTTTTTTTAGGGTTGAAGAAAAGAAAGATTATATATAAAAAAAATGATAATAATTAATTGGGCAAAAGTTTCCCACAATGACAGTACTATGGGAAATCAAATCAATGAGAGTATGAGGCAAAATCATTCAAAAGAGACTCACATATATGTGACAAAGAGGAGAGAGAGAGTAGTGGATCCCATGGCTTATTAACAGAATCCTCACAGTAGTGTTTTGGGATTTTTTTCCCCTAATTATATTTACAATAACTGTACACTCTACATTTTTCTTATGAAGTTGGTTGCTAGGAAACACTTGCAAAATCATTATAATATTAAGTGATTTATTTGACTCTTTATGACTCTTATAGAAAAGTTAATATCAACATCTTCAATAATTTTTTTTCCATCCACTTTTGAGATTCTTTTTAGCAAATAATTAAGTAAATTATCATTGACATTGATTGCGTAGAAAACCTCCTCACCTCTCCTTAAGAGGGTCAATCGATACTGTATTCAATATTTGGTATGGTAAAAAAAAATACTTTTACCATTTCCATATTGGATAAGAATACAGTATGAAAACTTGAATCATTATTGTACCAGATGTGCATGGTACAGTATTAGTACAGTTTTTCATTGTTATGGTATTTGGTTTTGAATTCAGTATGAATTGCGGTTCTAATATAGAATACGGTTTCTGTAACAAATACGATACTAGTTTCGGTATCAGTACCATTTTTTTCATCAATTACCTTATTATATCAATAGATTCAATATCCTTATACCTCCATGTCTTGAAGGATAAAGCATAGCACACATATATGATATATTTGACAAAATATGATGGAAAACACAAGGAAAAAAAAAAAAAATCTAAAAGCAATGTATGCTTTCCATACATGATACATCGGACTGTAACTAAATTGAACATGGCACATACCGGTATAAAATTGGTTTTCAAAATTGGTATGAAAACGGTGCACATACCGGTATAATTTTTTTTTTAAAATCAGTATGAAAATGGTTCATACCGTTGGTACACTAATATTGGAACTGTACCGTATTGAATAACTATTTGGTATGAAAATCCAAACCATTATCGTACTAGATGAAAAACAAAACCGTGTCATGCAAGAAGTCTGGTTCCGCAAACGTGAGAGAATGAAGACATAGCCAAACCAAGGATGTGACTCTCAACATTGAGACAATGTTGGTTGCAGAGAAGTAGTGGAGGGGTGTCTCATGAAATTCTGTACTCCCCTTCTGTTGGTGAATGATCTAAATTTGCAGCAAGAACTCAAAAAGGAAGAAGCTTATATCAGAGAATACATCCTTACATCGTTTGTTTGCTTTTTGTCCTCTATTTTTTTTTTCAAAAGAAGCTTGACCAGTGAGAATAAAAGTGTTGACCCACTTTATTCGCCAAGTGAATGATCCTCGCTTCACAGGAGCAACAATAACCACCATCTTGCTCTTTCCTTTCTTCAGTACTGCTATCTTTTTATTTCCAAGGGATGGGGTTGGGTTGTCTAAGAACCTTTACTTTGAGGATGCCCGGGAACAATTCCTTGGTCAATTAGGCTGCGTTTGGTAATGTTTTTGTTCTAGACAAGTGTTAAATTCAGAAGAATTTTTTTTTTTCCATTTCAGTGTTGGAATACTGTTCTTTGGGTATTCTTGAGCCTAAGTGTGTTTGGTAAATATGTTTTAGAACTAGTGTGAGAATAAAAAAAAAAAAAAACAAATTACTGTTTTTCAGAACAGTTTTTTCCAAATATTTCAAAAATTATAAAATTTCCATTAAAGCAATATCTTGCCTAAAAAATTATATTAATGCCCTTAAGTTACACATATATAGAAAATTAAGGTACAAAAACCATTATCCATATTCAACATATATTTGGTAATTGTATCCAGAGAAATAAATTCAAATTCTTTTACAATTATCTGACTCAAAGTAGTAAATTATTTACGCCATTCGTGAAGCGTAAATGAATGAAAATGTCAACACAAGTACCTAAATAAACAACAATATAGAACATCTTATCGAAAAGAATCTCAAAATACGATCCCTCAGAACTAGGTCACGTCCCTCAACTACATCTCTAGTAGTAGATGTGGTCGGATATGTATGTGCTACACGAGTTGTTTGAATAGAGGCCTCATACTCATCAACCCAAATAAATGACTGTGGACGATCCCCTCCCACTAGACAAGTGTAAAAGAAATGGCCACTGTAGATATTTTTTTTTTGGGCCATTTGCATCACCATCTAACTCTGCTAGTGTTATGTTGCCGGTCCCAAGCTTGGATAAAGGAGGAGGGTTGGTACGTCATGTCGGAAACCGGTACCCCCAAAAACATAGTCAAACCCTTCACATGGATTCACTGCATCATCATCTACCCTTCTCCACAATAACACATTGGAGAATGTCTAATTTCTGCCATGTTGCTCTACAATAAAAATTTCACATTGTATGTAAAAATCTATATAAATAGATGTTATAGCAGATGTAATAAAAGTCACAAATATCTATCGTTAACAAGATAAGTTAAAAGCGACAAATAAACAAAAAATGTATGACAACTACAATCATATTAGAATAATTAAAAGTTTATAATATTCTCTACACAATCTATGGCATTTCATGATATCTAGCTAGTTGATTTGCAATTCTTTTTCTAATGAAAGCCATCTTCCTAGTTCTTTCTCGTTGATTGACAAGTGCTTGATTAGGCAATAAAATAACTTCGTCATCATCTGTTGGGTCTAACTCATCTTCCACAGTTGTTGTTCGTTCATTAACCTTGCAAATGCAATATTAGTTTGGTACTCATCCTTTATGAAATTATGTAGTGCACAACAACAAATATCAAGGTCATTCCGCATTGAGAGGATATGCTAACATTTTTCTCAAGACTTGAAATATGTTTTTCAATACACCAAAACTACGTTCAGTAACATTTCTTAGAGAGGAATGCCCGTAATTGAACAGTTCTCTAGCAGATCTTGGTTGTTTCCCTCTTCTATAGTCTTGTAAGTGATATTTGTAACCTTTAAAAGGAAACAAATAACCTGTTTGGTTTGCATAATATTTACCTATAAAACATGTTTTAATAGTACTATTAACAATCAAACAATGGGTAATAATTATCATTAAGCTTTCCAAAATAATTATTAACTATTACAAGATACGTGGTTGTGGTTGAGGCAATCCCGACCATCTATCTGTCAGGGTATGCTCAAATATTCGACAGTCGTTTGCATTTTCTTCCCATCCAGCATAAACGTAAGTGAATTTCATATCGAACGAAAATGCACTCATTACGTTATGAGTTATATTAACCCCTTTCGATTGAAGTATCAACTTTGATGACTTTTAGGGACAACAACACTAATATGTGTCCCATCTATAGCTACGATGCAATCCTAGAAAAAGAGAAGATGTAATATCAACATTTGTTACGCAGAATTAAAATGGTAAACTATTAAAAAATTATTAAGTGCAACTATTTACTTTGAAGTATGGATAATACTTCGGATTGTTAAGAATCTCAAGCAGGACAACAATAAAAGGTTTGGGCAGATGTACTCTTTGGCTGAGCTTCGCATTGCTATTAAAACAACTATGAAAATTTGACTGATTGTCTTTCCAGAATATTGAAATTTCTCTTGAAAATCTCTATTGGATGAATCTCTACCAACAATATCCATGAAGATATCGACTTGTTCTTCAACACGGATATAACGACTATGTTGCAACCAACCCCATCATATCATTAGGTTGCAAAAAATTGATGAAAACATGTCTTTTCATCCTAAACATGTCAAATATTTATTCACAATGTCCAACAAGGATCTCATTGACCCACTCTGCACCTGTTACTTGACTATTTCTACATGGTTCCCTGTTGTGCTTTTCTGAATGCAACAATGATACAGACGCTAGAATCAACTACTCATCATCTTCTTCACTCGAGGAAACTTCAACAAAGAAGATGGGAAATGATAAATTATATTGGTGTAACCCACCTTTTTTTCTTCTTGTTTGGGATTTTTCATTTCCCTACTTTTTCTTTCTGGGACTATCAAACTACTTTCAGTATATAACATACAATAATCTATACCTTTTTGATAAGTAAGAAAAGCAACATTTGTTGGATGCCCACATTGATCAAAGTTACGAAGTTTGGGAATCGCAAAAAAGCAAAGTATTTCAATTGGAAAATAAAGAAAAATGCAGTACAAAAAATGTAGAAGGAAAATTGAATACGGATACATCCAGACATTAGAGTTCACCTTGTAGATGTTGAAAAAAAAAAAAAAAAAAATCTAGTTCCAGGGCTAAAAGTTAGCTCATAGCAATTAAAAACAGATTAAGGGGTTCCAAGCTTGGAAGAAAGGAACCAAAATTTGAAGATGATGCCTCGAACCTAGAGGTAGATACCGCAACTTGCATAGATCCTACAACTCCTACCAATTTGAACAGAAAAAAAAAAATGGTTTAAGAAACTGGAGATTGATGAACTTGATATAACACTGAGAGGGGGGGGGGGTGAATCAGTGTCCTGAAAATTTTTCCTAATTATTTCACTACTACCCAGAGTTGATGGAGATCTAATTCTTTACACACATAAAGTGCATGTAAATCTACCTCGCTACCACTCAGTGGCATTTGCACACCCACCTTGCAAGTCATTCTACGCACTCCAAAATATACCAGAAAGATAAAACAATGAACACAGGGATATTACGTGGTTCACCAACACAGTGTGTGATGACTAGTCCACGGAGTAATGCCCAACGGGTTCCGTATTTACTCAACACTCAACTTTTAGTCTTTTACAAGATAATGATACTAACCCTAGGTTTTCCCAGTATAAAACTGAGAGGACGCAACAACGCCAAGATTTTGGCTATAACAGCCAGTATCCAGCACCCACTAAACACACCACGCTTAACCCACACCAACGGGAAGCAAATAATAATTAAGCTTATAATTATGCCTTACAATTTTCCCCACTAACTAGGTATTCAACAATTTTCACCTACGCTAGCATACAATATATTGAAAGCAATAAATAGATAGGGAATTGAAAAACCTCACAATTGCTTTCGAATGACCAACAATATCTCTAAAGCTTCACACTGCCCTCAGGTATTCTCCAACAGCCTTCAATGATGATAGAGATCGATTCACAGAGCACATCTTGCTCATAGGCTTCCAATCTCTTCCACACAACCCATAATCACCATGAATGTAAACATAAAAACTCTACTGACCTCTCAAAGGGATTTAGCATTCCATTGATGCACAGAGAAGAGGTAGTTGGTGATTGATCACTCCCATAGGGCACGGAACCCTAGCAAACCTTCTATCTGCCTTCAAAATGCTCTTTTCAATTTTTATCAGTATTTTTACGACGCCCAACACTGCCCAATGTATAGAGCATCCGAAAATATGGAAACTGCAATTTGAACGGACCGATTTGGAGCTTGGATTACCGACTTATGACGGTTTGAAGTTTAACCAATGAGATTAAACCAAATGGAATCTTTTGGAGGCTTACTGTACACCCGCGCCGCACTGGAGCGCTGCCGCTTATGCTTTGTCGCGTTATCATTGGTTGGATCTGGAATATCTGCAATCGGCCGTTGGATCAAAAGTAAAAAGGCGGGATTGAACCTGCGCCATCGGATCTGGATAAATCGCATCAGGCGTGATCGGAGATTACGTGAGCCGCTGGATCTAGATCTGATCCGCTGTCGCATGTAGAAGCTTCACACAGGATCAGGGGACCTATTTTGTGTGGTGCGTCGCACATTATTACGTTGCGCACCAATGGAAGTGGTCGTGATGGAATCTCGACTTAACCGACGCAATACACTTGAGCTTGCCTTAATCTAGGCCATTCGAAGTGGATCTGCGCAGCGTGGCTTCAATCTGGCCGCGGATCTTTCATCTTGTCCTTTCTATCTTGACTAAAATGCCCCTGCGAACTTCCTTAATGACCTCTGTAACCGAAAATCCATTTACAAAACCCTATAGAGACACATTTGGCCGAATGGTGCCTCTCTCTTGGCATTTCATTGAACACCTTGCGGGGGAGGCGGCCAGGGCCATGCCCTGCCATGCATGCATGCGGGGGCTTGCGGGCCTGCTGCCTGCGGGTCTGTAAAGCCATGGCTGTTGCTATACTGCCCTGTGGCAGTGGGCCTTGCAGTTGGCCATGTGGGGCTGCCACGGTGGTGCCGCGGCCCTTGGCCAGGCTGGGGACTAGTGGGGCCCACCACATCTTTCTCTCTCCTATTTCTCTCTCTACAGTCTCTCTCTTTCTTCATTCTCTCTCCTCCTCTCTCTTGTCTCTTTTTCTTTAAAAGCTCTCTCTTCTGATTCTGAAACTCTGTTACACCATCAATATTACTATCACATCATCAGTTTCTGTGCCACATCACCAGTGGGGTCCGCATACACTCTCTCTCATCAAACTTGATGTAGAATGCTATTTAACTCGCTGCAAACCATCTGAGACACACTATAAGAGATGTAGAACACTGTAAAATCCAACTACAAGGTTGCTCGAGGTTGCTCTAGTTTTGCCACTACACTGATACTCTCTCTCCGACACTGATACTCTTTCTCCTCATTTCTCTGACTGTATGCTCACAAACACTGTTACATCAGCTAAGTTGCCAACAATGACAACATAAAGTCCAATAGAGATGGCAGAGAAGTGTAGAAAGAGAAGAAGAGAGACGGAGAGCAATGGTGGGGGGGGGGGAGAGAGAGAGAGAGAGAGAGAGAGAGAGAGAGAGAGAGAGAGAGAGAGAGGAGGAGAAAACGTACCTCGCTTGCAGCACCAAGAACTTCCGCAGTAGAGGAAAATGAAGAAGTGATAAGAGGCAATCTCAACTTCTCTTTGTTTTATCGAGCACAAAGCTCTATT
The DNA here is from genome assembly GCA_028583415.1 of Protea cynaroides. NCBI lineage: Eukaryota > Viridiplantae > Streptophyta > Magnoliopsida > Proteales > Proteaceae > Protea > Protea cynaroides. Next base: position 8,983,238 of record CM053265.1, read on the forward strand.
TTGTTCCAAAACTGAATAACATGTAATAAATGTTATGCAAAATGTGTTCTAGAATATTCTTTTCATTCGGTTCGTTATTTGAGAATGGAAGAGCAAACAAACCAAATTTTCCAAATGCCAAAATGTTTTTCTGAACAATTCTTTCATTTTGCGAACAGATGAACATAATTATTCTTTGAGAGAGTTACCAAATGCAACCTTAAGGATCAATTGTTGGAACCTCATGGGTAAGGATAAGGTAATGGTATTGATAGAGAAATTCATAGACCTAGGTGGGATAAGAGAATTGATAAAGAGAATAGAGATAATGATAGAGATCATACTGAGAAACAGAAGAATTCTGTACAGGTGCCACAACTCTTATTTGAACGAAGTGAAAAAAAATTGTAATCTTTGTTGTCTAATAGAACAAACACTAATATCAAAATTGAGTTGATCAAAACGGTATGGTATCGTTTTCAGTATTCGGTTTGATACCAAATTGACACTCTTACCCCTCTTGTCTAACAAACATATCAAAAGACTTTCCTGATATTTTGAGGTTTCTCTTATAGCCCAATGAAAGCCCATGAAAAAGAATTAATGTTAATAGGTCATTGACACAAACCCATATCAAGTAGATAGACCCAATAACTAATGTTATGCTTTGTGAATTTTATCTTCTATTTTATTTTATTTTGCATTCATACATTGTCTGGTTAGTTAGTTCCTTATCGGCTGCATGCTCTCGCCCTCCAATTATTTGGTTGGCGCTTTGCTCTAGGATATATGTCCTCCATGTTACTTAGTACTTGGAGTCCTGCTCTTTTCAGTTTTGTTAAAAAAAAATAAAAAAAAATAGCATAACTGATTCTCTTGTTAAGGAAAATTAGTCTTTGTTTGTAGGATTCTTTGACCTCTTCCCACTCTTGGGATCTCTAGAAACTTGGTACTCAAAAAGTCGTTAGTTTTCTCTGATTACAAGGTTGAGATTGTTAATGGTGGTGAAAGACGTCTGACATCTTCTAGCTTTTCTTTTTGTTATGTTATTTTTATTTTATTATTCTACCAAAAAAAAAATGTTATTTTTATTAATAGATGTAGAAACCTTCATACAAATCAAGTTTGAGAAAGAGGGAAAAAGAAGTTTTTTTTTTATTTTTTAAATGATATAAATTAGAGTACCCAGGATCTTTCTTTGGGTTTCTACACATACGATCAAAGTTTCCTGTGAAATTAAAAGAAAAAGGGAAATTTTTCTTAGGCATCCGAAGAAAACTAACTGATTATTGTTTTAAACAAAACTTATCAGAATCTAAACGATAAGAATAAAACAAATAAATAAAATAAAATAATGTTCATCAAAAGTATTATCCTCAAGCCATGATTTCTCGGAAATGATTTCATATTTAGATGCCGGCCAGTCTTTCATTTTCTTCATCTTTTTTGGTAATGTAGATGCCAGTTCATTGGTAGCAGGCCAAATACTAATATTATATATCAACCTGATAAAACATATAAACCGCCCCCCCCCCCCAAAAAAAATCTATTTAAATGAAAAGAAATAAGTTTAGACCACGTATAAAAAAAGAGAAATAAGAGAAGAAAGAAGAGTGAAAGAGTAATAAAAACAGAAACAAAAACAAAAGTATCAGAGACTGCTTAGGATGACATTTTACAAGAAAGAATTTTTTTCTGTCCTTGTTTGTTTGATAGTAAAAATTTTTATGTAAACAAACAGAATCACTACGTAAAATTTTCCTTTTTCCTTTTTTTTTTTGGCATTTTACATTGAAACAAGCAAAACCTAAAGAATTCTATAGGTTGAAAAATACATTAAATTATCAAAAGTTTTCCTACAACCACAACAACAACAACTTGGGATGCTATTTCCCGCATGACAAATTTTCCTATTTATTTTTTCGACCATATAAAAGTTTTTAATTAGCGCGGCGCAAACAGTATAGACATGTTATCTATGTCATCATCATCTACTTATTGATTATTCTTTGCATCAATTGGTCGCAACCATGTGTCAAAATTGTTTGAAAAAGTTGAAAATCTATTTTAAAAATAGAGGGGAAGGAACCTAAAAATGATAGACCATATGTTGAAATAGGCTCGAAAATTGATTATGTGGTTTGTTCATGGATATCCAACCTATCTAATAGTTATCAAATGGGGCCATAGAGATCAACTGATCCATTACAAGTCCAAAAGACGAAAGTACATACATTAAACATAAATTATAGCTGATAAGATAGGCATACAGTGGGAGGACTTTTATTTATCTCCTAATTCTAAACATCAAAGACTTTCAGTATAAGTGACTCTAGTTGAATTCAACCACGTGCCACCTTGTATCAACCCGGCCACTGTGAATTTATACGCTTCAGCTGCGCTGGTGACGACGGGATAATCGGGCCAATTTACTCACTTGCTTGTAGCCACACCCGGACCCAAATTTGAGTACTCACCATAATACAGTGTCGATAGTGCCAAGTCCCCAATCCATGGCGCCCATCCTTGTGGATTAATGTGATCCGCAATGTATGACGACATGACTACAATCCTAGAGTACTGCTTCCATGGATGTCCAAGATAAGTGGGGAATGAACTCTTTACGGGTGCAAGATCAGAGTTGGGAATAATTTGACAATCCTGGATCGAAATCCCCGGGTTCTGATTCGAGTCTGTTCAACCTTGGGCTATAACCATGTTTTGTTGGCCATTCATGGGTGTCCTAGTAACCAGTTTACAGTTTTGGAACACTACAGCTGCATCGCCAAAGATGAAATCGACTGTACCGGTGATGTAGGAATCCCTATAGAACTGACGGAGGGTTTGAGTGTAGAGGGTGTCTTGGTATGCGTCTATGCAACAACTGTTTAGGACCGATAGTTCTATACTAACACGGACAGCCACTGCTTACTGCTTCTATGGTCCTATCGTGTTTTGGATCCAAATGTCTTGTGCTATGAATCCGTCACCAACAACAGCTGCCATTGGAAGATTGATAAGATTATTTACTATGAGAAAATTCATAAGTTGTAACATAAATTTTAAAAAAAGTAAAATGAGCAAATTATGTACTAACTGTAGCATAGTCGAAGGTTATGGATCCATCAACGACTTTGAGATTGCCAGTAATGATGGTGGACTTGTTGTAAAAGAAGAAAAAAAAACAAATACATACCTGGCAGACTGTTGGAGTGTCAGAGTGCTGGATAGCTGGAATGTATCAGTACCAAAACTAGGAATGAAGTAGCCGTTGACCAGGCACATCCGTCCCTCGCATCCTCGTTGTGCCGGTGAGGGACTATGGTTTATTTTTTATTTTTTTTATTTTTTTATTTTAACAATCTTGGGGTGAAAGATAGTGTTATGGTCCCTTACTAACTCTGCTTTGCTTATATGGAGAGAAGCAGGACGGTGGTGCATGCCTTGCGGATTATCCTTCCTTTGTGTAGTTTGTTTCGATGCCTACCCTGTCTCGTCCCTACTCTACTGACTGTTTGAAAGCTTTGAAACAACAGATCGAGCCAGATTAATATGTTTTGATGCCTACCCCGTCTCATCCCTACTCTAGAGAAAGCTTTGAAATGACAAATCGAGCTAGATTTGTTTTGATGCCTAGGCCTACCCCATCTCATCCCTACCCTACTGACTTTGTTTGAAAGCTTTGAAACAACAGATCGAGCTCTCAGAATCTTGTCTCCATTAACACTCCTGCTCCTAGATTCCATTGATTCTGCATCCCTGGAGCAGTTTGAGAGCTGAATGCTGTTTGGTAAATCCGGTCTGATTTCAAGCTCTCAGGGAAGGAGCTAGACTCTATTCGACTCTGGGATCCAAAATTTGGGAGCTAAAAAAACTAGCTCTCCTTGCTTCAGAGCAAATGAAATAGAGTTAAAAGAGGGAGTCGGGCTAAAACGAAGGCTTGACCGCTGCTACTACCACCACTTGCCACTGCCACCGCCACCACCACCCCCCCACCACCACCATTGCCACCACAGCCACCACCACCACATCCACCCTCGCCACCACCACCACTACCACCTCCACTGCCACCACCACCACCACCACCACCTCCACTGCCACCTCCACCACCACCACCACCACCACCACCGCCACTACCACGACCACCACCCACCAACCAACACCACCACTTCCCACTGCTACCACCACCACCACCACCACCACCACCACCACCACCGCTACCACCAAATCTAGAATCGTTTCTAGATTCAGGGGCTGTTTGTTAAAACTTAAACTCTGGGATTCTTACTTCTGGTTCAAATTTCTACTCCAACTTCAAAAGGATTCAGGAGTATATGGGAGTAGAAACATGTTTGTTAACCTAATTTAGTCATGAACTCCAAAATGGTGTTGGTGGGTGGTGGATGGTGGCACTAGTGGTGAATGGTGATGGTTGGTGACGATGGTGGTGAGTGGGAGGTCGTGGTGAAGGGTGGCAGTGGGTGGGTGGTGGTGGTGGAGGGTGACGGCGGTGGTGGTGGGTGATAGTTGGTGGAGGTGGCGGTGGTTGGTGGCTGGAGGTGGTGGCGATGGTAGGTGGCGGTGGTTAGTGGTGGATGGTGGTGGCGGTGGTGGGTGGTTGGTGGTGGTGGCGACGGGGGGGGGGGGTGGTGTCACACCCCAATTTTTGCACTATTCAGAATGGTGTGATGAACCGCTAGCAAACCAACGGTTCAATCAGGATCTCGAGTAGGCTATATCCATGTTATCTAAACTCCCATACATCCATAATCATAATCAGAGTAAATACACAATAGTCGAAGTCTTATAATAAAACGAACTGAGAATCTACTGTGATATTAATAATTAAATAGTTAATTATTCTGTATCAACTGAGACATAAGTAAATATCAAATACAAGTCTTTAATAAATCCAAATAAAGAAAACTAGAAAATATCTAATCGAATACACATGAGTTGCACTCGCAAGAGGAGTCATGTGTATCTACTTCAGCTTCAACCTCCATTGCTGCTATGTTCCCGTACGCTGGAGAGTTTACATAGTCTTCAACTGTGAAACCTGCATCATCAACTAAAATATTCGACATCGAGGGGTGAGCACACATCACGGCTTAGTGAGTAGACAAAACAATGCAACAGTACATATGCATGTAATCAATTCATATCTTTGGCCTGGTTTAAAGTTTGCAATATGCAATAGAAAGGTTTAGGTAGTCAAAGGTCGCGTTTATTGACCCCGCCTCTATACATAAGTGTGTGACGCCGCCCGAAGGTAACGTTTATCGTCGACTCACAAGCACCCAATCATGAACATTATATAACAAAGGTTAACGTTTATTGCTATATAGTGCCATACCAATACGTAAGCCCCTGTTAGCGAGGGCTGTAAACTGGGCTCGCAACTAACCAATCCTAATGCCAAAAAGTGTTTCCAAGGCCTCACCCCATCATCTCTTAGAATGTCCATAGAGATAGAGCTAAGACCCCCCGGTAGAGTCAGACACTACAAGGACCGAGACCACCTCCCCTGATACTCTACGACATAATAGTTCTACTAAAGTAATGGCGATACGACGATGCTAATGCACAAGACTTGAGTTAGAGATAGAGCTAAAGTGCTGAGACCCGCCAAAGGTTAACGTTTATTGACGTTCTCACCACACCTCCCCTGATACTCGCTCGCATCAAGTACAGCAACCACACACATACAATCACATGCCTATTCCTATCATCATCATCATCATGTTATAAACAATAAAGTAAATATGCATGAACAAATAATAGAAATATTGGATGACATGTTGTATGCACATTACAAACATATTCGCATAGAATCAAGCATGCCATTGGACTCAAGAAAATAGAAAACAGTTTGTTATTAATCAATTAGTTTAGAGTTCTGTTTCCTCACCTTAGCTTGCTAATAGATACTTTTCCAAGCTTTAGAATCACCTTTATATTGTTATTATATTGCTAGAAGACCTAACAAAGTCGATAGAATTTAATTAGAATTTATTTGGAATTTAAAAACTATTGTGTTAACTAAGGGTCGGAGGTAGGGTCGGAGTCCTGATCGACCCTGTGTGCGACCCTCCCCAAACTCTGAACTTCCCGAATACTGAGGGTCGATAGTTAGGATCACCTAGGGTCGGATGGTCATCGACCCTCGGTGTACTTTGGTCAATTTCCCTCTTTTAGTCCATTCTTCGTGCTTGGGATCCTATGGCTTGCTCCTACATTCCATTCTACATTCATTCCATGGTCTGAAACCATGAATCATCCACCTAAATAGCTTTCATGCATTCTCCTATGATTTTCCATGAAAACCTAACCATGGGCTGATGGTTTGGGTTTCTCCGAGATCACACTCTCATTAATATTTAACCTAAGGTCCGTAGAAACTCATGGAATTAGTATCCATACCTGAGAAGAATACTCCTTCTCTGCAACTCTTCTCTTTTGGTTAATTTCTCTTCCTTGCTTCTCTTCTTCCTCTTATCCTTCTCTTCTCTTTCTCTCAATTCAATTAGGGTTGTGAAAGGAGTGAAAGAGCCTTAGGGACGTTTTGAGTAGGAACATCCTAAAATAAGTTCCTTTGAGATTAGGAAAGAATCCCACTCGAAAATTAGGAAATTTCCTAATTTCAGTTTCGGAGGCAACTGAGGGTCGATGGTTGGGTCGATGATCCCGTCGACCCTAGGTTTCTAATGAGTCCGACCCTCCCTTCAAAACTGAGGGTCTGACTTTCTGTTTTGGGGGGATCCGACCCTTCTTGGCTGGGTATGCGACCCTCCCCTTAAATTAAGTGTTTTTGGGTCGATTTGATACCTGAGATCTCGATCTCCTTCACGCCCTTGGTCCATTTGACTCAACCATGATAGATAAACCTAGTTCAAGGTGATAAGACCGGGTTAGATTGACACGGATCTTACAGGTGGTGGTGGTGGTGGTTGGTGGTGGTGGCGATAGTAGGTGGCAGTGGGTGGTAGTGGATGGTGGTGGCGGTGGTGGGTGGTTCGTGGTGATGGTGACGGGGGGTGGTGGTGGTGGCGGTAGTGGGTGATAGTTGGTGGTGGTGGTGGTGGTGGTGGTTAGTGGCTGGTGGTGGTGGCGATGGTATGTGGCGGTGGTTGGTGACCGGTGGCTGGTGGTAGTGGCGATGGTAGGTAGCGGTGGGTGGTGATTGAGGATGGTGGTGGTGGTGGTGATGGTAGTGGTGGCGATGGGTGGTGGCAGTGTGGTGGTGGTGGTGGTGGCGGCAGTGGGTGGTGGCGGTGGTGGGTGGTGGTTGGTGGCTGGTGGGTTGTGGTGGTGGTAGTGGTAGTTGGTGGTAGTAGTGGTGTGGGGTGATTTTTACTCCAAAATTGTGCTCTGAAGTCGAAAAGCATCTATTTGATGTTCCAAAAAATTGAATTCTAGAGCTCATTTGGAGCCGGTTCACTCATGGATTCTCCAGAAGTTCGAACCTGGTTACCAAACAGGCTTCTACTCCATTTATGCTCCAGAAGTCAGAATCCAACTTCTGGAGTGTTACCAAACACCCCCTCAATTTTATCAAATGGGATTCTACTCTCAATAAACTCTGGAATCAGATCTAGATTAGTGTTACCAAACAATATTCTGCTCTAAAAAAATTGACTACAGAGCAAAAACAATAAACTGACTCCAGAGAAAAAGCAGTGGATCAGGAGTAGGAGTGTTATCAAATGGGGCCATAGAGATCCACTGATCCATTACAAGTCCAGAAGACGAAAGTACATCCAAAAAACTAAAATTATAACTGATAAGATAGACATAAAGTAGGAGGACTCCTATTTATCTCCTGATTCTGAACATCAAAGACCTTCAGTATAAGTCACTCCAATTGATTTCAACCATGTGCCACCTTGTATCAACCCGGCACTGTGAATTTGTAGGCTTCGACTGTGCTAGTGATGACGCGATAACCAAGCCTTCACTCACTTCCTTGTACCCCCACCCGGATCCGAATTTGAGTACTCACCATAATACAGTGTCGACAATGCAAAGTCCCCAATCCATGGCCCATCTTTGTGGATTAATGTAATCAGCGATGTATGACTGTATGACTATAGTCCTAGAATACTGCTTCCATGGACGTCCAAGATAAGTGGGAATGAACTCTTTACGGGTTCAAGATCAGAGCTGGGAATAATCTGACAATTCTGTATCGAAATCCTCGAGTTTTGATTCGAGTTTGTTGAACTTGGGCTGTAACCATGTTTTGTTGGCCATTCGTGGGTTTCCTAGCAACCAGTTTATAGTTTTGGAACACCACTGCTGCGTCACCAAAGATGAAATCGACCATGTTGGTGATGTAGGAATCCCTATAAAACTGACCGAGTGTGTAGTGTAGAGGATGTCTTGGTATGCGTCTATACGGAAACGGTTTATGACCGATCGATCTGCACTGACACGGAGAGCCACTGCTTGCTGCTTCTGCGGTCTTGCCGTGTTTTGGATCCAAATGTCTTGTGCTATGAATCCGTCACCAAGAGTACCTGCCATTAGAAAATTGATAAGATTATTTACTCTGAGAAAATTCATAAGATGTGACGTAAATTTTAAAGAAAGTAAAAATTGGCAAATTACGTACTAGCTGTAGCAGAGTCAAGGTTATGGATCCATTAACGACATTGAGGCTGTCAGTAATGATGGTGGAATTTTCATAAAAGAAGGAAAAAAAAAAAAACAAATACATACATGGCAAATTGTTGGAGTGTAGGAGTGTCAGAGTGCCAGATAGCCAGAATGTATGAGTGCTGAAACTGGGAATGAAGTAGTCGTTGGCCAGGCACATCCATTCCTCTCATCCTCGTTGTGCCGTTCCTCGCATCCTCATTGCGCCGGTAAGGGACTATGTTTTTTTTTTTCCAGCCTGTCTTTCACAGTCTTGGGGTGAAAGACAGTGTTATGGTCTCTGACTAACTTTGCTCTACTTATATGGAGAGAAGCGGGACAATGGTGCATGCCTTTTGGATTATCCTTCCTTTGTGTAGTTTGTTTTGATGCCTACCCCGTCTCGTCCCTACTTTACTGATTGTTTGAGAGCTTTGATATGACAGATTGAGCAAGATTTGTTTTGTTGCCTACCCCATCTTGTCCCTACTCTACTGACTATTTAAAAGCTGTGAAACAATAGATCGAGCCACATTTGTTTTGATGTCTGGGCTTACCCCATCTCCCCCTATACTTTGTTTGAAAGCTTTGAAATGACAGATCGAGCTCTCAAAATCTTGCCTCCATTATACTCCCACTCTTGGATCCCATTGATTCTGTATCCCTGGGAGCAATTTGAGAGCTGAATACTGTTTGGTAAATCTGGTCTGATTTCAAGCTCTCAAGGAGTGAGTTGGACTCCATTCGACTTTGGGATCCTAAATTTGAGAGCTCAGAAAACTTGCTCTCATTGCTCTATAGCGAACGAAACAGTGCTAAAAGAGGGAATCGGGCCAAAACAAAGGCTTGATTGCCACCACCACCAACACCACCACCACCCACTGCCAGCACCACCATTGCCACCGCAGCCACTGCAGCCACCACCCCCACCACCACTACCACCCACTGCCACCACCACCATTGCCACCATAGCCACCATCACCACCACTGCCGCCCCCGCCACCACTACCACTACCACTACTACCACCACTGCCACCGCTGCCACCACCACTGCCATTACTGCCGCCACCGTTGCCACCACTACCATTGTCGCCGCCACCACCACCACCACCACCACCACCACCACTACCACCACTGCCACCGCTGTCACCACCACTGCCATTGCTGCCGCCACCGCTGCCACCACTACCATTGTCGCCGCCACCACCACCACCACCAACACCACCACCACCGCCTCTGCCACCACTGCCACCATTACCACCACCACTACCACCACCACTACTACCGCCACATCATCACCCACCACCACCACTACCACCCACCACCACCACCACCCCCACCTCCATCACCAAATCTGGAATCAATTCCAAATTCAATTTTATCAAACGGGATTCTACTCTCAATAAGCTCTGGAATCAGATTTAGAACAACATTACCAAACAACATTACAAGTCCAGAAGACGAAAGTACATCCATAAAACTGCAATTATAATTGATAAGATAGACATAAAGTGGGAGGACTCCTATTTATATCTTGATTCTAAATATCAAAGACCTTCAGTATAAGTCACTCCAGTTGATTTCAACCACGTGCCACCTTGTATCAACTTGGCCACCGTGAATTTATACGCTTCGGGCGCACTGGTGATGATGTGATAACCGGGCCAATTAACTCGCTTTCTTGTACCCGCACCTGGACCCGAATTTGAGTACTCACCATAATACAGTGTCGACAATGCAAAGTCCCCAATCCATGGTGCCCATCCTTGTGGATTAATGTGATCCGCAATGTATGACTGCATGACTACAGTCCTAGAATACTGCTTCCATGGACGTCCAAGATAAGTGGGGAATGAACTCTTCACGGGTGCAAGATCAGAGCTGGGAATAATCTGACAATTCTGGATTGAAATCCCCGAGTTCTGATTCGAGTCTGTTCGCCCTTGGGCTGTAACCATGTTTTGTTGGCCATTAATGGGTTTCCTAGCAACCAGTTTACAGTTTTGGAACACCACAGCTGCATCGCCAAAGATGAAATCGACCGTGCCGGTGATGTAGGAATCCCTATAGAACTGACGGAGGGTGTGAGTGTAGAGGGTGTCTTGGTAAGCGTCTATGCGGCAACGGTTTATGACTGATCGATCCGCACTAACACGGAGAGCCACCGCTTGCTGCTTCTGCGGTCCTGCCGTGTTTTCGATCCGAATGTCTTGTGCTATGAATCCATCACCAACAGCAACTGCCATTGGAAGATTGATAAGATTATTTACCATGAGAAAATTCAAAAGTTGTGACATAAATTTTAGAGAAAGTAAAAATGAGAAAATTACGTACTAAGGGTAGCACTGTCGAAAGTTGTGGATCCATCAACGACATTGAGGCTGCCAGTAATGATGGTGGAATCCATGCCATCACCAATGATCATCACGTTCTTCTTCGTTTGTCCAACAACAACATGCTCGTCGTAAGTTCCTTTCTTCACATAGATTACGTACCTGCTGTTCCCATTGTCCGGCGTTGATGCAACCGCTTGCTGCACCGTCTGGTATTTCCCGCTTCCATCCTTGGCTACAACAACGTTAGCATTGAGCTTGAGGTCCTTTGGAAGAGATTCCATGAGCTTACGGTCTCTATCAGTGACCCACGAAGGGAATTTCCCGTGCAACGACCGTCGGAGTGCTCCTTCATTTGACCGCGAGATCGCAACAAACATTGCTAAAGAGGTCTTTGCCCGGGCTTTCAAGTCCTGGACCTGGGCCTCCATAACTGATTGTGCTGGCCCACCGTTAAACCCATCCAGACAGGTCACATGGTTGGTGAGTACACTGCTTAGCCATGCATGGGCGTCGGCGAGTGACTCAGTTGAACCACTGCCGATAGCCACAGCAGAGTCCTTCACACGGTCGATGGAAAAGTTCATCAGCTCCACGCAATCAGCCAAAGCTGCCTGATCACGGGCATCATTGATCCGGCTGCTAATGTGATTGGCTGCATCGATGGCCTCGACTATGTGTGAGATAGAGTTTTTCAAGAAGATCTGAAGGCATGAGGCTGGGTCATGGACCCGACCACATATTTGAGAAGGCAAAGAGAGATGGGGGCTGTTGTTGACGAAATGGAAAGCTAGGAAAGCAGATGGGCAGATGATAGCAGCTAAAGAGACAAGCAGTATGAGGGATTTGCAGGAGAAAGTAGGGTTCTTCTTCGGAGTGTTTAGAACTAGAAGAGGTTGGTGGGGTGTTGCCATGATTCAAGATTGTATTGAACTCAAGGCAACACTACTCAATTTACTGTGAGTCTCTTCTTCTACACTCCGTGAAATTTATAGAAAATGAAGACTGAATAGCAAAGCCGGAAGCATCCAATAACTGAGAGGTACCATATTAAATTGGGTATATACTTCATGTCGTCACATACTCGGAATTGATATTGGGGGACTCGATTATATTATTTCAATATGAATGTGAATCCAACAACAATTATACGTTTTTTTTTTTTAATGAAGACACAACACAACACACGAGAGAGTGGGAGAGAACATGTTGGAGGGTAAGTATGTTGGAGAACATGTAAACGATATGGGCAACATGGTCAACATCTGTTGGGTACCCACTCTCCATCTCACGCTCCTTCACCACTGCAGCGTCATAAAACCAGATTAGTTCCAACATGGACAAATTTTCAACTAAAAAGCAAGAGTTTTGATCTTTGGAAGAGCATTACAGAAGATCTGCGAGATGCATTTGAACCCTTTATAGATCCCTTTCATCTTGGTCGCCATGTTGATGGTGATGGACTTTCCAACAAAAACAGAACCTTCAGAGATACACGAGATGAGGACGAGAGAGAAACAAATCGATTTATGGGTTTTGGGAGGTGAACAAAATGTATCTGAATCAAAGGAAGGTAATTTTTTTTATTCACGGTTTGTTTATAAGAAGAAGAAATTCAACCAGGGTTTTGTAAGGCTTGAGATTTACAAGAGAAGCTGCTCCTTCTCCTCCACTCTTCATCAGGATCGCCCTTCCTCCCCCCTCTTTCATCATTTCTTCCCAGATTGTCCAGGGAGACATGTAAACTGATAAGACATCTTTTTTCCTTTGTTTCTTGTTTGTAGGTAAGACTGAAGAGATTTGTAGTAAAATACACCTCTCTGATTATGAGATTGAGAATGGGTGAGAAGTACAGAAGTATGGGTGAGGGAAGACAAGGAAAGAAGAGAGGAGAGAGAAAAGCTGAGGTGGAGAACCACGAAACCTCCCAAACAGAAAGGAAGGATAGGTTTTAAAATGGATTGGAGACCTGGAGCTGGAGTGTTTCTGTTTCTATTTCTGTTTATATTTTTTTCTTTGTACCCTTTTGAAGAGAAAGCAATAAACAACTGAAAACGTGAGGCTTCAACTCTTCCTTTGTAGAATCTAGAGACTTGAGAGAGTGGCATAGTCCCATATTATTTAATACTTTATTTTATGTGGCTAATTCTTTTTTTATTGAAACTTGGCATCTTTGAGTGGAAGTATCCATCTAGTGGAAAGACGTGGATTCAAATCCTGTCATGCCCCTCATGCGGGTACGAGAAAATCTAGTGACTGTCATTCACTATGTGCATATATTAATACATCGGTATGTGTGCATAGTAAATTACAGCCACTAGATTTCCTCATGTCAGTATGAGAGGTATGAGAGGATTAAAATCTCATTTGGGCTACACAATCTAAAAATAACTGTTGGGATGACTTGAATCCTAATAAATTTGTAGTTGTGAGATAGTGATATTCTTTTCTTATATGTTAGGGTTTTGGGCATTCAGTTTTTTGTGGAATTCTCTCTATAATCGGTTCGTCTCTGAGATAGTGAGACTTTTCGATTTGCTGCAGCCGTGGACGTAGCCCTCACACATTGTGTTGGTGAACCACGTAAAATCTTTGTGTTCTCTGTGTGTGATTTCTTTTTTTCTCTTTCTTGATTTCATAACCATTCTCGATTCTTGTACTTCACCTACTATAACCATTGAAAAAACAATTTTTTTTAACATAACAACATCATTTGGAGAAAATAGTTGGTGTAGAGATAAATTGATTGTTAAATGATGATATGGACAATATATCCATTAAAGTTTCCTATTAGACATGTGTGTTGCATTGTCACTCTGTTTCATAATGTGTACAAGTACAAGGATTAAATTTATGACTTTATTAATTAGAAGACTAGGAATGCTCCGAATTATATTTCTTTATAAATGGAAAAGGAAGTACATGCCGCTGGCATGTACTTTTTCTCTTCTCTCATGATCTCTCCTCTAGGTGACCGGTTATCGGTTCTTCTTGTATTTTCATTAGCATATAAGACATTAACTTGTAGATCCTTCTCCCTTATTTATAATCAACAAACTTACCCAATCCACAGCATGTCAATCCGGTGGATTGGGCAGCCCAAGGTTCTCTCTCTCTCTCTCTCTCTCTCTCTCTCTCTCTCTCTCTCTCTCTCTCTTTTAGGAGGCTAACTAAAGGTTTAAAAACCTGCAATTTGAAATAGGATACAACTCCATCAACTTCGACTTGATTCTGATTGGAACCATTGGGAATCGATTGGAACCTGAGTTGAGAATTGAATGAAAGACTTGTAGATGGTAGAACAAGAGCTAAGTTTCACTAGTTTTGTTATTTTATTGACTAAAGAAAGAGATTGAAAACTAAAGCTTTATTTATTTATTTATTTTTTTTAAATAACAAAGAAAGTTTTTCTTCTTGAGTTCGCCCCACCCACTGTTGAGATGTAATTATTATTTCTCTCTATTAGATAAATATTCTATGTACTTTCTCACTGTATCAATCCCTATTGAAATCAACATCTCTATACAAATCTATTCTGGCCCAGCCAAAACTTTGCCTTCTTCAGAGTCAAAACTTTGGTTTTTTTTTTTTTTTTGAAAAATTTTCATCTAACCCTAAAAAACTATGTCAAATTCGATTTAACCCCCAATAATTTCAAAATTCTCATCTACCACCCAAATGGTTTGCATAAATTTCAATCGGCCCCAATTAATCGACGGACTTGACTGAAAATGTGATAAAACATTTCTACCCTTTGTATTTGAAACTGAAAGACATTAAAATAAGATCAAATTACTAATTTGACCTTTCTTTCTGCATCCCCTCCTCACCATTGATTCCTCTACCCTCAACCTGAGTCATCAACGAAATAGTTTTGGAGGAGTTGAGCAGAGTAGTTGCTCTGATGATATAATGCTTCTTACACATCTTCATCGTTTCTATACCCCTATCTCCGTCTCTATCCCCATCTATTCATCTTCATTCTACGCTCATCTCTTTCATCTCCCAAAGACAAGGCTTTCAATCGCTTTAGCTCTCTGCTGCACAACCTTTTCTACTCTTTCCTTTGTAGGACCCGTCTTGATTCATGACTCATCATCTTCGATTTCTGCTGCTTTGGAAGATACCCAAATTGAAACTCCCCATCATCTATTGATTCCTGAGGAGGCCTAGATCAAAATCCCTCTTGAAAAGATTTTTATTCCTCTAGATACCAATATTTCCTCAGGAAGCGCTCCATTGAGGACTAGGGTTTTGAAAGGTTCTAACATAGTTCTTCGCAAGTATGCGAGAGACGCCCAGATAACGCAAGCAAATATCGTGAAGAGCAATACGCGGACGAAGGACTGCCCTTCGGAGGGGTTGCCTGAGTTTGCCCTCGTTGGCCTCTCAAATGTTGGGAAGTCATCGCTGCTCAATTCTATTGTTTGACGGAAGCATCTCGCTCTCACATCTAAGAAACCTGGTCAGTTGCCTATTTCCTTCCTCTGCTTCATTTCTTCCATCTTTTGTTTTTCTACCTTTTTCCATTGACATTGATTCAGTGAAGTTGGTTGCAGTTAATGACTAGTATCAATGAAGAAAAATTTCTCCACCGATAGATGTTTCCCTGTATCCCCAAGATCCCCAAAACGGTATCGATTGTCCGACCACCTAGGTTTTCTCATTTTAAGGAGTTTCTGGAAAGCATAATCTGGTTCCCCCTTGAGAAAATCAGTTGAATTGTGCCCTCTGAATCGTTTAAGGTCTTACCTATTGATGAATAATGCCCACTAGTTTAAGGTCTTACGATTCACTTCTCATTTGATTTTAGAGTTGTTTAAGGTCCAGATCGTTTAAGGTCTTACCTATTGGATCATCGTTTAAGGTCTTACCTGTTGATAAATAATGATCTGAAAGAACGGTTTCGGATTCGAGATCTGGCAAAGGGAATCTGAAGAAGCTCCGTATGAAATATAGTGAAGAAAAAAAGAAGAGCATAAGAGGAAAGAAGAAGAAGAAGGGTTAAATGGTCTTTCACTATTATAATAAGGGCAATATTGTCTCAAAAAATTTCAATTAGTGATGACGTCATCAATTAACTGGACTCTACTAACGGGTGGGGTCTCTTTGATTAACGGTGAAAAAATTTTGGGTGGTAGATGAGACATTTGAAAACTTTTGGATGGTAGATGAGACATTTGGAAACTTTCGGGGTTAGATAGAATTTGACATCCTTGTTGGGGTTTAGATGAAAATTTTTATTTTTTTTTTTCTAATAAAAATGTTAATTTATTAATGATATTATTATTGGTAAGTAGCAATTCTATTTGTTGGATAGTTGACACGTTACATGAAATATTAAAAAACAAAAAGATATTATAATCACAGATCTGATACCAAGGTCAATCCTTGAATTCAGGGGATAATCAATATCAACCTTAGCTGCTATAGATATGAATCAATCGATCCAACTGATTTGATACCAAATACTAAATCCATGTTCCAGAAATTCCATCCAATCACAAAATAATGGATAAAATATTGCAATCTTCACAATGGGTGGAGAAAAATGTGGTCCAAAATAATATATTAGTTAATTTCTTTAAACTTTCAGGTCATGACCTTTTTATGCTTCGTGCTGCACACATGCAGATTTTTATCTTTATAATTTTTTTTTTATATATTAAAGAGGAAACGTATTCTCAAAGTACTTACCAGAAAAAAAAAATTTCTCATAGTGAATATTGTCACAGTCACTAGTCTCAAGTGGTCACCTATTGTTTATTTCCTTCTTAATTAATAAAGAAAAATGTGTTTCAGTACATTTCATCTATTCATTTTGGTAAGCTTACCCCATTGAATCTCATCAAATTTATAACTGGCACTCAGATATCACGTTAGGGTATTCCATTTCTATAACATAAATTTTACAGTCAATCATATTTTCTATTGTTTTAAGTTAATAAAAAAAAAAAACTAAAAGAAGAAGCATTGGTTTATGTGGAGCCCTCAGAATGAAGAGAGAGAAGGAGGAGAGAGAAAAGTGGGTGGGACCCACTAGTGAGGTGGCATGCCTCATTGTAGCCAGGCCACATCGCACCTTGACACAACAGCAGCCAAGGCCACGGCAATGTCACAGGTGTCATGCCATAGCTGCATGATATAGCCACATGCAAGCACAGCAGCACCCTGCAAGTAGAGACGCAGGCCAACCATGCATGAGGCAGCCACAGCCCCGCAAGCAGGGGCCCAAGCAGGGCCGCAGGCTACCCAAGCAGCCACAATCTTGCAAGTAGAGCCATGGCAAGCTCGCAAGCAGCCAAGGCCGCAAGTTATGCTTGCCGCACAGGTGCCCAACCATATGGGGGGGGGTTGCATGCCAACTGTTTGACAAATTTCCAAGAGAGAGAAAAGCTCTTTGGAAGGGATGTGAAGTTCGGTTACAGAGGCCATTAGACAAGTTATTAGGGGTATTTTGGAAAACTCATAGAGTCAAATAAGCCAAATCAATGGCTTGAATCCCATATCAGCTTAGAAATGCTAATCAGATGGCCCACAAAATTGGGGGCTAAGGTGTATCTAGGTAGACGGGCAATGGTTCTTGCGTAGGTCTTTTGATTGGACGGATGCAAGATTATATTATAGGCTGTGAGCATGAGGTTTATGCGATGATTAGATGTGACGCGTTAGGTTGCAGCGTCATGACAAATCCAAATATGATGGTTTAGATCGTAGCCGACTTCTCTTTGACGGGATGAAGAAGATCGGACAATCATAATTGGGATTTGACGGCCAGTAATGGAGTTCCTTCTCTAGCCAATCTTAACTCAACAGCATATCTGAAACTCTCAGCGGAGGTGCTGATTTGGGGCAATGCACGTACAGCGTAACATCTTTGTGGATCAAAATCCAATGATAAAAAATAGTTTCGACATCATCTGACGTGTTATAAGCCAATCTAATGGTCCAGTGTGAATCCTGCCATTTTTTATTCGATCCAGCGGCCAAATTTCAAGATTCTGGATCAAACCAATCGCAACTCGATAGCAGGCCTGTTTGTCAGCACGGGTGGTGCTCCGGTGTAGCGCAGGCGCATGGTTTATATTAAAAAGATGCTCTTTTGAATAATTTGATTGGCCGAAACTGTAACGGCCATATCTTGTCCATCTGAGCTCCAAATCAGTCCGTTTAAGTTGCTATGATCTTATTTCGGATTCTCTACTACCTGAGAACAAGAAACTGAGTAAGTGTTGAGCAAAAAATTAGGGAGAAGAGCTTTGAAGAGAAAAGAAGAGGGTTTCAAGGGTTCCTTGCTTGTGGGTGAGCATTCAATCACTTATCACTTGTAATGGTGCATTGAAGAGTGGTGAGAAGTTGGTGGAGCCTCATTGACTATTATAGTGGTTGTTGGCTTGTGAGAAGGAGAGAGATGGTCAGTAAGGGTTTGTTTGACTAGCTATGTTCTCCCAGCATTGGTGGTTGTGGAGATTTCATTGAGTCGCTAAAAGTGTCAGTCATCTCCGAACGTCGGAAAGCATTGGTTGTGAAATTTTCTCAACTCTTTATTTGTCCTTTGCTTTCAACTTATTGTATGCTAGTGTAGGTGATTATGTTGAGTACCTAACTATTGGGAGAAAAACTGTAAGGCAATTATAAGCCTAAAATTGATATTGTTAGCTTCCCGTGGGTGCAGGTTAAGCTTAGTGTGTGCAGCGAGTACTAAACACTGGTATTTTGGAACCTGGATTGTAGGCACATTGTGCCATTCTAGTTTTTTGCTGGGTAAATTGGGTGTATGTACTTCTTGCTGTGTGTACAGTTAAAAGTAGATTATTGAGTATATACGAAGCCCATTGGGCATTACTCTGAGGACTAGCCATCACATATTGTATTGGTGAACCACGTATATGAACCACGTATATCCTGTGTTGTGGACTGTCTTTTTTATTTATTTTTTTCTGTACATTGTGAAGTGCGTGGAATGGATTGCAGGATAGGTGTACAAATCTGGTAGACTTGACCACTGAGTGGTAGGGAGGTAGATTTGCATACTTGTGTGTGTGTGACAGATTGGTTCTCCATCAGCTTTGAGCAGTAGGAAAAAATTTGAGAGAAAATTATTACATTGATTCACCCCCCCCCCTCAGTGTCAACTTGTGATCAATAAGACATAGTATCGGTTATGTTTAAAATTTATCAAATTCAGATTAGATAGGCATACACATCCAATGGAAAGCCAACATGTGGTCAATATTGTATATAATAATATTAAAATAGGATCCGATTGAGGATTGGTTTAAAACTAATTTGAATTGATTGATTTGGCCAATCTGATACCAATTACTTGAACCATGCGTACAATGCAACCATTGCCTCTTAATTAGGGTCTTTGTCTTTTGTAACTAAATTATGGGAAGGGGATTAGTGCTAGACTATGTGGTCCTTTCACTAGGGCAAGATCTTTTCATTTCATGGGGCCAGAGTGGTTATTTTTCCATTCTTATGTCTAAACATAACTGATAGCCTTCCTTTTCCCTTTCGTAATTAAGATCGGAGGACACTAAATAGATCTTTCTTTGCCTTTGGCTCCATGCAAAGCTTCAACTAAAATGTTCGAACTAGATGGTGGAGGGACTCCCAAAATTGATAAAGGGGTCTGTAGACTCATGACTAAACAGTTTGGGACTAAACTTCCAACAGATTCTGATCTGAATTAGTCTATTTGGTTGATCCGATGCCAAATTCCTAGAACCCTAGGTGGAAGACTAAGAGGGCAAAGACACGCCACTGCTCTTTTTTCTTTTTGTTGTTGAAGGCAAGAGAGAGATAGAGGCCTCCGGTGCATGGTTTTAATTCACGGTATCAAAATGGGATATTGGGGATACTGGTCCGCCTACATGATTTTAATTCACAGTATCAAAAGGGGTTATTGGTCACTGGGAACTGATATGGGATTGGTATTGGTTCGGTACAGAATTAATGATAGTGATACATGGCCGATACTAAATTAAAAGATAGTAGAAAAATGAAAGTATCCGATACAATACTGACATGGATTAGCCACTACAGATATCGATACCGATACGGATCAGCTGATACCTAAAACCGCATGCATATACGTTTGGGTAATGGCTGCAACTTGCATAGCATAAGAGAAAGAAGGGGGAGGGGAGAGAAAGAAAGAGAAGGAGATTTTACAGAGAGAAGTTCTATCCGTGAGAAGAAAGACAATTCGTTAAACTGAAAATATTCCTGATACAATACACATAAAGAGGAGCTTTTAAATTATCTTCTAATTCTAAAGCATCAAAGACCCTCGGTATAAGCCACTCCAGTTGAGTTCAACCCTGCGCCACCTTGTATCAACTCTGTCACCGTGAATTTCTTTGCTTCTGCCGAGTTAGTGATGACATGATGACCAGTCCAATTCACCCGTTTGCTTGTACCCGCGCCTGGTCCCCTGTTCGAGTACTCACTATAATACAATGTCATCAATGCAAAATCCCTATTCCATTGTGACCATCCTTGTGGAACAATGTGATCTGCAATGTATGATTGCATCACCACAGTCCTAGAATACTCTTTCCATGGACGTCCAGGATAAGTAGAGAATGAATTGTTCACGGGTGCAAGAGTAGAGCCGGGTATAATCTGGCAGTTCTGGATTGAAGTCCACGAGTTCTGATTCTCGTCGGTTCGGCCTTGGGATGTAATCATGTTTTGTTGGCCATTCATGGGTTTCCTAGCAACCAATTTACAGTTCTGGAACACCACAGCTGCATCACCAAAGATGAAATCAACGGTACCGGTGATGTAGGAATCCCTGTAGAACTGACGGAGGGTGTGGGTGTAGAGGGTGCCTTGGAATGCGTCCATGCGGCAACGGTTTATGACAGATCGATCCGCACTAACACGGAGAGCCACTGCTTGCTGCTTCTGCGGTCCTGCTGTGTTTTGGATCCAAAGGTCTTGTGCTATGAATCCGTCACCAACAGCAGCTGCCATTGGAAGAATGATAAGATTATTTACTATGAAAAATTTCAATGGACTCGTGATAAAGTGCCAATTTTGGGAGACTCTTCAAATCCATTTCAGAATTGTCCCGTTACGAAATAGGATGGTTTTGGGACCCAATCATAATTGGGACGGTTTCGGAACAGATGCAAAACCCCAATAAGAACTGTTTGCAACACGTTTCCTAAAGAACCTAAGACCATTTATCTGAGTTTCCTTTTTTCCTCCCTCTGTAAGTGGAGTCTTCCATCTAAGTTTCCTTTCCTCTTCCCTCTTGTTAACGTAAGAGGGTAGATGAGTTTCCTTTCTGATCCTTATTCTTTTCACTTGGGACATCAGTTAGACATCTGAATGTAGGGGTTGTCAAGATTTAGTAGGCAGGGATGCTAGAAATTTAAATCAAAGTCAGAAATCGGGGATCAAGAGATCTGAAATATAATGAGTGACCAGAGAAGTTGAATATCTGTAGATCTAAATTTAAAATAAAAGATTTCAATTTGTAGTTGGGAATCTACAACCAGGTTGCGAGTTTCCATATGAGCTTATAAATCTGTGAGCAAAATGGTCAATCTTAGCATGAAGGAACCTTGTAAAAATGCATATTTCAGTAGTGTTTATGTGCCTAAAACCTTGAAGGACTGTCCCATTATTAAACGTGATGGGATTCTAGTTTTGAGACTGTTTGATAAATGTGGATGGTTCTGTGAATGACCCCTTCAATCCATTATGGGTTAGAAACTGTCACAAATAGTAACCATCCCATTTGACGCCCATACTTGTGTGACTTGAATTTTAAAGAAAGTAAAAATGATAATATTACGTACTAACAGTTGCACAGTCGAAGATTGTGGATCCATCAACGACATTGAGGCTGCCAGTAATAATGGTGGAATGCATGCCATCACCGACGATCATCACGTTCTTCTTCTTCTGCCCAACCACAACATGCTCGTTGTAAATTCCCTTTTTCACATAGATTACGTACCTGCTGTTCCCATTGTCCGGTGCCGACACTATCGCTTCCTGCACCGTCTGGTATTTCCCGCTTCCATCCTTGGCTACCACAACGCTAGCATTGAGCTTGAGGTCCTTTGGGAGAGACTCCATGAGCTTACGGTCCCTACTAGTCACCCACGAAGGGAATCTTCCGTGCAATGGCTGGAGTGCCTCTTCATCCGACGGCAGGATCGCAACTAACATTGCTAACGAGGTCTTTACCCGTGGTTTCAATTCCAGGATCTGGGCCTCCATAGTTGATTGGGCTGGCCCACCATTAAGCCCATCTAGACAGGTCACATAGTTGGTGAGTGCACTGCTTAGCCACGAATGGGCGTCTGTGAGTGACTCAGTTGAACCACCGCCGATAGCCATAGCAGAGTCCTTCACACGGTCGATGGAGAGTTTCATCAGCTCCACGCAGTCAGCTAGAGCAGCCCGATCACTGGCACCATTGATCCGGCGACTAATGTGGTTGGCCGCATCGATGGCGTTGACTATGTGTGACACAGAGTCGTTCAAGAAGATCTGGAGGCAAGTGGGTCGATCGTGAACCGAACCACATATTTGACAAGGCATAGGGAGATGGGGGCCATTGTTGCTCACATGGAAAGCTATGAAAGCAAATCGGCAGATGATGGCAGCTAAAGAGAGAAACAGTAAAAGGGATTTGCAGGAGCAAGCAGGGTTCTTCTTGGGAGTGTTTAGAACTAGAAGAGGTTGGTGAGGTGTTGCCATGATTCAAGATGATATTAAACTCAAAGCAACACTACTCGACTAGCTGTGAATCTCTTCTTCTACATTCCTTGAAAGTTACATAAATTGAAGACTGAATAGCACTGCTGAAAACATCGAATAAGGTAGAGATACCATATTAAATTGCATAGATATTTCATGTGAACAGATTGTCAGGGTTGATATTAATAGTAATTCGATTTTATTAATTCAACTTGAAAAATGAATCCAAAAACTATTATATTTTTTAAATGTAGACACGACACACAACACGAGATAGAGAGAGAAAGAGAGTCTAACTCCACGTGAATGCATGGGGTGGTGGAGTTTCATTATGTAGAGTTATTATTATAATTGTTTCCGTCACACTTCTATACGTCATACCTCTATACGTCACACCTTCATACCTGCGTAGAACTTGGAATTTTTTTTTTTTTTTAAATTCTACAAAAATTCAAAGCTTCCCTTGAGCCATGAACTTTGGTAATGGGATAAAATTGAACCTAATTTTTTTTTTCCAGAATCGAAAGGTAAGAATTTGCCGGTGAGAATAGACGAGGAGAACGTGTCAATTGCAAGATCAACCTTTGGGCGGAAAAAATTTTGGGTGAAGAGTTGTTGAGAATTGACAATGAGAATTTGCAGGATGAAGAGTTCGAGGGAAGAACAATATAAGAGGAAAACTGTAATCCCTTGTAATTTTAAAATTTTTTTATTTTTTATTTTTTATGTCCCATAAATTTTGCCTGTCTTGTACATGTGATAGGCATTTAGCGACCATTATCATATCAAGAGCAGACAATTTTTTGAGAATCTTATTGAATTGAATTATGTTTATGTCAAATTTCACTTTCCATGGTGGCTTCTTGAGAGTCTTGATTGTTCCCTTTTGCGTAGATTATTCTTCACTTGTTGTTGCTATAAGGTGAAATCATTATTATCATTGAAGAGTTCTATAAAGAAATTTAAAATCTTTGCTATCATCCGATTTATACAATCTTTGCCTTTCATACTTGCCATCAATATCAACCAACTTTGCACAATTTATTTGTTCAGCATCAATAAGGTAAAATCTGTTCAATCTATATATTGTTCAATGAATTTATAGTCCCCGAAAAACCTCGTTACCCGAGACTCAAAGCAGAATATTTTTGTTTTCTTCCTCTATATATATATATATATATATATATAACGCCACTAGTCTTTACGGCCCCGTTTGATAACACTCCAGTTCCTATGGAGCTATTTCTGGCCCGGAGTCGTTTTCTACTTTTTCTCCAGAGTTAGAATTTTTGGAATAGAATACTATTTGATAATACTGCTCCAAAATCAAAAGACTATGCTTCCAAAATACTGTTTGATAGTGGTGGTGTTGATGACACTGGAGGTGGTGGTGGGTGGTATTTTTGTTTTCTTTATATATATATATATATATATATATATATATATATATATAACGCCACTAGTCTTTACATCTCACCCCCTTCCACAGTTATCCATTTTTTTTAATCTTCATCGTGACCCACTTACCATCTTTCAGAATATAATAAACAATCAACAACCAACAAATTGCTTGCATATATTTTTCTCACTGATATATCGATGCGTGCAACTTCTCTTAATTTTACTTTTCTTTACCTTCTTCCCAACAAGAATGCGGAATTCGCGAGCATCTTCCTCCTACCGACAATCCTTATTGCACACCCGGAAGTAAACGCTCCTTATTCTGCCTCAACTGCTAATTGAGGGAACTTTCTTTTACTCTTCTGACCCACTTGAAAAAACACCCCTTCTACATCCGGTGGGCAATCGCAAAAAAAAAAAAAAAAAAAAAAAAATCCTCCTTTATTGAGATACCTTCTCTCTTTTTTTTTTTTTTTTTTCTTTTATTATGAATAGTTCATTTATTGTGCCACAAAAAAAAAGGGGGGGAGGGGGGGAGAGGAGAACATACAATGACCAAATAAGACCACACAACTCTCAATAAGAGTGGAATAACAATCAAAACCATCCACTACTTAGATACCCTATTTCCTAATGATATACAAAAAAGAAGGGGACAATCAAGGGGGAGGGGCCCACGGAGTCATTCTCCATCTTAGGCGAACCTCAGAAATAATAATAGTAGCTGTTGTCTCTCTAAGCTTGGATTTGGAATTAAAGATTTTGCTGGTCTTCTCCCTCCAAATGTGGTACACAGTGGTCCCAGGGCCAATCTAACCAATCTTGCAAGATCTCTGTTGTCCTTGAATTTCCTACTGATCTAAGAAGCTTCCTCAACAATACATTGCCTTTGATAAACCAATCTCTTAAGAATTGGATATGGAGAAAAATCAGCAACAAGATTCCTTCAGAAACGTTACACGTTTTCAAATAAGCCAATTTCCTCAATAATTGGACATGGAAAAAAATCAGCAAAAGATCTTCCTAGAAAAACCAATCTCCTCAATATTTGGATGTAGAGAAAAATCAGCAAAAGATCCTTTTAGAAACGTTTCAAATTCAAATTTCATATCTCATGTAATCTTATCTCCACATCATCTCTAACTGTACAAATCTTATCACATGTAGTTATATCTCCTTCATATATGGGATTTACGTTATCCCATTAAATTGTATAAATATCACATATCCATAGTAATACATGTAAACTCTAAAATTTTGAATTGATTCAAAGCCTTATCCAAATACATTGGGTACAGGTATATTTATAATATGATGGAATTGTTTACATTGTGTATTTGAATTACAAATTTTGAATTTGAATCTTTGTAACCGATGAAAGGAATTAAGAGCTGGATATAAAATCCAGTTATTGTTTTTGTAAATGACAAATTTTGAATTTGAATATTTGTAACCATTGAGAGATTCTCTCTTTAATTTTGTAATTCAAAAATTGAAATTGAATCTTTGTAACCGGTGAGAATTCAAATTCATAATTTGAATTTGAATCTTTGTAACCGGTGAGAGATTCTCTCCTTAACATCCCCCCTCAAGTTGGAGAGGGTCGTTGATCGATCTTCAACTTGCACCGGAGATGATTGAACCGAATGGAGGACAATGGTTTGGTGAAAATGTCAGCCAATTGGTCATGAGTTGAGATGAAACGAACATCGAGAAGACGTTGAGCAACCAAATGTCGAACATAGTGGTAGTCAATCTCAATATGCTTTGTCCGTGCATGAAAATTGGATTAGCAGTGAGGTATGTTGCACCAAGATTGTCACACCATAAAATTGGAGACTGAGGAAGCTTAACTCCGAGTTCATGTAAGAGAGAGTGGAGCCACTGTAATTCGGCAGTGGTATCTGCTAGGGAGCGATATTCTGCCTCGGTAGATGATCTGGCAATGGTGTGCTGTTTCTTAGCTGACCAAGAGATTAAATTAGGACCTAAAAATACTGCAAAACCACCAGTTGAACGACGATCGTCTACATAGCCGGCCCAATCAGCATCACCGTACGCAAAGAGTTGGTTGCAAGGTCCCCTTGATATAGACATGCCATGAGTGTAGGTGTGCTTGAGATAACGTAGTATGCGTTTGACGGCCTGCCAATGTTCATCGATTGGAGCCTTCAAAAATTGACAAACTTTATTGACCGAATAAGAGATATCTGGTCAAGTCAGTGTGGCATATTGTAATGCACCAACTGTACTCCTATAGACTGTAGCATCGGCCAAAGGAGTGCCACTATGTATAGAGAGCCGAGTAGTGGTGGCCATGGGTGTAGTAACGGGCTTCGCCTCATCCATTGTAGTTTTTCGAAGTAGATCCAAAATGTACTTCTGTTGTGAAAGTATAATACCATTGTGAGTTGGAATTACTTCAATGCCGAGGAAGTAATGGAGGGAGCCCAAATCCTGAACTGCAAATTCTTTGCTGAGAGAGGCTATTACCGATGTGATGAAGGTTGAGTTAGATCCTGTTAAGACAATATCATCAACATAGATCAAGATATACATACATCGACTGCCATCATTAAAGATGAAGAGAGAGGTGTCGGTTTTGGAGCACTCAAAACCGATGGAAATCAAGAATGTACTCAATCGATGAAACCATGCACGGGGGGCCTGTTTTAAACCATACAGAGACTTGTGAAGCTTACAAATGTGATGAGGTCGGGATTCGTCAATGAAGCCTATTGGCTGCGACATATAAACCTCTTTTGTTAGCGTGCCATGGAGAAAAGCATTGCTCACGTCAAGCTGGCGAATGCACTAACGATGGGTAATTGCAATAGTCAAGACAGTGCGTACTGTAGTTGGTTTAACCACTGGGCTGAATGTTTCTCCATAGTCTAGGCCCTCTTGTTGATTGTATCCTTTAGCAACGAGTCTGGCTTTGTAGCGTTCAATGCTACCATCAGACTTTCTTTTAATGCGAAATACCCATTTTAAACCGACCACATTAAAGGAAGGGGAAGGAGGAACTAAGCTCCAAGTTCCATTCTTAAGCAAAGCATTGAATTCGATCATCATAGCAGCTCTCCATTGAGGATGTTTTTGAGCTTCTGTAAAATTGTTTGGCTCCACTTCACTGTTGCAGGTGGTCATATGAGCCGAAGGAATAGGGTACTTCGATGAAGGTTTTGGATTGGGATGCAATTGCATGTGGTGAGTGCGTTGAGGAGCAACTGGAGAAGGTGCTAGTGAATCTTGGGCTTGTGGACTGAGGTCCTGTGGTGAATCTACAATGGTAGGTAAATCTACAACTTCTTCCATAAAAGTATTAGTAGAAATCAAGGGATTGGGGAGATTGGAAGTAATATTAGCATTGGTCAATGAAGGGGACATGATAGGAGGGGAGGATGGAGAAGATACCTGGAGACATGGAGGATCTGGTGGAGCCCGAGATGATGATGGGTGTCCATTAGGAGTCAAAACCGAAAGCCATGGGACTGATGTGGGTGGGGGAGGACTAGGGGATAATGGGGATACCGATGCATATGGGAAAGAATTCTCAATAAATTGCACACTATCGTCTTGTTCTAGTCGATCTCAATATAGGTGTTTTTTTATGGATTGCCATCTCGAATATTGCTCCTATTGCACTTCTTATGTCAGGATATGGATCGAATAATAAATATTCTTTTTCAGGTGGTATACGAGCTGCTGCTCAATCGCTTAGTTATGAAATACCATTAACTCTATATGTGTTATCAATATCTCTACGTGTGATTCGTTGGTACATAAACTTCTTGTCGTGCAATGTACATTCGATTTGTTTTGTAATCTAGGCATTGATATCCCATATGAAGGGGACTATAACCAAGGAAAACACATGGTATTGAGCGCATACTGAATTTTGTAGAATTGTAAGGTCGAAGGAGGGGGAAGGCAGTACACCCAAATACTTTAAGGAATGCGTAATTAGGTGTCTTTTTGAATAAGACTTTAAATGGGAATTTATTTTGTAAAACCAGTGTGGATAATCGATTTATGAGAAAAGTGGTTGTTTGGAATGCATAGTCCCAAAATGTCATAGGTAATGAAGCATGTGCCAACAGAGTAAGATCGGTATAGACAATGTGTCGAATTTTCTGTTTTGCAGTTCCATTTTGTTCATGCGTATGGGGACATGCAACTCTATGAATAATTCCAAATTTTTGAAGTGAAGTATTCACCTTTTGGTATTCCCCTCCCCAATCAGATTAAAAACATTTGATTTTTGTGGAAAACTGATTTTCAACCATTACTCGAAATTGATCAAAAATTGCAGAAACAGAGGATCGTTTCAATATAGGATAATACCATGCGTATTTGGAATAATCATCAATAAAAAAAAAAAATAGAGATTATTAGTAGAGGAAACATATGGAGCAGGTTCCCACACATCACTAAAAATCAAATCCAAATGTGCATTACTAACAGACCCTGTTAATGGTAATGAAAACCGGTGAGTCTTGCCCATAAAACAAGCAGCACATTTATTAATAATAGATGATGAATTAGGTAGAGAATGGGAGGAGATTAGGTGCTTGACAATTCGAGAATGGGGATGACCCAACCGTGCATGCCAATCATCTGCATTGATAGGTACTGTGGAGTGAACATGGTGAGTGGAAGGTTTATGGGAAGGAAGACTAGTCGGCAGCTTGTACAGTCCATCATCAAGTCGGCCTTTCAACAGTACCCTGCTCGTCACCTGATCTTTCACAAGAAAATAATAGGGGTGAAATTCAAAATAACATTGGTTATCCTTTATGAATTGGTGAACTGATAATAGATTCTTTTGAATGTGTGGAACATGGAGAATATTAGAAAATTAAAAAGAGGAGTTTGGTGATAGAGAAATAGAGGAAGAACTGATATGACTAATATTAAGACCAACTCCATTACCAACCTGTAATGATTCCTTACCATTATATCTGTTGGAGACATGCAAATTGCTGAGGTCGGGTGTCACATGATGAGTAGCCGATGTATCAGGATACCATTCATGTGAAAATGTTGATGGAGTAGGAAGTAGTCTTGCCATGTTTGCAGTTGGATTATTGGTGGAGGTAGGTGCTGCACCACCAGTGTATCGAAAGTAGCATTTGGATGCCAGGTGATTGGAACGATTGTAGATTTGACACCTTTCTCTCTGACCATGTCGGTATCCATGTTTTCTATTTTGACCAAAGTTGGAGGGTGGTCGAGAATGGGGAGAGCCTTGTGGAGGGGTTTGCATAGGTCCTTGTGTAGGCAAATAGGAATGCGTAGTAGCATTCGTTGAGCATTGCATAGTGCTCAGGTTAGCAGTAATAACCGATTGTGCATTGTTGAGTCGCATTTCATGACTCAATAAAAGACGATGAAGATCATGGAAGGGAAGGGCCTCAGACTTTGTAGCTAGTGCAACAATTATGTCGTTATAATCAGCTTCAAGATTACGAAAAACAATGGCATTAAGCTCCTCTACAGAAAGTGGTTTATTAGATGCTGCCAGCTGGTCCGAAATATATTTAACCTCACGAAAGTATTCAAAAATAGTTTTGTTACCTTTTACCATACCTTGGAGTTGCATGTGTAGTTGTAGAATACTGGTGTGAGATAAGATGCCAAAGGCAAAACGTAAAGCCAACCATACTGCTACAGCCGAGTTCAAGCCAACTACATATGGAAGGACTTCCGGGCTAAGAGAGGAAATCAACCAGCTTAGGACTATTTGATCCTTACGGATCCAGTCTTCATAGCTAGGATTAGGAATAATGGTGATGGTAGGTGAAGCATAATTCTCCGAAGGAGAAGTGGGAGTGGCGGTGGTGGTGGTGATTGTCGGGGGTGAACTTGGCTTAGTGCCATCAACAAAGCCAATCAAATCATAGCTCCTAAGAAGAGGGAGGAGTTGAGTAGTCCATAGAAGATAATTATCAGACTGTAGTTTGATGGAAAGATGATGTTGAACATTAGGAGAGGAAGAGATTGACGAACCATGCGTAGGAACAAAAGCTGAAGCGAAAGCCATGGAGAATACCCGATCGTCTGATACCATGTAAACTCTGAAATTTTGAATTTATTCAAAGTCTTACCCAAATACATTGGGTACAGGTATATTTATAATATGATGGAATTGTTTACATTGTGTATTTGAATTACAAATTTTGAATTTGAATCTTTGTAACCGATGAAAGGAATTAAGAGCTGGATATCAAATCCAGTTATTGTTTTTGTAAGTTACAAATTTTGAATTTGAATATTTGTAACCATTGAGAGATTCTCTCTTTAATTTTGTAATTCAAAAATTGAATTTGAATCTTTGTAACCGGTGAGAATTCAAATTCATAATTTGAATTTGAATCTTTGTAACCGGTGAGAGATTCTCTCCTTAACAATACAATCATCAAGAATTCATAACCGGGATTGATTCTTCCTAAAAATTATCATGGTATCAGAGTTGTACGCCTAACAACACTTGGTCCTACATTTTCTCATGGCTTCCTTAGACAACACCAGCATCACCCATGATACAACCACAGCTCAAACCGAATCTGCAACACCACTTAGCCCTTCTTCTCCATTGGTAATTTCTAATGTTGCCAGTCTCATACCTATCAAGTTGACCTCTATAAACTATCTGCTTTGGAAGTCTCTATTCGAACCCATTCTTCATAGCCATAAACTTATGCTTCTTATTGATGGGACTACGCCTACTCCCATTTCTCTTACTTCTCCGAGGTATGGAAAAGACTAGATGTTACTCTCCTTGATAAATGCTACTCTCAGTGAAAATGCTCTCTCCTACATTGTCAGCATCTCTAGTGCCAAGAAAGCTTGGGACATCTTGCAACAACTTTATTCTTCTGCAACTCCAGCACATATTATGTCTCTCAAATGACAATTTAGTCATATCAAGAAAGGTACCCAATCCATGAAAGACTATCTTCAACATTTCAAATCCATCTCGGATCAGCTTGCTGCATGTGGTTCCATAGTGAGTGAAGATGATATTTTTCTCCTTGTCCTTCAACCTATCGACAATTTTGTTCGTTTATTCGAATTCGTGCTAGAACCATGACGCTTAGCCTTGAAGAACTTCACAATCTTCTCATACGTGAAGAACTTGCACTTGTTGATGAATATCCTGAACAGTCTCAAGCCCTTGCTGCCTTTCGGCCTCCCAAACCAACAAATCGTCACGACTTTTCTTCAACCCGAGGCCGTACGTGGAAATTCATCTGGTCGTGAGTCTTACTCACGTCGTTATCATAATGAAAAAGGTCTTCTACCTTTGCCCCAAAATACTGATAAATCTGGTGCACGTCCTCAGTGTCAAATTTGTCCAAAAATGGGTCATTCAGCAATCGACTGTTATCATCACATGGATTATACTAATCATGGACAACATCCACCTAAGAAAATTTCTGCAATGGTCTCGTCTGCACAGCCTGCTTCTTATACCTGGTACTCTGACACAGGAGCCTCTCATCACCTCACCCCTGATATCAACAATCTCCAACAGTCAACACCTTATAATGGTACTGACACCATTCAAATAGGGAATGACCAAAGTTTACAATTCTCCAACATTGGTTCTAGTATCATTCCAACTTCATCTTCTTCTTTATTTTTTTCGTAATATTCTACAATATCCTTCTGCTGTTACCAATCTCCTTTTTGTTCATAAATTTGCATGTGATAATAATTGTGCATTCACTTTTGATGAATATGGTTATTGTGTGAAGGACAAAACAACTGGGATGATTCTCTATCAAAGGTTCGCTGAAAATGGCCTCTACCCATTTCGTGTCACATCCACCCATTTCGATCGTCCTCAAGCACACTTCAGCTCATCCACCACACCAATTCAATGGCATGCTCGCCTTGGTCACGCCTCTGAAGCAATCTAACGCTTTGCCTTCAAAGTCCTGTCTTTTTAGAATAATACCAAGCATGTGGTTTGCTCTGCCTGTCAACTCGGTAAAAGCCATAGACTTCCTTTTCCACCTTCCATGTCGTCCACAAGTCGGCCTCTTGAGTTACTACATTGTGATATGTGGGGACCGGCACCCCTTCCTTCATGCTCGAATTTCGTCTATTACGTCATATTTGTTGATGATTTTTCAAGTCGTGGCTATTCTCAATGAAAAATAAATTTGATTTCTATGACATTTTTGTGCAGTTTAAACCCATGATTGAAAATCTACTTCACCATTCCATTACCACATTTCGATCAGATGGTGGTGAAGAATTTACAAATGCAGCATTTAAACAATTTTTGATTTCCAATGGTATCTCCCACCAAATGTCTTGCCCATACACTCGAGAACAAAATGGGATGGTAGAGCGCAAACACCGTCATATAGTTGAAATGGGTTTGTCTCTACTCGCCCATGCCCATATGCCCTTCAAATACTGGTTAGTCCTTCACAACTGCTATTTACCTCATCTATCGAATGCACATATTAAAAAATCACATGGTTACTCCATATGAACAATTGCTTGGAACAAAGCCTGACTACTCTCACTTGCAGACCTTTGGTTGTTTATGCTACCCCTGGCTCCGACCTTACAAATCCACAAAATTGGCTTTTTGCTCCACCCCCTGTTATTTTCTTGGTTATAGCTCAAATAACAAGGGATACTGTTGTTTGGATATTACCACAACAAAGGTTTATATCTCCAGACATGTTATCTTTGACGAGCTTAATTTCTCTTTTTCTTCTCTCTCCTCCCCTATCCAAAATTCTACCTCCTTGTCCCCGGATCCCTTCTTTGGGTTTATCCGACCGTCTGAGTCTCCTAATTCCCCTCCCGCGACTTCACCCCCACATCTTCCCCCAAACTTGTCGTCCTCCCAAAATCCATCCAAATCCCCACCACTTTCTCCAATTTCTCCCAATTTGTAGCCCTCCCAAAATCTAACCGAACCCCTATCTAATTCTCATATTTCTCATCCTTTGCTACCTCCCCACAATCCAACCGATTCCACCTTGCCACCTCTCCCAACCTCTAATCCCCCTTGTACCCACCCAATGCATACACGTTCCCAATCTGGGATTTTTAAATGGAAGGCCTTCTCCTATACTCTTCACCCTATTCCTATTAGACTCACCAGCTCCTTCTTGCAGGCATCAACTTGTTTCTCGCAGGCTTTAAAGCTCCCTCATTGGAGGCAAGCCATGGACTAGGAATTCAATGCACTTCAGAAGCAGCAAACTTGGACATTGGTACACCTACAACAGTCCATGAACATTATTCAATGCAAATGGGTATACAAAATTAAATAGAATGCCGATGGTTCTATAAGCCGATACAAGGCACGACTCGTAGCTAAGGGTTTTCTTCAACAACCCGGTGTGGACTTCATTGAAACATTCAGCCCTGTTGTGAAGCCCACTACCATACGTACTATTCTTTCCATTGTAGTCTCAAATGGTTGGCAGCTAGAACAATTAGATGTTGAATGTGTATTTCTCCATGGTGATCTCAAGGAAACTGTTTACATGGCACAGCCATAAGGGTACATCGACCCTACCAGATCCACTCATGTATGTTTGATGAAGAAGGCGATCTATGGTCTACGCCAAGCCCCACGAGCTTGGTATGATAAGTTTACTTCAAGCCTCCTTGATTATGGTTTTATCATCTCACAATCTGATCCCTCCCTCTTCATTTAACATGAAAAGGAGATCACTTTATATTTGCTTCTCTATGTGGATGATATCATACTCACAGGAAATTCCAGCACTGACATTCAACATCTCATCAAGTTTTTTGGGTACTCATTTTAAGATGAAAGATCTTGGCTCATTGTCACATTTCTTGGGTATTCAAGTCACCAGGGGCCTGCATGGAATCTATTTGGACCAATCAAAATATATTCTAGAGGTTCTCCAAAGAGCGAATATGATGGATTGTAAACCAGTCTCATCCCCTATTGCCCCTGCAAAACTGGCCCATGATACTGGTCCTACACTCACTGATATTACTCACTATTGTAGTTTCGTCGGCGCTTTACAATATGTAACTTTGACACGGCCAGACGTTGCCTTCATAGCTAATCAAGTATCTCAGTTTCTACAGGCACCTACTGAGGTTCATCTTACAGCTGTCAAGCGAATATTGAGGTTTCTCAAGGCACAATCATTGTCGCCTTACTTCTCTAACTTGGTCCAATGACTCTCACAACATATTGTGGTGCCAATTGGGCCGATTGTCATGTCGATTGTCGCTCTACTGGTAATTTTTTGTGTATTTCTTGGCCCCAATCCCATTGCTTGGAGTGCTAAAAAGCAAGCTACGATTGCTCGATCATCGGCAGAGGCTGAATACTGATGCCTATCTCATACGGTAGCTGAGGTCATTTGGCTATGCTCATTATTTCGTGAACTACATCGCCCTATTTCAGCACCTCCTATTATACACTGTGACAATGTTTCAACGATTTCATTGGCTCATAATCCCATTTTTCATGCAAGAACGAAACATGTGGCAATTGATTTTCATTATATTCGTGAGCTAGTTCATCAGCACCTTATTGACATTCAATTTATTTCAAGCATTGATCAATTGGCAGATATTTTTACAAAAGGGTCTTACTACCAGTCACCTACAAAATCTGCAATCAAAGCTTCATCTCTAACAGATCCCGCTCAACTTGCGGGGGGATGATAAACCAATCTCTCAAGAATTGGATATGGAGAAAAATCAGCAACAAGATTCTCTCAGAAATATTACACTTTTTCAAATAAACCATTTTCCTCAATAATTGGACATGGAAAAAAAATCAGCAAAAGATCCTCCTAGAAAAACCAATCTCCTCAATATTTGGATGTAGAGAAAAATCAGTAAAAGATCCTCTTAGAAACGTTTCAAATTCAAATTTCATATCTCATGTAATCTTATCTACACATCATCTCCAACTGTACAAATCTTATCACATGTAGTTATACCTCCTCCATATATGGGATTTCATTATCCCATCAAATTGTATAAATATCACATATCCATAGTAATACAATCATCAATAATTCAAAACCGAGATTGATTCTTTCTAAAAATTTTCAGCCTTTATATTTTCCTTTGGTGCAAATGGTCTTAATTTTGCACCAAACCCAAGAAGAGTCAGAGATAATAATAGTAGCTATTGTCTCTCTAGGCTTGAATTTGGAGTTAATGAATTTGCTGGTCCTCTCCCTCCAAATGTGGTATACAGTGGTCCCCAGGGCTAATCTAACCAATCTCCTAAGATCTTTGTTGTCCTTGAATTTTCTACTGATCCAAGAAGCTTCATCAATAATACCTTACCCTTTATATCTTCTTTTGGTGCACATGGTCTTAATTTTACGCCAAACCCAAGAAGAGTATGGGCATCCAAAGTAGAGATGGTCTCTTGTATCGAGGCCAGCCCAATATAGCGAGCAATTAGGACTAACCTCAATAGCTCTCAAACAAAGCTGGTTACATGTGGGAAGGGCATCAAGAATATATCTCCAAAGTGTTATAGCTTGCCTTGGGAAGTTGTGAGGAAATCAAACCACACTACACCTCAATAAGAGAGGAATAACAACCAAAACCAACCATTACCTAGATACCCCATTTCCTAATGATATACAAAGAAGAAGGGGACAATGAAGGGCGTGGGGCCCACGGCCTCATTCTCCATCTAAGGCGAACCTTAGAGATAATAATAGTAGCTGTTGTTTCTCTAGGCTTGGATTTGGAGTTAAAGAATTTGCTAGTCCTCTCCCTCCAAATGTGGTACACAGTGGTCCCAGGGCCAATCTAACCAATCTCGCAAAATCTCTGTTGTCCTTGAATTTCCTACTTATCCAAGAAGCTTCCTCAATAATACCTTGCCCTTTATATCTTCTTTTGGTGCACATGGTCTTAATTTTGCATCAAACCCAAGAAGAGTATGGGCATCCAAAGAAGAGATGGTTTGTGGTATCGAGGCTAGTCCAACACAGTGAGTAATTAGGCCTAACCTCAATAGCTCTCAAACAAAGCTGGTTATATGTGGAAAGGGCATCAAGAATATATCTCTAAAGGGTTGTAGCTTGCCTTGGGATATTGTGAGCAAACCAAACCACACTGCACCTCAATAAGAGAGGAATAACAACCAAAACCAACCATTACCTAGATACCCCATTTACTAATGATATACAAAGAAGAAGGGGACAATGAAGGGGGAGGGGCCACGACTTCATTCTTCATCTAAGGTGAACCTTAGAGATAATAATAGTAGCTGTTGTCTCTCTAGGATTGGATTTGGAGTTTAAGATTTTGTTGGTCATCTCCCTCCAAATGTGGTACATAGTGGTCCCCAGGGCCAATCTAACCAATCTCCCAAGATCTCTGCTGTCTTTGAATTTCCTACTAATCCAAGAAGTTTTCTCAATAATATCTTGCTCTTTATATATAAGAACCGCATTCTACTAACTTGGTCTAACCGTGTCGTGCCAGATCTTCCCATCATTGCTGGACCAAGTGGACCGACCGTGTGAAGATGGATCACAAAACTAGGTATGAATCGAATAAGTATACGTAGGGTTACATACCTAGGTAGGTACGGTCCACCATATAGAAAGAAACAATGGTCACTGATCAATGACCCTACGGTCGATGTTTTCGACCCTACGATCGACGGATTTTGTGACCGTAGGCCATCGACCGTGAGACCCCAAACCAGACTCCGAGTTGAAAACTTTCTTAATTTAAGGGGGATTTCTTTCCTAATGTTGGAGAACTCTATATGGAGAATTATTCTCTATATAAAGGACGTCCCTCAATCATTTTCACTCTTTTAGAACATTAGTAAACCCTAGAGGAAGAAAAAAAAAGGAAGGAGAAGAAGAGACGACTAAGGAGAAGGTTTTGCTGAAAAGATTTTAGCTCTTTATCATAGACAAATGTATGAACCTAATCCCTGAAGATGTAAATTCTATGGAATAAGACTTCTATGGGGATTGGAGATGTCAAACTAGTATGATCCATGTGATTCCTTGAGTAAACTACAAGGCTAATCATGAGGGGTGAGTTTGGTGATAATGGTTGATGATAAACTACTAATGATGACCATAGGATAACCTTAGTATGGACCCAAGAGAAAAGCCAAGGAGTTGACCCAAGAAGAACTCGAATTGAATGTAATTGGTGACCAGAAGTCTTAAGGTCGCAGCTACGGTTGACCATAGCATGACCAGCATGACCAGAGGATCGACCATAGGCATTCGGAAAGATTTCAGAAACCATATGGTCACAGCTTCTGTCGCACCATATGCGACCATAGGGTATCGACCGTAGGCAGTAAGGTCGACACAGTATGAGACCATAGGAACAATCAGACACATATCAGTGCTCTATTTCAATTTTTGACTACTGTAACATGTTACATATGAACCCTAACTTAAATTCATATAACTTTTCGATTATTAAATCAATTCAAAGAGAATTACAAGGCTTGGAAGGAGATCAAGTTTTGCTAACAGGTGAGGGAACAAGACCTAAACTAATTGGATAATAACAAACTGTTTATTTATTTGAGTCCAATACCATGATTGATTCTATGCTTGTATGTTTGTAATGTGCATCTCACATGTCATCCAATATTTTTACTATTACTGCTCATGCATATTTATTTCTATCTATTTATAATATGATGATGATGATGATGCTAGGAATAGGCATGTGATTGTGTGTGTGGTTAGTGTGTTGGATGTTAGTGGGGCATCAGAGGGAAGACATGGCAATGTGGTCTCTGACCTGGTTACCAGACTTTAGCTCTATCTCTACTTAAGTCTTGCCCACTGACATCGTCGTATCATCATTACCTTAGTAGAATTATTACATCGTAGGGCATCAGGGGAGGTGGTCTCAGATCGTGTAGTCTCTGACTCTTTCGGAGGACTTTAGCTCTATCTCTATGGACGTATTGAGGGATGCTGGGGTGAGGCCTTGGATACACTGGATGATATTTAAGATTGGTTAGTTGTGAGTCCAGTTTGCAAGCCCTCGCCAATAGGAGCTTACGTGTTGGTATAGGTGTGAGGACATGGGAAAAAATAATCTTTTTGAAAATTTTAATTTGGTTTTATCCTCATTTTTAAAAGTTGAGTTTTCATATAGTTAAAGTTGTCTACCCTCATTACACTCAAACTAGGATGTGGAAAGTTCTCACCTTCAGATCCCATCCACTCATGCCAGTGGAGGGTAAGAAGACTGGAGTCGCCACCTAGATAAGGTCTAGGACCTATAAATGATGTCCCTCAATGGAGGAACACTAATGACTCGCGCAAAAATGGAACGTCTATCTTGTCTCACCAAAGGCGGATAAGTGCCAAATTACGAGTTGAGAAGGTGTTAGGCACCCAACTCGCCCGGTTAAACCGGTCTCCCTAAATCCTATCTTTTCTTACAGTTTATGAATGCTTGGGGCTATCTAAATACATTACAAGGTAGAAGGGGGAATCCTAAATTAATTTCTAATTCTTTGCTACCTAGGCATGGCATAAGCTGAAATTAAATAAATTAAACAAGAAAAATAATTACAAAATGAATCAAAGAATTTAAAGAATAACTTAATCCTACATCAAAGAAAAGAAAAAAAATGATATATAACATATGACCGAGGTTTGGGAAAATCCCAAGCCGCCTACATATCCCTGTGCGGCGGAAATCAGGCCAAATGTAGTTCGGGCAGGTGTGTACGTACCAAGTGTGTGCAAGAGAAGAGGGACGCTCCCAAAATATTAGAACGCATCCCAAGCGATGGATGCTCCCATAATCATGGAACACATCCAATGGTGAGAGATGTCCCCACAACAGTGAGACTCATCTCAGTGTTGAGGTACTCCCTATCACAAGGAAGTTCCCTCGTTGAGGTAATCCCATAATACATGAAACTTACCTCAATTTGACTGAGTGTGGAGCGAACAAACTCCCCCGTAGCCTACGTATCCTTCGCGACCTTTGTCTCTCCAGAATCAGGTCAAGCGTAGTTCTCATGGATTGACGAGCCATGGACACGCGTGGCAACACTCAAGAAAGGCCAAATGCCTCAGCTCCCCACACACGGGGTACACTAATATCTCACTCATATCCCACATCCGGGATGCCCAGGTGGACCGTCTGTCGGACCATCAATCCTATGCATACGTTTACCCAATCGCACATTTTTCATTAACATACATTTTAATACAACGATTTTTCGCACTCTTAGATCCACTCCTAGGGTTGAGTGAGCTCATTCTAAATGAGCCCACAAGGGGTCGGACTCTTTGGAGTCCCCTAGCCAATCACATTGTGGGAAAGATGTATCCTAACATACATCTATTACAATGAAGTGTTAGAGAGGAGATACATCACATGGCAGGATGGCTATTAAATATGCAAACGAAATTACAATGCAACATATAGAGATTAACTAAAAATAAAGGAAGGAAGATTCTTAAAAATCTTTACATCTTTGCTCTGAATCTAGCTTCTGCCACCAAGGATACTCGCCCAAACAAATGACAGAAAAATGAAGCAAATATAAGTAGGGCGTAAAAATCATATGGACAAATGAGAAGCATAAAAAATCCACGAATTTCACATTCATAACGAATAAGCAAGCAACAAAGTAGATGGACTGATTAACCCATGCATGATAATTGTGAAAATAATAGGTAGAGGATTGAATCAGCTC
The DNA here is from genome assembly GCA_028583415.1 of Protea cynaroides. NCBI lineage: Eukaryota > Viridiplantae > Streptophyta > Magnoliopsida > Proteales > Proteaceae > Protea > Protea cynaroides. The sequence continues at coordinate 9,023,027 of CM053265.1, forward strand.
ACAATCAAATTCGGACAGATTAAAATGAATCATTTGAATTTATTATATTCAGCTCCAAATCAACTTTGCATTAAATCAAGCATCAGATGTGCATGCAATCGGACCAAATCCTTGAGAGATAAACCAAAACTATGGGCTGGTCCTAAACAAACTGGTGGGCCTGCAAATTGCATACAATAAAATTACTAGGCTGAACTTATACACACTAAATGATGAGCTGAAATGAAATAAAATCATGGACTGCATTTACAATGAAAATAATGGGCTGGGCTAATTTTAAATTAGTCAGATGGGCTTGGCCAATAACGATTGAGTCAATCTGTTCTATGAGGATGGGCTGGCCCAGGTGGACATCGGATGGCCCAATTAGAATGAGATTGGTCCGAATTAAAAAAAAAAAAAAGGATTGATCCATCATGGTGGGACCCAGCCAAACAAGATGGGACTCGATTCGATTGGGCATGGGATTGGTCCCATTACATGGGATTAATCCAATTGAAATGGGATTAGACCAATTACGATGGAATTGATCCGAATAAAAATGGGATCAAACCAAACACTTAGGGTGGGGTTGGACCAATTAAAATGGGAATAGTCCAATCAGAATAGAGACCAATGCAATAAAATAACAAACAGCAAGATCAAGAATTACCCAACTTAGACTAATCAACTTGACAAATCAAATGGGTTGTTCCTATCACTTGAAAATTAATTGGACTAGATAGCTCATGACAACATGGATTGATCAATAAGACCAGGGGTTGAAATATACACAATGACTTAATTCAACCCCTAGGCTGAGTCCATATGCAAGAGATAATCCATCTGTTTGGCTGAAACTAGACATGGGATATGGATTTGATTAGATTATATTGGCAACAACAAAAGCGAGGGAAATAGATTTGAGAAAAAAATTACCTGTTTTGCAGAGTTGAAAAATTAGGGAAAGAACGTGGTTCAACATAAATCTTTCCAAAGTCCAAGAAGCTAGTGAGAATCAACCATGAACTTGCAATAGACATCTTGAAAGCCGAGGCAAGAATCACTCCATTCTGGTTTCATCCATATACTTGTAAACCCATTTTCCGATTTCCAGATCTCTCGTCAATCACACTGTACATGAAACCCAGTCACTGTGGTCCAAGAAACCACATCTCTAAACGGCATTTCGTCGAACATAAGAGAGGCATCTTCCATTTCAATGCACTTTACATACCAGAATCAAAGCTGCAGCAAGGAGGAGACTGCAAAGGATGCATGTTGTACTCAGAATTGTTGATGGAAGAATACCGTAAATCGCCAAGAGAACTCAATATAAAATGTAAATGGAAGCGCCATTGCCATGGTCACTGGAGCAGAAAAGAACGGAGGCGGCTGCTCTTTTCTTCTTCTTGCTTTTTTTTTTTTCTTCTTGTTGGACCAGCAGCAGTGATGCTGCTCACTGCTGCTCCTTCTTCCTTCACAGCGGCGGCGACTGTGCTGCCGCCTTCTTCTTCTTCCTCTTCTGCTTTTTTTTCTTCTTCTTGTTGAACCAGCAGCAGTGAGCAGCTTCTGCTCTTCCTTCCTCCACGGCAACGGCCGCAAAGCTGCTGCTTTCTTCCTCTTTCTTCTTCTCCTGCCTCTCTCTTCTTATACTCCTCTTCTCTTTCTTCTGGTTTTCTTTTTTTCTTTTTTTTTTTCTGTTACGGCTCCTCTCAGCTTCGATCTTTCTCCCCTCTCTTCTTTCTTCTCCCTCCTTCTTCTTTCTTCTCCCTTTTTTTTTTCTTTTGGAGCAGCAAAAAAACTGTTCCTTCCTCTTTGATAGCGGCGGCTCTGCTGCCGTTGCCTTCTTTTCCTTTCTCCCTCCCTCTCTTTCTTATCCCTTCTCTTCTTTCTTCTCCCTTCTCTTCTTTCCTCTCCCTTCTTTTCTTTTTGTTGGAGCAGCAACAGCTGCTGCTCCTTCTTCTTATACCCGCAAAGGGATCGATGGGGGGAGGGGTTCGAGGCCGGGAGCCGGCAGGTTTTGGGGAGGAATTTCGGGGAGGAGGGTTGAGGTGTCGACCTCCCCTCTTCCCCTGCAACTCATTCCCTCACTCCCCTCTCTACTCTCCCACTTCTCCGCTCTCCCTCTCTTCTTCTCTCCTCTCTCTTTTGTCTTTTTTTTTTTTGTCTCTGATCCCCTCTTTTGGGGATCAGACAGCTCTTTTTTTTAATTTTTTATTATAATTATTAATATTTTTTTATTAATTTATTATTTATTATTTTTTTCTTAAATTTTTTTATATATTTATTTATTTATTTATTTATTTATTTCTTTTTTTCATCTACACCCCTCTCATTGCGTATGGTACCCCAATGAGAGTGGGGATCCCCGCAGTGGCAAAATCTGGGTGCTGACAATGGGTAGGGCATCAGGGGAAATATTGGTAGTGTGTGATCCAGACACTTTAGCTCTGTCTCTATTCCATGGTGGGTGCATGTGGGACGACAATGGTGTTTGATCCATTGGACGGATTCACACACTTGTGTATAAAGGTGCAGGGGCCGTCAAACCTTTCTATAGCATATTGTAAACTTAAAAACCAGACCAAAGATATTGAATTGAATGCATGCATATGTTTGTTGCATTGTTTTGTTTTTTACTTACTGAGCCATGATGTGTGCTCACCCTTTGACGTCGAATATTTTAATTGATGATGCAGGCCCTACTGTTGAAGATTATGTGAATGCCCCGATGTATGGACACATTGAACTATAAACGTAGAAGCTGTTGAAGATGCGTATGATCCTTCATGCAAGTACAACCAGCGCATTTTTGATTAGTTTAGCTATATTTGGTTATTAAAATATGTAACGGATTATTTACCTTTATGTCTTGAGTTTTTGGAAAATAATTAGATTAAATAATTATTATATCATTGTTAGACACTTAGTTCATTATCTATAAGACTTTCGCTTAATTATTTATTATCTTTGATTATTATTGTGGAATGTGTGTGTGGTTTGATATGGTGGGTATGACTTATACGAGATCCTGATTGAACCGTTGATCTATTGGCGGTTCATCACACTATTCTGGTTAGACCAGAATTGGGGTGTGACAACTTGGTATTAGAGCTATCTCAGGTTCTATCCATTGACCTAACTACTTCCACATGAGTCATGAACTGAATTAGGATAAAATTAAAAACTATAATAAGAACACACCATAAGCACTTGTGTTGTTTGAAACATAAACTAAGAAAGAGAATAATACACATAAGTAAATGAGAAACGAATTATATATATCAAAAGAGAATAACATAAATGTACATCCGAATCAGAGTACGGTCCATAATCCAGATAGTTACCCTGTAGAATAAAAAAAAAGAAGATAATGGGACAATCATAGAGCTGAGGGTGTTGGAGGAGGAGGTGCCTCACGATCTCGATCATAGTCCTCAACATATACTCTCGTGAGCCAGGCTACCTGAGTCTGGGTCACTCGGAGACTAGCTGCCAAAACCGCTACCCGCTGGTCTATTGAGAGCTGAGAGGCTAGGATCTCTCCTACCCTCTGATCCGTAGCATGTTGGGCCTCCCGAATCTCACGTAGTAGCTCCATCATGTCATCTGATAATGGACGTGATGGGCCAGCTGAATGAGAAGCCTGAGAAGGGCCAGCTCATGTAGAATGCTGTGGTGATGGAGGAGGGATGACATCCACATCCATGTACATCCTATCATCATCCTCCTCATCATCACTCTTGTGTGCTTCTGCTGCTGTTGTTGCTGCTATTGCTGCCTTTGCATCTGCTACCGCTACCTGAGTAAGAGGACGTCTCATAGCATTCCTCTCGTCATCACTGACCTATATCTCTCTCATGCCCATCTTACTGATGGCCTCCCAATCCAAGTCAGCTGAGAAGGTGTCCTCAAAAATCCTTTCATCTTCTAGGTTCATCTGTAGACTCGCGAGCAAGGTGGAGATCAGCCGTCCATAGGGCAAGTTACCTCTCGAGTCAGGCGATGTAGCTCTGTGCATAGTTCGGAGGATGATGTATGGGAGATAGACAGGCTGCCTAGTACAGATACAGTACAACAGGAACTGAGAGACCATCTCGTAGTGTCCACCCTGAGGGATCAGATTATGCTGGATAATCTTATAGTAGACCTGTTGTAAGAACCATGTTCTAAAACCGGGTCTAAATCATGGTTTTATGTGATGACAGGTGCTTCAATTATAACTGGACCGGAGGGTGAAGCCGAGTGACGAACCACTCAAAGTTCAGGTATGAAAACTGTAAAAAATGCCTAAAATCTCATACCGGTCTCACTATACCGGTTGCAGTATAGTGCAACCGGTATGTGCATCCGGTATGAGCATAGAAAATGCTCTTAGGCCATACCGGCTTCACCATACCGCAGGCACTATGGTGCCAGCGGTATGGTATACCGGTTGGACTATACCGGTGGCAAGGACTCCAACCGGTATGTGCAACCGGTATTCTTTTGACAGCCTTCGAAAGGCCTGTCTCTCAGAATGGAAACTCGAAAAGTTTCCATTCCGAGGAGAAACTTTCCTTGGACGGTCTCCCTCTATTAATAGAGAAGGAGACAGTCCATTCCTCCTTCTCAAACATTCTCACCGTCTGGAGAAGATCTGAGAAAGGAGCGAGGAAGGAGGCAGCCCCGCCCAGGAAGGAAGAGCACACCGCCAACCGACTACGCCGGTAAGTGCTCTGCGTTGTTAAGTTTTATTATGAGGACGGATCGAAGCCGCGAAGCGGCGTAAAGATCCAATAGGGAGAATGGCTCCCAATGTTCTCCCTCATTCGAATCTAATCTAGGATCATACGGCAATATAGCCGAGATTCGAAGGCCTAGAAAGGGTTTAGACTTGGATAGTGTAAGGGAAACACTATGAAGACCTATCGGTTAGCCGAAAAGGAGGGGAGATCTGAGATCTCACTCTCAGATCCAAACCGCAGGGTATACCGGATGGACTATGAGTCCAGCGGTATGGCCTAGCGGTATGCACCGCAGGCACATACAGGTCTCACTCAGTGAGATCTGAGTGAGACCGGTAAGTGCAACCGGTATGTATCGGTCGCAAGATACCGGTTGCGTGATGTGCAACCGGTATGATGCAGTCGGTATACATACCGGTTGCACCATACCGGGTCTCACCATACTCACTATGGTGAGACCGGTACCTGCAACCGGTATAGGTTTCCGAGCTTGGGTTGCTTGGCCAAACCTGGTTCCGACCCCTGAAGCTTTAATAAATGAATTCTAACATAGTAATGTGGTTATGTAGGACCTGTAGAAGCTGTGAGTGAGCTTTCTGACGCTCAACCGGATCATTGTCACGCGTCAAGTAAGGAACAAGACCCTAAACCCTAATAATCTACAACAGTAAACCTTGAAGTATAATTCTGTTATTGTGAATATTCCTTGCTTGTTGTTTGTGCATCTCACATGCCATGTAGTTGTGCTTTTAATTATTATATCTTCATGCATTTCATATGCTAGGATTGTTGTATGTTAAGCATGTGTATGTTTTCGTTAGTGTGTGGAATGTGAAGGGGATGTGCCCTGGATATGTCCACAGCTGACACCTTTTCTCGTTTAGCCTTTACCTTAGCAGACTTGGTATGTCTAGGGTATCAGGGGGAGGACGTGGGATTGTGGTTCTTCCTGCCCGCCAGACTCGAGCCCTATCTCTAGGTCATAGGGAGCCGTGCTGGGGTGAGGCTACTGAAACTGTATCAACATCTAGGATTGGTTAGAAACGGATTCCACTTGCAAGCCCTTGCCAATAGGGGTTTAGGTATTGGTACGGTATGGGGTATCAGGGGGAGGACGTGGGATTGTGGTTCTTCCTGCCCGCCAGACTCGAGTCCTATCTCCATACTGGAGTGAGTGATGTGGGGCAACAGCAGTAGTGTGGTAGGTGCCTGACTGTTGGGTGTGCTCACACTCTCGTGCATGGAGGTGCGGTGGCCGCCAAACCTTACCATAGCACATTTGCAAGTTATACCTGGCCCAAATTGTAATGTTATCTCATGCATTTTGTACTTTGTGCCCCCGGGTTTTGTACTTACCGAGCTAAGTTGTGAGCTCACCGGATATATCCGTATTCTTTTCGGATTTGGATGCGGGATACGAGTTGATGACTTCGTGATCGCTCCCGCTTATGGTACGGTTCTGTGCCATGGATACCCAAGCAGAGGACGACGAGCATGATGTTTCATGCGAGTGCTCGTTCTGTGTTTACTCTTAGTTACTTGGGTTTATTTTCTGATAAGTATTGTAATAAAATTATTTTAAATTGATGAATGATGGAATAACTTGGTTATTTATGTTAATTACAATTTAGTTCTCGGCTCATTTATTATTTCCGCCTTGCTATGTATTATTTTCTCTCGATTATGTTGGATTGCTTGGGAATGATTGGTTGACACGGTCTATTGAGATCCTGGTGTGAACCGTGGTTTAGACCCGGTTTCACTCACACTTCTGGTTCAGCCGGAATTGGGGTGTGACAACTTGGTATCGAGCCTTAGGCTCTGTCCAGCCAATCGTTCTGCATCTAACTGTGTCCAATGAGCTGAGTTAGGAAAGTTAAAAACTTTAACCAGAACACATCATAAGCTTGTTTGATGCCTGAGACTTAAGAAAGATGCATAATGTACTATTAATGAAAGAAAAATTTTAAACACTAAAGAATTTAAAAGAAATAACTTGATCATTCCATAAAATTTTTCTTTAATTACAAGTAAGTAACAGAGTACAGTCCACAAGTCGGACAGTTACTCTATCAACAAAAATGAAAACACATAAATAGCAAACAAAGTCTATATCTGCCTAAGGTGGTGTAGCAGGCATGGATGGTACAGGGTCTGCAATGTCATAGTCTCGCTCGTACACCTCTCTAAGCCAATGAACCTGGTCCTGTGTGACCCGTAGGCTACGAGCTAAACGCCCCAACTCCTGACCCATCTCGCGCTGAGAATCCATGAGTCCTCTCTGGGTGTCAAGAATGTCTCTCTGGGTATCAAGGATGCTCCTCTGGGTATCAAGGATGACTCTCTGGGTATCTCTGAACTCGGAAAGCATGCTCGACTCAGGGTCAGAAGGGGGACGAGATGGTCCAACAACTGAAGAAGGCCTGGATGACCTAGCCACTGGAGAAGGCCTAGATGGTCCAGCAACTGGGGAAGGCCTAGATGAACTAGCCACTAGAGAAGGCCTAGAAGGTCCTGCAACTGGAGAATGTGGGGGTGTGTGCGCTGGGACGTCCTCCATGTGAGCATCCTTATCATCTCTCATATCGGCTGCCTCTCGCCGCGGGCCGCAGCTCGCCGCCGTTGCAAGGGCCGCATGATTTCTTGGAAGGAGAGGGACGAGCCCGTAGCTCCTCCTCGCCGAGCTCCGGATCCTTCATCCGCATCTTATAGATAGCCTCAGGCATCTATATCAGAACTCATAGAGAGCTCTACTTCCGCCTCACCCTGCATATCTACTCCAAGTCGCTGTAACAGGGTTGTGACCAACCTACCATATGGGAGATTGCCTTTTACATTAGGCGTGGCTGCGTAGATCATAGTCCGCATAATCAAGTAAGGCAGGCAAAGCCGTTGCCGAGTAGCCACACAGTAAGTGACAAACTATGTCAACTGTGATACCTCTCCATAATGCCCACTCTGGGGCACAATGTTATCTCGGATGATTCTGCAGCACGAGTCGAGGTAAGGGACGAAGGTTGGAAGCGGACATGACCTTCCCCCGGTAATAAAATTTGAGCGGCTATAGCTGCCCGTTCATCCTCGATAAGATACCCCTTAGTTCGGGCGGGCAAGTAAATGAGGTCCCCATCATCGGGAATCTCCAAAAGAGCCGCTAACTCGGCAACATTGAAGGAGATCATCACCCCCTTCACGTAGCTAGTAATACGGATGTCTCTGGCCTGTTCCCAATCCGCCGGATCACCTTCTACCTCCAAGTTGGTGAAAAATAATTTCACCAAGGTTAGGACGAGTCGTCTCCCTATCCCGAATCAAGGGTAACCAACCCACAATCCCAAATGCGGACTCCACATCGAACCGGTGCGGGTGCTCCAGGGTTGACAAAACGTCCTGCTTCGATTTGTTTGTCCCGAAACCAGGTAAGACGTGAAGCAGCCGCCTTTGATCGAAAATACCTTTCGTCGTAAGACTGGGTGTGGCCTGTACATACCAGGCATATCAGAGCGTTTTCTTAATCCTCGACGGCCAGACATGGTATACCTGTAAGACAAGAAACCATACTCAGTTAGAGATATGTATGGAAAGTGGTGAAAATTCCTAGCAAATCTGTCAGGTATGAATGAAATAATCTACAGAGTTGATACAAGGTTATCTAGGATAAACGAGGTTGTAAAATAGAGAATGGAAGTCATATCACCCAAAATGATCAAAAGTTTTCGGAAAAACCTAGAAAACTAGGTTTAAAGGTCGAAATTTTCGGTTTTCCTTAAATAGGTTGGTAAAACTTCAAATTGATTGAGGGGTTTTACCCATTTAGATTCCTAAAACCTTTCTAAACCAAAGAAAGAGGTTTTCTATGGTTAAGAACACCAAAATCAAGAAAAACCTAAAGTTTGGGTGTAAAAGGCGACGAGGAAAATTTCTAAAAGAGATAAGGAATGAGAAGCTTACCTGAGAGTCGAGATTGGCACACTAGAAGCGAGTGGAAGCAATCTTTTAGACACCGGATGCACTGTAGGAACTCGGAGACTCGGAGAGAAATCGCCACCGGAGTGAACTCAAGGAAAAGAAATGAAAATGAACTCAAAATCGCGATTTTTAAAGCGTTTTTGGTCATACCGGTCGCACGATTTGGCTGGATAGTGCGACCGGTACTCCCCTGCGGTATGAGTGCGACCGGTATATACCGGTTGTACATTCCATGGGTAGTGAGACCGGTACCTCCCTGCGGTATGAGTGCAACCGGTATCCTCTCGTGGTATAGCGCAACCTTGTATGATCAGTATAGCCATACCGGCCTCACTCCAGGAGAGGCCGAAATTGCCAAGGGAAACCCAATTATAAGAGGTGATATAAAAATCATCTCGTTAAACCATCGAAGCTTGATTCCAGACCGCATGCTTGCTAAATAGGATATGGAACATGTGGAAATTCGATGAAATAACTGGAAATTCGATAAAATTTTGCTTGTCATTTAAATCTGTCAATGATTACCTGTGATGCACATGTTGAGGCTATAAATTGTTGGGATGCTTTATTTTTCTAAATTGCTCAATGTGTTTTGATGTATTCAGGTTCTTACAAGGCAGAGTAAAGTACCAATGGCAATAGGTAATGGTCGAAGGTTTCAGCGTAGACGTCATCGCTCAAGGACGCCTGCTTTAGACGGGAGTTCGGGTTCGGAGAACTCGAGGGGCAAGAAGAGAGAATAAGTGGGGAAGAGCGGAACCCCCCGAACGCAGGCGAGAATATAAGGCGGGCGAGTGAAGAGTCGCCATCCCGGGGGGCAGCCATCTTCAAGCTCCGAAACAAAGATGGAAAATTTCATGTCTAGTATGGCGGCACAAAGAAAAGAAGTTTTTCGAAGAGATAACCAAAATGCTCGGACCACCCGAGCCTGTACCAAGACCTACGGATGTGCCGGTCACCGTGCGGGGAAATGTTCAAGCAACACCTGTGGGGTAAACACAGAACCGAAATGCCAACACAGGCAAGAACCACCCATCACCGAGCCTCACCCGGGTTACCGGCACACCAAGATATAATCGGGACCACGAAGGGTATCGGGGGACAGCATGCGGTGGTCCATACCCGAGTGCGCACTATGGTGGTTATCGGGGAGGCTATCCATATCAGCCACAATGGTATGGACGGGCACCATATGCTCGTAATAGCCCCGTCTAGAGCAGTGGATGGATTCTTGAAGCTCAAACCACCTACCTTTATTGGAAAGTCAGGGAAAACACTGTGGCCAGCACAGTGGGTAGCTGAAATGGAGAAAAATTTTTGGCTACTGGATTGTCAGGATGGAGACAAGGTATTATATGCCACGCATATGCTAAAAGAGGAGGCCAATGGGTGGTGGAGCTCTACCAAGTCATACCTGGAAACCAAGCATCAAGTTGTTACATGGCCCATATTCAAGGAAGCCTTTTTTTGACAAGTATTTTCCCGTAAGTTTCCGTGATCGGATGGAGAGGGAATATCTTAACCTCGCAACAATCACGGATGACCGGTGGAAGCCTATCGCCAGAGGTATGAGGAGTTATCCTTCTTTGCCCCAACCGGGATGCGGGAGGAAGCAACAAAGACTCATCGATTTATCATGGGCCTTCGAGGTGCTATCCGGGAACATGTACTGGGTCGAGAAATGAAAATTTACAATGAAGCGGTACAGGTGGCTCGCGTCATCGAGTCAAGTCAGAAAGAAAGTTTCATGGCACAAAGTAGGGGACTGAAGAGACCAAATCCTGAGCTCCAAGGTGGAAGGAATAATCGTCCCTACCGACCATTCGGTCACCGATCGGCACCGTACCTCCCGGGCCGGCTCTTGCCGCACCATCACACAGCAACGCGGTCGAATCCTAACGTGAAGTGCTACAATTGCCAACAGGTGGGACATTATGCCGGGACATGCCCACAACCAAAGAGGGTGCAACAACAAGGCAAGGTTTATCTTTGTTACAACGAGAGGAAGCAACCGCGATCGCCGGATGTGGTTACTGGTATACTTTTATACTTGTTCCTTAATTGTTGCATTAATTGTTGTGCATTTGAAACTATGATAAAATTTGAACAAAAATCTCGGGTACCGTAAATATAGCGGGGTACCCGCAAGAGTCTTGTTTGACTCGGGGCCACCCATTCTTTTGTATCCATATCATTCGGGAAAAGACTAGGCCAACCTATCAAGACTCGCAACCAAGTCTTCTAGTTCGGTCACCCATGGGAATTGAGGTGGTGTTAGAAGAATACTATGGTCCTTGTCCAGTACATATCGAAGGACGAGAAATGGAAGCCAACCTAGTCCAAGTCGGAGATGTCCGATTTTGATGTGATAACGGGAATGGACTGGTTATCTCGACACTCGGCAAACCTGCTATGTGCCGAGAAGAAGTTGACATTCAAAGACAAGGAAGGAGCGGAGTTTAACTTTAAAGGGGCTAAGTTGCCTAGGAAGAGGAAGCTCATACTCTCAGCTTTAAAAGCAAAGAAGTGTTTAGAGAAAGGGGGAGTTGGATATCTTGTATCCGTGGTGGATGTATCGCCGACCGCCAAAAAATGAATGACATCGACGTAGTTCGGGAGTTTCCCGATGTATTTCCCCGAAGATCTACCCGGATTGCCACCGGACGGGGCTATTGAATTTGTGATAGACCTACTACCGGGGGTGGCACCGGTATCTAAAGCACCGCACGGGATGGCTCCTACCGAGTTGAAAGAATTAAAATCTCGGCTACAAGAACTGTTAGACAAGGGCTTTATAAGGCCTAGTATCTCACCTTGGGGAGCACCTGTGCTCTTTGTCAAGAAAAAGGATGGTAACGTACGTTTATGTATGGACTATCGTGAGTTGAACAAGCTCACTATCAAGAACAGGTACCCACTACCAAGGATAGATGATTTGTTCGACCAGTTACAAGGTTCAAGTGTATTCTCGAAGATTGATCTGAGATCAGGGTACCATCAGCTCAAGATTAAGGAAGCAGACATTCCCAAAACAGCTTTTCGGACGCGCTATGGACACTATGAGTTTCTAGTGATGTCCTTTGGGTTAACTAATGCACCTGCATCCTTTATGGAGTTAATGAACCGGGTGTTCCATGACATGCTGGATACGTCAGTTATCGTGTTTATTGATGATATCTTAGTATATTCTAAGGACAAGGAGACGCATGATGTACATCTAAGAGCAACATTACAAAGGCTGAGGAGAGAGAAGTTATATGCAAAATTCAAGAAATGTGAATTTTGGTTAAAGGAAGTGGCCTTCCTTGGTCACGTAGTGTCGGCTGAAGGAATTAAGGTAGACCCCAGTAAAATCTCAGCCATCGTAGGATGGGAGGCACCGAAGACTGTGGCTGAAATTCATAGTTTCCTGGGCTTAGCAGGATACTACAGAAGGTTTGTGGAAAACTATTCCAAGATTGCCGTTCCACTCACAAAATTGACCAAAAAGGGGGAGAAGTTCTTATGGTCCGAGGAATGTGAGAAGTGTTTCCAGACATTGAAGTCAAGACTGGTATCGCACCTGTATTGACTATTCCAGCCCCAGACCACCCATTTACTCTATATACAGATGCTTCAGGTTTAGGACTGGGTTGTGTTCTGATGCAAGGGGAGCAGGTAATAGCCTATGCCTCAAGGCAACTAAAAGAGCATGAGAAGAACTACCCTACGCATGATCTAGAATTAGCAGCAGTCATTCATGCTATCAAGACTTGGCGACACTATCACGTATGGCGAAAAGTTCCGGATTAAGTCCGACCACAAGAGCCCGACATATCTGTTCACCCGTAAAGAACCGAACATGAGGCGAGAAGATGGTTGGAATTACTCAAGGACTACGATCGCGACATCCGGTATCACCCCCTGAAAAGCAAACATAGTAGCCGATGCTCGAGCGAGAAATGGACATCGAACCTTGAAGCGGGACCAAGTACTAATGCAAAGCATTGGGCGCGGCCGTTTCTGAAACATCAGGGAACGAAGATCAACACCTAATTGAGACAGCTGATGATCCCATTGAGCAAGGGTTGATACACAAGTTTACCTTGATGTTTGCAGCATTAAAGATTTTGCCCGACCTAAAGGACGAAGTAAAGGTAGCAGTTCTACAGGACCCATACCTCAGGACAGTTCAAGAGGATTTGGAAAAGGGTCGAGCCAATCCTGATTTTACTCTAGATGCAGACAAAGTACTCAGATATCGTGGGCGTTTGTGCATACCTGAGGATGAAGATCTAGAAATCTAAAATCGGATTATGTTGGAAGCTCACGCCACCCCATATTCGATACACCCTGGCAGCACGAAAATGTACCATGACTTGAAAAGGTTGTACTGGTGGAGGGGAATGAAAGCCGATGTGGCTCGACATGTATTCCAATGCTTAAATTGTCGCAAGTCAAGGCGGAAAGACACGGACCTGCGGGACTACTACAACCATTGCCCGAGCCCGCGTGGAAGTGGGATTGTATTACCATGGACTTCGACACCGGGTCTACCCATGACTCGAGGTCGGTGAATGCAGTTTGGGTAATTGTGGATCGCCTCACCAAAACTGCTAGATTTATCCCTGTTAGACCCCAGTATACCATGGACAAGTTGGCAAGGTTGTATGTGGACAACATAGTCAGGCTCCATGGGGTCCCAGAAAGTATTGTATCTGACAAAGACCCTCGCTTCACCTCCAGGTTCTGGGAAGGACTGCAGAAAGCAATGGGAACGAAATTAAAGTTTAGCACAGCCTTTCACCCTCAAACAGATGGTCAGTCAGAAAGGACCATCCAGATTTTAGAGGACATGCTTCGAGCATGTGTTATTGACTTCAAGGGGGCTTGGGATGAGAAACTATCTCTCATTGAGTTTGCCTACAACAACAGTTACCAGTCTACGATCCAGATGGCCCCATACGAGGCCCTGTATGGTAAGAAATGCCGGACACCTCTATTATGGGATGAAGTCGGTGAAAGAAGGATCGTTGGACCTGAATTTGTAGAAGAAACCTGCAAGGCAGTGGATCAAATCAGAAGTCGGGTAAAGACAGCTCAAGTGCGCCAGAAGCACTATGCCGATAACAGGCGGCGGGATCTTGAATTTATGGTAGGTGATAAAGTATTTTTGAAGATATCACCAGTGCGAGGCCTGAAGCGGTTCGGCAGAAAAGGGAAATTGTGTCCAAGATATGTGGGGCCCTATGAAATCCTGTCCCGGTGCGGTAAAGTGGCTTATCAACTTGCATTGCCACCGGCAATGTCTAGCGTCCACAATGTCTTCCATGTGTCCCTATCGAAGAAGTATGTGCGAGATCCTTCGCATATCCTTGTTGCTGATCCTCCGAAAGTGGCGAGAAGACTTAACCTTCGAGGTAGTACCAATCCAACTCCTTAGCAGAAAGGTACAACATCTTCGAAGGCGGGATATCTACTATGTCAAGGTGCTTTGGAAAAGTCAGGACATAGAGGAAATTACTTGGGAGGAGGAGGATGCCATGCGACAAGAATACCCCCGTCTTTTCGACTCTGAAGGTACGTACAATTTCGGGGACGAAATTCTTTTAAGGGAGGGGGAATTGTAAGACCTACATGCAAATTTCGGGGACGAAATTTCTTTTATGGGTGGTAGAGTTGTAAGAACCATGTTCTAAAACCGGGTCTAAACCATGGTTTTATGTGATGACAGGTGCTCCAATTATAACTGGACCGGAGGGTGAAGCCAGTGACGAACCACTCAAAGTTCAGGTATGAAAACTGTAAAAAATGCCTAAAATCTCATACCGGTCTCACTATACCGGTTGCAGTATAGTGCTACCGGTATGTGCATCCGGTATGAGCATAGAAAATGCTCTTAGGCCATACCGGCTTCACCATACCGCAGGCACTATGGTGCCAGCGGTATGGTATACCGGTTGGACTATACCGGTGGCAAGGACTCCAACCGGTATGTGCAACCGGTATTCTTTTGACAGCCTTCGAAAGGCCTGTCTCTCAGAATGGAAACTCGAAAAGTTTCCATTCCGAGGAGAAACTTTCCTTGGACGGTCTCCCTCTATTAATAGAGAAGGAGACAGTCCATTCCTCCTTCTCAAACATTCTCACCGTCTGGAGAAGATCTGAGAAAGGAGCGAGGAAGGAGGCAGCCCCGCCCAGGAAGGAAGAGCACACCGCCAACCGACTACGCCGGTAAGTGCTCTGCGTTGTTAAGTTTTATTATGAGGACGGATCGAAGCCGCGAAGCGGCGTAAAGATCCAATAGGGAGAATGGCTCCCAATGTTCTCCCTCATTCGAATCTAATCTAGGATCATACGGCAATATAGCCGAGATTCGAAGGCCTAGAAAGGGTTTAGACTTGGATAGTGTAAGGGAAACACTATGAAGACCTATCGGTTAGCCGAAAAGGAGGGGAGATCTGAGATCTCACTCTCAGATCCAAACCGCAGGGTATACCGGATGGACTATGAGTCCAGCGGTATGGCCTAGCGGTATGCACCGCAGGCACATACAGGTCTCACTCAGTGAGATCTGAGTGAGACCGGTAAGTGCAATCGGTATGTATCGGTCGCGCATACCGGTTGCAGTATGTGCAACCGGTATGATGCAGTCGGTATACATACCGGTTGCACCATACCGGTCTCACCATACTCACTATGGTGAGACCGGTACCTGCAACCGGTATAGGTTTCCGAGCTTGGGTTGCTTGGCCAAACCTGGTTCCGACCCCTGAAGCTTTAATAAATGAATTCTAACATAGTAATGTGGTTATGTAGGACCTGTAGAAGCTGTGAGTGAGCTTTCTGACGCTCAACCGGATCATTGTCACGCGTCAAGTAAGGAACAAGACCCTAAACCCTAATAATCTACAACAGTAAACCTTGAAGTATAATTCTGTTATTGTGAATATTCCTTGCTTGTTGTTTGTGCATCTCACATGCCATGTAGTTGTGCTTTTAATTATTATATCTTCATGCATTTCATATGCTAGGATTGTTGTATGTTAAGCATGTGTATGTTTTCGTTAGTGTGTGGAATGTGAAGGGGATGTGCCCTGGATATGTCCACAGCTGACACCTTTTCTCGTTTAGCCTTTACCTTAGAATCTCGTGCATGGAGGTGCGGTGGCCGCCAAACCTTACCATAGCACATTTGCAAGTTATACCTGGCCCAAATTGTAATGTTATCTCATGCATTTTGTACTGTTGCACTGGTTTTGTACTTACTGAGCTAAGTTGTGAGCTCACCAGATATATCTGTATATTTTTCAGATTTGGATGCAGGATACACAGTTGATGACTTCGTGACTGCTCCCGCTTATGGTACGGTTGCTGCCATGGATACCCAAGCAGAGGATGACGAGCATGATGTTTCATGCGAGTGCTCGTTCTGTGTTTACTCTTAGTTACTTGGGTTTATTTTCTGATAAGTATTGTAATAAAATTATTTTAAATTGATGAATGATGGAATAACTTGGTTATTTATGTTAATTACAATTTAGTTCTCGGCTCATTTATTATTTCCGCTGCTATGTATTATTTTCTCTGATTATGTTGGATTGCTTGGGAATGATTAGTTGACACGGTCTATTGAGATCCTGGTGTGAACCGTGGTTTAGACCCGGTTCACTCACACTTCTGGTTCAGCCGGAATTGGGGTGTGACACCTGTGGCTCTGGATACAGGTTAACCGCCTTCATTTCCCAGCAGTCGTCCCAAAGAATCAGATTGTCTATCTCTGCACGCACCTGTGTAGATAGGAACTGGGGCTCCCTTGGTGCACAATAAATCAACTGCCCATCGTGGAAATACCCAGGAGATGAGCCAACTCCTAACAGTGGAAAGAGATAGGAACCCCTTTCACCCAACTGGTGATCCGAAGCTCTCTACCCCTATCCACATCCTCTGGGTCACCCTCTACCTGTAGGTGACAGTAGAATTGCTTTACCAAGTCCAGACGGGTGCAAGCTTCATACAGAATCACTATAAGCTAGCCCATATCTCTAAATGCCCTCTCCACATCAAACAGGGCTAAATGGGCTAAGTTTACACATCGACCCCCTTCCACTTTCTTTCGATCAAACCAAGGATATTGAACCTCTGCTTCAATGGACCTGAAGAGATTAGGGTCATGGACTCGAGGAACCTTGGTGCGAACCATGATAACTGCAAGAAAAGAAAATAAGAAAACAAGTTAGAAAATAAAAAATTTGATAGCACAACGACGTAAAATGGGGAAAAGCCTCACTTTTCATCCAAACATTGGGTAGGAGGACTTACATAGGTCCCAAACCATCCTGCAAGGCTTATATAATGGAAAATTTTAACTAGGTAGATTTGATTTGAAGAATTTTGACAATTGGGAAAAAAACCCCAAAATTTTGGTCAAAACTAGGAATTTTCAAATTTCTACCAAACTAACCGATGAAACCTAAATCTTCTTGAGGGCTTTTATCCGTTGGGTAGCCAATGACAAAAGCCCCCCAATAAAAATCAAATTTTTACGGTCCGAGAAATATTAATTAGAAGAAAACTTTATAAATGGTAAAAATCTAGGTATGAAAGCTTAAAAAGGGGAAAATAGTACAGAATATACCTCGAGGGATAGAATGTAACTCGTCAATCGATGGAAAAATCACCAAGTTCATACGGTTGATACTGTAGCAACTCCGTGGTAGCGAGTTGAGTTGAGACCGTAGGAGAAAGAAGGAGAAATGAGAGGGAAATCTCAGAAAACAGGTTTAAAAATCTGATTTTGAATATACGATCACACAATTCGACTAAAACATGCTACCGTGTGATCGACTATATGATCGATCATAGGGTCCCGGGAAGTTGCCAAGGTTTTGATGGTCGAACCTATGGTCGCACAGCATGCGACCGTAGGCTATCGACCGTATGACTGACTGTTGTCTGCTTTTGATTCTGCTCGAACTTTTGCCTGTTGATTCTGTTTCTTCTCTCGCTTTCCATTGTGAGACAAACCTAATACTACCATTCTATTTTGTCTCACATGTACAGCCTTTCCAATTACCATTTATCCAGGAATTTAAATGGATGGGCATAGAGTTAGCCAAAGAAGATAGAATGTAAACCCACCTCCACTACCTATGGAGGCCAATGACAACGAAGGTCAGCAAGGACAAGAAGGAAATGTTGGGAATCAAGGTACTGTGCCTCAGGATGTTCACCCCCAAACCAACCCAACCAACTTACCTGCACCACCTACGGATTTAACTACTGTGGTGATGAATTTGGCACAGCAAGTGCAACAGATACAACAAATGCAAGCCAACATGCAAGCTGCTATGGGAATTGCTTCCTCAGTTGCAAACACAACTCCTCTACCTGTAGGGCAAGTTAGTACCGTACCTAGTGGTAGCAACACGGTACCCTAAACATCTCAAACGCCAGTTGTATAAGCTCAAGTGTAGAACCCTGAAGCACCGCAAGGCGGGTACAACCAAGGTAATTATCAGTACCAACCGCCTATGTATGAAGCATATGCACAATATCAGTTGAACCATTCTAGGCTGATCGAGAGTTTTTTGAAGATGAAACAGAAAGAATTCATTGGCAAGCCGTCGGATTCTTTGTGGCCAGCACACTGGATCGACGAGATGGAAAGAAACTTTATGATGATGACTGTAATGAAGATGAGAAAGTATTATGTGCCACATTTATGCTGAAAGGTGATGCACCCCATTGGTGTAAATCCACTCGAAGTTATTTGTTGACCAAGCACACCCAACTGACCAGGGCTATCTATAAAGAAGCTTTCTTGGAAAAGTATTTTTCTAGGAGTTTCAGAGATCAAATGGAAAAGGAGTTCTTGAGTTTGTATCAAAGACAAATGTCTGTAGACGCTTATCAACAGTGTTACGAAGAGCTATTTTTCTTTGCGCCCTCTAGCATGCTGGAGAAAAATATCAAAACTCGAAAGTTTGTCATGGGACTTAGGGAAAACATCCGTGAGCTTGTATTAGGATTGGAAAAGAAGATTTATAATGAAGACGTACAGATTTCTCGAATGTTGGAATCAAACCAAAGAGAAAGTTACTTTACTCAGAATAGAGGTATAAAGAGGCCTAATGGAAATACATATAACAGAGGGAACTAAAAGACATTCAAACCGTTCCGTACTCAAGGCTTTAATGCTGCAGCCAAGACTACCCCGACAACCTAACCTCAGTAGAAGCAGGGTAATGCTGGAGTTAAATGCTTTAATTGCGATCAAATAGGACATTATTCAAGAGAGTGTCCTAAGCCAAGGAAGCAGCTACAGCAAGGAAAAGTTTATGCAATTACTTCTGAGGATGCTACTGCATCACCTGATGTGGTCACAGGTATGATTCAACCTTTTTGCTTTGTACTACCTTGTGTGAGCTTGTAGACTAAATTAAACCAAATCACAGGTATCGTACCTATTAATGGCATACCCGCCAGAGTACTCTTTGACTATGGGGCTACTCATTCTTTTATATCTGTGTCGTTTGGAAAGAAGTTAAGTATACCCCTCAGATCTTTAGACTGCAAATTGCTTGTACGATCACCTATGGGATCAGAAGTAGAACTAGACCAAGGTTATGGACCATGTCTAGTTATTATCGGTGGGAAGACTATGGATGCAACCTTAATCCAACTTGAGATAGCAGACTTCGACATTATCTTAGGAATGGATTGGTTAGTCCGGCATTATGTAAACCTATTATGTGCAGAAAAGAAATTGACATTCAAAGACAAGGAAGGCGTAGAGTTTAGTTTTACGGGAACCAAACTTTTTCATAAACGAAAACTCATTCTTTCGGCATTAAAGGCTAAGAGATGCCTTGAGAAAGGAGGAATTGGGTATCTAGTATCCATGGTCGACCTAACCAAGGAAGCACCACGAATGAAAGATATTAAAGTTGTGCGTGAATTTCTGGATGTATTTCCTGAGGAATTACCAGGATTACCACCTGACCGAGCGACAGAGTTCGTCATAGACCTTATCCCCTGAGCCGCACTAGTATTTATGACACCTTATCGGATGGCTCCTATTGAACTGAAGAAACTGAAGGTACAATTACAAGAACTGCTGGACAAGGGTTATATTCGACCCAGTATATCACCATGGGGAGCGCCGGTATTGTTCGTGAAAAAGAAGGACGGTAGTGTTCGACTTTGTATAGATTATTGGGAATTGAATAAGCTCACGATCAAGAACAGGTATCCATTGCCTTGGATCGATGACTTATTCGACCAGTTGCAAGGTTCCAAAGTGTTCTCCAAAATTGATCTTTGGTCAGGATACCATCAATTGAAGATTAAGGAAGGCGATATTTTGAAGACCAGATATGGACATTGTGAATTTTTAGTTATGTCTTTTGGATTGACTAACACACCCGTAACTTTTATGAAACTTATGAATCGAGTATTCTACGATATGTTGGATATGTCAGTCATCGTATTTATTGACGACATACTAGTCTACTCAAAGGACAAAGAAACTTATATCACAAATCTAAGAGCCGCTCTGCAGCGACTAAGAAAAGAGAAGATTTACGTTAAATTTACAAAGTGTGAATTCTGGCTAAATAAAGTCACTTTCTTAGGCCATGTTGTATCAGCTGAAGGAATTAAAGTGGATCCTAGCAAGATTGAAGCTATTGTAAAATGGGAAACACCTAAGAACGTTGCAAAAATAGAAATTTCTTAGGTTTAGCTAGTTATTATCGACGATTCGTATAAGATTACTCTAGAATTGCAGTACCACTCGCTAATCTGACTAAGAAAGGAGAAAAGTTTATTTGGACAGACAAGTGTGAAGAGTGTTTCCAAACATTGAAGGCAAGATTAATATCAGCTCCCATCTTGACTATTCCGATCCCAGGACAACCATTTACCTTGTACATCGATGCGTCTGGGTTAGGTTTGGGATGCGTTCTCATGCAAGAAGAGCAAGTGATCGCGTATGCATCTAGACAATTAAAGACTCATGAAAAGAACTACCCTACTCATGACTAGGAACTAGCAGTAGTAGTACATGCTGTCAAGATATGGAGACACTATTTGTATGGGAGAAATTTCAGATTAAATCAGATCATACGAGTCTTATTCATCTTTTCAATCAGAATGAGTTGAACATGAAATAGAGGAGATGGCTGGAATTACTGAAGGATTATGATTGTGATATCCAGTATCATCCAGGGAAGGCTAATGTAGTTTCTGATGCACTAAGTAGAAAAGCAGTGACAAGACCTCAGGAAGAAGCTAATACCAATGCTGCAATTGACGTCGAAAAAGTATTCAATTGCGGCAATGAACAGTTTGTGATTGATACTTCGGATGGACCAACCAATCGGGGGTTTATTCATCGATTCTCAAACATGTTTGCTAGATTTAAGATTGTACCTGATCTGATAGATGAAATGAAAAGAGCAATTCAGTTAGACCCCTATTTAAGAACAGTGAAAGAAGACCTTGAAAAAGGTAGGACCAACCCTGACTTCACTTTGGATTCTAAGGAAGTATTAAGATACAAAGGGAGAATATGTGTTCCTGAGAATGAAGATTTGGATATTAGATACAGACTAATGAAGGAAGCCCACACCATCGCTTATTCAGTAGATCTTGGAAGTACAAAGATGTATCATGATCTAAAGAAACTATATTGGTAGAGGGGAATGAAAGCAGATGTAGCTAAGTTTGTGTCGCAGTACCTGAATTGTCAGCGGGTAAAGGCTGAAAGGCAAAGGCCTGCAAGCTTGTTGCAACCACTACCAGAACCAGCATGGAAATGAGACTGTATCACTATGGACTTTGTCACCGGGTTACCTTTGACTTCCAGAGTAGTTGACGCAGTCTGGGTGATCGTAGAACGTTTGACTAAGACAGCTCATTTCATAGCTATACGACCTCAGTATATACTAAAGAGGTTAGCTAAGCTGTATGTGGATAATATTGTTAGATTGCATGGTGTACCTGAAAGCATTGTGTCTGACAGAGACCCACGCTTTACCTCAAAGTTTTGGAAAGGATTACAGAAGGCTATGGGTACAAAATTAAAGTTTAGTACCGCATTCCATCCTCAGACAGATGGACAGTCGGAGCACTGTAGATGCTTCAAATTTGTCGAGCAAATTAAAATGATTTTTCTAAGCTTAAGGTAACAAAAAAATAATAAATATAAATAAATAAAATAAAATAAATATATAATTGGTTAATTAATTTAGGCTCCATCCTAGTACAGCTCACTACGGCATAGAGATAGAGCTAGAGCGTGGTGGCCGGGCTGGAGACCACAATGCCACACCTCCCCCTGATGCCCTACCCGCATCAAGCATACTAAGATAGAACAATACGCAAATAGACCCTATCCCAACATAACTCCCTACGGCATAGAGATAAAGCTAAAGCATCGTGGCCAGGCCAGAGACCACATGTCAAAGACCACAATGCCACAACATCGTGGCCAGGCCAGGGACCACATGCCAGAGACCACAGTACTAAGACCTTCCCTTGATGCCCTACCCGCACCAAGCATGCTAAGATAGAATACTACAAAAAGGTGCCAGTGTGAGGAATGATCATAGGCCCTAGGCCCTTCCCATTCCACACACCAACGAAAACACTTTTTCAGGTCGATGGGTCGGGTCCTCGGACCAAAACTTTGGGTTGCCGGGTCGGGTTATCGGATCAAAAAATCCGGGTCATCAGGTCGGGTTACTAGGTCCCTTTGGGCCCGACCGGGCTGGTCTAGGCCCGGGTTCGGTCCTGGACTGGCCCAGATCGGCTCGGTCCGGTACGGGGCTAACCAGGTGACGTCAGCCCTATCTTTTTCCCTTTTTTTTTTTTTTTTAAATTATCGCCGGCGCGTGGATCTCACGTGCTTTTTCAGGCGGCTCGTCAGAGCGCGTCAGGTTACTTCCGGCGACCTATCTTATGTCGCCGACTCTGTCTCTCTGAGGCCTACAATCCTATATGGTTTATTTTGCTTTTTAATGGTCCATAAAAAAAACTTTCGAGGGTCCAAACCCTAAACAGGTTCATAGAGAATTTTGGGAGAAAAATCTCTCCCTTTTCCAATTCGTTCAAACATACAATATTTACAATGTTTTCCCATTGATCATAGGTCTGTGTGAGTGGCTCTGATACCACTGTAAGATTTTTTAGATCCTCTTTGGGTTTTTCTCATGGGATTTCCTATGAACCCTAACAAACATACCACACAGATTACTAGAATACAATGGGTATTGAAAAGAGTTGATAAGACACATACCTCTTGCTGTAGATTGATTTTCGACCATTTTCTTTGCTTTGAATGCTTGGATCAGAGTCTTCCACAGCCTGTCGGGATCCCTTGACCTTCTCTCTGCGTATGGGTACAGGAGAAAAAAATAACACCGTAGCTGTGGGGACTCTAACCGTTGGTATTTATAATACCACCCCCAACCCTAGACTAGTCCCACAGTGGATCAGGTTGGTCCATCTCTAATCATACTTAAATCGATTTACCTGTAACTAGACTCCCACTGAATCAACTAATCTTATAATTAATTTAGCCCATAAAATATCTTACATTTTCCGCTTCCATCCTTGGCTACCACAACATTAGCATTGAGCCTGAGGTCCTTTGGAAGAGGCTCCATGAGTTTACGGTCCCTACTAGTGACCCATGAAGGAAGTTTCCCGTGCAATGGCCGAAGTGCCTCTTCATCCGACGGTGAGATCGCAACGAACATTGCTAAAGAGGTCTTTGCCTGGGCTTTCACATCCTGGAGATGGCTCTCCATAGCTGATTGAGCTGGCCCACTGTTAAGCCCATCCAGGCAGGTCACATGGTTGGTGAGTACACTGCTTAGCCATGCATGGGCATCGGCGAGTGACTCAGTTGAACCACCAGCGATAGCCACAGTGGAGTCCTTTACACGGCCGATGGAGATGTTCATCAGCTCTACGCAGTCAGCCAGAGCTGCCTGATCATGGACATCATTGATCCGGCGTCTAATGTGGTTGGCCGCATCCATGGCATCGACTATGTGTGAGACAGAGTTTTACAAGAAGATCTGGAGGCACGAGACTGGGTCATGGACCCGACCACATAATTCAGAAGGCAAAGAGAGATGGGGGCTGTTGTTGATGAAATGGAAAGCTAGGAAAGCAGATGGGCAAATGATAGCAGCGGAAGAGAGAAGCAATAAGAGGAATTTGCAAGAGAAAGTAGGGTTCTTCTTGGGAGAGTTTAGAACTAGAAGAGGTAGGTGGGGTGTTGCCATGATACAAGATGGTAAGTACTGAATTCACTGCAACACTACTCGACTAGCTGTGAATCTCATCTTCTGCATTCACTGAAATTTATAGAAATTGAAGACCGAAGAGCAGAGCAGAAAGCATCCACTAAGTGAGAGGTACCATATTGAATTGAACAGATACTTCATGTCAAAATGAATCCAACAACTATTATACTTTTTAATGAAGACTGGACACAACAAACGAGAGAGAGAGGACCAAATGAATCACTCCATGTGAATGCATGGGGCTGAACGTGAGAGAACATGTAACCTATACGGATTGCATGGTAGAGAACATGCAACTTATAATTGGAATTGTCCTTGTCAAGCCTCTATACGTCTCCATATCATCCATATTCTGCTTCCATTTGTTTAAAACCATCCGAATTTGTCTTGTACAGGTGGCAGGCATCAGAGTGGCCACTGCAGCTTCTGTAGCACTTGCCGGATCCTCATTTGAATATTTTTTTCTTATTCTACAAAATTTTTTGAGTTATAATTAAAATGGGATTTTATAAATTATTTGAAACTGATTTTTCATTATGTCATGAGCAAGAGTTATTGTGTTGCATATTTTCAAAACTCAATTTGGAATGATGGGATTTACCCTTAGGATCAGTTTGATTTGATATAAAAATTTACATGAAACTTTTACATGTAGCATTTTTCTGATTAAATTTTTTTTCCTCTATTTATTTTCAAGTGATAAAAATATGGTGATCTCTAACGAAAAGGGAAAAGGAAGTTCACCTTTCTTTTACCTACTTGAAAGTAGAAACAAATATTTGACTTTTTTTTTTAAATAAAAATATTACATGTAAAATTTGACATGAAAACAAATGGAACCTTACTAAAAATTAGTATGTGTTATACTTAGAGGGGAAAGAAATAAGGTTAAAATATTATCTGACAGCTAAAGAGTTGTGAACCAAAAAAAATCCCTTTATCGATTATGGAAAAAATATTCGACACAAGTACATAATTTAAAAATAAATAAATAAATAAAAATAAAAAATAAAAACCACAACAACAAAAAAATTGGGACATATAAGGTTGTAGTGAAGGGTTTGTTTTTTTAATTTTTATTTTATTAGTTTATTACTTTTGATTTACAAATGAATCAGGGGAAAATAAATCAACATTGGGTCTTCACTCAGCCTTATCCCCAATGAGTCCCTACGCATCAATTTAACAAGGTTATCAAACTGAGTTTGGTAATTTATGTTGGGGATGAAAGAACAGTCAAGAGAAAATGAAGAACAAACAAGTAGATAATGAGAGGATTTATCTTGGTTCAACACTCAATATGAATGTCTACCTCTATCCCAGAGAATCAGAAAAAATTCTTAATGATCAAGTAATACTCTACACCTATCTCCACCTCACAAATGATTCCCTTGCTCTTACCTAGGATTTTCTCTAAAGAGACATTATATAGGCTCTCAAGAAACCCAATTCTCACACAATTACAATATTATCCTTGTACATGTAATGGTCCTAAACTCAACCAAAAAAAATAAAATAAAATAAAAAGATACAAGTCTAATAACTTCGTGGACCCACAGAATAAAGACACAATGCAACAATATCCACCTTGGCTTGGATTCTGCAAGCCACTTAGAAGAAAAACCCGTGTTGATGTCGATTCTACATACTCTTCTAATATCTCTACTTAGCCACCATGCCCAATTCAACATAGTTGATTGACACCCCGCCCGGGTGTCCCACACAACACACCACCACAGCTGCGACGTGAAGCCATCTTTCCCACTGATTTAGCACCACTAGAGAGATCACTTCTACTCACAAAATCTGAAGCGAAAGAAACCCACTTCTTTCGATATCTGTAATTGTTCACAACCTAAACACTTTTGTAGTCTCTACCTTTCATCTATACCCCTTGTCTGAGTTCCAATAGAATTCTATCTATTTCTGTGCTCCCTGCAAGCGGTACAAATTTCCAGCCATCTATCACTACATCACAAGAATGACCCCTTTATTAACCTTGAGAACTCCACTTTCAAATAAGCAAATGTAGCCTCTTAGATCTAGTGTTTGCAGTAAAATCAGATTTTTTTCTTAGATCCGGCACATGTTTAACTTTAACCCCAATCACAATTTTGCATAATCCTATCAAACATGAGAATTTGTATAGTCTTAATCCCGATAACCCTAGAGAATGAGAAATTTTTTTTATTCACCAAATAATACTCTACTCCTCTTTTCACCTCACAAAATGATTCTCTTGCTCTTACTTAGGGTTTTTCTTAAAGAGAATATATAGGTTCCAAAAAACCTAGTCCCATACAATTACAATATTACCCCTGCACATGTAATGGTCGCAACCCGATCCAAAATACATACATATACAATTTCAATAGTTGCATGGACCTGCAGAATACAAGACACAACCCCAACAATTGACACTAAAGCCCCGTTTGAAAACACTCCTGCTCCTGGATTCCACTGATTCTATCTTTCTCGGAGCAATTTGAGAGCTGAATACTGTTTGGTAATTCCGGTCCGATTCCAAGCCTCCAGGGAGTGAACCGGACTCCATTTGACTCTCAGATCCCAATTTTGTAACCTAACAAAACTAACTCTCTTTGATCCAAAGCAAATGAAACAAACCTAAAAAAAGGGAGTCGGACCAAAACGAAGGCTTGACCGCTGCCACCACCAACACCCGCCACCACCACCACCGCCACCACCACCACCACCTCCACCGCCACCGCCACCGCCACCACCACCACCACCAGGTACCCCACTACCCCCACCTCCACCAACAATACCACCACCATCATTACCACCACCACCACCACCACCATCACCACCACCACCACCACCATCACCACCACCACCATCACCACCACCACCAGACCTTGAATTGATTCCATATTCATTTTTATCAAATGAGATTCTACTATCAATAAGCTTTGGAATCAGATCTAGAGCAGCGTCATCAAACAACATTCTGCTCTAAAAAAATTGACTCCAAAGCAAAAGCAATAAAATAACTCCAGAACAAAAACAATAGATCAGAACTAGGAGCATTATCAAACAGGGCCTAATTGGTATTGTGAACTTTGGGTAAACCTTCTAGTCTAAAGAGTCTCTACATAAATTTTCAATTTCTAATGGCACGTACATATGATTGTTCTGGTTCTTCTTGTATTTTTTGTTTTTTTCTCTCCTGATTTCTAATTGTAGGAGGATGCCTTGTTTTTCGTTAATTTCAATTGTATTAATTTATCATATCTCCACCAATACTAACTAGCTTGCTAGAAATCTATAAAATCTTCTACTTGCATTCTCTCTTGAATTCTTGTTTACAATTATTTAACTCCTTTCAATAGCACTATTTTTTAGTTTTTCTGCTACCAATCGAATCGATCCTTTTAATATCTCTAGCTCTTATAAAATTATGGTATTCTAGTTTAGAGTACTTATTTTATGACATCATTGGCAAGCCCTGCGATGTAAATGGTTTGAACCTCATCTTGTAGATGTTGAGGGCCGGAAGCATAGTGGGTGAAAGTGATACGAATCTTGGAAAACTAGCTTATAAAATCGGCTTCTAAGGTGAGGGAGCTTAAGATCATATCAACCCACGTTAAATTCCTTATGAGAGCAATGTGAGATTAGCCCCATAAGGCCAATATGTGATCATGACAATCCACCACACTTTCGATTTGACATCCACGGTTGTCCACTCGAATCAGGTAGCCTTTTCCAAGCAGCTTCACTCTAGTACCAAATTGCCCTTTCGGTATGGGTAAACTCTGAGAAACAACAGCTCTGATACCAATGATACAAACCTTACTGCTAAAACTGGCTTGTAAGATGAGGGAACCCAGGACCGTATCACCCATCTAAAATCCCTTATGGGAGTAAGTAAGTGAGATTATCCTTTAAAGATTAATATGGGATCGTAACAGAAACAATGCTGCAACTAATATTGGTAAGGTAGATAACCCTGATGAAGGAGCGACAATGAAGGTCTTGTAATGGCAAACTCGAGAGGTGAGGAACCTATACACAATTAGACTTAATGAATCAGGCTGGATTCCCATGACTCTTCTCTCTCCACCTCTCTCATTCTCTGTTTTCCTCTCCAACTCCTTTTTTGTTGGGTTTTGTCTTGTATTATGTGGGGGTCCATGCAGTTATTAGAGTTGTCTTTGTATTTGGGTTTGAGTCCACTACATGTACAGAGATTAATTTGTAATTGTGTGGGATTGGGGTTTCTAGGGAGCCTATATATTGTCTTTGTGGGCAAATCCCTAGGCAAGGTTTGGGCAAATGAGAACACATTGTCAGGTGGAGAAAGGTGTAGAGTTTTCTTGGGAATAAAAAATCTTTTTGTTTCTCGGTGTAGAGGTAGGCATTCCGGCACTGGGGTGCTGAACCATGATAAATCCTGTGTTTGTGTGTTTTGCTTGATCTTCACTTTCTTTCTCGTTTGCGCTTTCATCCCTAACACTTTTCACCTGCATCAAGTGGTAGCAGCTACAAACATGGTAGCAAGAAGTAACAGCAGAGTCATAAATATACCCTTTCTATCTATCCACTTCGAGAGGAAATCTCTTTCTTGCAAATTGGGAAATCTAGTTTTGTGTGCACTTATATGGAATCTACTCTTTCCCCAACAGTTTCACAATTCTCCTCTTAGGTTTTAGTATTTTTAAAGTACCATTTTAGTTAGATCATGATTCCATATTAGTGAGTGCACAGAAGTCTAGGCCTCAAGAAAGTTCCTACTACCTAGGGGTGCAAGTTTTACCCTGACAACCCGAATCCGCCCAGGCCCGCCCTGAACCCTGGCAGGGTCGAACCCGGCCCGAACCCTGACAGGGCTGGGTTAGGGTTCAATTTTATATGAACCCTGGCAGGGCTAGGTTGGGTTAGGATTGACCCCCAGGGTTGAACCCGGCCCAACCCGACCCTGTATATATTTGAATATATTTATAAATATATGTATGATTTGTATTTGTTCCTAGTTAAACACTTAAACTGATTTGGTTTGTATTTGTTAGGTTCTTAAAAAAATATCATAGGTTGTTTGTATTTGTCATATGTTTTAAGTTGTAATTGTTATTTGATAATTTGTTGTATGTCAATCAGGGTCAATATCAGGGTCAATCTAACCCTGAATCAGGGTTGACCCGGCCGAACCCGGCCCTGTCAGGGTCAATCAGGGCCGATTAGGGTTAGGTCCAACCCTGTGAGGGTCAGGGTTAGGGTTGTACATTTTCTGACCCTGACAGGGTTGGGCTGGGTTAGGGTTAAGTTTCAATAGTCAGGGTTGGGGTTAGGGTTTTGAAAAACCCGGCCCAACCCGGCCCTGTTGCAGCCCTACTACTACCTGATTTGCTGTAAAATACTTTGAGACTATTAAGTAGAGATTCCAAATTTAGGCATAAATGACCTTCTTAACCCCAAAAAATATCACAACATGAGAAAAAACAAGGGCAATGGAAAAGTTCCAATCACTGGTAGGTGACATTTAGCCAATTCATCTCAATGTAACAGGATTGATGATTATAAGATCTTGTAATCGATTCCTTTTAAACACATTCATTAATGGATCATCACAAAAGCCTCAATATATATATATATATATATATATATATATATATATATATATATATATATATATATATATATATATATATATATGTTTGATATTCCATCTGGATTGAAGTCAAATTTAGCAATTAAGGAGACAAATCGAATTGGGAGACACCTTCATTCTCCTCATACTTCTCGGGTACAAAAGTGAAAACCCTACCCAGGTCTCACCCGCAAACATAAATCTTCAATGAACTTATATTTTGTGTCGATCATCTCTTTGAATTTTATGCTACCACAACCCCTCCTCCATTATCCTCTAAGGGAAAAAAAAAATAAACTCTTTAAAAATAAACTACTAACCAGCACCAAGAATGCCTTATTATTATTATTATTTTTTGGGGTAAAAGAATAATGCCTTATTTATTTATATAAAGGGTTTATAATTTAATGAAAATACATGCATAAATAAACAATGGAATATTACATCTCACATGTTGAAAAACTGAAAGAACGTTTGAATTTGAATACATCTCTCACCTTTTATGTTGAGATTTTGTATATATTTATAGATGGCTACAAGAGATCAATTTTTGCAATTGGATACAAAAGAGGATAAGAGCTAACAATGTCAAATTCTTGTTTCCTTGTTTGTCAAATGTGATAAGGATTCATTTGAATTCATTTCCTTGTAGACATGGCATAAAGATTCATTTGTGATTGTTTCCTTGTTTGTCACATGTGATAAGGATTCATTTTAATTCCTTTCCTTGTAGACATTTGAATTTCTTTCATGGTAGGAGGTTGGTGAATGACTCTGTGTTCTGTCAAGGGATTGATTTGAATTTCCTTCATGGTAGCTAGGAAGTTGGTGACTTATTTTGTGTGCTGTCACACCCCCTCAATCGAAAACGGTTTAACCGTGAGATTGTCCCAGATAAGTTGAAACCGATATATTGCTAGAGGATTGGTTAGAATATCAGCCGTTTGATCCTAGGTGTTGAAGTACCGTAGATGTAGAGCATTTTTCCACTTATTCACACACAAAATGATAGTTAATTTCAGTGCGCGTTGTCCTAGCATGAAGCATCAGATTAGCAGCCAAGTACATTGCACCAATGTTATCACAAAGAATTGTTGGTGATTTGGGTGGCCTATAACCAAGTTTCCGTAACAAGAATTGAAACCAAAGAATCTTAGCAGTTTTGTTCGCTAGGCTTCTGTATTTTGACTCTATGCTAGACTGGGCCACTATGGGTTGTTTTCTTGAACTCCAAGAAGTCAAATTTTGACCAAAATATATACAAAACCCACCAGTGGATTGTCGATTATCTGAGCAGCTGGGCCAGTCTGATCAGTGAATCCGACCATGTTGTAGTGCTGAATGGGTCGAATAGTAATACCATAGTGTATGGTAGCCTTGCCTAAAAAATGGAAAGCCTACAAAAATGGAAAGCCTACAAAATGGAAAACCTAGACCAGGGAAGGAAACCCAAAAAGACCATAAATGGAAAACCTACAACTAGGGAAAGAAACCCTAAAAAAAACAAATAAAAAAATTTCTTTAATAGGGAAGCACAACTTTAAAAACCTAAAAGAAATTCGTAATAAGAGGTACAACCCTAAAAAAGGCTTAGAAGAATAAGAAAATAAATAAATAGGGAAGTACAACAGTAAAAAAAGCTTAGAAATGAAAAGATAGGGAAACACAACCCTAAAAAAAGGCTTAAAAACCAAATAAGGAGGCATAACCCTAAAATGCTTAAAAGATAGGGAGGCACAATCCTAAAAAAGCTTAATAAAAAAAAAACATTCGAACTACGTTATAACTAAATTCTAGGGTAAACCCTAGAGTACAAAGATAATTTGGGTTAAATATCCCAAATACGGTACTAAAGCACATAAATCATCAGATTCAATCTGAATCATACATCAAGCTTGAGATGGAACTTCAAAGCCTAAGTCAGTCCGAAATTAGGTAGTATGGAACTCAGGTTAGGAAGAGTCCGAGTTCCTTTGCATGGGTTTTGTCAGAGTGAGATTGGGAGAGAATGAGTGAAGGTCAAAAAGTTCAACCATTTACCTTTGAAGTGTGGGGTATTTATATACGACTGATGAAACATGACCTTAACTGCTATACGTATCTCAATGTGCTGAGGTGGTGGTATTAGGTGTTACTCATGCTGACTTGCTTGTCTTCATGCAATGCACGTGGCCTAAGATGCAAAGAAAAGAAGCCCCTTCCTCAACCGCGTGGCAACATACGTTGAGGTGGGTGCTTATGGTTTTCACTCGTGGTGCTCCATGTTGTGGGGCCTGGCACGCGGGCTTCCACATGGGTTTGTCCGTTGACATAATATAGTGGGATTTGGCACATGGGCTTCCACAATTTGCATGTTGAGGTGCTTAGCATGTGGGTCTCCATGAGGTTCTGTCGGTTGAGGCAGCCAGTGAATGGCATGGTGTTCTTCCACGCAGTTGAGGTTGTTTAGGTGTTATGAGGTGGCCCTTCAGGTGTCTGGTTCTCCGACAAACATGGCGGAAAACAATTATTTTTTAGAGGTTGGGTCAGGTGCTCGGACACGTGTCCTTTATTCGCTTCGTGGTTGTATTATCCCTTAACGGGGGAACGTATGCACAATTAGACTTATGTGAATCTGGATGGATTCCCACGACTCCTCTCTCTCCACCTCTGCATTCTCTATCTTCTTCTCCAACTCCCATATTTTCACCTGCAACAAGTGATAGCAGTGGCAAACATGGTAAAAGGAAGTAATAGCAAAGTTATAAATATATCCTTTCTTTTGAGAAGAAATTCTTTTTCTGCAAATAGTAGCAAGAAAATTCATGCAACCCATTTTGTTTAGAGCAGAATTCCACATGAGTGCACACGAAACCAAGAATATGAAATTCCTGCTTCACGGTTTGCAGGAAAATTGTGTCCATTTTGAGACTATTAACTGCATATTCCAAATTTATGCAAAAATGACCTTTATAAACCTAAAAATATCACAACATGAGAAAAAAAAAGAGGCAATGGAAATGTTCCAATTCATTGTCATCGGTAGGTGATATTTAGTCGATCCATTTTCAATGTAACAAAGAGTCGGTGGTTACAAGATCATGTAACTGGTTCTCTTTAAAGTACATTATGGGACCATCACAGAAACCTTAATATACATAGATAAATTTGATATTTAATTTGATTTTAGGTCAAATTTCACAGTTACAAAGAGACAAAGCCAACACCTTCATTTCCCTTTGACTTCTCAGGTGCAAAAGTGAATATCCTTCCCAGTTATCACCTGCAAACTTAAATCTTCAATGAACTTATGTTGATCATCTATTTGAATTCTTCAACATCACAACCCCTCCCCCACCAAGCTCCAAAAAGGGGGAAAAAAATACTCTTTAAAGTTAAAAAGAAGTTACCAGTCCAATTAAGAATACATTATTTAATTATATAAAAATTTATAATTTAATAGAAATACATGCATACATAATGGTACATTATTGTATTGAAAGAGAACATAACCATTAGAGAGGGACTTCTTCAGAGGAATATTCAGATTGATCATAACTGTAAAAGATGTGGGAATAAATTAGAATCCATCGAACATCTGTCCTTAACTTGTCCTTTTGCCCAGATGGTATGGTTTCGCTTATCATTATCCCACAAATTACCAGTATCTGTTAGCATAGACCTTCCTCAATGGATTAGCAAGTGGTCTTCTTTATTTATCACTTCTAGAGCTGAGGCAAGGAAAGTTTTTAGCTTGACTACTTTTATCTGTTGGTATCTTTGGAGTGCCCGAAATAATCATGTTTCTGAATTTCAAAGTTGGACTCCAATAGAGGCTATAAAAAAAAAAAAACTAAGACAGCTTTCACAGAATTTATGAATGTCGATGGAAAGCTTGATCATCCTTCCAGTCTGTCATCTACTCCTACTTCAGTGCTCTGATTTCTTGCTCTAAGAGGCTCTATAAAATCAACATTGATGCCAGTTTTTTGTCAGATTTCAGTGGAATAGGATTTTTGTTCTGGGACCACAAAGGCCGGCAGGTTTTAAGAGCTGTTTTCTCCCCTATTCAATTTGACTCAGTGAAGATTGGCGAAGCTCTTGCCATTAGAATGGCAATCCAATCGGCACTGGAATATGATCTAATCGACATTAAGATTGAGAGTGATTGTAAGGAGGTGGTTGAGATTCTGACTTCACAAAAGTCCAATTAATTATGAGTTTTCCCTTTAACCTATTATTCATGATATAATTTTATTGGTGGATATCTTTAATTCAGACTCTTTTTCTTTTATTCCAAGAGGTGCTAATATTGCTGCTCATACCTTTGTCAGGAATGTCTCAACCATTTTGGGGTTAATTGAATAACCCTCTTTCACTCCTTGACTTCCTGAAATTACTGTAAATGATACTTTGATCTATTCCTGAATAAATGATCAATAGATTTTCTTATTATTAAAAAAATAAAAAAAGAAACATATGAGGGTCGACAATCACAATCACATGGTTACATTACATTGATGCGTACGGGACAAATAAAAGAGTTTTAGAGAATATAATAGTTAAAAACAAGGTCTCTGTCCTGGACACAAGTGGGGTTACAAATTCAAAAGTATTAAGAGAATATAATAGGAAATAACAAGGGCTCTGTCCTCCACCCAATTGGGTTTTTTTCTTATCATGGATTTTGATCCAGATATATAAAAGGGTACCGTAGAAGACTTCAAAGTCACATTTAAAATAGTTTCTATTTGTGGGGGGAGAGCTGTAATCGAGTAAAGTCCACTTTTGAGTCCACGCGCGATAAATAATAGGAGCGTTCCCACTCCGGATCCCCTCCAGCGGATGGAAATCCCAGTTAATGATCCAACGGTTTCAGATCACTCACTTGACGCCCAGCCCGCTGGAGAAGATCCCGATGGAATGTTTAGGTAGGGATGTTTTAAGTGCGACTTTAACGTTCAATAAACAACAGTGATTAAAGATAAAAGAACAGGCTGAAGCGAGTAGTCATGGTATTAATGGTTATGAAGCATTGGTATATGTGTCGAACACCCAAATTTATCCAATAGACGACAAGTCAGGTCCACTTACTCCTACCAACGTGGTTATAAATTTAGATTTCGTACATGGTATCGATCATGTCTAAAATCAATTCGTTGATCTATTAAGAAATCGACACACGATCAATACCGTATATAATGAAATTAGGATCGAAGATTGGTCCAAAACTTATATGAATTGATTGATCCAACTAATCAAATATCAATTATTTGAACCATGCATATGATACCGTCAACCTCTCTTAATTAAGATATTTGGCTCAAGTAACTAAAATATGGGAAGGGGGATTGATGATAGACTTCGTGGTCCTTTCACTATCGTAAGAATTTTATTTTCATTTCATGGGGGTGGGAGTGATTATGTTGTAAAAATAAGTGTTGAGCCACATTGTGGTTGTCATTGTTGCTAGCACATTATGTCGATTGTGAGCTCGGTGCTAATTAAAGAGACAGACAGAGTTCAGATGTATATTTATTATTTCAGCAAAGTCCTAGTGGATACAAAAACAAGATATAGATCAGTGGAGAAATTGACACTTGTCACACCCCATTTTGGGCTAACCGGAGGTGTGCCTAAAACGTTACGAACCGACTCAGTATAACCCTAAGACCACTAAAAACCTTAAGCATCACAACAGACCACCAAATCCCATTAACAAGTCCCATAATTCAGAGTATAAATAAATAACGAAAGTCTTATATTAAAACGAAATTGAGAGTCTAGTGATAATTTAAATAATAGTATCTAAGTTCCAAACCAATGTATCAAAACATAATCATAATAATATTGTCAATCACAATCCAAGTATAGTAAAACCCTGAAAATCAACTAAATCGATACTAAATCTGAAAATCCATAAAACTAGTATGTTGATCTTCCTACTCGAAGATGTAATCATCACACATACATAGTTCAACATGTCCCTCCTCATCAACTACCTGAGTCTCCAAGTGGGCGAGGTTAGAAACCACGAGTGCATTGACGAAGTCAGCTACGGTATTTCCTACAACCTAGACTAAAAAGAAAATACGATCATGGGGTGAGCTTTCCAACTTGAGTTCAGTGAGAAATAATACATGCAAGCAAGCAATAATGTACGAGTATATATATATATATATATATATATATATATATATATATATATATATATATATATATATATATATATATATATATATATATATATATATATATAATGGTCTGGTAATGTTTGCAATACACTATGGAAGAAGTCAACTACACTCCAAGAGCTTGTCCAACTTCCCATGCTAGAGTGAATGAGCACTCGACGGCCTTGTCCAGTAGACCCTGCCAAAGCCACGCAACTCCTATCGTGATGATGGTATAGGGCGGCCTTAGTTGCAGACACTCCAAAGAACATCACTAGGTCACCACCCCATCCCTAACCCCACACCAGCACATATGGCCATACCCTAGCAGTGAGCCTAGTCCACGACTACCCCCTGGACATTATCAAACAGCTAGGTTACTTTGCGATGCAAAGCAGTGCCCATATGGTCAACCAGTCCAGCGGTCCCTAATCCCATCTTGAATCCCACAATAACTAAACAGATATCATGTTTTCCAAACAACATATATAGATAAATACATATGCATGAACATTCAACAGTTTATTGGATGACATGATTCAACAAAGATGCAACACAGACACATAAGGGTGATTAGAAACACTCCCTAAAATATAGTTAAACTATCCTTCACCTGGTGAGTGAGATCTATGTGCCCTCTATAACAAAGATGCTTGCCCTAACTCGTTCACATTTATACCTACGATGATAACGTGATTCATTGAATATTATATGGTCATTGTTAATTAGACGGTTAGTAATCATTGATTCTCTTACGTGTCATCCTACAATGCTGAAAGGTAGTTCTATTTACTTTTGGGCTTTTTTGGTTGCAGTATCTGATTAGAAGACTCTAATTGAAACTCCCTCCAAAATTGGGCTTAACCCCTTCTAGAGGGGTCTAGAGGCCTATTCGATTGCAGATGCTATCGACCAGTATTACAATCGGACCTTCACAGGAGCCTACTAGAATTGTCTAGAGGTGTGTCCGGTTGTACAATCATGTGATTGGACCAGCGATCGAACCTTCCCAGAAGCTGGGTTTAGGCCCCTGGTCATGTTCAGTTGCATGGGTTTTGTAATAGGAGCTCCCTCAGAAGATGCTTTTGGACAACCTCCGTTGCAGATCCGTCGAGTGCTTCGTGGTCCGAGGGTTACAGTTGAGATTCAACCCTTTCCAAGGTTGGGTTCCATCCTAGTTGGGAACGTGATTCCTCCTTTAGGTTTAATCCTCACATCGCTTTGGGAGAAGTACTAGGGCTTGGTCGAAGGGTTTGATTGAAAGTCTCCCTTAGGTTTTCCTTCGTCTCTTTGTTTGAGATGGACAAGACTATCGTCCATTAATGTTGGGAAATGAAACTTCCCTTTGTCCTCATGGGAGGATGGTATCCTTTGATTTCTTGTGTTCTTAGATGTCATTAGAGAGAGGATGAGTCTTAACGATGACAAGGGTAGAAGGTAGGATGGGCAAAGCTCAATGTTTCGTTGATCTTTTCTTGCTATAACTCCTTCTTCCTCTCTACTCCTTCTTCTCACAATGTAGATGCGTCAGAACTTTCTCTCAGCATTGAGAGTGTATGTGTACGAAAGAGGCTCTATTGGGGGAGTTCTAATTAGTCTAGAGTCCCCTCTTGGAGTAAAACTCTAATTCTAAAGGTCTTTGGGAATATTCTTGCCATGTGTCCGCTTGTGAGGTGTTTGGGAAACTAATCCCCTTCTCGTACAAGGATTAGTGGATTAAGGAGTTATCCTACGAGGTTAGACTTGGAGAAGGAAAGGAATATACTTTTTACCCCATTTCGGCCCCATTTCGGAGTATTTGACCCAAGTGGGTCATACCCATAGACTGTTCGATTGTAGGGTCTGATTGCAGACCACAACCCTCCACCTGCGATCGGACAGGGTAATATTCCTTGTTCTGTGCTCCGGTTTGGTCTAGTTTTAGTTATCGTTGGAAATCGTACTTGGTTTCGATGACATTCGTATTGGTGCAAATCATTCCATTATTAATTCAGTCTGGTTCACGATAGAAAGACCTGCTATGAGCCAAAAGTTTTAATTAGACCGGATTTTTGACATATAGGTCTTACAGTACTAGCCCTGGTCATAGCCGCACCATATTTCTAAGCTCACACTATCCTAGAGCTAACAGACAAACCATTAAAGGAAATAATGGCCTGACCTGATATTTCAGGGCGACATGTAAACTAGGCTGTAGAGCTCGGTGAGTTCGACTTGTAGTATCAGCAAGAACGCTATAAAAGCATAAGTGATTGCCAACTTATTGCTGGAAACATAAACGTATTAAAGCACCGAGATAGATGCGAGCCTGGAGGAAGGTGTTCTCGAGTAGAAGAAAAAAAAGTCGAAGGTCCAACCACCCCCACCTTGGGTCCTATATGTGGATGGGCCTTCAAATGATCAACACTCAGATGTAAAGATTATTCTTACCAGCCCCGAGAATTTCAAGGTCCAGGGCGCCTTAAGTTTCAAATTTCATGCGACGAACAACACTGTGGAATACAAAGCTCTGCTCAACAGGTTACGACTTGCGAAGAGCCAGATGATTCAAAAGTTAGAAATATTCAGCTATTTACAAATTGTCATCAGGAAAATCAATGGACAATATGAGGCAAAACAAGCTCACATGCAAGAGTACCTGGCTAAGGCGAAAGTCAAGCTCGCCTGCTAGATGAGTAACAAATTTACGTGGAACGTGATAGTAACACTGAAGCAGTGGCTCTATCCAGACTCATGGCAGAAGATCTTTATGAAATTGACACTTTGGTACACATTGATCTATTGAATAAGCCCAACATTGTAGAAGATGCCAATGTATAACAACTCGACCAAAATCCGACCTGGATGGACCCGTTAAATTCTTACCTCGAAGCAGGGAACTTACCTCAAGATCAATGCGAAAGACACAGAGTTCAAGCAAAAGCAAAGCAATACCTCGTACAAGATGGGAAATTATACTGCAAATCATTGACTTGACCTCTTCTACAATGTCTTACACCAACTTAAGTAGTCAAGGCCATCGTCGAAGTCCACGAGGGCATTTACGAAGTCATCTAGGGGGGAAGAACCTTGTTTCCACACATCTTGTGATAAGGGTACTACTAGCCAACCCTATTGGCTGACTGTATTAAGTATGCAAAGGAATGCGAGAACTATCAGAAACATGCCCAGGTCAACCACATACCTCTAACTAAATTACAGTAGCTAACAAGCCCATTACCTGTCGAAATATAAGGAATAGATATTGTTCGCCCATTCCTAGCAGCCGCGTCTCAGAAGAAATACTTGATTGTGGCTGTTGATTACTTCTCTAAATGGGTCGAAGTCGAACCAATCGCAAAGATAGATTTTAAGATCATAGAGAACTTCACCCAACTTAACGTCATCTACAGGTATGGCATACCTTAAATCATCTTTACTGACAACGGGGCATAGTTCAATGTAAGACAATTCTAAGCTTTTTGTGCTAGATTCGGCATTGAACAATGCTTCACATCCGTTGCACATCCAGAAGCCAACGGTCAAGCTAAGGTCACAAACAGAACGATTATCCATGGCTTAGCTCGAAGACTTAAAGGATCCAAAGGTAAAAGGGTTGACGAGTTGCTAAGCGTTATCTGGTCTTACTGCACGACGAGCTAAACTCCAACGGGAGAAACACCCTTCATGCTTGTATATGGGGCAGAGGTAGTTCTACCTATTGAGGTGACCCACCCGACCAACCGAATCCTCAACTAAGACGAAAAAGCAAACTTGGACAACCTAAGGTGAACTTGGACATTCTAGAAGAAGTTTGTAACAATGCACAACTCCGAATCTTGGCTTACGAACAAAGGGTAGCATGACATTACAACTCGAAAGTGAAGGCTCGACAGTTCCAAGTCGGCAACCTTGTTCTTCGCTGCACTTCTATTTCATAATCTTTCCAACAAGGCAAGTTAAGACCAAATTGGGAGAGTCCTAATAGAGATGTTTACATAACTCAACCAGGTACATACCATTTCATCGACCTGGATGATAAGCTAGTCCAAAGGCCTTGCATTCCAATAACTTGCGAAAATTCTATCAGTAATGTAAAGGTCAAGTTGAAAAATTCAATAAAAGGCCTTTATATATTATCTTTTATCGAAAAACAATTCTGAGTATAACAGAACCGACATTCAAGCCGACAAAGAAATGCCAACTTGAATGGACCTATGGGCAACTCTGATCAGCCTATGCTTTTCTATTACTTTATTATAATGCAATCATCTGCATTCTTAATGAACTCAAGGGGTAGGGCAATAATTACCTAAGTTCACTAAAAACAAAATATCAGACTCAAGAAATCGAGCTCTTCACTCAGAAAACCATTGTTCATATGAAGTTAACAAGTTCATTACATTGTTCATACAAAGTTGACAATTTCATACAAAAAAAAACGCCTACTACTCTTGATTAATTGAAGGAGACTCTTCAGCTTCGGGCAGGAAAGAGTTCCCCACCTCATCAGTATCCATGAAGTCCATCAGGGGAGTAATAAGAAGATCCCTCGGTTGCTCATCTCAGGAAGAAGTTACAAATCCTCCCAAGTCCCCTGTGGTTGCGGCATTAGCTATGGCAACCTCACCCTCAACCATGACAAGCATGTCCTCCATGTCTTATTTAGAGGTACCCCCTACTGCTTTTGAGTCGGAGGGGGCATCGACATCAAAATCAAATTTGAGAAGTCGAAGTCTTTTCGCCCAAGCTTGTGTACATAGTCGCAAAGCAAGTGAATACCGTTGAAGAAGGTGGGTCGAGCCAGTTCGTGCCTGAAGTCGTTAAGAGCATCAAATTTAGCAACAAAATCCTTCAAGTCATCAGAAGATTTGTAGTCCTCGAGGGCCTTGGTGATTTTCTCTGGAATTCTCTCCTCCACTTCCTGGAGTTTTTGCTCCGCAGTCAGCAGCATGGCTTCCAGGTCAGTGGCCCTCTTATCGGCTTCAGCAGCCACACTATTCAATATAGTGGCCCTCTTTTTGGACTCGACGGCCCTTTTGTCAAACTCCTCCTTCAATTTCTCTATGGCAGATTTCTCTTTCTTGATAAAAGCCTGAGCAAAAATGATGCCTTCTGCTTCTCAATTGCGGTAGCTTCTCTCAGCTCCTCTAACTCCTCGGATATCAATGTGACTTCTGCCACTTAGGACTCATACGACCTCAAACCCTCATCCCTCTCCTTCTCAATAGAGCAGATGTTGTTCTTGAAGATCTGGAATCTACCCATGTAGTCGATGACAGGGTCGATAAGTTGCAAAATGGAAACTTAAAGTGTTAAGCAGTTGCGAAACAAAAAGTAAGAATAAGCAAGTCTTAGCAAAGATAGTACTTACATTGATAATGCCTAAAATGATTTTATTGGTGAGCTCCTCATTGCTCTTGCTCTCAAAAAGGCTAATATCTCTCGAAAGATGAATTCCATCTAGCAGCTTGTACACGACCTTGGGCGACACCACACCAATACCAGATCTCTTCACATTCCACTTTGGCCAATATGGTGAGTCATCAGGTCGAGCATCTACTCCTTGAAATTTCTCATAAGGGAATCAAGGGCAGACAAAGTCGGGTCGAGAGGTACTGAGGTTGGTACAGGGTATTGAGACTTGGCGAAGGAAGATCCGAAGTCGGCAGCAGGGGGGAACTCGAAGGGGATAGGGTCGGAGTTGACGTCGACTGGGTAACGGCAGACCTGGGAGGTGACTAGTGCCCTCTTTCTAGCAGTCATTAGGCCCTAGAGCTCGGATCCCTCATCAAACTCGCCCTAATCAACGTGCCCTTGTTAATAACAACAGAAGGAGCCACTTTTCGTTGTAAACAAGAGGAGGCGGGTCCTTATCCACTATTACCTTCTTATCCGATCTCTTGAACTTGGATAGGTCAAATTTCGCTTTCCCAGTTGCATAATCAAATTCAAATGGTTAGCAAACAAAACAATTTACAGAGTTACAAGGAATGAAATTCATAAGGAACAACCCTTACAAAAGTCAGCAGGTTCGTCGATCTCAACTCGTCTTTTGATCTCAGCAACAATGCCAACTTTAGTGGCTTTAGGAATTGACTTGGGGAGTTCGTCATCATAAACGTCGTCCCTGGTCCCTAGGCCGCCTGGCACAAAGAAGAAAGGGGACAGGAGATCCCAGTCGCCTACTAATCTTCCTGTGGGAATCAATCCAATGTTGTCCAAGTCATACTTAGACAATTTCAGCTTCTTATTTAGTGGTTTGACCTTAGGAAAGGTCCAAAAATTACCAAGGGGCATGTTCTTCTTGTCCTTCTTACCCACGAAGAAAAAACCAAATCTCCATTCGTAAATTCAAGACCTCTTTTGACCCAAAACAGACCCAAAACAGACGGCACAAAGGCCCACTTATTAAAGAAATGCCAGCCTGACCTTTGTTTACAGTGTGATTCATTGTAACTGTTCAGGAGGAAAGGACCCTAAAGACGTCAACAGCAAGAACTCAGTTGAGACGTCAAAAAAAGGCTTCAAAAGCGAATATCCATAGCCAAGAATTAAGCAGAAGATGGGGAGGGGCAAGCCTCTAATACCTATGTATTCTAATGGCCTCAATTGGAAGGGGCATTCGGAATCCTGACTTGAAATATTCTTCGTATATGCACATCTCCTTCATGCTCGAAGTAGAGGCATACTCCCGTTTTTTGGGAAGTCTACAGACGTTCCTATCCAAGAGATTGAACTCCCTTAATTATGTGACATCTCTCTAACTGACTGGTCACCCCAGTAGCAACCAATTCATGCATGGATGGGTTTGCAAGTAATACGGGCTCCGGTTGGTCAATGGGGATTTTAGAAACTAACTCAGTATAGGGCAAAACAAGCCTTTCCCTACCAATCTCCTGGACAGCGATGCCCTTAGCCGTCGCCATT
This sequence comes from Protea cynaroides, assembly GCA_028583415.1. Lineage (NCBI taxonomy): Eukaryota > Viridiplantae > Streptophyta > Magnoliopsida > Proteales > Proteaceae > Protea > Protea cynaroides. The sequence goes on from CM053265.1 coordinate 9,065,673, forward strand.
TCAAAGGATGAACTCAAATCGTCTTCGCAGACAAGCTCAGAAGATATACTGGAAGAAAAAGAAAGCCAAGAAAGAAAAATTACTAAGTAAAACAGTAGTCGTTGGTAGAAGGACGAAAAAAGCTTGCAGCACGAAAGCAAGAATTTAAAAAGTGAGAAAAGGTGACTAAAGCATCCAGGAGCTTTATAAGTTTCCAATTGGTATGGTCTTTCGGATTTAAACCGTTTGAAGTCCAAAAGCAATAATGAGAAAAGCAGTCAATCAACTTGGATCATCGCGATCATCTGTGAAGATGAGTGGAAACATGATTGGATATAATTTCCAGGCATTCAATTAGCAAGAATAAAAAATGCTACGATATCCTACACTGTATCAGGAATCGAGGGTTCTCCTTTTCACGTGACGTCACCCCAGGAACCGACACTTCAAATCAGCCTTAAATTCAGTTATGTTGTGCTTTGGGAAACCGGGATTCGATGAATCCTTCATATTTCCCAAAAGATAGTCTTTGTCATGACACTCGAGAAGGAAACACACGAAGGGTTCCCAAGAAGGAACCCCAACTTCAAGACAATGTAGATACCCTGTGTGGTGTTATTCGGTCTACGTAGGTTGGATATCTAAAGTCAGGACGGTTAACAGGTTTCGTCCTTCACCCTCCCAAATTCTGACTTATTAGGATTATCGAAGGTCGAACAACTGGTGTCTCTAAGTTTGACAATCGACTTGCTACTTGAGTTGCAATTTTGTAGCTTCAACAATCACAAGTTGGCTTAGCTAAGAGGTAAAACCATTAAAGTCGAGGCAAACGAAAATCACCGCCTTGCACATGTCCGAGGTAAAACAATGCATGAACATCTCCTGTTTCAACGGCTCGGCTCATTCAAAGAAGTTAATCACTATAGCTATGAAATAGCATCAGGGTTGCTCCTCCGGACTCGGTGAGTCTAAATAAGGAAGGGGTAACAGTTGATAGCGTATCTCGTATTCCAATGAAGAGGTGACGCATGTTCTGACACTGATCATGCATAAGGCGATCCCATGTCATATTGGATCAATCTGTACACCTCGACATGTGTTGCACTCTCAATGGCTAATACCTGATCCGTCTCTATATTGCATGTAGGGATAAGGGGACTACCTAGAGACGTGTTATTGACCACCACATCTACGATCGATAATGCTCGACGACCTCCTTAGAACTCGGTTGATGTATTAGCTCCTGGCCATAGGAACATGATCTCACGATCGAAGATAGTAACTAATTAAGGGTGTCAACGGGCCGGTCTGGGCCGGTTTCGGTCCGAGCTGAACCGGTGTCGGGTTTTATAAGCCCAGCCCAAAACATTTCCATTAAGAGTTCGGGCTGGGGTGGGCTGCGCTGGACACAATAACTAACGGGTTGGTTCAGTGTCGATTTGTTATCGGGCTGGGTTTATTGAGGTGATTTCGGGTTGGTTCGGTCCGGATCGGGCTTATCGGGTTTATCGGGCCCCTTTTATATGTAAACTATATAGCCTATTTTATTATTTATATCTATAAAATTAGCATTATTCCTTCTATATGTATGTAATTTAATAAACTATAACAATTAACGTAATTTTTTCAAC